>JAVXUP010000193.1:0-668927 GCA_033070095.1 Escallonia herrerae
GACATAAGGAGATAGGCTTTGTTCGGATTCAAAAAATGGCCAAATCCTCGCCGGAATCAACCATAAATCCACGCTTAAACAAACCCCAAGAAGTACAATTACGCTATTGCAAACAAGATTAAGAACATAATGAAACACCCAAACATAAAACCAACCCTAACCCCAATTCACCAAACACCAAAACCTAATACAGAGCATAACCCGCAAGATGAAATTCTTTCCACGTAGTATCGCTAGCTTGCTAAGCAATATAAAGTTGCTAGGATCTATAAGCTATGGATTCTCTAATCAAGGACGGGGAGAACCTGAGCAGATGAAGTGAATAGATGGGTGGAGAAGAGGATATGGATGGTGATGTCATGGGGTTGTCTTAAATTAAAGATTGTTCATACCCTATTCTGGTCGCACCCCAGGACCCGCTAAGGGACCCACTTTGCACGACACATCACCCAGTCAGCGGTCAACTTTTCAACGCTCGAGGGCCGGTCAAAGCAACGCATGCTCAAGTCACGTGAACCATTCGTGAAGCGACTTCGGCGTGCCTTCCACCTTGGGGGTCGGCCACCCCAAGGGGTCGGCCACCCTTGGGGGTCGGCCACCCCAATGGGTCGGCCACCCTTGGGGGTCGGCCACCCCAAGGGGTCGGCCTCCCTTAGGGGTCGGCCACCTGCCTTGACAACCGACGCCCGTCACCTTTGACCGTGCTCCGTTGTCACGACGACCGTCGCTCGCGGCCGCGCTCCGCCATAGTCGCGACGACCGTCGCTCTCGGCCGTGCTCCTTCGTCGCGATGACCGTCGCTCGTAGTCTCGACGACCGTCACTTGTGGCCGCTCTGTCGCCATGACAACCGTCGCTCACGGTCGCGCGCCATCCACGCAACGACCCTTGTTGCTCGGACGTCACTCTGCGACCCTCGTCGCCCGCACTCAACCGCGCCCATGCGCCACAATCATGTTATATGCTTACAGGATGGGCTCGCAACCTCAAAGCCATCGCCGTCTTCATTCCAGGGGGACTCCGCTCCGTGCTCCGGCACGAGGACCCTTCGCAGCGGGATAGGACTCCTCCAGGACACTATCTCCGCCAGGGTGCCTGCGTGACTGGCCTACGTGCTCTGGCACTGGGGGCTCGCGTCGGCACCCCTAAGGACTATGACCCCCGGGTCACTCCGAGATGGGAGCAGGTCTTCGGAAGGGCATCTTGCCTAGTCCACCTGGCAGCTGGGCGTCGGGTCTTCCCCACCGCTGCCAGGCCTGTGGGATTCAGTAAGGGCTTGGACTGGAGGCTGGGGCAACGGGCTACTCTGACCATGCTACCGCGGCATGATCAGTCTCCTCAGACAGGCAGAGAGATGTTGCAAGGGCAGGGCAGCACGAACTTAGGGACCGGCAGTCCAACGGAGGATCAGTGCTTTGGCCCCCCTGGCGACGTGTCGTTCCCAGGGGGTGACACATGTCAACTTATGACACATGCACATTTTTGCCTATAAATAGTGGACTTTGGAGCTTTTTCAAGGATCTTTTTCTCATTTGGACTTTTCACTTTCTCTCTCTAAAAAGACATTCTCTCTGGAATTCTAGTGAGAGAAATATACTTGGACTCCCGTCTACGGACCCTTGACGCTGCACCCTTGCACGGACTGTAGACTGTCGGTCCTGTTCATCGTCACCCTGCCTGCGCAGCGCTGCCAGCCCTCACGACCTGTCTGGGGAGCCTTGCCCTCGGCCCTTACGCCGTCCTTGCTGTCTCCCGCGTTGCCTACCTGGAAGCTGACTCAGACCGCATCCTTTGTGGCACCTCCACGTAGCATCGAACCATTTTCGGCATCATCATTTTGGCGACTCCGCTGGGGAGGTGAGCATCGTATTGCGGTTTGCACACCTTCCGGACTTAGGCATTATGCCTGTGCAACGGAGAGCTACCAGGGCAACCAGCCAAGGACCCAACCCCGCCATGCAAGAACACCACCTCGGTGATCAGGAAGAGACTAGCGCCACGCGGCTCCAAGACCAGCTGCCAACCACTACCCCCGACGTGCAAGTGCTCGTAAATGCAGCCATCCAGCAACTCACTCCAACCATCACCACTCTGCAAGATTCACAGACCACTCTACTAGCCGCCATTATGGAGATGCAAAAATCCATACAAGCCCTGTCCTCACAGCAGGCCGCTCCATCAATCCAGCCTTCAGGACCGGGGCCAGCTTTTGACGTCGCCCCGGCCCCAGTGTCGCGACTACCGCCGCCTTGGATATCCAGACCCTTGGCGGTAGGGCTCGCAACACCCTCGCTGCCGGTAGCCGACACATCTCCTTCTGCAGTGCCGCCCCGCAAGCTACACACGGATCTCGGGCCAGTCTTGCAGCAGATTCTCCCCGCTGTCACACCATCTCATCCGACGCCGGCAAGAAGCTCCTCCGAAACGCATGACTCCATCGAGATGGAACCTAATCCGTATCCAATTGAGCAACACCAAACCCCCGGCCAAGTGATAGACATGTCTCGCCAACCCACACTCGCCCCTGCACAGCTGCCCTTGCCAGCACCTGTACTATACCAACCCTCCCATGTCCCCGTTCATCAAGCCGTGCCATCTGGGGGCTCGGGGGCTCGCGACGCACCAGGCGGTCATCACCCCTTGACCGGCAATGAGGCACCATCCTCCAACTATGTCACTCGGTCAGATTTGGAAGCCCTTGTCCGTCGCCTGTCGAGGAATTCCGAGCCGGACTCCTCAACCCGTCTAACCGGACACGCCCCGTACGCCAATGATATCGCCATCGCACCCTACCCCCTCAAGTACAAGCAACCAAACTTTGTGCTCTTCAACGGACGTGAGGGAAACGCCCGTGAACATCTAACAAGGTTCGCAGGCTCCTTGGAGCAGTATGGTACAGGAGGCAGCTTAAAGTTGAGAGAATTCCACAAGTCCCTTACAGGCTTGGCTTACACTTGGTATCACCAGATCCCCGCAGGGACCGTCCACACCTGGAACGACATGGTCCAGCTGTTCTTAGACAAGTTTCATTACGAGACCGAGCGCGTGACTATCGTTGATATTGCTGGCATTCGCCAGAACCAGGGAGAAGACTTGAATAAATATGTGCATCGTTTTCATCTCAAGTGCCTTGAGTGCACAGATTTCAGCAAAGACGAAACGTTGGTTCCCATATGCATCAAAAATATGATTGACGTCTACCGAGTGCATATCGAGAACCTACAGTTAAGGTCATGGGGACACCTCAAGGAGACAGCCCGACGAACTTACGAGACAGTTGGTCCTGTCAAGTCATGGAAGCCTCGACCGCAAAGTACGCTGTTGGCCTCAGCAGATACACCTATCACTCAGCGTAGCAACAACAGCAACAACTATGCAGGCTTCAAGCGTCAGCTTCCAGATGGGGACCAAGGCTCCGACAAGCGAAGGCAACAAAGGCCTGCACCTGACTATCCCTGTGATCTGAATACAGTGAAGGAACTCTTGGCGGAATGGGTGGCGCATGACAAAAATTTCCAACTGCCACCAATGCGGACCAACATCACAGACGAAGAAAAGGCCAGGCCCACCTACTGTCCTTTCCATCGAGCCCTTGGCCATCCGCTCAAAAATTGCAATGCACTGCGAACCATCTTTGCAAGGAAGGTAGCGTCGGGCGACCTGCAGCTACGGAAGAACAACGATGTGCGCAAAGATCCCTACCCACCGCATCGCAACAATAGGGAGCACCAGGCCCTTATGGCTGTCACTGACCATGTCGAGCCTGTAATCCACGAAGCCCCGGCAGAGCCCACACTGACCCTCGTGCCTCCTCCAGCTAAGCAGTCGATGCCTTCCTTTCGACAGATGACGAAGATCAAAAGTTTTTTTGATGAAATGGGGTTTTCACCCGCCGCCCGGACTTATCTTTCCAATTGCCTGCTCGAGGTCACCACCGGCCTCGGTCCCGAATGCTTCGCCGTCCAGGCTGAATTACGTCACATCCCCTCCACGGCCTTAGTCTTCTCGGATGAAGACTCGCCGCCGGTCGAGCATCACAATCGGCCGCTGTTTTTAGAGTGTACTGTTAATGGCACGGGCTTCCGTCGTGCCTTGGTTGATTGCGGCGCCTCGATCAACATCATACCTCTCATCACCCTGCAACAGGCCGGCATTCCCCCAAGGAAAATCATCCGTGACCCCGTCAAGATTACCGGCTTTGGACAGGGTCCTCAGTCGACCCTCGGCCATATCACTGTCGACCTCATGGTCGGAACTGTCCGTCGCGACACTACTTTTCACGTAATAGACAGCGAGTCTGCCTTTCACCTCCTGCTCGGGCGACCATGGATCCATGTCAACAAGGCCGTTCCCTCAACATACCACCAATGTGTGAAGCTGGTAGCCGGTTCTACGGGACATGAGGTAGCAATGACAATCCCTGCAACCAAAGCCCCCTTTGAATGCGCCGAGTCTTATTTCGCCGAGGCCTCCTTCTTCACTAATTTCGCCGAGGATGGTGAGAATGCTACTCATATACATTCTACCAGGCTGCCAACCTGGGATGAGCTGTGCGGGGACAAGCTTCCCAAGGCCAAAACCGAGAGAAGTAACAAGAATAATGGGTCAACCCCACCGCTTCCGCCTGCTGCCACGACCAATTCCCCCCTTCTTCCCCCAAGTCCAAGAAGCAAAAGGCTGAGCCGGCCTTTCAACGTATCGTCAAGGACGGCAAAATCATCTATCAATTATGACGGTATGCAGGGGCTCCAGGCGGTCCCTCATCAGACCCCCTCGACCCCGACCCCCTTGGAGAGACTGAATGGTGCCGCACGGCCGAGCATTGCCAGCCAGATCCTGACCTCACCCCCGGCGCGGCACCACCTTGCTATGAGGACGGCCCTCGACCACAGGCTGAAGATATTGAAGAAATCAACCTGGCCGACCCGGGCGAAGAACCGCGGCACACCTACATTGGCACAAAACTCGCCCCCGGCCGAAGAGAGGAATTGGTTTCCCTCCTGCACGAGTATCGTGATGTCTTGGCATGGAGCTACAATGAGATGCCCGGACTGGATCCTGCCTTAGTCACACACCATCTCAACATTGCTACCGGATCCGTCCCTATCCGACAACACCCGCGGACATTCCGCCCCGAGCTCGAATTGAAAATCAAGCAAGAGATTGAACGCCTCCTGCAGGCAGGCTTCATCGAACCTATCACTCACCCTATTTGGCTGGCTAATGTCGTCCCTGTACAAAAGAAAAATGGCCAAGTCCGCGTCTGTATTGACTTTCGGGACTTGAATAAGGCATGCCCCAAGGACGAGTTTCCACTACCCAATATCGACATGCTTACGGAGGCCGCCGCCGGATATGAAACTTTATCTTTCATGGATGGGTTCGCAGGTTATAATCAGATTCGCATGAACCCCGACGACAGCGCCAAGACAGCCTTCCGCACTCCTATGGGTAATTTTTGTTGGAAAGTTATGCCTTTCGGCCTCAAGAATGCGGGTGCTACGTATCAAAGGGCTATGACAGCAATATTCCATGACATGATACACCGTACTGTGGAAGACTATGTCGACGATCTTATTATCAAATCCAGGAAGGAAAGTGATCACCTCACCGACCTTCAAGCGGTCTTTGATCGTTGCCGCCAGTATAACATGCGGATGAATCCATTGAAATGTGCCTTCGGCGTCTCCTCCGGCAAGTTCCTCGGCTTCTTGGTCAGTCGACAGGGCATCGACGTTGACCCCTCGAAAGCAGCCTCCATCCAAGAAATGCCCGCCCCCAAGAACACAAAGCAACTGAAGAGCTTCCTCGGCAAGGTCTCTTACCTCCGACGCTTCATACCCGCGCTGGCCGAGCTCATTACGCCATTTCAACACTTGACGCGTAAAAGCGCACCATGGAATTGGGGCGCGCCCCAACGGCAAGCATTTGAACGGATTAAGGCGGTCCTCATGTCACCGCAAACCATGGTCGTACCACAACGGGGCATCCCACTCCTACTCTACCTGACTTCCACACCCAGATCCATCGGGGCTTTGCTTGCCCAAGAAGTCGAAGGTGTCGAGCGTCCTGTTTATTACCTCAGTAGAGTGATCAGGGGGCCCGAAGCCAACTACTCCGAGCTCGAGAAACACTGTCTAGCCTTGGTGTACGCCTCACAGAAGTTCAGACATTACTTTCTGGCGCACCAGATCACACTCGTCACCAAGGCTGACCCACTCCGTTACATGCTTACGCGTCCCGCCCTGTCTGGTCGACTCACCCGGTGGTTGCTGCTATTGGCCGAATTCGGTTTATCTATCAAGAATCCTACAGCTCTGCGGAGCCAAGCACTTGCAGACCTCCTGGCCTTCTTCCCACGCCAACAATGTGAACCGATATCGGATCAACTGCCTGGGGAGGAGACAGCCCTGATCACCGACATCGATGAACTGTGGACGCTTGAATTCGACGGCTCTGCCACTAGCAAAGGTCCCAATGGCACACCCCTCCGGCAAGGGGGTGCCGGCATAGTCCTCCGGGCACCAGACGGTGTTACCACTTCATTATCTTTCAAACTTGCATTCCCGGTGTCTAACAACGAAGCTGAATACGAGGCACTTGTCATTGGCCTCATGATCGCCGTCAGTATGGGGGCTAAGGCGCTGTGTGTGAAAGGAGATTCAAATTTGGTCATGAAGCAGGCGGACGGGGAGTTCGCGGTCAAAGAACCAGCCTTGGCACCTTATCGTGCCTTGGTGCAACACTTGGAAGGAAGACTCGGTCATGTCCAGTATGAACATCACAATAGGTGCCACAACAGACATGCGGACAGCTTGGCCACGATCGCGTCAAAGATAGAGGTCGATGGTGAACAACGGATGCTAACCATCGTCAAGAGAATGGAACCATGCACAGCACTGAACCTAGTCCCGAGGGACGTTACTGCGGACGATTGGAGGCAACCGATTATCGACAAACTTAAAGCGCCATCTCTTGCTCATGCCTCCACCCTTACAGACTTTTCAATGATGGGAGATGTCTTATACAGGCGGTGTCCCGGAGGCACTCTAGCCAGATGTTTGGCACCGGAAGAGGCAAAGCACAAATTACAGCTCGGCCACCAGAAGTGTTGTGGCCTCGAC
This sequence comes from Escallonia herrerae, assembly GCA_033070095.1. Lineage (NCBI taxonomy): Eukaryota > Viridiplantae > Streptophyta > Magnoliopsida > Escalloniales > Escalloniaceae > Escallonia > Escallonia herrerae. Next base: position 7,124 of record JAVXUP010000193.1, read on the forward strand.
GGTCCCCCTCTGTATCGTCGCCTCCAGCGTATGGGCCTATATTGGCCATCCATGGCCAAGGACGCCTCGGATATACAAAAAGATTGTCCCGAGTGCTTGTATGCACCCGACGGGGCAGAAGCTCTTGTCATTGACATCGAAGGTGACTGGCGCCAGCCTTTCATCCAGTATTTATCCCACGGGATTCTACCACCTGACCGCGGCTCAGCACGATCCATCAAGCGCAAGGCAGTCAAGTATTTTGTGACGGAAGGCGAGTTGTTTCGCAAGGGATTTTCGGGACGCACCCTGCGATGCTTGCAGGGTGCCCAAGTGGTCAAGGTCATTAACGAAGTACACAATGGTGATTGTGGTGAACATCAAGGCTCCCAGAAGCTGTATGCAGAATTACTAAGATTGGGGTATTATTGGCCGACTATGGAATCCGACTCCATCTCGCATGTCCGACGCTGCCAACCCTGCCAGCGGCACGCCGACAGGATACACACGCCAGCATCCGACTTGCACATGATCTCAGCCCCGTGGCCATTTCATTCTTGGGCCCTCGACCTCATCGGCCCCATCCACCCGCCGTCCAGACGCCATTCATGGATCATGGTTGCTACTGAACGCTTCACGAAGTGGGTTGAAGCCGTACCTCTGCGGAGAGCCACGGGAGGTGCCGTTTCTAACTTCTTACGTGACGTCATCTGTCGTTTCGGCATCCCTCGGTGTATTATATCTGACAATGGCACCCCATTCATTAACCGAGAGGTTCGAGCTCTCATGGAAGGGTACAACATCAGCCATGCTACATCAACTCCCTATTACCCGCAAGGTAATGGTCAAGCTGAAGCTTCCAACAAGACTTTGCTACGAGTATTATCGCGAATGGTGCATGACGCCGACCGGTCGTGGTCCGAACAACTGAATCTGGCACTCTGGGCCTACAGAACATCCCTGCACACAGCGACAAAGGCCACGCCCTTCTCTCTCGTCTACGGGGACGAGTGCGTGGTACCTGCCGAGATCGCAGAACCATCGGCTCGACTTTCTCTAAGCAGCGGTCTCGGAAATGAAGCAGCCCGGCTGGCGGCACTTGACGGCCTCGACGAACGACGAGCCACGGCCCTGCGCCGCATGAAGAAGTATCATGAGCAGCTCACGAAAGCTTATGGGAAGACCGTCAAGCCACGTTCATTTATCGAGGGTGACCTTGTTCTTCAAGCCGCCAAGCATGTGCGGGCCAACATGTCAGCTCCTAAATTCACGCCAAACTGGGAGGGCCCTTTCACGGTGCACGAAGCCCGCACTAATGGCTCGTACCTCCTGCTCAACCACGACGACGGTCAGGTCTCGGCCCCCATCAACGGCCGCTACCTGAAGAAGTATTATGTTTAGTCACGACAATGTCCCCCCAGCCCTATCCGCCCGCGTCATAGTACGCGCTCTCATAGCATTTTTGTACATGCGACATTGCTTACAGACTTGTAATTTTTTTTGTTGATCTGTATAGCGTTCTACGCTACTCATGTAATGGCGTTTTGTCCCACGTCCTATCAATACAAAGTCATGCTGTTACCTCAGCTTCTGCCTAGCTGACACTCATTCTCAACCTATGCTTCCTAAGTCACTTTCTACGGGCGGGAATGGGAGAGCATTCACAAGTGACCAAAACGCGCAAGACATTCAAAAAAAAAAGAGAGAAGAAAGAAGAGAGCAACCGAACACAACATGCAATAAGCCAAGATCATCGAAAATATGTACATATACATCAAACGTTTACTAGCCGTCATTGAGCGCTACAACTACAGCAAAGTAACATACAAGCTAAGAAAGTCTAGACAACAGCGATGCAACTGGGTGGGAGCTGAATGCCTGAAGTGCCTCCCGCTCTGCTTGTACCTCTGACCATCCAGCATCAAGCTCGGCCTGTCGCCTCAACCATTCTGACTCTCGCCCATCCACCTCACCTCGCCGCCTCTGTAGATCGGACAACTGCCTCTGCAAATCGACGAGCTGTCTCTCTATCTCTGCTACCTGCATGTCAATCCCGGCCAACTCTGCGGTAATCTCTGACCGCTCCGCCTCTAATCCTGTACGGCGCCGCTCCAGCAACATCTCCCGCATGACCACGACTGCGCGCCTCTCATCCATCTCATGGCTGCCGCTCCTCGACCTAAAGAAATCTGCTAGCCAGTCCAGCTGCATACCTAGCGATGTGAACGGAGCGAACTCTGAAAGCGACCGAGCAACGAACTCTGCAGTCCAACCCGTCGACGGCACACTGGCGAACGGCAGCAACCACTCCATAAACCCGGCAGACACCCACATCCGTAGTACTGGGTTCTCTACCCCCACCCTCTCGAATGTCTGCGGGAACGCTGCCTTCACCAGTTCTAACCGGCGCACCGTCTCCGCTGGTAGCTGGAGGCCCCCCCAAGTCGCCACATCCACCTGACCGCTCGAGGATCCTCTACTCATCTCTCCGGCTGTCGCGCCACTGCCGCCCGCTGCAGAAATCTCCGACATTCCACCCGCCCTCTGCGCACCAATCGTGGCTGAGTGCATCGCCAGTAGAGTAGCGCCAACCTCAACCACGGACTCCGGCAATGTGTCGTGCCGTCGCGCCACCACAGCCTGAACCGGTGTCTCATGCTCACGAATCGAGGCAGCAACAACAGACTCAGGCTCCGCCATATCACCACCATCACCTCCCACAACCTGCGTCTCCATGCCTGTCCACCAGTCCTCGTCAATATCAAACATCACTGTATCACTCCCCTCTCCGCCGTATAGTGCCCCCACCGTTTCCTCAGTAGCAGGCAATGGACTCACCCTCCTCGTCACACCGGCCGCCAATATCTCAACGGCCTCAGTCTCATCACTGTCAACTAATCTGCCGGCCTCGGCTGCCATAGCCTCCTCGCCTTCGATCTCGGTCTCAGCCTCGCTACCCTCCGCGACCGCCTCTTCTTCGTCCCCCTGGCAAAACCGCTGTCAGTTCACAAATTATGAGCAATATGCAAACCATATTTATACGACAAAAAGAAAGGACAGAAGCAAACCTCAGAGTCTAGCTCCTCTAGTACGTCGCGCGGCCTCTTCGCCCCTGATATGTGTGGGGCTGATGTACCAGCACTAGCCTGACGCGCTGTCTCCATCATCCCCACTCGCAATGCCGACAAAGGGCCCTTGCCGGCCCCCGGCACCCTCGGCACCTCTGCAATAAGCTCCTCTCCGCGGTCCTCCCCCAACTCTCCGGCATCCTCCTCCGCCTCCCTCTCCGAGCTCGGAACAGAACTCCCGGTCACCAGTGACAGCATCCCGCACTGCCTCGCGACTGTGGCCGATATCAGACTCAGGGCTCGGTCGCATGCGAACACATCTACCTGTCGACGTGTGCCTGACGGCTGTGCCAGCCATCCGGCCCAACTCCCTCGCAGCCGCTCCCACCAATGAGCATAATCCGCTGTCACCGCCCCTGCCACCTCTGTCCCTGGCTGCCTCCACTCTGTCGTCGGTGCCGGCCACTCGCGGGCTCTGTCATATCGTGTATACCCAAAAGCCGTCGCCACACTCCAAGGGCTGTCATAACCGCATGGGGGCTCTAGGTCATACCCGAATACCAACGACAGACGGTCTGGGCAATACCTCGCCATATAATAGCAGCACTCGGCGGGCTTCCCGCCATCATCTGTCAACACCGGGAGCCAGCCGGGAAAATACGCGACCAATAGCGCCAGCTGTCCTGGCGCTAACTCGCCTCTCCTGCTCAGATCTGTCGTCACCTCCTGCACGTGCAGCCATGGCGGCGTACCATATGACGCATGCATCTCCATATAGGGCCGTCGCTCGCATTCCTCCCGTTTGTCTAGAATCTGTGCCAACGGACACCCCGGCCTCCTGATGCCTGCCCAAGCAAAAGCCCGAGACCCGCTGCACCACAACGCCACCTGCCGTGACCTGCCTGGACGGGTCACTGTCCCCATCGTCGGTGACGGATGTGCGAGTGGGTATCCATCAGGCCGGTACCCTGGAAAGCACTCGTACAGGTACCTCTGCAAGAACATCCAGTCCACGTACGTCGCCACCTGATACCGACCATACGACCGCTTCACGTCATTCACGAACTGATCTAGCCGCGAGTATAATGTGCCCAAATACACCGGAGCCAAGCCGACCCGCCTTCCCTGCGCCATCCGAATGGCCAAGGGAAACACCCTCGGGGAAATGCCATCCTCAGGTGTCCCCTCAAACACAAACCTGCAAGCAACGACCGGCAACATATGTCAGTTTGACGTTTTACATGGCAAGCAGGACATACGATATATTCACGCATAATCACATGACAGTACAAAAATTTACCTCGACAAGAACATAGCCAAAAACGCCACCAACTCGTACCGATCGCTGCCATGATACGGCCCCATCACGAACTGGGCAGCATTGCCCAACCTCTGGCCTGTCCTCGCCTGCGGCGTACCATAGAACTGGCGCAGCCAGCCACCGTACGTCCCCTTCCGGTGCTTCTTCGTCTCCGCCAGGATGTCTAGTAGCTGCGTCTGCAACAACCGCTCCTCCCCGCTCAGCCGGGTCACCCGTGCATCCACCTCCCCGTGTATCGGCAGCCCTGTCAGCATCAACACATCGAGTAACGTCGGCCCGATCTCCCCGAACTCGGTCACGAACGTATGCGACTGCGTGCTCCATCTTGCCAGCAATCGGGTCATCCCTGGCGTATCCCTATATAACTCCATTCCCCTCGCCGTGATATTGATCGCCGGTAACAGTCCCAGTGCCTGCAACACCTGCGCCCTCTCCGGTGTCTCCACCATATGCTCACACCAAAAGTCCCACCCTACCGGCATCGCACTATGGCCCTTGAACATCACCGGCGACCAAGGTATGTCCTCTCTCCCAATCAACAATGCCGGTACATACCTCGGCGACATCACAGGCGCCTCCGACCAGCTCGGCGCGCGAAGGTAGGGTGACGACAGCCGAGGCTCCTCTCCCATCGACGGACCACCCCACGGTGTCATAAACGCTCCGTCTGCCACACGAATAGCCAACTCCCTCCACAGCTCCCGATCCGGTACACACGGTACTACTCCCCTCACCCCCAGCAATGTGTTTGTCTTATCCGGCTCCGGATCGTAGGACCTCCTACCGCCATCATCAAAGGTCAATGGCACTGCCGCCTCGACACCCACTGATGGTATGGCCTCATCGACTGGCGGCGCCAGCACAGGCACGGTCATCATACCCCGCAGCGGTCGCGATGTACCCGCCGCGGCTCCTCGCGGCTTCGCCCACATCTTCTGCCGAACTTTCTTTGCTCCTGGCGTAGCTCCGGGCTGTGAGGTTGGGACTTAGGCCTGTCGGACACCCTGCGTGACCGACCCCCCATGACTGGCCCACCCCCCTTGTGCGGCCCACCCCCATGACTGGCCGACCCCTCGTGGCTGGCCGACCCCCCTCGCGGGGCCGACCCCCCTCGCTGGGCCGACCCCCCTCGCGTGGCCGACCCCCCTCGTGCGGCTGACCCCCCGTGGCTGGCCGACCCCCCTCCCCTCGCAGAGCCACCGACCTCTCCTCTCGGCCGACCCCCTGGCCCCGACGACCCCTCGCCCCCTTCCGCCTCTTCTCTCACCATCCCTTTTTCTCTCTCTCTCTCTCTCTCTCTTTTCTCTCTGACTTTGGTGGGCACAAATGGCGGTGCCTCCGCCCCCTCCCTCTCCTCTCCTTATATAGGGGTGGGCAATTTTCTTTTCTTTTTCTTTTTTTTCTTTCTTTTTCTTTTCTTTTCTTTTCTTTCTTTCTTTTCTTTTTCTTTCATTTTTCCTTTACTTTACGCTCCCGTCCGCCGGCGCCTCGCCACAGTTTGTCGACCACGCGCCGTCGCCGCCATGACCGCCGTGCGCGCCCACGCGCCACCCCTGCGGCCTCCGTCGCACGCACTCACATGACAACTCCGAGACTGGCCCCGTCGCCAGCGTGCCGTTTCCTCAACCCATGTCGCCCGTCTTAACTCATCGCGCTCTCTGCAACGCGCGCTCAAGGCCAATGGGCTCTTGATGCTCGTCGCCCACCGCGCTCAATTGCCACGACAACATCACCAAGTATTGTCCCCGCGACGCTCGTCGCCATGCCCATGCACCACGACCCTGTTACAAGCCTCCGGGCATAACACACGTTCACCACGCCGTGCGCCCCCCCATGGGCATGGAAGATCCCCGACCCACTCTCCAGAGTGTGCGGCATCATGGGGGCTCCGCTCGTAGTGCTCCAGCACGAGAACCCCTCCCTGCGGCATGGGCTGAGCGCCATCACGGGCTAGCGCCATCGCCGGCTCAATCAAACTGCGGGACGGGCTTCGTGCCGTCGCCGGCTCAATCAAACTGCGACATGGGCTGAGCGCCATCACGGGCTAGCGCCATCGCCGGCTCAATCAAACTGCGGGACGGGCTTCGTACCGTCGCCGGCTCAATCGAACTGCGGTATGGGCTGAGCGCCATCACGGGCTAGCGCCATCGCAGGCTCAATCAAACTGCGGGACGGGCTTCGTGCCGTCGCCGGCTCAATCGAACTGCGGCATGGGCTGAGCGCCATCACGGGCTAGCGCCATCGCCGGCTCAATCAAACTACGGGACGGGCTTCGTGCCGTCGCCGGCTCAATCGAACAGCGGCATGGGCTGAGCGCCATCACAGGCTAGCGCCATCACAGGCTAGCGCCATCGCCAGCTCAATCAAACTACGGGACGGGCTTCATGCCGTCGTCGGCTCAATCGAACTGCGGCATGGGCTGAGCGCCATCACAGGCTAGCGCCATCGCCGGCTCAATCAAACTACGGGACGGGCTTCGTGCCGTCGCCGGCTCAATCGAACTGCGGCATGGGCTGAGCGCCATCACGGGCTAGCGCCATCGCCGGCTCAATCAAACTGCTACACGGGTTAGCGTCTTCATCGGCTCCATCACCAGGGACCCTGGCCCCCGCAGCGAGATGGGCTGTAACCACATCGTTTATGCGTGCGACGCCCGCTCGGGTTGCCCCTCCGCGCACGCCCCACGCAGGGGGCTTATGTTCATACCCTATTCTGGTCGCACCCCAGGACCCGCTAAGGGACCCACTTTGCACGACACATCACCCAGTCAGCGGTCAACTTTTCAACGCTCGAGGGCCGGTCAAAGCAACGCATGCTCAAGTCACGTGAACCATTCGTGAAGCGACTTCGGCGTGCCTTCCACCTTGGGGGTCGGCCACCCCAAGGGGTCGGCCACCCTTGGGGCTCGGCCACCCTAGGGGGTCGGCCACCCCAATGGGTCGGCCACCCTGGGGGGTCGGCCACCCCAAGGGGTCGGCCTCCCTTAGGGGTCGGCCACCTGCCTTGACGACCGACGCCCGTCACCTTTGACCGTGCTCCATTGTCACGACGACCGTCGCTCGCGGCCGCGCCCCGCCGTAGTCGCGACGACCGTCGCTCTCGGCCGTGCTCCTTCGTCGCGATGACCGTCGCTCGTAGTCTCGACGACCGTCACTTGTGGCCGCTCTGTCGCCATGACAACCGTCGCTCACGGTCGCGCGCCATCCACGCAACGACCCTTGTTGCTCGAACGTCACTCTGCGACCCTTGTCGCCCGCACTCCACCGCGCCCATGCGCCACAATCATGTTATATGCTTACAGGATGGGCTCGCAACCTTAAAGCCATCGCCGTCTTCATTCCAGGGGGACTCCGCTCCGTGCTCCGGCACGAGGACCCTTCGCAGCGGGATAGGACTCCTCCGGGACACTATCTCCGCCAGGGTGCCTGCGTGACTGGCCTACGTGCTCTGGCACTGGGGGCTCGCGTCGGCACCCCTAAGGACTATGACCCCCGGGTCACTCCGAGATGGGAGCAGGTCTTCGGAAGGGCATCTTGCCTAGTCCACCTGGCAGCTGGGCGTCGGGTCTTCCCCACCGCTGCCAGGCCTGTGGGATTCAGTAAGGGCTTGGACTGGAGGCTGGGGCAACGGGCTACTCTGACCATGCTACCGCGGCATGATCAGTCTCCTCAGACAGGCAGAGAGATGTTGCAAGGGCAGGGCAGCACGAACTTAGGGACCGGCAGTCCAACGGAGGATCAGTGCTTTGGCCCCCCTGGCGACGTGTCGTTCCCAGGGGGTGACACATGTCAACTTATGACACATGCACATTTTTGCCTATAAATAGTGGACTTTGGAGCCTTTTCAAGGATCTTTTTCTCATTTTGGACCTTTCACTTTCTCTCTCTAAAAAGACATTCTCTCTGGAATTCTAGTGAGAGAAATATACTTGGGCTCCCGTCTACGGACCCTTGACGCTGCTCCCTTAGCACGGACTGTAGACTGTCGGTCCTGTTCGTCGTCACCCTGCCTGCGCAGCGCTGCCAGCCCTCGCGACCTGTCTGGGGAGCCTTGCCCTCGGCCCTTGCGCCGTCCTTGCTGTCTCCCGCGTTGCCTACCTGGAAGCTGACTCAGACCGCATCCTTTGTGGCACCTCCACGTAGCATCGAACCATTTTCGGCATCATCAAAGACACAAACTGGATTTGGATAAACAGAAAAATTGATTAAACAACTATCTGCAACCCCTCAAACCTTAAAACAATCGCCGTTATCCGAAGAGAAGAAGCAACGATGAAAAGCGACGATGAAATCCAGAGAAACAAACGGGGAAGACATCACACATTCAGTCGCCCCATAAGAACGAGAAAACTCAAAGCCAAGTTGTTTGCACCACAAAATATCTTTTTTCACCGATAAAGTTCACTTTGATTAAATGCCACTAAATGACATTTACTTTTTATTATTTCTGAAGAGATAATGGAAGATTCAAGAAGTGAAAGAAATCAAATTCTGAAAATGTGTCCTATTGATAAGGGATAAGTGTGGTTTGTTACATGTTACTGGAAGGTTATTTTTTAGGTGGGTAGTTTATCACTAAGTGGGTAATTTCTTGTAATGGTAGTTATTTTTTACAAAGCCTCTAGTATATATAGTGCGTCAAAGAAGAAGCAGAGCACATTAGACAATCATCAACCAAACAAATCAAGACTTAAAGTCTTTTTCTTTCTTTTGTTTAGATGCTTTTGCTACCCTCGATAGGAAGTTTAGTTTCTAGACTTAGAAACATTGTTGTGTAAACGTTCACAATCAATCGAAAGCTCTCTTTGTCATTTATGGGCATACAATCGTTTCACTTTCTACTTTTGTTTTTATTTTTCATTTTTAGAGAAGTCCCCAGGCCCTAGGGGTAAAAAAGATCCCGCACTGTTCGTCGGTTGTGTTGCAGGCGCGCGATCGATAGTGAGTTTGCCCAGTAGCGCAAACATTGGCACGCCCGGTGGGACCCTTGTATCTGAAAGTGGGAAATGCCAACAATATGTTTCCAAGCAATTCCTGGGAATTTCATGCCCAATTTGATGAATTAAGGTTCAATTTTTAGATAAATTTGATGAAATGCCGTACTTTGGCATCCTTAGCGCATAGAAATTTTAAATCATTGTCTCTTTCATTTTATATGAAGTCGACAGTGGATGATTTAATGGAATTTTGGTATGATCTAATGGATTGCATTGATAAAAACTGTCACGCCGTAAATCGGGAGGCCAAGACTTCAAAGTAAACCTCAAGATATACTATTACCATATAAATGATAACGGTAAAAACAGAGCACTAAAAGCCTCCGAACATAAAGTATTACCATATCTAACAAAAGTCTATTACAACGCATTCCAAAAAATATGCCCCCTTACAAAAGATTTCTAATTGCAGCGGACAAATAGATATACAAAACAATTCTATCAAATTACCCCAACTGGGTAAAGTTCCCAAAAGAAAAAAAACTACAAAGTTTATCAAACCAAAAAGTAAAATCTCATAGCTCCAAAGCTGCCATGAGATTCAAGAGTCACTTCCTTCACCTGTGACAAAGGCAAGGTAAGAAGACAAAGGGGTGAGCTCAAATAGCCCAGTAGGGTAAACAATGGTAAGATGTCAAGCAATAATGGTATAATCTAATAACAATATGGGATATGAAACAGACCAATCATGTCTCACTATCAAATATCGAAGTATCAAAGATTAGCAATTAACCCAAAACACATTTCAATAATATGTAGGGTATGCTACAAACATGTGATGACTATGGTTGTCATAAGACCCAAATGTCGAACCAAACATACAAATATCAAACGCCTGCTTCGGAGCATACTAGGAGGCTTCGGCTCTCTAGTATAACAAACATGTGTCCAAATGACCCTCTCAATTTGAGAGTTGTTCAACATAGTCAATGTCAATCTTAAGTTGACGGTCACAAATGTACAAATTCAAAGTTGAGCATCATTAAGGCACAAATGAGAAAGGGGTAAACAATGTTCTCAAAGAAGGCAAAAGTGGAGCAATCAATTACAAATGAGCATAGATGAATCAAAAGTGATGAAAGTATAAACCTTCAGATTTTTGATGATACCTTTCCACAACAAAAATCGTATAAACCCTTACCTCAAACAAGCTTTTGAACAAAAGAAAACCTTAAAGCACCACTCTAGGGCAAATGAGCTTTCCAAGCCTTCTATTCTCTCTCTCTCTGCCGCAAAGGAGTAAGAAATCGAGAACAAAAGGGCTAAAAAGAAAATAAAGAAACTATTTATATGAAGGTAAAATTACACCATTCCTTCGAAGCAAACATAAGTTTTAGTCGACTAAAAGGTTTAAATTCGACTAAAAACTTTAAATTTGACTAAAAAGTACTATTCAGTCGACCAAAAGAGTTTTAATTTGACTAAAAAGTTTTAATTCGACTAAAAGGTTTAAATTCGACTAAAAACTTTAAATTCGACTAAAAAGTACCTTAAACATCAAAGAGATGAGGGTGCCTTTCGCGCATAGCATCCTCGAGTTTCCATGTGGCTTCTTCCACCGAATGGTTATTCCAATGAACTATAACCAACTTAATGGTTTTCGTGCGCGAAATTTGATCCTTGTGGTCCTAAATTTTCACTGGACGTTCCTCATATGATAGGTCCTCCCGAATCTCCACAGGTTCGAAATGTATGACATGTGAAGGATCTGGCACATATTTCCTCAAGGTTGATACAAGGCCATACAAGGCCTCAAACGGTGCCATACTTAGCCTGAAAGCTATTTTGTAAGCAAACTCCACAAGCTGCAATTGATCAGCCCAACTATTCTTGAAGTTTAACGAGCAAGCCCTAAGCATGTCTTCCAAAATCTGAATCGTTCTCTCTGACTGTCCATCACTTTGAGGATAATAAGCCGTACTAAGGTCAAGTTGAGTACCCAAGGCTTTTTGCAAACCGCGCCAAAATTTTGACGTAAAACGTGCATCTCTATCCGAAATGATTGAAATGGGTACACCGTGGAGTCGAACAATCTCTTGAATATAAAGTTTGGCTAACCTCTCTAAGCTATAGGTAACCTTCACCAGAATGAAATGTGCTGACTTGGTCAAACGATCAATTATTACCCAAACCGAATCGTGTCCTTGTCTTGTCCTAGGCAACCCGACACAAAGTCCATAGCAATACGTTCCCACTTCCACTTAGGGATCATAAGAGGTTGCAAAGGTCCTGCAGGTCGTTGATGTTTCGCTTTAACTTGCTGACAAGTAAGGCATCGAGATACAAAATCCGCTACCTCCCTTTTCATATCGTTCCACCAAAACACGTCCCGTAAATCTTGATACATCTTAGTGCTACCTGGATGAACTGTGAAGCTGAAATTATGCTCGTCTCACAAAATTTCTTCCTTTAATCCCACATCATAAGGAACACATAATCCGTCTCCATAACGTAATGCCCCCTCGGCATCAATCCTGAACCTCCTGACTGTTTACCTTCTCCAACTTGTTCTTTAATCTTAACAAATTTTGAATCCAAAATCTGAGCTTGCCTAATTCTTTCTATCAAGGTAGGTCGCGCCATTAAATTCCCCGAATAGTTTCCCGTCCTGGAAACCAAAACATCCACACCCAAACTTTCAAGATCCGCAAGAATTTCCTTACATGAAGTTAAAAGGGCTGCACACGTACCTGTGTTCTTTCGGCTAAGGGCATTGGCGACCACATTGGCCTTCCCCGGATGATACAAGATCTTGCAGTCATAGTCCTTAAGCAATTCCAACCATCGACGTTGCCGTATATTCAATTCTTTCTGCGTGAATAAAAACTTAAGACTCTTGTGATCTGTATATCTCACATGTTTCACCATAGAGATAGTGCCTCCAAATCTTCAAAGCAACAGCCACCGCAGCTAATTCCAAGTCATGTGTTGGGTAGCTCACTTCATAGGTTTTGAGTTGTCGCAAGCCATAAGCAATAACTTGCCCATATTGCATCAATACACATCCCAAACCCTTCTGTGAAGCATCGCTATAAACCACAAATCCTCCAGTCCCCGAAGGTAGAGAAAGGACTGGAGCCGAAACCAATCTTTTCTTTAATTCTAAAAAACTGCGATCACACTCTTCCAACCACTCGAACCTAACCTTCTTTCGAGTCAATCGAGTTAGTGGAATAGCGAGTTTTGAAAACCCCTCAATAAACCTGCGATAATAGCCAGCCAAACCAAGGAAACTACAAACTTCACTGACCGTTCTTGGTCTTTCCTAATTCCACACTGCTTCTACCTTAGATGGATCCACCAAGATCCCATTTTTAGATACCACTTGCCCTAAAAACACAACTTTTTCAAGCCAAAACTCATTTATCAAACTTGGCATAAAGCTTCTCTTCCCTCAAAATGTGTAGCACCATACGTAAATGCTCTTCATGTTCTTCCTTGCTTCTAGAGGAGATCAATATGTCATCAATAAAGACTATGACGAATTGGTCCAAATATCGCTTGAATACCCGATTCATTAAGTCCATAAACGCTGCAGGTGCATTAGTTAACCCAAACGGCATCACAACAAACTCATAGTGTCTGTACCTCGTGCAAAAAGCAGTCTTGGATATATCATCCTTCCTAATCTTCAATTGGTGGTAACCCGATCTCAAATCAATCTTGGAAAAGTATTCCGCACCTTGTAGTTGATCAAATAAATTGTCAATCTGTGGCAAAGGATACTTGTTACGAACTGTAATACGGTTCAACTCCCTATAGTCAATACACAATCTCAACGTTCCGTCCTTCTTCTTTACAAATAAAACAGGAGCACCCCAAGGAGAGACGCTTGGGCCAATGAAGCCTTTCTCGAGCAATTCTTGAAGTTGCACCTTAAGTTCTTTGAGCTCTGCAGGGGCCATACGATAAGGAACCTTAAAAATTGGAACAGCTCCTGGTATAAGATCTATAACAAACTCGATTTCACGATCTGGAGGAAGACCAGGGAGTTCCTCCGAAAACACATCCTAAAATTCAGCAACGACAGGAATAACGGATAAATTTTGAACAGCAATTCGAGTATCCACAATGTGAGCTAAATATCCTTGACATCCCTTTTGAAGCAAACGTCTAGCCTGCAAGGCAGATACAAGGCAAGACGAAGTAATGGGTGTAGAACCTTTAAACTTGAACTTGGATTGACCGGGAATTCAAAAATGCACTTCTTTGGCATATCAATCCAACGAGGCATGGTAGGAAGACAACCAGTCCATACCAAGAATAACATCAAAATCCCGAATGTCCATAGCTATAAGGTCAGCGGGTAACACTCTACCCTCAATGCGTACCAAGCAAGGCTTGTACACGGTAGATACTAATACAGATTTTCCCACCGGGGTATCAATCATCAAATCAAACTCTAATAGTTATGGGTCAGAACCCAACTTACATGTAAGAGAAGGGGTTATAAACGAATGCGTGGATCCAGGGTCAAACAATGCATGGAAAGAATGAGAACCAATCTGAACTGTACCTGCCACTACGTCGTTAGAAGTTGTGGCATCCTTGGCAGTCAAAGCATAAGCACGGCCTTGTACTCTCGGCCTCTGATCCCCCGTGGACCGGTTTAACTCCACCCTGTGCCTGAACGTTGTAAGTCTTCTCCTTCTTCGGATACGGGCATTCCATAGCATAATGCCCCACTTTCCCACAGTTGAAACATGAACATGTCAAACGATGGCAAGGCTTATCCCCATGATTTTTGCCACAAGCAGCGCACACTTTCGTACCCCCTTGAGTCGATTTCATACCTTCTTGTAAAGTTGCTTTCCTCTTGTTTTGACCACCGCTCTTGTTCTTGTCCAAAGTTTCTGCACGGCTTCTTTTGTGCCTCAATCCCTCTTGCTCTTTCAAAAATTCCCCGTAGTTTGTCTCTAGAATTTCGGCCCATTCAACCACCTTGGCATAAGTCGGAAGCTTTAGAGCCAACAATCTGTTCTTGATGCCGCGCTTCAATCCCTTCTCAAATCTTCTTGCCTTACGATTTTTGGTGTCAACTAAATGCGGGGCATGCCTTGACAATGAGGTGAACTTCACCTCATATCCTGCTACCGTCATATCATTATGTACTAACTTCAAGAATTCTTCCTCCTTCTGATCTCTTACATTTTGAAGAAAGTACTTCTTGAAGAAAATGTTCTTGAACTGTTCCCAAGTCATGGGATGATCAACATTGATCCTCTGTGTGCGCTTGACCATCTTCCACCAATGGTCGGCTTTATCTTCCCACATGAATACTGCATACGCCACCTTTTGTCCATCACTGCTATCCCAAAGGTCAAACACCTTCTCACTTTGGTTCACCCAAGCTTCAGCCTTCTCTGGATCGGGTTCCCCTCTAAAGGCGGGCATTAACTTTTTGAATTTCTCCACATCTCCAATCTTAACACCATCATTCGGCCCATTGTTCTGATTTTGGTGTAGCGGTACCCCGACATTTCTCCACACCTTTAAATTAGACTAAAAAGGTACTATTTAGTCGACTAAAAGAGGTTTAATTCGACTAAAAAGTTTTAATTTGACTAAAAGGTTTAAATTCGACTAAAAAGTACTATTCAATCGACTAAAAGTACTGTTCATAATTTTTTTTTAACTTAACTTAACTTAGCACAAGAAAGGAAAATTTTGGGGTATTACACAAACCATGGTTAGTCTACCTATCATTGATTTTGGTAGATACCTCCAATGAATTACATTGGTTTGAAAACTATATTAAAACCTTGACAGGAATAGATCATCCATCCTTTTTAGAGGATGTAGAGGATGAATTAAAAGAATGCTGGGCTTTGATTCACAATGTTGGATGGATGAGGAAAAAAGTTGAATTGCTCCTTTCCACGTTTGTTGGGGGCAAAAATTTAGAAGCCAATAGTTATTCTTTGGATAATGAAAATAAAATAATGTCAAACATGGCTGAAATAAAACAATATTTTAAAGATGAAAGCAACCGATTCATGGTTACTAAAAATTGCACGACTAACTATCAAGAAGATTTGTTGCACAATAGCCAATTTCAAGTGTTATTTCCATACAATTCAAGTGAGTTATTCGATGAATTGCATGAAAAGTGCTTATTGTTGGGAAATCATTTGGATGCAATAATACAACTGGCCGAAACTTACACAAAAGTGGTGTGAGTAATTTTTGTAAGATCAACATCTTGCCAAAAATGGCTGAAACAGTTGAACAACCATGTCCATTCTCATATGGGATTGATATGTCAGAAGGAGATCTAATTGATATGGCCGGGGGGCAAGTTTGCAAGCCTATTTTGGCTGAAAGCAAAAAGGAAGTAATTTTAATATAAAAATTTTAGAAAAAAATTATTTTACTGATATGATTCATATTCTGAAATTTCGGACCATTCTGAGGGCAATAAGTATTTTTCGTGAAACTGGCCTTTTAGCACTCTGTTTGGACACCTGTTTGGAATTTTTGGGCTAAATTTTTTTTTAACATATTTCTTAGTCCAGAAATGATATTAGGATGCTTAAAATAGAATTTTAAGATGTTTTTGAGATTTTTCGGTGCCCGAAACTCCCATGGGTATTTTGGTAATTTGTCACCCTGAAGGGGTATTTTGATAATTTTACCCGTAAAAGGGCATTTTTGAGCAAATTTGCATACTTGGTAAGGATATTTCAGGGATTAGCTTATGGAAAGGTCATTTTGAGGATTTAAGTGTAACGGGGGGTACTTTGGTAATTTACCACCTCGAAGGGGTATTTTGGTATTTTGACCTAAGAAATATATTTTTGGGTAAATTCACATAACACAAGGTTATAGTAGTGATTCTACTTACAGGAAGGCCGTTTTGGTGATTTAAATTCGAGGGGGGCATTTTGCTAATTAGGCATCCGCGTATTGTCAGGGGAAACCCTAGTCGTATCTGGGAAGTTTATAAGGTATGAGCAATAGTTAAGTTGGTCATTTGATTTATGAGTAAGAATAGTGTTTTGAAAAATGACTGATGTTAAGACTGAAAATTTGGTTTAAGGGTACAACAAGAAATCTGTAATTTTACTCCGTCATCTCATTCATTCTTGTGCATACTGAACTCAAGTACGACTTAATTGAATGAAAACTTACTCCTTTTTGGGATATTTATCTGTCCTTCTGAATCTCTTTGGACTTGATGGGGCAGTATCTGACCCACTGGCCATGGGAAAGCTACGAATCTTCTTAAGGATGAATAACTCCTTCCAATTTTGATTGCTCCGAGTCATTGAGTTGACTTTGCTTCGCTGGAACTATATCATCATTTTTATGTCCGTCATTTCTTCTGGAATGATACAGAATTTTGTTGTGAATTGTGAGAGCCAATATGTATGGTTTTTGTTAAATATTTTCGTGTTTTGATTGCATGATTACGATTATTGTTATAATTATTTGCATACTTTCCCCTACCTAGATATGAGGTTAGGTAGATTCCTAAGCCTCAGATAATCTGTAAGCGAGAATAGACTCTGGGAACGTGGATTATGTTTGGATAAGCTATTCAATGATTCGGTAGAAGAGGGAAATTTGGCTGAACCTGCAATAATAGACCGCTGGTTATTTGCTTTTGGAACCAGAAGATTTTAACGGTTTAATGAAACAGATTATTGAAGGATAAGGCTATAAGATTTTTGTAAATAACGTGACTGTAAATCAGAAGTGATGTAAGAATTAAGAGCTTTAAACTTTAGTAGAAGTGCAAGACATGTGAGTGCAAAATCATATTTCGCGTTGTGTTAAGATAACACGACCATCGGTGATGAACTTGGCAATAATTTGGACTTGTTGTTTTGAGGTATTAGAGTGTACAATGAAAGCTGAGTGGCTACAACTTTTGTTTTCTGTTGTGAGTGTAAGTGTAATATCCCACATCGGTTGTGGGAGAGTTTGCGATTAGCCTTATAAGACCCTGCCTATGAACTCATAAGTACCTACTTGGCTAGCCCTTTTGAGGGAGGCAATGCCCTGTGGTGGGGCCGTGGACTGGGTCGTTACAGATGGTATCAGAGCCGACTCTCGAAAGCTCGGGCTGGGGTATCCAGTCGGGTTGCCGATGGTTGGGGGAAACGAAGGCAAGCCCGGGTCTATCCCACATCAAGAGGATGGTTGGGGCAACGAAGGGTGAGCTGGGTATATCCCACATTGGCTAGAGAGGAAGATTCTGGGCTATGTACGATCGAGCCTTAGCGAGGACGCTAAGGAATAAGGTGGGGAGATTGTAATATCCCACATCGGTTGTGGGAGAGTTTGCGATTAGCCTCATAAGACCCTGCCTATGAACTCATAAGTACCTACTTGGCTAGCCCTTTTGAGGGAGGCAATGCCCTGTGGTGGGGCAGCAGACTGGGCCGGTGATAAAAAGCGATGCAAGAAAGAAATAAATGAAACTAGGCCGGTGATGCTTGAGAAGCTATAATTAAATTAGGGTTGATTTCATAAATATTTGATCTCTCAGTTCAGTTATTTTAATATTGTAGGGGGAAGCCTAGAGGAAAAAAAAAGAGAAAAGAAAACCAGGAGAGAAAGTCAAAAAAAAAAAGGGAAAAGAAAAAAAAAAGAACAAAGAGAGAAGTCGGGGAAAGAAAGAAACAAATGAAGAGAAAGGGGAAAGAATAAAAGGGCAGAGAGAAGAAGAAGGGGCAGCAGGCCCTAATCGGGTAGCGCCCTCCCATCTCCGGCGCCCCCATCTCCGGCCACGCACGCTATCACAGGAGGTCGACTCCAGCTTCGACCTTCACCGGACGCCATCGTCTAACCGCCGTCGCCACCTCCAAACTGCCGTGCAACCACTGCCATCGGCTAGACGCCGTGCAATCGCTGTCGCCGGCCACCCTTTCAATCTCTGGCGAGCACTGGCGGAGCAAATGGTGCCTGCGGCCACAGATCTGGACCACCGCTATGCTGCCGGAATCATCGCGTCCTGCCACCACCGTGACGCTCACCACCGGTCAAACGTTGGCACTACAAATAGATGTCGACAGTGATAGGGTCAGCGGTAGAGATGATGGGTGGGCCAAAATTAGGTGTGAGTTTTGTAGGTGTGTTCGTGTGCATGTGGGACCAACTATATGCTACAACTGGTGGCAATTTCAGCGACAGGACACTTGACCGGCAAAGGTTGCGTTGGAGCAACCCCTAACCTTTGTGGTGGCAGAACTTGGTGGTTGTTCGCCACCACAGACGCGAGGGCCACCGCCGAGGCATACTGCCCATGTTGATGCACCTTCATTGCCAACACTAACCGCCACACCTCCTTCTCCGCCTGCCTTTCATGATCATGACTGGCAGCCCCCAGTTGGTGTTCATTTTTGTAAATGGGTTTTTGGTGTACTTGTGTGTTGGTGGTAGTACAGTGGTGTCATGAGCGGCAGTGTTAAGGGTGGGTAAAATGGAATGAATTTGGTGTTTTGTGTGTGCATCTATGGGTGTATGGTGCGTGTGTTTAGGGAGTTATTTTGATTTTTGGTGCGGTGTGGAGTGGAGGTATCACGACATTGCTTGAGACGGCTTGGACGGTATCGTGGCAGTGCTTACAGTGTTTGGAATAGGCTAAAATGCGATGGTGTATGTGTGTATAATTGTTGTGATGGAGGGCGTATGGCTGTGTTTTACTGAGAGTGTGTTTGTATAAACCATGATTTGTAGCAGTGTATGAATATATGTGACCTGCATGTATGTTGGTGCCTGATGTATTACAATGGTCGAAACTGTTGGTCATTGTGGCAGGATATCGGTCAATAGAGACGTCCGTTAACCGTAATGATGGACAAGTGGTTGGTTCGATGCAAGTGTGTCCGCGTAGTGGGTGTGCTAGTATGTGATTGAGATTAGACTTTGAAAAGGTGGATTAGGTTTTGACCATTGTTTATCTGATGTTTCAGCATAAGATTGAGATTTGAGCCAGTTACACAGTAGTTGACCGATACTACTTGCCTTTCGAATTGAAGGATTTTTAACAGTGCCCGAAGAAGATGATGGGGAATAGGATTATGATCTTCTTGTGAATAGTTCTAACAGCTAATGGCTATAGGCTGGGTTGTGATTGAGAGATATAAGTGATATGGTAGATTAGATATTTAAAGTTGGAAGGATGCGTGATATGTGTGTGTAACTATATTTTGGGTACTTTTAAGGTAATACTTTTCTCAGTGTTGGATTTTGGCAACAGTTTGAACTGGTTGTGTTGAGGTATTAGAATGCGTAACGAAAGCATTGTGGTCAGAGTTTTCAGTCTGGGGTTATGATGTGGAAGTGCATATAGACATTGTTTAAACATATTCACTAAGCCCAAGTGGTATGCTTCATAGGTTGCCTGGTTTATATTGATTTTAGTGTCAGACTAATAACAATAGATGGGAGAAATATTCACCACTAGGTGATCTAATGATTTTAGTTAATGAACTTCAAACACATTGTACTCGTTGATTTACATAAGTGAGATATATTCCGCCTTTCATCTAACGACCTCTCTTTTGCCTTAGCTGTAGGATGTCTAGACAAGAAGCCCCTATCGAACCTTCTATGGACAAGGGAAACTCCTCATTATCCCAGAAGACATCGTTAACCGAGAAACCTCAAGGGTCTAACCTAAGGACATTGACGAATCCACATTCTAGGACCATACGGGCATCTACATCTATCAGAGAAGGGAGTAGGCGTGCTAGAATTAGAGCAGCAGCGAGAAATAGACGTCAGGAAGATGACGCCTTTCTGCGAAAAGAATTGCACAAAACTTGGAATGGCCAACGGAAGAACTTCCAAAGGAACTCAGCACCTTGGAAAAGTAGTAAAGCTAGGTCGCTGCCATGTCGCAGGTGTAACCACTTTCATCCTGGTAGACTCTGTAGGTGGAAAACGAAATAATGTTTCTCATGTGGACAAGAGGGTCATTTTATTAAGGATTGCCCTAGAATTGGACCACAGAGTCAACCAAACGAGGATGCAACGAAACTCTGGGCAACAACAAAAGTCCTTGCAAAAACCCAGCAGAACTCGCAGGCATCCGACTCAATGGTTACGGGTGCGCTTTCTATTCCTTCTATCCTTGCAAAGGTGTTTTCTGATTTAATATTGTAGGCATGTAATTTTATTCTAATCAACAAAAATGGCTGAGTATGTTATTTTTAGTTTGGCCATGGTTTAAGTCGGACATAAGTTAAGAGCATTTTCTTTTTATATGAGAAATATTTAAGAACTTTACCCAGATGTAGGTAAGTTGGTTAGATTGGGTTTGTGTAATTGTTTTAAACCATGCGTTCGAGATTTTCTTACGAGAAGAGATTATTAAGAGAATGAGCCCTCTTTAATTTTTGGTCTTATATAGAGACTTTTCTTTTAATGGATTTAGATGCTCTGACTATACCTAGTATTGCGAGTGATATAGTAGGTTAATATCTCATTTTAAGGACTTC
Source organism: Escallonia herrerae (assembly GCA_033070095.1). Taxonomy (NCBI): domain Eukaryota; kingdom Viridiplantae; phylum Streptophyta; class Magnoliopsida; order Escalloniales; family Escalloniaceae; genus Escallonia; species Escallonia herrerae. Next base: position 27,938 of record JAVXUP010000193.1, read on the forward strand.
GATAGCAACCCCAGGTTCCATTTTGGGGCGTGACAATTTTTGGGTTCCGTTGCACTTAGAGCTCAAGTAATTATCTAGATTCTGAAAACCTAACAATAACGATTTAATGATACAAATGGAGATGGATTAAAAAGTAGAGAGATTACTTACACGGAGGTGGAACCTGTGATCCTTTGAGGAAATATTGATCGATGGGTGAAGTGTGATAAATGCAAGTTATACCTTGAGGAATTTTGTACGTATACTTTATAAGGTGCCCGAAACAGTATTGGGTGGTTCAAATGGATGTAGAAAGATTTGAGGTGTATGTTGGTGGATATTGAGGGCATGAATGGTTATCAGGAAGGCAAATTTCGAGAACGAAATTTTTATAAGTGGAAGATATTGTAATACACCGAACCTTGGAATTTCTTGCCGGTTATTTTAGTTCTTTAGCGACAATTTTTGCACGCAACATTTAGAATCAATTTGCATGTACGATATTTTATCGGCAACCTTTAGTGAATTTTTTCTTAGGAACCATAAGTTGAAATTCAATGATAGCTATTATATGTGGTGTTAATTGGAGCCTTTAGAAACGATTAGCGTGAGTGAAATTTTGGAAATTTTTGCGACGAATTTTCGTTTAGTTAGTATTGATATTTTCTGTGACAACTTTTAACGACGATTAGTGAAGCGAGATTAGTTAACAAGCCATTAAATTACTTTAGTATATTGAACTTTCGTAAATAATTATTTTTGGGCCTTGTTGTAATAAGAGAGAATTTTGAGTATAAGTTAAACTAACAAACAAGGAATAAGGGGGCTTTTAGTAATTCTTTGGTCTAGGGATTAATATATATTCATAAGCTACCAACACCAGCCGACCCTAAAATTTCAACCATCTGGAATGACGGCAGAGGAGAGTACGGGAGAGAGACGAAGAAAGTTTGGCAGATTTCCGGCGAAACCTTGAGGTAAGATTTCTACCTTCTCTCCAAAATCAATTACCTTTGGGATGTTATATGTGTCTAGGACTATCTTGTGGGTTTTAGAACAAGGGAAGAGACCTTGCCATGAAATGGGTATTGGGGAATATATATGCACTGGACAAGAACTAGGAGAAGGGAATGGGGCTGCGCTTATGTTGGGTATTACGGGGAATATTGTGTGTACAGGCGAAGGAATAAAGGGTATTACGTGAGTTTGTGTGTTTTTTTTTGGCAGCAAGAAGGAAGAAGCAAGCAAAAGAGAAAGAAAAGAGGGAAGGCAGTGGCGTGGGGGTGGCATAAATATACACATGGATGTGTTGCTGTGTTTTGGTTGTATGGGAATACATGGGCATGAATGTGTTGGATATGTGTGTGTAAGTGGCTTGAGTGTGTGTATGAAGGTATAGATTTAGTGTGTTAATGGAGTGAATTCTAATGTGCTAGGGGTGAAAGGGAAGCTGCGTGAACAGTAGCTGTGTGTTCTGGGTTTGGACAAGAGAAGAAGATAATGAACAGTAGCTGTGTGTTCTGCGTGAACAGTACACTATGCTTGCACAGTTGTACCACATGGCCGTTGGGTATCGTAAACTTGTCAAAAAATGTTGAAACTTTACAGGAAGGATCATAGGATAACAATAGAATTACTGTTAAAATATCATATTTTTCTGATATCATATGTATTTTTAATATTTTTGGCAAGCTTAGATTTGTAAAATTCTTTTGGAGGCCTTACACCCATGAAAATGTTTTGGAAAAAATTAGAATAATGTTTTTATGTTATGAATACATCTCAGTTTAAGTTTGGTAATTTTTAGAGTTGATTTGCTATAATTTTCGTATCGCATTGGTTTTAGCAAAATGAATAATTTAAAAATAGTTTTAATGCATATTAATTTCTGATTTAAATTTCTATAATTTTTATAGATATTTTAAAGCTGTTTGAAAAATTATGGGACTTTATTTTCAGCTAGAAGCAATTATGGCTATTTATGGGTTTTTCTTGCATTTAAAGAAATTATTTTAATTCGAAAATATTTAGAATTTCACAAAATTCATATTTTGACTTTTTATAATATTTTAAGCAATAAAAGTGTCTTATTTTAATTTATTTTAAATTTTAAAATATCAACACGCGTTAAGGATTGTATAGGGTTTTCGGTTAGGTTGGTCGCGTGCGAGTCGCACTTAGAGTCGAGCGATTTCAGGGTTAGAAGTGAGCATAGTTTGGGTAGTTTATATGAGGTTTATAGTATTGTAGTATAGATTGTGTTCTAACATATGAAATGCCAATCTAGGTTAATTCAAGGATTTTTGGATCGAGGAAAAGTGTCAGCAACAGGTAAGAACTCCTGCCATATTCCTCTGTATACCCTATTTTTGTTATGTATATGTATAAATGAATTGTTCCAATTAGAAGTTTTAAAGCCTCTTACATGCTACTGCTTTTGTGTAAATTGTTTGATGAGAAAATGCATAAAAAAAATGCCATGGAATGTTTTCTATGAGTAGTGTTTAAAGTTGGCTTATGTTGAATGAGACGGTATTTCTGGCTTGGTTGTTGCGCCCCATATCCACGGGAGAAAGTTGGATTGTTGGGTCCTGGTCAACGGGACGATACGTTGACGCACAGTACTGTTGCTCATGGTGCGCCCTTGCTTCCACACTAATATGTATCCCGGACGAAGGAGGGATTGTGGGCCCTAGTCGGGGGGCGCATACCCTGACCAAATAATGTTCATCCCAGGTGGAGTAGGGATTGTGGGCCCTAGTCAGGGGGAACGTACGCTGATCGCAACATGCCTATGTTATGATGAACTGTGATAGTTATTGATGAGCCTACTTGATGTCATACTTCGTTTCTGAGAATCTTGGATGAATTGCTTTCAAAAGTATATATATGCATAGTATCCCTTGTGAAATGTTTACCAGTTTTAAATTGAAGAAAACCATGGCATGTTTCATGTTTTTATGAATCCCAAAATCTATTTTAGGGATATGATTGGTGTACTTACTGGGCCCCAAGCTCACCCCGTTTTATAAATGTTTTCAGGCGATCAACTAGATGAACATGAGTATTGCGAGGGAAATGAGAATGAAGCCACGGGAGATGCTCGTTAGGAAGTTGTTTAAGCCCTTGAGAAATTCGGTCGGGTACGGTTAAATATGGGTCGGGTATAATTTACCCAGCAAACATGTTTAAGCTACGAACATGATACGTGCCTCGGCACCAAGTGTTGTCTCTGTGACGTTCGTCGCCGCACCCATGCGCCATTTCCATAACATGTGCCCCGGCACCAAGTGTATCCCCTCGACGTTCATCACCGTGCCCGTGCGCCATTGTCATGATACGTGCCCCCGGCACCAAGTATTGTTCCTCAACGTTCGTTGCTGCGTCCTTATGCCATTCTCATGATGCGTGCCCCCAGCACCAAGTATTGCTCCGTGACGTTCATCACCGCGCCCATGCGCCACTTCCATGACATGTGCCCACGGCACCAGGTATTGTCTTTGCGACGTTCGTCGCAGGGCCCAGGCGCCACTCTCATGATACATACCCCGGCACCAGGTATTGTCTCGCGACGGTAGTCGCCGCGCCCATGCGCCACAATCATGTTACATGCTTCTGGGGGGCTCTGTTCGTAGTGCTTTGGCACGAAGACCCCTCGCAGCGGAATGAACTCATGACCTTATAGTCATTGCCGCCACGGGATGGGCTCACAACCTTAAAGCCATCACTGGCACAATCAACAGCGGGATGGGCTCACAACCTTAAAGCCATCGCCGGCACAATCAAAGCTGGATGGGCTCACAACCTTAAAGCCATCGCCGGCACAATCAAAGCTGGATGGGCTCACAACCCTAAAGCCATCGCCGGCACAACCTTAAAGCCATCAACATCACACTCGCGGGGGGGCTCCGACATGAAGACTTCCCCGCAGTGGACTCTAAGCACTAAGCGGCGACCATGACCACTCATGTTACTGTTGATCGTCGACACCACCATGACAATGACCCCCGGGTCACTCCAGCATGGGAGCAGGTCCTCGGAGGGCATCGCGCCTAGTCCGCCTAACAGTTGGCTACAGGGACAACCCTCACCGCTGTCAGGTTCTCTGCGCGTCTCTTGACGCACCTCGTGGGATTCAGTAAGGGCTTGGACTGGTGGATAGGGCAACGGGTTACTCTGATCATGCTACTGCGGCGTGATCAGTCTCCTCAGACGGGCAGAGAGATGCCGCAAGGGCAAGGCAGCACGAACTCAGGGACCGGCAGTCCAATGAAGAATCAGTACTTTGGACCCCCTGGCGATGTGTTGCTCTTAGGGGACGACACATGTCAACTTATGACACATGCCCATTTTTCCCCATAAATAGTAGACTTTGGAGCTTGTTCAAGGATCTTTTCTCTCGTTTGGCATTTTCACTTTCTCTCTCTAAAAAGCCATTTTCTCTGGAATTCTAGTGAGAGAAACACATTTGGACTCCTGACATTGAACCCTTGATGCTGCACCCTCGACTTGGACTGTCGATCGCTGGACTTGTTCATCGTCGCCTTGCCTGCGCGGTACTGCCACCCCTCGTGACCTCTCTGGGGAGCCTTGCTCTCAGCCCTTCCTCCATCCTTGTTGTCTCCTACTTTACCTACTTAGAAGCTGATTCAGACTGCATCCTTTGTGGCACCTCCACGTAGCAACGAACCCCATTCCTTTGGCAACACATACACACACCTTAGCCGCACAAAACACGAAAACACACACGCACGCGTGCCTGCACACACCAAATTTCACACAACACATGCACGCACTAAAACACACATTGAAGACACACGGAAACATACCCACACATGTTCATAATTCAGTCACTCACATCTGCAAATAATGAAACACGCACACCTGCGCATACACACACTAAAACACACTTTTTACCCGCACATGCACTGAAACACACACTTATACACCCACTTCAGGTCAGGTTCATCAATGGGGAGGCAGTCTTAGAAAAATCTTTAATGAACCTTCGGTGGAATCCAGGTAAGCCAAGGAAGCTACCAATCTCAAAATAAATGGTGGATACATGTTTCTACCTTTTCCTGGATCTACTGATATCCCCTTGCTTGAAACAATGTGCCCCAAAAATTGCACTTTTTCTAACCAGAAATCACCCGTCTTGAACTTGGCATAATCTTATGTTCTCTCAGAATTTTCAAAACTTGCTTCAGTGCTATGCATGCTCTTTTCTCCTCTTAGGATTCGGGATGCGTCAATGAAGACAATGACACGATGAACAAGATGCTCGTAACAGACACAGTTCATTAAATCCATGAGTGCTGTAGAGGCATTAGTTAACCCATTAACCCATATGGCATCATAAAAAATTCTTAATGTCCATACCTACTCTTAAAGGCATTCTTTACGAAATCATTCCCTTCAATCTTTAACTGACGGTAACCAGACCTAACCTAAGGTCATTCTTTGAAAACAAACTTAGCACCTTGCAATTGATCAAAAAGGTCATCTATATGAGGCAACAAATGATTTTTTTTTCCTGATGGTCACCTCATTCAAGTCCTGATAATCAATGCACAACCTCATAGACCCATCTTTCTTCCTTACAAGTAATACTGGAGCTCCCTAAGGTGATACACTAGGACAGATGAACCCTAATTTGAGTAATTCTTCCTGTTGCACTTTCCATTCATTTATACCGGAGGGTGCCAGTCTACAAGGAGTTTAGAAATAGGGGCAGTTCCAGGAACAAGATTGATTATGAACTCTATATCACGGTATAAGGTCAGACCTAGAAGGTCTTCAGGAATGACATTAGGAAACTCATTAACAACCGATATTGCTCCAATTGGGTTTTACTAACACGGGTATCATAAACATGGGAGAGGTACCCTCGACACACACCACGTAAGCAATGACGAGCTCTCAGAGCGGTTATTAAATAAAGGGGTCTGACAAATTTTTCCCCTTAGATAATAAGTTTGGGTTTATTAGGCACCAACAAGTGTACCAATTTACAATGGCAGTCTACATTGGCATGGTGTCCGGGTAACCAGTTCATTCTAAGGATAACATAAATATCTCCAAGATCTAGGGGTATAAGGTATGTATAAAATATCTGATCGTGGACTTAGATCGGACATTTCATAAATATCTTAGTGGCAATGAGGAGTTTCCTTCGGGTATGTTCACTATAAGTATAACATCAAGCAATTGACAGGGAATGGTCAGTTTACTGGCGAATGATAATGAAAAGAAAGAGTGGGTGGCACCAGAATCCTAAAGAAAGAAAGCCTTATGGGAATGCACTAGAAAAGTACGTGTCATTATGTCATTGGATCTCTTAGCTTCTTTGAAGCTCGTGGGGTGGGCACAACCCACAGCTCGGGGCTTTCGTTTGATGGCCATCGTCTTTCTTTGGGGGCATTCCTTTATAATGTGTTTGGGTTGCTGGCATTCAAAGCAAATTTTCTGGGTGATTTGCAATCGTTAGCACGGTGACCTTGCTTGCCACATTTGTAACAGGCTCCGGTAACCTTGGCACAATTCGCATCCTCGTGCCTCCTTCCACATCGTCTTTCATTCTCATTCTCCCTCTTCTACCATAGACCTTGTCCAAACTTTTTCTCATTTATATTCTTCTTGGGATTCTTCCCACCACTATTATTCCTATCTTGAACTCTCCCTCTTTTTTGCTCGTGCTCTTTTCGTTCCTCCCATGCCTCTTTGTTTTTGTGCCTCCATTAAGAAGGCCTTCTCTACTACCTCAGCGAAAAGTTCTCAATTAGAAGTTCCTCAGGCTTTTTAAGAGTTGCTTCAAACCTTCCTCAAAATGTCTCGCCTTACGATCCTTAGTGCCTACTTGGTGTGGGGCAAAATGGTTTAAGTCATCAAATTCCTTTATGTACTCTCCATTGTCTTAGCTTTTTGTTTTAAGACCAAAAATTTTGTCTCCAACTTATCCCTCACGCTCAACATAAATTACTTTTCATCAAAGTGTTGTTTGAACCTATTCCACATTATGTAGGTTTGGCAGATCCTTTTCCTTTCCTCGACCTATTTCTGAACATTTTACTAGTAACTAGTAGCACTCTTCAGAGTGCGGGCGGCGAAGGCCACCTTTTGGTGTTTCTCACACCCTGATAGTTTAAACGCTTTCTCCATCCCCTTGATCCATGTAGTTGCATGTACCAGATTACTTCCCCCATGGAATTCATTTGGCGAACACCCTAAAAATCTCAGAATCGACTCTCTTTCTTTTCGTTTGACGGTGCTATCATACCAGCAGGCATATGTTATGCTATTGGGGCTCTTGTGGCTCATAAGAGTCCAACCAATTCCAATTCCCTCTTAAGGTCCTCAGCGTTGTTGTTTTTCATGCTCATATATTCTGTGTTAACAAAAGATAAGTCTGTCGAGGATTCATCTCAGTTAGGAGCCCCTTCCTCCCTCTTTTAAGGAATGGACAACACAATTCCTCAAGTTTCGTACCATTACATAAATAATAAGTTTTCACGTTTAAGTTTACTAAAGGCTTATGTATATAAACAACCTTTTTTACTACAAAAGCATTTATTCATAAACAAACATCGTTTCACAACACAAGTTTTCACCCTTCCTAAACTTACAAAAGACATAGGTTAGACTATTCTACAACAAAAAGTAGCCCCCTATCCCATTCGTACAGTTCTTAGTCTAGGAACATAGCATTCCATAAAAAATTCTAGGCTCCAATGACTCACATTCAAAATGAATTGTCACCTATCATCAAGTATAGCCCTTCTAGGAGGGCAATCAAGAACAATCTGTTGAATCTTCCGCACAACCCTCAAACCAGCATCCACTATCTCTTCTAGGATCTAACTCAAAGTTTACTTCAATCCTCACATTCAGCTCCAGCAAATCTATCGCACAACTAGTATTGATTTTGAAGGACTCCAACTGGTTTGTTAGCTCATCCCTCTCTCCAATCGTTTGGAAGTACCTTTTTCTTCTAAAAGTTCATCGAAATTCTACTCGTCCTCTCCCTTCGTTCCTCAATTCTCGGTTGGAGATCTACATGATACAAGTGGTCAAAACCATCTACCTTTCCAACAGGTTCTTCTATTTCAAATTTTATAGGACCTTCTTGTACTTCTTCCATATCAAGTTCTATCTCATCTGGATCCTCATCGAGGTCCTCCTCTAAGTCTTCCATAGGGTTGGAATCCTACTTAATAAGCATACCATTGTCGTACCACCCATCCAATTCTAAGCTAAAAGGTACTCCTGCACATTTCCAACAATAATAAACAAAATTACAGACATCATAAAAATATACCTTGGCTAACTCAGTCTCGCATATCTCAGTTATCAGAACAAGTCAATAATTTATTAAAGCTTTCATTTAATCCTCTCGTCAAAAACTTAGGCATGCGATCGCACACTTCTAAAGTCTACAAAATCATACTGCTAAGCACTGATATCACCTGTAACACCCCCAACCCTAGTGACATCACTGGAACTGAGATGTCATTTAGAGACGATGTCATCTACGTTATAAGCGGAAAAACAGAGCGACTAAACCATCAAACATTATTCACAGACGCTACAATGTACGTTCTTAAAAGAACTTTTCCAAATGCACATAATTGTTTTAGCAACAAAAGAATTTAATTGCATGAAACAACTAAATCTTCACAAAGTGAAGTGTACAATCGAAGAAGTACGAAGCTTCACATTATTTACGTCAGCAAACCTTCTCTTTGCCCTTCCTAGAGGGTTCACCACACTCATACTTAGCACCTGAAAATAGTAAGTAAGGAATGGACATAAATTGCCCAGTAAAGGTCATACGGGGAGCACAATGTACAATTCTTTTAGAGGATATTCGGAAAACAATTATGAAATCTAAGGACAGCAAGGAATCGAAAGTCCAATAGGAGGGTCAACATCATTAGCGATTATAGTCACAAATCACATTTGTTTAAATTAAGTGGCTATAAATCCCAATAAAACATCTTCACCTCTCTTTGGAAAGGGCTAACAGACTCATTGACTATGCTCATGTTATGCAAATATAAACAACAATACAAAGCCATAATTACAAAAGCACTACATGGTAAGATCAGTAATGATAATAAAGGTCTAAAGATCATAACACGACTAAATTCAATTCGATTGCAATGCAGACTCAGACTTGACCAAACTGGACACAACAGACTCTAGCACTTCATCTTGTTTCCAGTTACTCCTCTTTTACTGGTCATCTTCTCGTTGAGTACCCTATCAAACGGGGGTGTTTAGCTATGTCTTGCATAAACAAAAGGGAGACAGTTTTCATGGATTAACAGACTTGGAGAAAATTTTCACCATAAGTCCTCAACGAGTTATTTAATGTAAGGAATTACCGGCTCTTGATAACTAACAGCTTTTCAAAATAACCACGAAATTTCAATACAGGCATCGTCTAATACAAGCATGATGATCGAAGCAATGAAAAGCATAACAGAACCATACTATCCTTACTTGATAGGCTTATAGTCGAAAATAACTTTCAAGCCTTGATCTCAACGACACACACACACATACACATAGAGAGTGCACATACTGAATTCACACACAAAACACACTCGCGCGCGCACATACATACACACACAAAAACCCTCTAAAATACACTATATGTACTCTCCACACCCTTGCCCACACCATATTTCACACAAAACATGCACACACTGAAACACATACTATAACACACAATATAACACTCAAACACATGCACATGCTTTAGTTAGACACATTTGCACACACTACAACACACACGCGCCTGAGCACAGAAACTAAAACATAAACTGTTTACAAGCACGTGTGTGTGCGGGCACACACACACTAAAACGCGCAAAGACAGACGTTAAAGCACACTCTACTCACACACACTCACACACAAACACAAACACACTCACACACACCAAACACACACAAGCTCATGCACACACACACACACACACTAAACACACACTAAATTACACGCACAAAACACGTATCTAAGTTTCCATTCATCCTCTAAACTCACCCAAAAATTCGATGAAATCAACTAAATACACATATGTTGACTAAGTACAAAAATGAAAAAAAAAAAATGAGCCTACTAAGATGAATTCAAATATGATGACTAGCTACAAAAATGTTGTTACTGTTGGCTCCGGCTTCTAGGGTATATCCTTATGGCTAAGAGACCAGTCAATGTTACTATTAGCTTCGGCTCTTAGTCATAAGCTTATAGTACATTTAGACGACCAATCGTTGTTATTGTTGGTTCTAACTTCTGGTTGTACCTTCCTGTTTAAGCAACTAATCATTGTTACTGTTGGTTCCGGCTCTTAGACATGATTTCTCAGTATCCTTAAATGATAAATTGTTGTTACTATTGGTTCTGGCTCTTTAGGCAATCAGTTTTTCAGATCCCAGTTCCATCTCACGATTTTCAGCATTCTTAGACAACCAATTTTTGTTCCTGTTGGCTCCGGCTTCTAAGAATACGCCCTTCATCTGGTGATCAATTATTATTATTGTTGGCTTTGGCTCTAGATAAGGTCCATTTTCACTATCTTTTTTCGGTAATGCTTGACGACCAATCGTGTTATTATTGGCCCCGGCTTCAAGTGATATCTCTGCCATCCAAACTACGTTGGTCTGATTCCTTTCCAGGGATACGTATAAAGTCTTATAAAGGTTCGACCTCATATCTGTTTGCATCTTTGAGTCAGTTTCAAGTCTTGTGGTCTTTTTGTGTTTCTACTACAAAAATATGTTGCCCTGTTTTTGGTGATCTTTGCCCGCAAGCGAGCTCCATCACCGAGGGGTTTTGTAGATACCCAATTTTTGTAGTTTTATTATATCTTTCTTATTTGTTTTATTGGGCTTTACAAATTATTATGTCCTTTATTATGATGAATGTAGGCCTAATAATATAATGAGCCTAATTTATTTGAGTAAGTCCAATAGGTATTCCAGTCCAGTCATATTGGATAAGTAGCCTAGGTAGTTAGGGTTAACTCAAGTTAGGTGTGAATATGGGAAGTGTTTCCCGAATCTGGTATTATTCATGACGATTGATTAAGATAATTACCAATTTTGGAACATGATAATGTCTTAAAATTTGTAAAAATTATATAAAAATTTAGGGATAAACTGGCTGGTTTTCGTCTAACCAGCGGTTAGTTGACTCTTACCAGTCTGTTATTTTAATCAAATATTATGTCTTATCATCATATCACAGATTGATATCGTCATCTTCACCATTTCTGACATTATAGACCCCAATATATAGAGCCTATGGCCTACAATGACAACTTTTTTCTCCTTAGAGCTTATATATTATTTCTATCATAGAAGTGGTAGATCATCTCTAAGGAAAATTTAGCACTTCATAGTCACATCTGTATACATAAGTTACATGCATCATGAATTCATCATAAGGAGTTCTGAAGTCCTATAAGCAAGCGCCTTCTCGAGGTACATTTCTAATTTTTTTAGATTAGCTTAGATAATAATGGTATAGAGCATCTCCCATTTCCCATAGTCACATTTCTATAACAAAAATCAATTTTTTTTTTTACATTTATGAATCTAGGTCCAAGTCTCGAAGTATAGACTACTTCCCATAGGATTAGAGTTGAACTACGATAGTTTCATTCCGGTTAGTCCAACCAGATACATAGGCAACTTGACCCCCTGATGTCGAGTTCAAGCCAAAAATATAAAAATCAACTGAAGGTAAGTTTTATTATATTTTTCTTATTACATGTTTTAAGGCCAATAATCAATAGAAATTAAGTAGAGACCAAAACAGCGTGGCAGTTGCCAAACACCTTTTCATTGAGTAACTTAATCCCCGAACCCCCTCTCTTGGTTTCGATTGACTAGTCGATCCTTTTGGACATCTTAGAGTCATTCTAGGGTTTTTCTTATTTTTTATATTTTTTCTAATTAAATAAGATGGCGACTCCGTAAAATCCTCTTATTCGGGGATTTTTTTCGAGGCGGTTTGCCACACTAAGGACTATCTAATTGACATCGATCCAAATATACCTAACTGCTAAAGATAAGTTGATATTGCCAAAGAGGTGTTTGCACGTAGCTTTGGTATGCTTTATTCAAGCTATAGCCATTCCATGTAAAAAATAAAAGGTGACAATGTAAAAAAAAAGGTGGTCTAAGGTTTTCGGTTGAAGGTTAAACAAAGGGCAAAGGGGAGGGTCTACAATTTATAGAGTAAAAAGTTTCATTTGCAAAGGCAATCGGTTCCAAAAGATTTGCCACAGGAGATAGATAATTTTAGGGGGTAAAGAGAGTGACCATAAGGTATTCCATGAAGGCGTTTCAAGAGGTGTGACAAATTACCGATGGATGGTACTTTGACAGTATAGAAGTTTGTAAGCAGAGACGACTGCATAATTGCCAGACTGGATAGTGTTAATAGCTAGGATTTTTGGTACAATGTCAGGAGGGAGTAAAGGTTTGATTAGAGAGACATTCCAAGAGTTTTTGTTAATAAGATCACATAATAAAGCGGGATTACTTACGGGGTTTGAATTGTTTTTGAATACATTAATAAGTTTCCCTGCAGTATTTGGGATCCACTCGTCATGCGTAAAGAGATTTTCGAGCTAGTTCCATCTTGTCATTTGAGTTCGACAGATAAGACATTCTTCCCTGCCAATATACTACACCAGCCCTAGGAGAAGTTGCCTTTGGCAGCGCTAGACTTAAAGTCAAAGCGGACAAAATATGTGTCAAGAAGAAATCTGGATAGAAGGCAATCATATTCAGACATTACCCTTCAACATGTTTTGGTAAGTAATGTCTTAAAAAGAGGTGGGAGTCGTTGAAGCCAAGGCCTCTCATTCCTTTTGTGAGCAATTGTATGCCAGCTAATCCAGCAAGTGTTGCTCATGCTCCCGTCACCTGACCACCAGAACTAACCAATAATGGAGTTAATTTTCTTACACACATATTTAGGGAATTAATGTACCTGCATGTGATACATAAGTAGGGACAAGAAAACTAGATTTTATGAACGTAGCGAACTTATTTAAAAAGAAGAATACCTTTCCACCCAGCACACTTTGACGAATTTTTCAACCAAGTTTTGAAAAAGTATTTTCCGGTGTGTGACAATATCCACAGTGCCACCAGGGTACTTTCCAAAATCAGCCAAGGAAGTGAAACCCAATATACGTGCAAAGTGTTGAGATCTTTTGGAAGATTGTAGTGAGGCTCAAAGTTAGAGATGAATTACTCTAGTTTAGGTGTTGTCTAGAGGCAACATAATAGGGTTCTAGAATTTGCTTAAGGTGCATGCAAGAGATGTCAGTGAGTTATGTGAAGATCATAGTATCATCTGCCAACAATAAATGGTTTATAGGGACGGATGCCGGTTTTGATTCAATTGATCTTGCTATGTGTCTTTGCCTTAGCTAAATCTGAAGATAGAGTCTTTGCACGGAGGATGAAAAGGTACAGAGATATTGGGTCTCATTAGAGTAAGCGACAAGTGGGTTTAAATTTGGAGGATGAAAAGGTACGGAGATATCGGGTCGCATTAGGGTAAGTGGCAAGTAGTTTTAAACCTGGATGAGGGCGACCAATTAAATCTGGACAAGGGTTTAAATCTGAGGAGACACACGTCATTATTAGATTGATAAGATGATTGTGGAACTTCCATTATTACCTGAGTTTAGCCTCCATGAATGCCTAGTTAACTCAGTGGTAGGCCTTATTTTTCATATCCATTTTGATTGCCCCTAAGCTACTCTGAGATCTTATAAGTTTTCGTATCTTATTTGTGAGTTCCTCAAAAATTAGAACATTATCGCTATATGCCATCCATGTACAAAGGCTGATTTTTCTTCAGAAATGAGGTGGTTGAGGACGGGTTTTAATCTATTTGCCAGGGTATTTTAGATCACTTTGTAAATTATGTATGCATAAGTTTTCTTTTGGACATTACTTCACCATTATTCACTCCCACCATCCTTACACATTTGCTCACCACCCCAATTCTAGTGTTATCAGCCCGGACCAAGAGAAAAACACCTTCTAAGACCATGAAAAATTACCGAAGCAAATGATATTACATGCCACAAGGCCATCTGTGATGCTGATAATCCACGCTCCATTTTTATTGCCTTCGACCATTAGCGACATCAAGGACCACTGCTATAAGAAAACATGAGATAATCCCTCAGTACCCTTGTAACGCCCCAAAAATTTCAGAACGCCATTGTTCTGGACCCCTAAGGCGTTAACCTATAATATCACACAAATCAGAGCACCTGTCATAATTTTAGATTCTTAAACAACATCACACTAAGTTCTTCCAACACACAAAGTTCCACAACAAGAGTTTTCAGACTTAAGATGTTACAACTCGTACATAATTCTTAACCAGCACACTAGCTATACAGGCCCACGCAGGGGTCCTATTTACATAGCCTAAAGTAGATACCCTAAAGGTCTTATTGGATGCTGGCTTCCTCCCCCCCCCCCCCCAAGCTACCGCCGAGGACTACTTACCGAACGGAACAACTAAGGGCGAGCTTTTGAGAACACAGTAAGGTCGCTCAAAATATTTCGAGTGAGATTACAACAATTTCAATTAAAGGATTTCAAATAGTTACACCAGTCTAACAAGAATAGGGGAGAGTTTCACTCAAGTCCCTTTTGATAAGGTATTCAGACAATTGTTCTCAGACATTTTTGAGATGATCAATTAGATATAATGCACATAAATTTCGAAGATACAGATAATGGGTAGTAGTGATGCCACACAGGCAAGGCTCAAAAAATGTACACGCATGATGTACCAGAATACTAGTCCATTTTGGTACTAGCCTGCATTCTACGCAGGATTTAGACCAGCCTTACAACGCCTGCCTCAGAACAGAACAGAGTCCCATGTCAGTATACAGAAGATATATATATATATATATATATATATATATATATATATATATATATATATAAGAATACATATATTGATGCTCACTATGCAATGAAAGGTGAGCACTGACAGGAGTTCAATAATTGAATCAGGTTCAATATCAGGGTTTACGTGGCAATAGCATATCGAAATCAATGCATACTTAGAGTTCAATAATGGCCATGAGCAAACAAGAGAATAATTGCGGGAGCAAACTGATGGCTCAAGGTTCGGATAGAAACTCTTACCTGATTCACCGCTACGATAACCTAACCGAAATAATCCTCATGTTAACCTAAACAAAATAGTTCAAAGATTAGAATATAGCTCATAATATTGTATTATAACTCATTATTAACTCACGCACAGTCCCAAAATGAATCCCTCACTGGATATGAAAATTACCAAAACGCCCGCGGGGTTTTCGGCATCGGAAAAATCCCAAAAATATTTTAAAATGATACGATAAGCATCTTGAAGTCGTTTTGGCCTAATGAGTATTTTAGAAAAATTTTGCCCGAAAATCTCGAACCAGTGTCCAAGCTGAGCACTTAAAAGCCGATTTGGCTAAAAATACCTATTAGCCTCGGAATGGTACGAAATTTTAGATACGAAATGTTATCAATTAATTAAGGTTTCCCTAAAATTTTAGAATGAAAATAACTTAATTTACTAACCTAAATATATCGATAATTTTAGTTAATCGGTGCCTTAATTTAACGTCCTTCGGGAACACCAAAAATTCCCAGAGCGTAGTTCTCGTAAAGATATGCGGGGTTACAGTTTTGAACTTTGTCTAATTTTGGCCCTAGGTATTTATAAAAATTCATTGTGAAACTGCCTGATTAATTTTAATCTTTAGCGACAGATTCAAGTACTATTGAGATTGCTACACCTACGGTTTCAGCTAAACCCACACACATTTTCTTCCACCTTCAGCCGAGACCCACAGTCATTCATCCTACTCCCTATGCTTCTAATGCACTCCTAAACCCACACTTAACGTTCCAATCTCTCACCGTATTTGAGTTATGCATCTTAGACACACCACCACTCCCATAATCACCCATAAATCCCCATACCTGAACACCCATGTTCAAGAACACACACACAAACACAGTCACACTAGCGCACAATTTAATCACACACCTCGGCTGCCACCCAAAACCATGCCCAAAAACACTTATAAAATTTCATGGCTCACACAAAACTATACATGAGCACCCACAGTCGTTCCCTTCCCCCTGCTTCACCTGCACACATGCACCCAAAGAAAACATATACACCCACTCAGTCACACACATAACTATCAACTGAATACACCCACCCACACACACACATCAATATACATGATACACACAGTGACATACGCACCAAGTTCACATCCCACACCTTCACTCACGGCTACCACACCCACTGACCACTTCCTAACTCTCCCTAGTTCACATGTACATATGCTTATACAAATAATCTTGATTATTTTCCACCCACTGAAACTTTATATATGCACACACACACACACATGCACTGTACCCATTTTCACAGCACACGGCAAAGCTGTCACTGTGCTTCCCCCTTTGCTCCTTCGTCCTTCTGCGTATACAAACACATAACCATGCATTACTAAACTTGATCACTTGAAGGGGTAGAGGATTACCCTCAATCTTCTCGGTTTCCCCTAAACATGCGCTGCCTTGATCCTCTTCTTCTTCTTCTTGTTCTATTTTTGTTCTTGTTCTTTCTTTTTTTTTTTTATGTTCTCTCTTTCACCCGAGAGTAGTCATCTTACTCCAATTTTTTTTATTGTTTAATCGGCTTAGTCACCATAAGTTTGTAGGTGACAACCTAATAACTAAGCCTCTTCATTGTATTTTATAAAATTGTATGATGGACCTCCCATCTTTATTTGTTTACAAAAGAACCCCCTAACACTCTTTTTTTTGGGCACGTCAACATATATTACCGCTTCTAAAAACTATATTATTATTATTATTATTATTTTCATGCGCTTACAAGATTCGCGGTAGGAAAAGAAAATGCGGGTATTACATTCTCCCCCCCCCCCCCCCCCAAAAAAAATAATTTTTGTCCATGAAATATAGCATACCTGGGTTATCGAACAGATGAGGATGAGCACTCCGCATAGCGTCCTTCGGTTCCCAAGTAGGTTCTTCCATGGCATGATTCCTCCACAACACCTTGACCAACGGTATCACCTTGGTCCTCAGAACTCGATCTCCCCGATCTAATATCTCCACCGATACCTCTTCGTAACTCAGATCAGTCTGAATCTCGTCGGGCCGATGTTGTAAGAAATGAGTCGGATCATAAACGTACTTTCTTAAAACCGACACATGAAACACATTATGAACATGAGATAACTCTGGCGATAAAGCTAAACGATAAGCAACTGGTCCAAATCTTGCAAGGATTTCATAAAGACCGATATATCTAGGGCTAAGCTTGCCCTTCTTGCCAAAGCGCATTACTCTTTTCCAGAGAAAAATTCTCAAAAACACCCGGTCACCCCACTGCAAACTCCAAATCGCGCGTATGCTTAGCGGTATACATACGCTGCCTATCTTGTGCCATTTTCATACGTGACCGAATTAAATCAACTTTTTCACAAGTTACTTGAACTAACTTGGGACCGAGGAGTCGACGCTCACCAACCTCATCCCAACATAACGGAGTCCTATATCTCCGACCATATAAGGCCTCGAAAGGTGCCATCTGGATGCTGGCCTGATAATTGTTATTATATGCAAACTCAACCAATGGTAAGCGGGTATCCCAGCTACCCTGGAAGTCCATAACACAAGCTCTCAACATATCTTCCAATGTCTAATTAGTTCTCTCAGATCGACCCTCAGTGGGGATGGAAAGCAGTACTAAATTGCAACTCTGTCCCCATAGCTTTCTGGAAATTTTTCCAAAATCTCGATGTGAAACGTGATACTCTATCAGATTTCACTGATACAGGTACTTCATGGAGTCTCACAACCGAGTCCATGTACAGTTGGGCTAACTGTTGCATAGTAAAACTTCCTTGAACAGGCAAGAAATGCGCTGCTTTAGTGAGTCGATCCACTATCACCCAAATCATATCATAACCCCGAGCAGTCTTGGGTAAACTGCTCATGAAATTTGTAGTCACATGTTCCCACTTCCACTCAAGAATCTTCATCGGTTGCGCAGATCCTGCAGGCTTTTGGTGCCCAACTTTTATCTGCTAACACACCAAACACCGAGACACAAATTCTGCTATGTTTCTCTTCATTCATGACCACCAGAATTACTCTTGAAGGTCATGATACATCTTAGTAGCTCTCGAATGTATCGAAAAACATGGGCTATGAGCTTCCGATAATAACGATTGTCTTAATTCTTCATCGTTAGGAACATACAACCGCCAGTTAAATCGCAACACTCCTTCGGAATCAACTACAAACTCATTTTGTTTCCCACTTCCAATACCACCAATAATCTTAGCAACCTCGAGATCATTTCCTTGTGCTGCTTTAATCCCATTAACCAATGTGGGCTGGACTTCCATAGCCGCAAACATTGCACCATATCCCGGACGTTTAATTTCTAAGTTTAATTGTCTCATTTCTTCTAGCAACTGAGGCTGCCTAGTAATCAATGTTGCTAAATTTCCTGTATTTTTCCTACTAAGGGCATCAGCCACCACATTGGCCTTATCGGGATGATAATGAATCGAACAATCATAGTCCTTTAAAAGTTCCAGCCACCTACGTTGCCTCATATTAAGCTCCTTCTGAGTGAAAATATATTTAAGGCTCTTATGGTCTGTATAGATTTCACACGTCTCAACGTATAGGTAATGCCTCCACAACTTTAAAGCAAAAATAACCGTTGCCAGCTCTAAGTTATGAGTCAGATAATTCCGTTCATGAACCTTCAACTGCCTCGATGCATAGGCAATGACTTTTCCGTGCTGCATTAAAACACAACCAAGTCCGCTCTTAAAAGCGTCACTATAGATGACAAACCCTCCTGATCCTGACAGTAACGCCAACACTGGTGCCGTCGCCAACCTTCACTTTAGCTCCTGAAAACTAGATTCGCATTCCTCAGTCCAGACAAACCGTGTATTCTTGCGCGTCAACCGAGTTAATGGTCCCGCAATCTTAGAAAAGTCTTCTACAAATCGTCTGTAGTACATTGCTAGACCTAGGAAGCTGCGTATTTCCTTTACTGAGCTAGGCGTCTACCATTCGATTACTGCTTTAATTTTAGTTGGGTCCACCGAGATCCCATCCTTAGACACAATATGTCCTAAAAACTGGACTTGCTGTAATCAGAATTCACACTTTGAAAATTTTGCATATAACTTATTATCCCTCAGTCGTTGCAGCACAACTCTAGATGTTTCATATGCTTTGGCTTGGATTTTGAGTATATTAGGATATCATCAATAAACACTATAACAAACTGATCGAAGTAGTCTTTAAATACCCTGTTCATTAGATCCATGAACGTTACTGGGGCGTTTGTCAACCCAAAAGGCATAACAAGGAATTCATAATGTCCATAGCGAGTCCTAAATGCCGTCTTCAGAACATCTTCCCCCTTTACCTTTAACTGATGATACCCAAACCACAAATCAATTTTTGAAAAGCAATAAGCACCCTGAATTTGGTCAAACAAGTCATTAATACGAGGCAACATGTACTTATTATGAATTGTAATCTTATTCAATTCCCTGTAATCAATACAGAGCCTCAAAGTACTGTCCTTTTTCTTCACGAATAGGACCGGAGCACCCCACGGGGACACACTAGGACGTATGAATCCCTGATCAAGCAACTCCTGTAATTGTTCCTTCAGCTCTCTCAACTCCACTGGAGCCATACGATACGGCGCTTTAGAAATAGGCCCCGCACAGGGAGCAAGATCAATCACAAACTCGATTTCACGGTCAATTGGTTCCCCAGGTAACTCCTCAGGAAACACATCTGGATACTGTTCTACCACAGGAATGGATGATAGCTCTGGGCTATCTTGACATGTGTCTACGACATATGCAGTATATCCTTGACAACCCCGACGTAACAACCGTTGTGCTTTCATGGCTGAGATAATACTAACCAGCCCACTCGATTTGGACCCGTGGTAACTAAACTCTGACTCACCCGGGATATTAAACCGAACTAATTTCCCATGGCAATCCATCGATGCATAGTTAGGAGATAACCAATCCATACCTAATATGACATCAAAATCCCAAATTGCCAATGGGATAAGGTCCACAGAAAGATTTCTATCCCCAACCTGAATCGTACAGTCACAAAGGGCTGTAGTGACAACCAAACATTCTCCCAGCAAAGTGCCTAGCTCAAGGTCTGTATCCAAAGGACGAGTTTTCACCCTTAATCACTGTGCAAAAGTAAGGGAAACAAAAGAGTATGACGCTCAAGAATGAAACAATATATGGGCATCTAAAGAGTTTACTAGAAGTGTACCTGACACCACGTTGTTAGATGTCGCAGCATCATTGACAGACATAGAATAGAGACGGGCTGACGTCCTAGGCTTCTGCCTTGCTAAAACTGAGATTGTGGGGTCAAGCCCTGCTGACCCTGTCCTCTTTCCTGTCGAGGGGTAGTGCTTGCTACTGTACTCACTTCTGGTGCAGGACAAAAAACTGTCTGGCTCCCACTAGTCACCAGACAGTCTCGAATCTAATCCTCCGTACTGCCGCATCGGAAGCATCCGCCAGTGGCTCTGGAGGATAGCCCTCCACTATAAGCTCTTCCACATATGTCACACGGGATAGCAAGAGAGGCCAACCCGCTACCCTGATTATCGCCCTGGGTAGGTCGAGCTCCAAAGTTGTATGGTGGTCCAAATCAAGTATTCTGAACCGGTCTGGTGCCTGTACTCTGCGCTCCTCCAAAATTGGTGCTCTGTCCCGGTCGTCTCTAAAAACTCTCCCCAAATCTGCTCCCTGAGTCGAAGCAGGCCTAAGCATTAGATTCTACCCTATTCTAGGCCCTTGGGCACCTTGTTGGGATGACTGCGCAAACCACTGGCACCTATCAGCTCCCGCAAAGCGGTTCTGGCTTGTCTATTCCTCTTGTTGTCACCTTGCCGCTGTTCGAACCTTCTCTTTTGATCACACCTAGACTGCTCCAGCGCACGTGCTAGGTCGACACATTCCATGTAACTCGTTAGCGGAGCGGAGATCACCCCATCTCTTAGACCCGACCTGAGTCCCCACTCAAACTTCCGACAACTATCCGCCTCCGTTGGCAACATCTTTTTCGCAAATCTAGCGAGGTGCCAAAACCTCATCTCATATTCATCGACTGACTCGTGATCCGTTTGTATCGCATTCATAAATTCCCTTAACATTTGGTCACGGTAACTTGTCGAGGAGTACCAGTTGAAAAATAACTTTTTAAAAATTTTCCAAGTCATCTCATCTAGCTGTTGACGAGTATAACTCCCTTCCACCATTGATCCGCTTCACTCCTCAATTATATATTGCAAACTCAATTTTTTGCCTTTCACTATAGTGAATGGCTCGAAATATTTTCTCCAACTCGTTAACCCAGTTCTGCGCTTCCATGGGGTCCAACCACCCCTTAAAACTGGTGGCATTCTGTTTTGTTAAACTTAGATAAGATACTCTTCTCTTAGGGTTGGGGTTGAGGTGGAACAGGGTTCCGCACTCCTTGTTATTGGTTGGTCATATTTGCTGCCAATAGAGTCATAAGCTGGTTCATAGTTTGCGGAACCGCCGTCAATGATTCGGCATTCTGCGGTTGCTCCTCTCCTAGAGAGGTTTCCCCCACGGGGATCGCTTGGCCTTCTGGATCAGCTCCACTATCAGTGTTGTGCGTGTGCTCCATATGGATACGGCTAGCCTTTTCCAATATATATAAACGCGTATATGAAAATAAACAACATAACTACAGATTACTATTTACATACATGTATATACACCACGTTCAGTTTTACATACAAAAGAAGGGCCCAATTATCATACACAAAAATGAACCCCACTACCCTATACAATATATATACATCATACACGGCTCTGTCTAAGAGCAATCATAGAGTTCCACAACAACTCAAAGCTCCAGTGCTCCTCGTCTAAAATCAACTGTCGCCTATACTCAGAAAGGGCTCTACCATATGGCCATTCCCGGACAATTCGCTGCATTGTCTGGATCACTCTCCTACTTGCGTCCTAAGTCTGCTCTCTGACTTGGTGCACTGTTTGTCTCCCACGTTCGCATTCTGCTTCTAGCTTTCCTATAGCCTAGCTCGTACTAACCTTTAAAGATGCTAATTGAGCTGTCAGATCACCCTTCTCCTTAGCTAACCAGCGATACCTTCGTTTCCACTGCTCCACCTAAGCTATGTGACCATATGCTCTCGTTGTGGTTCGAGGTCGCCACATAGAATTGTTTGGCCTCGGCATTCATCCTCATTTTCTATAATTGGATCTTCTATCATAATTTCCTCTGGGCCTTCCTCTATCTCTGCATCTTCCTCCAGATCCTCCTCTGGGTCTTCCTCCGGATCTTCATCCGGGTCCTCATCCGGTTTGTCGTCGGGACCATCTTCCAGATCCTCTTGTAATCGAGCTGCTCGAACATCCCATCGTCAAGCCAGTTGTCAAGATCTAGGTCGTACTGTGCATAATCCATTTCCTACAACCATAAAATATAGATATCACTTATACATTCATCGTCTCAATCCACAAATCCTAGAGGAAATTCCTTAACCATCCTATCCAATACTTGATATCCCCTTCACATCCTTCTAAGTCTACAAAATCATATTCCTAGGCTCTGATACCAATTGTAACGCCCCAGAAATTTCAGAACTCTATTGTTCCAGACCCCTGAAGCGTTAACCTATAATATCATACAGATCAGAGCACTTGTCATAATTTCAGATTCTTAAACAACATCACACTAAGTTCTTCCATCTCACTAAGTTCTTCCAACACATAAAGTTCCACAACAAGAGTTTCCAAACTTAAGATGTTACAGCTCGTACATAATTCTTAACTAGTACACTAGCTATACAGGCCCATGTAGGGATCCTATTTACATAGCCTAGAGTAGATACCCTAAAGGTTTTACCGGATGCTGGTCCCCCCTACAAGCTACCGCCAAGGACTATCTACAGAATGAAAACAACTAAGGGTGAGCTTTTGAGAGCTCAGTAAGGTTGCTTAAAACAATTTTGGGGGAGATTACAACAATTTAAAGACACACAATTAAAGGATTTCAAATAGTTACAACAGTCTGACAAGAACAGGGGAGAGTTTCACTCAGTCTCTTTTGATAAGGTATTCAGACAACTGTTCTCGGACATTTTTGAAATGATCAATTCAGATATAATGCGCATAAATTTTGAAAATACTGATCATGGGTAGTAGCGATGCCACACAGGCAAGGCTAAAAAAATGTACACATGCATGATGTACCAGAATACTAGTCCATTTTGGTACTAGCCTGCATTCCACGTAGGATTCAGACCAGCCTTATAACACCCGCCTCAAAACAGAATAGAGTCCCATGTCAGTATACAGAAGATATATATCACAGAATCAATACATATATCGATGCTCACTATGCATTGAAAGGTGAGCACCGACAAGAGTTCAATAATTGAATCAGGTTCAACATCAGGGTTTACGTTGCAATAGCATATCGAAATCAATGTATACTTAGAGTTCAATAACGGCCATGAGTAAACAAAAGAATAATTGCGAGAGCAAACTGATGGCTCAAGGTTCGGATAGAATCCCTTGCCTGATTCACCGATACTATAACCTAATCGAAATAATCCTCGTGTTAACCAAAACAGAATAGTTCAAAGATTATAATATAGCTCATAATACTGTATTATAACTCACTATTAACTCACGCATAGTCCCAAAATGATTCCCTCACTGGATATGAAAATTATCAAAACGTCCTTGGGTGGAAAATTACCAAAATACCCCTGGGAGTTTTCGGCACAGAAAAAACCCCAAAAATATTTTTAAATGATACGCTAAGCATCCTGAAGTCATTTTGGCCTAAAGAGTATTTTAGAAAATTTTTGCCCAAAAATCTCGAACCAGTATCCGGACCAAGCACTTAAAAGTCGGTTCGGCTAAGAATACCTCTCGGCCTCGGAATGGTACGAAATTTTAGATACAAAATGTTATCAATTAAGTAAGGTTTCCCTAAATCTCTCGATAATTTTAGTTAATCGGTGCCTTAATTTAACATCCTTAGGAGACACCAAAACATCCCAAAAATTCCCAGAGCGTAGTTCTCGTAAAAATATGGGGGGTTATAGTTTTGAAGTTTGTCTAATTTTGGCCCTAGGTATTTATAAAAATTCATTGTGAAACTGCCTGATTAATTGTAATCTTTAGCGACAAATTCAATTACTATTGAGATTGCTAGACCTACGGTTTCAACTAAACCCACACATACTTTCTTCCACCTTCACCCGAGACCCACAGTCATTCATCCCATTCCCCATGCTTCTAATGCACTCCTAAACCCACACTAAACATTCCAATCTTTCACCCTAGTTGAGTTATGCATCTTAGACACACCACCACTCCCATAATCACCCACAAATCCCCATACCCGAACATCCATGTTCAAGAACACACACACACACACACACACACAGAGTCACACTAGCGCACAGTTTAATCACACACCTCAGCTGCCACCCGAAACCATGCCCAACATTCTCCCACCACGCCGTACACGTACACCCATCGCACTACTACAGTCACATACATTGTTTACACACGAAAATACACACTACCGTATCCCAATTCACATCGCCATATACACAACCAATTACACACAGTCATCCGACAACAACAATTCTACATGCATGCCAAATACGCACACCGTACACCTACATATGTACACACACGTTACCTAATTCATTCAATTTCATCTACCGCCAACACCGTCGCTAAAATTACCATCCTGCACAGCCACCAAAATCACAACACCACCATCAACCCTGCTTCACAGTCAATATCACAAATAAATTCTACACCATAGTCATGGGATTCTCGACGGCAACGACAATCAGACGGTTGTTGTGGTTAGTCTGGGACTTACGGTGGTCCTTTCAGTACACCACGTCTCTGCGACTCATCGTTCGACTAGTGAATGTCCCCTGCATTACGCTTAGGCAGTGGGTGGAGACCCACGGTGTTACAGCCTTAACCCTTGCCCGTAATTGTAGATTTCGGCAGAGGGGAAGGGCTGAAGATCGGCGATGGGATTGGGCCGTCTGTCGAAACAGACCATTAGAGACCAAAATGGTGGCCTGAAGCAGCAATTGCTTGCCGTTACAGTTGATAGTGCCTTCAACAAAGGCACAAAAGCGCCAGCAATGGAGTTGATAGATCAGAGCAGCAATGGCGAAGGCCACATTATGGGGATTTAGGTGCGAGCCAACCATATGTGTAGCTGAAAATTGGGGAGGGGGTGACCGGAGATGGCGCAGGTGAAAAATCTCTTGCGGTGGTGGCAGCGGCGTGGCGGTTGCAAAGGCGTTGCGACGGCGCACGGTGAAGGGGCCGTTGGAGTTGCTCGCCAAAGAAGGGGCTGCCGTGATCAGGAAGAGAAGTTGGCCGGAGATGGCAACGCGCGACGGCTTGCAAAGGGACCGACGCATTGGCTACCGCGTGGTGGTTGCGGAGGTGGGGCTTGATGGAGGCGAGGTTGGAGTTAATCGCTGGCGATGGAGAGTGGCCGGCCGTGGAGGAATTAGAGACGGGAGCGGCGCTGCCCAATTAGGGCCGGCTATCCTCTTTCTCTCTTCCTGACTTTTCTTTCTATTTTCTTTTTTTTCATATACCTTTTATCTATTTCATATATATATATATATATATATATATATATATATATATATATATATCTCAATTTCCTCTAATCTCTCCCCTCTCTCTCTGTTCTTTTTTTTTCCTCGGTCATTTTAAAATGCCACACTTTTTTCCATAAATCACCCCATCTGCCATATTTAAATAACTAAGATTGGAGATTAAATATTTATATAATAAACTCTAATTAATTATAACCTCTCCAGAGTGACCGGCTACATTTCATTTATTTCTCTCTTGCACCCATTCTTATCTGCAGCTAGTGGTATTTTAAATTTGTTACTGGTAATATTGCCCAAGCAAAACGTCGTTAAAAATTCAAAAGAACATCACTTCTAAAAACAGTCGCTAAGGTAAAGATAACCGGGTAAACCTAGGTTCGGGGTATTACACATGCACCCAAAGAAAACACACACACCCACTCAGTCACAAACATAACTATCAACTGAATACACCCACCCACACACACATCAATATACACGATACACAGTGACATACGAACCAAGTTCACATCCCACACCTTCACTCATGGCTACAACACCCACTGACCACTTCCTAACTACTCTCCCTAGTTCACATTTACATATGCTTATACACATAATCTTGATTATCTGCCACCCACTAAAACTTTACACACACACACACACACACTGTACCCATTTACACCGCACACGGCAAAGCTGCCGCTGTGCTTCCCCCCTGCTCCTCCATCCTTCTGCGTATACAAACACATAACCACGCTAATGTACTAAACTTGATCACTAGAAGAGGTAGAGGATACCCTCAATCTTCCCGGTTTCCCCTGAACATGCACTGCCTTGATCCTCTTCTTCTTGTTCTTGCTTTTTTTTTTGTGTTCTCTCTTTCACCCGAGAGTAGTCATCATCTTACTCCATTTTTTTTATTGCATAATCGGCTTGGTCACCATAAGTTTGTAGGTGTCAACCTAATAACTAAGCCTCTACATTGTATAATATAAAAATTGTATGATGGATCTCCCATCTTTATCTATTTAAAAAAGAACCCCATAACACTCTATTTAGTTGGGGCATCTCAACGTATATTACCGCTTCTAAAAAGTATAATATTATTATTATTTTCAAGCACTTACAAGATTCGCGCTAGGGAAAGAAAATGCGGGTATTACAACCCTCAAGGTCAAGGTTGTCTGACATTAAAAATAGAGCACCACCATACCAACATTGAACTTATCCAGAAAATAACTTGAGACCATGAAATTTGCAACTATTTGTTAGACCATGTGACTTGTAATGAAATGGCAATCGCTGTTGAATGACATCGCTCACCAGAGCAAACATTAGTGGTCCAAGAAGCACAATCAAACCAATTGATGTAATAACAAATATAAAACCCTTCTCAAAGCACCAAAAAGAAAAAAAAGGGAAAAAGTCCCTAAAGAACCATCTATTTGGAGCACCTATTTGAAACACCAAGAAGCACAATCAAACCAAGAGATCATATTGTTGTCTTTTCTATGTAATTACATGGTTGAAGATTATAATATTCTTATGGCTTGACAAAGTTTATTCTGTGCACCATTGTTAGAACTACTTACGACTATAGGTTATTGTGAAATGAATTAGATGCAATAATTAGTGACAATAATATATCCAGAAAAAACAAGAAATAGAACATGTGCTTACAGGAAGTGCTGTTGGGTTATCTTTGTCATAACTCTGTTAAACCTATATGCCAACAATATTAACTGTAGGCATAAAGGCGAAAAAGGCCTACGCTATATTCGTATGCAAAAGTCTTAACAATCTAGGCACAGAGGCGAAAAGGCCTACAATATATTCTTGGGCAAAAGTCTTAACAATTTAGGCACAGAGGCGAAAAGGCCTATGGTATACTCGTAGGCAAAAGTCTGAAAACCTGTTGGTGTAAAGGTCTTATGCCAAATTCAGCATTATATGTCCCTATATAATGACAGTAGGCTTATATCTTAACTACCGTAGGCATCGGTCTATGCCATTGGAAGAAGCACCTAAGGAACACTACGTAGGCAAAGGCTATACCTATGGTGCTTTCTATTTATGCCAATGTTTCAGTACTGTAGGCATAAACCATTTCTCTTATATTGAAAGTTGCATCAAAACCATTTCTCTAATAGCGAAAGTTGCATCAAAACTTAACAGAGACCTCCCAACACTCCAAAACCCTCCCCAAACCTTCCACCCTGCCCCCCAAGAACGTGGGGCTATGACATGTTAAACAAGAGAGAGAGTAGGATAACAGTAATGATGGAGATAGAATTGGCACTCCTAACCAAGTCATAAATAAAATGATGGAACCAGAACAAGGCACCCTTAACTATAAATCACATTCAAACTAGCCCCACCCCAGGCCAAACTTTGAAACGAGTATAAGAACACAAAGCAACGACACATAGACATATCTGGACACTATCAAAGAAACAAAAAAAATTTAGCAATGGACATTAAGAAAGAGAAATTACCTTAAGAGATTTACAAAATCCTCAAATGCTAGTAGACATTGACATCCAAGTTTTTATACCATACCCAATAATGATAAAGCCAACTTCTGCAAAACACACATCACAAGGGCCAAGATCAACACAAGAAATTGAGTGGTAATTACCGGAAAGAATAACAAACTTTTCTCAATCTTGTATATGAGAAAACGAATTCTACACCAACAAGATGAGAGATGGAGTCATACAGAGGTCAAAGACAACAAATAAGGCACAACGGCATGAAGATCACCTTCAACCCATTAGTTGTTGACGACTCTCGCCTAAAATCCTAAAAGTACGAAACCATCCCCACCCCTTGTACCACCAACCATACTACCACCACTCGCATAATAAAAAGGCAAGGGGTGCGTACCAATTCTTGAAAAAGAGCAGCATTTTCCATTTTCCTTCTTATTCATCAATCTATGATCAAGACAAGCTCAATATGTGGACTAGGATTGTTTGGAAAACATGGTCCAGCCACATTAAATGGTGTTGTGGTGCCTGTTGGTGAGCCTCTTGCCATTAATGTCAAGATCTATCAGATTTTTATGGATATTCGATAGTTATAGCCTATTCCATGGTGACTTCATAAAGGATTGACTAGATCAAAGCCTATGACAGTGGAGCAGTTATGTGACCACCTCCACTAACGTGACCACCGGCCAAACAACGGATTTCTTGGATGAATCCTATGCCCAAAGACTAGCGGTCGCACGGTGGACTGGTGGTGAAGGAAATTAATACACATGCACCTCTTTGTTAGCTCTTGTGGGACTTCCCTACCTCTAGGTTTGAGTTTTTGCTGAATTTTTAGGATGATTTCAGTGGTCGAAGTCGCCACGTGGTGGAGCCATGGTGAAGAGTGCTGCTAGGGCTTTGTTCTAATAACGTAAATTATTTCTTTCTACTAGAGAAGACCAGAAAGAGACTTGGAAAGCAGGAAAGAGAAGTGGGGGAGAGCCTCTCAATCGACGAGCAAAGTCGTCCCTAGTTGTGGTAGTTTTTGCAGAGAGGAATTAGAGAGAAAGAAAGAATTAAGGCCAACTTAAAGAAACAAATTTGTTTCATGCTCTAGCCCAGTGGTTAGAAATGTATCAAATGAGTCGTAAATATAGATGTTTTGTTTTTGAATTTTATTCAATAGAACGGTATCATATGAGCTGTAATATGGATGTTTTATTTTCAACTTTAATTAGATGCATTTTCAGATAGGTTGAGATACCACCCAATACCTATGAGGCTTTTACAGCCATTTACAAGATGTAGGAAGAGGCTTTGACAGTCATCTAGAGATGCATGTATGGTTGCAACTCTGTATAACACGAAATTTCAAGCATGTGAATTGTAGCACATTCATTGCAGGACCCACACGTGAAAAGGAACCAGGAAAGACAATGTGAGAAGTGAAAAGTACGTTTTGTTTTTAACTAAAGAGCTCACATACCTAACTTCAAAGTAATCCACTATAAATTTAATTGAGTGGAGGAGAAGTAAGTCACTAAACCCTTTTATAGTGGTTAACACTCTCGCTTTTAGTTATCATCTCCCTCCCCCTTTTGCTTTGCGCTTAGATACTTCATTACCAAATACATGTCAACTTCTCGCACTCACATATGTATTTGGATACTCTCTGACACTTGTATTTGAAATCTCTCCAGAGCTTTTAATGCGCTGGACATGTCTAGTTGATTAAAAATAAAATTTGGCCACTTCTTCCCATTTTTTTCTCTCTCGTTATTTTTTCGTTATAGCTGATTGGCACAAGTTCGTAATAGTGATGAACAAGAGATGCATAGGAGGAATTTAGTTCTATTGGCTATGTACTCTATTGCTTTTGGCCATTTATTTTGAATCATACTAGTGATTTGCATTTTTTGAAAAATCCATGTAGAGGCCTACGCAATTATCTAGATCTTTTGTAAGTACACAGTCAAATATGAAGTCTAAGTTGACTCTACAAGTATTATCATTTCCATAACAACAACAACAACAACAACAACAACAACAACAACAATAATAATAATAATAATAATAACAATAGGGTTAATGACAAAACTGTCTCCTTAGGTTTATACGTAGTTACACTTCTCTCCCCGTATTTATAATTTTGGCAATAGTGTTCGCTGATGTTGACAAAACCATTGCAAACGACTCTAAAACCTAACGTCCGTTCAAAATAATCGTTAAAGTGGTCATGTGCATGTCACGTGCCACTTTTTTTCAGTAAAATGAAGGGCAAAATTGTAACTTTAGTTATAAAAAAAAAGGCCTTCATCTTCATGCTAGAGGACTCCACGTGGAAGCATAGACTCCATTCATTTCATCCATTAGCGGTGGTGACAGGAAGAACAGACTCCACTAGCCACCGCGATAGGAAGGTTATAGTCACAGTGGCTGGTGAAGGTTATTTTGATGGGGTGGCAAGTGGTCGTCGTCATACACGTGGAAGCAGACGGGGCAAAAGGAGCCCGTGTAGGACTTCAAGAAGCAGGTGGTCACCCCATACTTGCACATTGAAAAGTAGTGCATGAAAACCCAGTACTTGGGCATGCTGTCCTTCGCGATGAAGCAGCCAAAAAACAGGAAGAAGCTGGTGTGAAGTACCGTGACGAGGCAACTTAAGGCAATATAGTTAGGTGTTGCGAAGCTCAAGAACAGGACTAATGAGTTAGCCATGAAGACTATGACCATATATGATTAAAATAAAAGTCAACAAAAGCCTTCCATGTTCAACAAAAACCAACCAAGAAATAGAGGGATACCGAGTACACAATTGCTATGGTGAGCAAGTATGGTAGAAAAGACTAAGGTGTTTGCTATGATGTAAGATGATAACCTGTAAACCTACTTGAAGCAGAATTAGCCTTTCATTGATGAAGATTGGGAGGATTTTGGTTGTGGAGGAGAGTGAAGGCAAAGAGACCCATGTGCTTCTCGATTCTGGTTTTGTCAAACACGATGTTGATGTAAATGGCGCCTAAAACCCAAAACCAGTCCGACAACTAGTGCCTGTAAGGTGTTTGTTAAGAAAAGCTACTTTGTCCTGTAGATGATCTTCCAAAACCTGTTGTATAGAGCGAAAATTTCGTGGATTCTTGAGCTCTTATATCTTATTACTTCAAAAAGGCTTGTTGTGGGCAGAGTTATTGGGTGTTGAAAATTGAAGGTGGTGAAATAGGTTCATTCTTGTCAAGCTGGTTTAGTATTTCGATGGCATATTCGAGTGCATTGAGCTGTGGGGGTACTGTGAAACCATTAGTGAGGGGTGGAAAGTGTGCCATGGTGAATTGGTTGGTAGATGTTTTTGCTCCCTATCGCAGTGACTAGTTGATAGAATGAAGACGAGAGTCTGTGCTTTTACATGGAGTCCTCTAGAATGAAGGGACTTTTTTTACTAGAGTTATAATTTTGCCCTTCACTTTAGAAAAAAAAGTGGCACATCACACACACATGACTAATTTAATGATTATTTTGGACGGACGTTGGGTTTTGGAGTCGTTTGCAATGTTTTATCAATGTCAGGAAACACTATTGTCAAAGTTGTAAACACGGGAAGCGAAAGTGCAAATATATGTAAACCTCAAAGGACAGTTTTGTCATTAACCCATAATAATAATAATAAGTCCTTACTTCTCAACATCCGTTGCTTTTCATTTTTGCTCTTGCTACCGCTCTCGCTCTCGTTAGGTAGGACCTAATGTTTGCACTTAAGGGTGGCAATGACGAGTTGGGTCAAGAAAATGCGGGCAAAAAACGGGTTGAGTAAAAAATGGGTCTAACCCAAATCTGCCCAACCAGGCATGGGTTGGCACAGGTCGGGTAAAAAATGGATTAGACAGCAAGACCCGACCCGACCTGAAAGGTTCCTCTTTTTTTTTTTGTTTGTATTATATAGAAATACATTTACTGTAATCATTGAAAAAGTTTTGTTTTGGCAAAGCATAGATATAGTTTTTATTGGCTATATCAGTCCCTGCTATAAGAAGTTAGGCTGCTAAGATACATTAGTAACCTCATCTAAATGAAATTCATTGAACAAGCAAAATTGAAGTGAACAATAAGTGTATCTGAGTGAAGAAAAAGGAGATATAAGAAAGAGAAGTGCAGCAATCTAAACTCTTAGGCTTCGTTTGACAAAATTTTTTTTTTGGTTTTCAGTTTTTAAAGAGCAGTTTTTTAAAGAGCAGCTTAATTTTTTTTTTTATAAAAACAAGTGGGTGTTTGATAACCCTTTTTTTTTTTAGGTTTTTTTTTTTGGTGTTTGGTAACCCTTTTTATTTTGACTTTTTTTTTTGGTGGTTTGCGGTGGCGGTGGTGGTGGTGGGGCGTAGCGGTGGTCGACGGTGGTGGTGGTTTGGTGGCTGCCGGCAGTCACCGGCGGTGGTGGCCGGCGGCCGGAGGTAACTGCCGGCCGTCTCCGGCGGTGGTCGCCGGCGGCCGGAGGTGGCTGCCGACAGTCTCCGGCGGTGGCTGCCGGCGACCAGAGGTGGCTGCCGGTGGTCGCCGGCGGCCGGAGGTGGTTGTCGGCAGTCTCCGGCGGTGGTCGCCTGAGGTGGCTGCCGGCGGTGGGAGGGTGGTAGTGGTGGTCGAAAAAAAAAAACCAAAAGTGAAAAAAAAAACCAGTTTTTGGAGTTTTTTTTTTACTCTGCAGTTTAAAAACTGGTTTTTTAAATTGAAAAAAAAATGGTTACCAAACGCTCCTTTTTTTTCAGTTTTTAAAACTGAAAAAAAAAGAGGAAAAAAAAGAGTGTCAAACGGGGCCTTAATACAAGCCTTTCAAAAGTCATGATGAAATGTTAAAAGTAGAGCAAAGCTCAAACGAGGGCATCATCACAATAGGACACCACCAACCCATTAAACTCATTCTTGCAGGATATCTAAGGAAAAAAATTTCCATATGCTCGACGAACCAAGAAGCACCTGCGACAATAAGCAACATCATTGAACGTTGTAAAAGTCATCTAAATGTCAAATTAAAGCATTAACGGGACATACTAGCTCACTGAAAATTTCAAACTACTCGCTCATATAAAGAAGCAACATACTAGCTCAAAATCTCATCCCATTTAACTCAACTACTTTCTAACAATAACTTAAGTTCTAGCTTCTAGCCAAATTCTAGAAATTGGATTAGCTTTTAAGGGGTCTAAAATTAACAAAAGACCAAGTATATGATAATCTCCACAACACATGGGCTACACAACTTCTAATCAACTCATAATAAAATAGATGGCCTATTAGGCAAGTGGGTTGGTATGCATAACAGATTATTAACCCAAAACACACAGAAAAACTAAAGAAGGCTTTTGGATGAGATACAATAAACTTGAAGCAATGCTTGGAAGAAAAAACATACCCTTTTAAAGATTGGCTTATTTGAAGAATAGAGTGGGTTGAGTGAGAAACAAATTAATTGCCTTGCATTTTCAGCAACAACCTGTGAGATAGACACCCTGTAAAAGTGGACTGTAATTGAAGTCTTGATCAGGGCACATCACACACACACACACACACACACACACACTCTCTCTCTCTCTCTATATATATATATATATATATATATATATATATATATATAAAGCATCCTCCTCTGTTTATTGATGTTGTAATTTGCCATTTATTTTGTGTTAGATTAGACTAGCCTTCCTCTGTTTTTGGGGCTGTAGAGAGGGCAAACAACTTTTATTTTATAGGTATTACCTATTTCACTCAAAGAAAAATGTATAAAGCATCCTTTCTTCCTCAAAGCAAAATGTACAAAGCATAATTCAAAACAAGAATATCCCTATTCAATGCGTCATTTAGATCTAAGTGTGTGCCAATGGCTTTAAGAAAAATAGCTGAAAGAAGTTGACCTGGCATGTGCGAAGCAAGTTTGATGGAGGCATCTCTAACATAACTATTCCAACTGCATAATGAAATAGAAAATTTAATGTTAGCCACCGTTATCATAGCACCAAACCGAAAGTTTCAATAATTTAATAACATGAAACAATATGTTTATCAAATTAAAAAAGGTAGTAACCTGATC
Organism: Escallonia herrerae; assembly: GCA_033070095.1. Lineage (NCBI taxonomy): Eukaryota > Viridiplantae > Streptophyta > Magnoliopsida > Escalloniales > Escalloniaceae > Escallonia > Escallonia herrerae. Next base: position 62,304 of record JAVXUP010000193.1, read on the forward strand.
CTTTTTGAGGAAGAGGAAGAAGCACTAGAATCTAAAGAAGAAGATCTAGGAAAAAGGGGAAGACTATAGAGATCAAACTCCAAGTATGCCTTATTGTCATCTTTGGTATCCCCTACATTAATAACATTGATCAACAGCAACAATTACAAAGATTGTATGACTATAATACAACTTACAAACATACTACCTTGTGACCCGAAAAGCCAATTGTTGGTGCATATCAAAGCTTGAACCTTTTTCGGGGTAAGTGAAGAGTGATATTGATATAAGACCTTCCCTCTAGTGCTGAAAGCTGCTTCAGAGGCTGTGGTAGAGATAGGGATACGAAAGATATCTCGAGCTATCTGTGCAAGCTACGCAAACTCATACTCAACTGAAGGGCAATACTTCAAAACGTCCAAAGGCAGCTTCCAATCAAAGCAAGACTCCTCTAAGTGCATACCGAGCTGCGTCTTCTTCACCCCGACTAACTTCTTTCTCAAAATCGTCAAAATTGGCCATCTCATCGTTACATCCACTATCAATAACATGAGACATACTTGAACTGGATCTTGAACACTACTTGTTGAGGGCATGAAATAAAGACTAACATACTCATATATATATATATATATATATATATATATATATCTTAAAGATCATCAATGATAGCCTTACTCTTACTTTTACCAACTATGGACCCATAAAGCTTTTTCAGAAAGAACTCAATCAGCTTCCTTTTACACCTGGGGTAAAAAACTACAGCAATCGAAAGTATTCCACTAAACCCGAACCAATATTTGTCAAAAATTTCAAGCATTTCTTTGGCCATGCATTTCAAGAAATCATCACCTTTTTCTAGAGCATGTTGCAAACGCAATTAAATCCTCCACACACCATGAAAATAAAGATTTTTAGTTGGATACGTGGTTCCTGAAAACATGTTTATAAGATCATAAAACAACTGCAAGAATCTTGAAATGGTTTCAAACCTAGCCCACTCTTCACTTGAAGGAAAAAGTTTATAGCTTGGGTCTATCAATTGAAAATGAGAGAAGGCAGGACGGAATGACAAAGCTCTCTCAAGGCATGAGGTAAGTTGAATTCCACCGAGTGGTAAATCTTGGCGCAAATGTTTCGGGCCTTCCAATCCCAAATCTTTTAAACATTCGGCAAACTTCTCTCTCCTTGGTTGAAAATTTTTAATTTACTTCACACTCTTTCAAACTTTATAGACTGTTTCGTCTATTTCTTTCAACCCAACTTGCACAATCAAGTTCGGATTTGTGCACAACAAAGTCTCGTAGGTATCAGAAAACATATTGTTAAAACTTGCATTATCCAGGGTGAGAGTGCATGCTTTGTCTTCAATCCTCCACCCACTCATTAAATCACCAAACTCTTTTGAAATGGCAGGACTAGTATGTGGGGCCTCGACATAAACAAAGTTTAATATTTTTTGGTGCAATTTCCAATCCTTGTCAATGAAATGCGTTGTTATATACATATATCCATCGGTTGTAATCGATGTCCATAAATCTAACCTGAGACTAACTTTTCCAGGTGAAGACTGAAGTAACTCAAGAAGTGTTCTCGTCTCCATGTGAAACACCTTCAAAATGTCGACCTTCGCAGTGTTACGTGTAATGTACTTCACACCTGGATTTAGAATAAAATGAACCTTCCGAGTGCCTTTATCTTCGGCACAAGAGAATGAATATTTATGTTGAATGATGGACAATGCTAACGCTTCACCATATTCTTCTTGGTTTCACCCAACAGATCTTACTGCACCTCCACTTGTACTTTTTGCAAAGAACTCAAGTACCTCAGGTATGTTCCTTGAAGGGCATTGACTTCGTAAATGGCATCTCATATTAGACGTTAGTACTTATATATATAAGTAGCACTAGTACTTATATATATATATATATATATATATATATATATATATATATATATATATATATATGCTATATATATATATATATATATATATATATATATATATATATATATATATATATATATATATGAGAGCTGATCCATTGCTAGCGTTAGCAACTTTACTCAAGTTGCAAGCGTGATCTGGCAATCCACGCGCGAGAATGGATTGCTAGATCGCGCGCCACGACCCCCCCTTTTTTTTTATCGTCCGCTACATAACGGTAAATTATCGTCCACTACATAATGAAGCGAATTGTCATATTGCGCTAGCAACTTACTAGCGCTAGTAATGGATCACGACCATATATATATATATATATATATATATATATATATCATTTTCACCTGTTATTCATCTAAGGTAAACGAGAATGTGATTAGTACAATTTCATGCATATATTATCATCATCATCGTACATATTATACCTAATAGAAGAGGAAGATTTAGACGCAGAGAAAATGGGAATGGAGGTTGTCGGCAATGGAGAGAGGCTCTGCAGATGGTGGTGGTTATGACGGTCGAAGGCGCTGCTTGGTATAAAATCAACAAACATGGCGACGAAGAGAAGCGTTGTTGGCGACGGAAAGAGGGGTTGCCGGCGGTGGGGAATGCCGCTCAGGTGAAGAGATGAGTTGTTGGGTACGGCGCCGGAGATGCAAATGGTTGGGTTGCATCGGTGAAGAGAGGAGTTGTCAGATACAGTGCCGAAGATGGGATAGTTATCGCTCAGATCTGTTGGCCGGGTTGCAACGATGAAGAGAGGAACTGTGAGATACAGTGCTAGAGATAAGATAGTTGTTGCTCAGATCTGTTGGATTGTGACGGTGACGAGAGGAGTTGTTGGGTACGGCGCCGGAGATAGTGATTGTTGTCGCTCAGAAGTCAAGATCTGTTGGGTTGCGACGGTTGAGTGTTGTTTGCAGATTAGGAAAGTTTCTTTTGTTTATAAATATATATATATACCGACCCGTTTGGACCCGCGGGTCGAGCCCCCAACCCACCATGATCCAAGTATTACCCGCGGGTCGAGTCACTCACCCGACCCGACGGGTTGGCTTGGGTTGACCTCCAGAAGTTAAAAACAAGCGCGTTGGATTGAATTGGGTTGTATGAGTTGGGTCATATTTTGCTAATACTATGTGCTGCATCATTACTTCAAAGATGGACCCAGATGATTGGTCCAAATTCGTCGCTTTGTTTCATTTCTCCATTTTTTTGTTTTCTTTCATTTTCCCAGGAAAATCTGAGAAATAATCGTCGATCTTGTTCAAGAACCATCCCCTTTTCCAAACGTTATGACTTCAGGTAATTCCTCAATTCCAGTTTCGAAAATCTATCATTGTAACGAAGCAAATAGCAAAATTCATCCACGCTCGTATTGTTTCTATGCAAATTTTTTAGAAATGTTGACTTTCTACATGACACCCATCTATTTATATCACGAATTCTGTTGATTCTATGGATTCTAACATCTGGGTATTTGTCAATTTTCAGTGTTCTATTTCTCTACTGGGTTCCGTAGTTGTTGAGTTTTTTGCCCCTTAATTTTGATGGTTTAGTTCTAGCTAATTTTTTGAGTAATTGCAGATTATGCATCAAAAATACCCGCCGAGCTTGAATCAGCTTTGCGGTTGAGGGCTGCACAATTCATTGTAACACAACGGCCATGGCTTGGTAATTACCCAACGTTATGTCCCTTCGTAATGTGGTTCCTCTGTATTTCATGCATTGTGTTACTTACAATTGAAAGAAACAGTCGTTTTTGGAGAAAATCTAGAGTAGCTTTTGCAAGGTTAGATGTGTCTTATTATCCAACCGTGAATACAAGTTCTAGATATGTTACTTTGCTAGTCATATACATAAAACGGCACAACTTCAATTGACATTTATGTATTTAAATAGCTAAAACAGGATATGTCGATATGTCAAAGGTGTCTTGCTTTTAGGGACAGAGGAAGTTATAATAGTATCATGTGAGAGTTCTGATTACTATATGGAAGGATTCATTTGTGATTTATGGTAGTTTGTGTTTGCACCTTTTATTCCTTTTTGACTTTTGGCAGATCTTTATGGGGTTAATGTTAGACCTGTGGCTCCTTTTGGGAGTGCAAGTAGTAAACCAGTTGTTGATTCAGCTCTGCTTCACCGATCTCTGCCCGATGAGCTACTTTTTGAGGTAATACTTCTCTGCATTGGAGGCATGAAATTTGCTTTTGTCAATGTTCTTCACAATTGCTACCTAGTTGTGTTGTTGTTTATATCCTTCTTAGCTGCTTCTCATACTCGTGCTTTAAATTTTTTGTTTCATCTTTATATAAATTGCATATTCGCTTTAACACATGTAATTTGTCTCTTCTTTGCAAAATTATGTGATAGATGACAATTCATTGTTGCCCTTCATCTGCCTTTACCTTTAAGGAACATGTATGCCAACTTTTAAGAAAAACTTGAGAATCCTCCAATCCCATTTTTGAGGTTGAACATGCGTTGCCATCTGGTTTTGGCATTTTTCATTAAGAGACTCAAACGAAAAATGTCCTAATGTGTTGGTTTGGATGTGAAATAGTAACGGATACCATTATGATACTTGTTATATGCTAGAGAAATTCTTCTTCTCACTGAGAGAGGAAGATTTTGTATGAAGTTCTTCTGGATGCGTTTGTTGTGGCTAATCAAAGTCAGGCCTCAGGTTTGGCTACAAAAAAGCCTTTGGTCATGCTAATTGGAAGTTCTGTTTCTTCTCTGCGTAGGAAGAAATGGAGAAAATGAATTTTGTTTTGCATCTCCTCTGTCAGATCTTCTGGTCAGTAATGGTTTTCCAGATGGTTTTGAGTTAAAAGTCGTCTTTGCTAAGGACATCCCTGTTATCGATGCTTTTTTATTTATCATTGTTGTTGAAGTTCGGTCAGATTATCATCCAATGCAGTGTTTTGGGTATGTTTCAAAGGCTTCTTGGTTGAATTCTGAAGAATTTCGGAGAATAGCGGTATCTCACTTGTTATATGCGGACGACGCCTTAATGTTTTGGGGCAGAGCAGCAACATCTTCATTTTCTTCGCCGCATTGTAGTCTGTTTTTTAAGCAGTCTTGGCTTTGAAGATTAACTTGAGATTAGGTTAACTCATTCTGGTTGGTGTGGTCCCCGAATTGATTCTTTCACTGCTATGTTGAGTGTAAGAAGAAGTCCTTTCCTGTTACTTAGTTAGGTGTGCCTTTTGGTTCCTCAATCAGATCTGACGCCATCTGAATGCGGCGATAGAGTATTTTGAGAAGAGGTTGGCTCATTTATATGATCTTTTTATTCCAACTAGAAATTGGTTTGGAAGGGTCTTATAAAGTTTCAATGTCACTTCTTGTGGGGTGGTTTGGTAGATGATTTCAAATGTCCTCGTGTTTCATGGAATACCATTGGTGGTTCAGGGGTAAAGTATTTGTGTTTTCTTAACAAGGCTTTGCTTGGCAAATAATTGTGGAAGTTAAGCTCTGAGAGTGTTGTTTCCTGCGCCCCTCTTTCTGAACGAACTTCAAGATGGGAGCTAGATCTGTATGTTTTAATTAGTTCTCGTGAGGCTGTTATGCCTCAAATTGTTTTGGACATTGGTCTAGGAGAAGAGTGAGCATGAGAAGGAATGTTGTAGCTTTCTTTAGTGTTTTTAATGCACATATAAAATTAAGATTCGAACCCTTATACACTAGCAGCATGATGTGTGAAGCCCTCCTTCCTGCGGGGAAGCCCATAAGGTGTCTGCCTGCAACAGCAATTGTTGACCATTTTGACCTCCGATGACCATCTTACGGAAGCTTGGGGGTACGGGGTTTGGTTTTTCCCTGGGTAAACTGTGAGGGTAACTGGGCTTGTCCCTTTTAATGATAGCTTGTTCATGAAATAGTTTATTTACTTATTCAAAAGTAAAAGATCTGTTGACAACAAACCATTGAAGGCAGTGCAACTCGCCAGAATTACCTCAATAACTTGAAATTCTTACTCGTCGGCATAAGCATAGATAAGGTGCAGACTTCCCACCCCACTGAAAAAAGAGGCCCGCTACTTGACCACTGATATATAGCTGTGAAAAGTATATACTGAAAAGAAAATGCCTAATGCCTAGCAACATGATTAAAGAACACTCCTTAGACAAAACAGGATGCTGAACATTTGGAAGAAGTTCTTATGGACATGAAAGAAAAAAAATGCCAAAAGCTATTCTGAATAGGCACAGCCCAGCAAACATTAAGTTGAGTTTCTCTCATGAAGTTTCATGTACCTAATTTGGTGAAACCTGCCCTGTTAAGATGAGGTGATATAAGGGGAAAAATAACTTTAGATCGATGAAATCATGTAACAAGATAGAACTCTGAACATACTATCCAACATTTTACTTGCAAAAATACAAGGCAACTTATTTGATCTCAAATTGGGGAAATGAAAAAAGCAAAATATGTTTACCCTCTAAATCAGAGAGATAGTGTGCAAGAAAATGTTAGGGAGAAAAGTACTGACGTTGGATGTTGTGAAGGATTAGTTGTTTTGGGACAGTGTGATACTGCTTCTTTATACATCAGATGTACATGTAAGCATAATCAATGGGAACTTGTAAACTTAAGCCTTAAAGCTTCTTTTTATTTGGTGTGAAGCTCTTTAGTTGGTTTATATTGTGGAAGAGAGAGCTTTTAGTTTGTTTGTCATGGTGATTTGCATCTGCAGATTTTTGCAAGGATGACTCCATACAACATGGGGCAGGCAGCTTGTGTTTGTCGAAAGTGGCGTTATACTATTCGTAACCCCGTATTCTGGCGTAATGCATGCTTGAAGGCTTGGCAGGTAGGCTCACTTCAGGTTATGAATCCTTCCCAGATTATGTTTTGTAACTTTCTATAATTAATGTTTTCACTTTTTTCTCCCCCTCTTTTCTGAAGGTGTCTGGAGTGGTAGAAAACTACAAGATTTTGCAGTCAAAATATGATGGCTCATGGAGGAAAATGTGGCTTTCAAGGCCGAGGATCCGTGTTGATGGTAAGATGTGACTTTGCGCATCTAGATTCAATGTTTTAGTATAAGCTCTTCTGAGAAATGTGTCTTTTCTTTTTAGTCTTAACTGGCGTACTTTGTTGTAACTTTGTTTTGAATCTCACAATTTTTAAAAGTGTTGGTAATTTTTTCTTATGCTCAGGTACATTTTTTCTTTTTCATTGTCTGTGTTTGTACATTTTTTACTTTGGTAATAAATTCCAACCGGTGATTTCAATCATGTTCTGGGGAAACCTCTAATAATTTGTCTTTGGTAAGTGGAGCTTAATGTCTTGAGCTAGTTAAATGTTCCTTTTGTGCCAAAGAGAATGCAATGAAGCTAAACCTGCACTCATTTAACCGAGACTTTGGCATGTTGTAGATCATTGACATAATATAATGGGTGATTATTTGTTTGTTAGTTCGTTGACCGTTGCAACATTTAGCTTTGTGTGGTAAGATGGTTAAGACGATTATAGGATTATGCAATGGTAAATTTTAGTATTCCAAGTACGGCCTGGTTTCCGTTTAGTGGACCAATTTCACTTTATATAGGTTAAAATGTGTATATGGTAATCATATTTTTGTTTCCTGTGTATATATGTGTGTTTCTTTATATATATTGAACTAGTTAGCTTAATGTTCTAAATTTTGGTTCAGTGTAGGAATTATTTGTTGATGTAACTCTAATATGAGAGGATGAAATTGGAGATGATGAGTACTCTCACCTCTTCCTTACACGTGTAGCTTCAATCTATGTAAACCTTTCTTCATTTTTTCCTGAGTGTCCGATGAGAAAATAGACCACCTAACTGCTTCCAAATAAAACAAATCCAATTTCTTTGGGGCCTGAGTCTTCCGAATGTTATCGCAAGGAAAGAAACATTTCCTCCAACAAGGATGACTAGAAGACCTAACCTTGGCTAGGTCCCTGTCATCCCTTATATCTGAACACATTCTCCCTACCATCCCTCTGAGCCAGCAGCAAAGTTCCATATAATTTGCCTCCCGTTTGCCAAGTTGATGTCTGAACAAAGGATCCGATGTAAATCATCCCCATCAAAGAAAATTATTTCCGCTGCTGAGGCTTACTTGTCTGAGCGATATTGACAATTATTGGAACCCAGTTGACAACTGCAGTTGCCAGCCATACATCCAATTAAAATTTGACTCTTGAACGATTACTAATGTCTAAAAAAAAAGGAGGTCTTGAAGGTATCCCTCCATTTCCTATGAGGAGAGTATAACAAGCAAATGGAAGGGGAGGGCGCCCAAACATGGAGAAGCCTTTGTAGGCACTTGTGGCGTTAGTTCATATGGTCACAATGATACTTGTCTGGTGAACGTTAGATGGTCAACAGTAGGAATGATGTCATTTTTTGCAGAGATGGGCTGTCCTTATTTCAAGTTTAACACTCTGAAAAAATTCATAGCTTACTTGTGGAATACATTTCTTAGAAAGAGAAAGACATGGAATACTTTTATCTTGAAAATCCTTGTGCCGAAACTGGACATCATATGTTCTTGTTCATTCTTTATTTTTGTACCCAGTGTCTTCAATTTTTAAGTTTGTGTAGTCCCATGATACTGACAATAGTTTTCACCATCAGGTCTTTATGTCAGTAGGAATACCTACATTCGTGCCGGAGTGGCGGAGTGGAAGGTTACCAATCCGGTTCATTTGGTATGCTTCTCATTTCCTTTTTTTGTTACACGCATAGTCACTCGTATAAAGTTCACATCATTAGAAGGCTGGCAAGAGTATACTGTTGTTCTTGTTTCAGGTTGTAAAAATGCAAGGGGAGGCAACAAGCCCTCACTTCTTTTTTTCAATTAATAACAGGTCTTCATCCTATATAGTAAATAAACAATTTAGCACGTCAAAGTATGTTGATCATTGAGCCAGTCATCAGGCTTGGCTAGACTTAATGGCTTCCGGTACATGAGTGGGACATTTCGGGGCGTGGTGGTCCTCTACATGCATAATACTAAATGTACATTTTATACGCCTCATTTTTGCATTGTCTCATCCATCTAGGGGTCATTTTGCATTTATAGTACTTAATAATCTTGAGGTATAACATAGCTACACTAGCGCCTACTAACTATGTTTATTACACTGCGCTCCCTGTCGTTCGTCACTGTGTTATACGCACCCACTCCGTTAGGCAAACGTCAATAAAGTTAGGGCACCATATATTTAATATGGTATACTATGAGACACGGGTGCTTCAAAAGGGGGGAAGTATTGGGGTCGAGTGCGTGTCGGGTGCGAGTGCGGCTCGTGTGCCTACCCATTCTTTTCCTTTTATTTCTTTGTTTTCCGAAATTTGGGTGTGGATCGGGTGCGGATAGGATATGGCTTGGGTGCGGATTCGATACTTATGGGTCAAAAACATAATTTTCAAAAGAAGTTTTGGGGGTTGAAACATAGAACCTCATTTTTTTGGGGTGAAAAAATGAAAGAAATAATTATAACTTACCTAATTAAGGCATATCGAATTGGGGAGTCTGAGAGAGAGAGAGAGAGAGAGTAGCAGCGTCAGTCCTCTTCGCAACCTCCTGGCAACTTCAGCGACCGCCTGCGGGCGACCACCGGTGACCTACCAGCGACCACCCGCCACCTACGCCTACACGCTACCATCAGCGACCAACCGCGACCTACCCGCGACCACTCGCGACCACCAGAGGAGACATCTACGTACCTCCGGTAGCATTTCTCCAAAGGTAAGTCTCTAACTCTATGTCTTCCTCTCTCTGTATTCAAAATCCTTTGCTACTACCTTCTATTGTAACTTACATGTGGATTTTAATGGAGAGAAATAATGGTAGAAAGTTCTAAATTCTCAGTAAATTGAAACCACCGAACCAACTTATAATCAGTGTAGTGTTTTCAATGTGTTAATAACTTAAAGGCTTAAAGCAATGGTTCAGTGAGTATGGTTCAATTTAATGTCTGATTCAAATTGTTTAGAAATTTAAGACTAGGTGTACATAGTAAAAATGTCTATATATATATATATGTATGTATACACTAGTTGAGTGCAGGTGCGATGTACGTGAATACCAATATATAAAGAGTTCATAGTTAGAAAAATCAGTATGCATCACAACAAAAATCAAGTAAAAAATTAAGAGAAAATACATACGCAATTCAACATATTAGTTGCTAAACTGGCTTATGAAAATGTGAGCGCAAGTCAAAATATTTTGCTTATAGAAGGCATTCATAAACATGGAACAAGCATGATAATCACCTTTTTCAATCACGTATATAACATGTAAGACTGAAAAATAATTAATGTCAAAATCTAGCAAGCCGCGAAACAACAATCTGCTGAGACCAAGGGTTACAATTTCTCTAGATAGACCTAGTGGCCAACTATATTAGTGATAGAGATATACATTCGTGCAGTATCCTAGAGTGTTTTTTTTGGGTAATAATGTAGTAGAGTTTTGGACGTGTAGTTAATATCAAAAGTGTTTTATCTATTAAAGATTGTGATAGTTGTATTTCTCAAATGCTGACTTCGGCTAAATGGTATATACTTTTGGCCACTTAATGTCCATTTTAGTTAATGTGAATGTTTATTTACTATTTAGTCTCGTTAACTTTTCTACTTAGGTCCTGCTAAAATTTTGGGCTAATTACACCTATGTCCCTGAGGTTAGGGGGTAATTACAGTTAAGGACACAGTTTCAAAATGTAACATTCCGTGACCAAAAGTGTTTCAAATGTATCACCCGTGTCCATCCGTCAGGGTTCTGTCCAAAAAGTGTATTTTTTTTATGATGTCTTCAATACGTATTTTTAAAATGACGATACTGCCCCTTATACTGTATATACTGAATATTTTAAAAAAAAATACTGAATATTTTAAAAAAAATTAAAATTAGGGTTTTGAAACCCTAATTTGCAAATTAGGGTTTTGTTGAAACCCTAATTTGCAAATTAAGGTTTCAAGGCCCTAATTTTTCAAATTAGGGTTACTTTGTTCAAATTAGGGTTTCATTTTTCAAATTAGGGTTTCATTTGTTCAAATTAGGGTTTTTTAAATGCCATTACTTCACCGCCGGCAATTCCCTTCCCTGCCGTCCCTTCCCCGCTGGCAGCCATTTTCTCCTATCTTCTTCCCCCATCCCACTTCCCCTTCTCCACCTCAATCGGTGACCCAACAAATCCAACTCGCCGCCTTAATCAATGGCTAACGACGACGACCACAACCAATCTGTCGGTGGAGATCGACGAGGAGCCGGATCCGTCCGATTCCCGAAAGATCCGGCAGACCAACGACGAAGGCGATCGAGCGGAGGAGGACATTCAAGGTGGTGTCCTCGATACAGTTGAGGGTGACGACGGAGGGGAGAGGGGGCTCCCGATGCTGCGGCTTGCTCAGTGGGGAGATCTGTTGTAGCGGCGGCGAGGTGGGGCTTGGGTTACCGACGACACGGGTCGAGGGACGGGGCTGGGCTGTAGGCGGCATAGGGCGAGGGAGGGGGCTTGGGCTACCGGCGGCGTGGGGTGAGGGAGTGGGCGGCAGATCTGGAGATAAAGTTTGGAGAAGTGGAAAGGGAAGGGAAAGGGGGAGGCACAGACGACAGGGAGGCATATGCGAAGGGGTGGTGCGGGAATGGGGTTGGGGGGAAGGGGGAGGGGGTTGGCGGGTGGTCCCAGGGGCAAATCAGGATTTCAACTTTTATTTAGGGGCAACTTGGTCTTTTTGTCAGAACCGTTAAGTATTTTTGTATTCCGTTTGTCAATGGATATAAGTGTTACATTTTGAAACTTTGTGTCCTTAACTGTAATTACCCCCTAACCTCAGGGACATGGGTGTAATTAGCCCTAAAATTTTCTTCACTACATTTTCTTGAAGAACTTTGGTTTATTTTTTCATGTGTCTTTTGAGTGTACTTAAATAAATACTTTACTAACATGGACTGACTGCAACCCATATTATTTATAGAAGTATGGTTCTCCACAGTTGAGTGTCTTATCTCGATAATTTTCAACCAGCCTCTAATTTGAATATTGGCCGTTATCCTTATCAAATTAGAAGAAGATGGTATAAAATCAAGTGGATACGTGATGGGACTTTGGAGTAAGCATAGACTCAGAAGATAGTATAGAGGATGATTACTGTATCAAATTTGTAAAATAATAATGTACTTTGCTTTTAAAAAACCACTAGAAATCATAAAGATGCCATAAAAATTTCAGAAAGCATGTTCAGTTTTATAAACAAGAAGTATCTGCCTAGGCCCTCAAGCACGATGCAGTTCTTATTTCATTATAAATGAGTCATTGACATGTAACTTCAACGTTTTTAAATGAAACGTTATTCTATGGTAATTTCTCAACAACAAATGATTTAAATCATAACTTGTAGGTTATTTTCGGCCATGGCTATTTCTGCATGGCTACAAATAGGCTTCTTCGGTTTTTGTGATTCACGAAGAATTTTCTTTTATCTATTCTATTTTTAGCTCTTAGCAATGGTTTTTCTTCACTTTTTTCCTTAAGTCTGTAAGACATAATTTAGAGAAGCGAGAAAGTGACTTCATCATATACAAGAATATAAGATTCAAACAGTACACGTAGTGAAATAATGTTTACATGTTCACAATTTTGTAAGAATATCATAATAAATTTATTTTGGAGGGTTGGGTGTCTCGCTCCATATTCGATAGCTCTCCATATCTAGTACATGGGATGTTTCCAAAGTTATTAACGACTTAGACACAATCTCTGTCAATCATACTATTAGTCATTTAACATCGAATAAAATGCCCCATCCTGAAAAGGAAGGCTTGTCTCCCACCATTTTATCTGTAGAACAATTTTTTCTCGGCAAAAAAAAAAAAAAAAAATAGGATCCTGGTACTGATAATATTGTGATATACATGGTAAAAGTTGACACCTAAAATAGACCCTATAATTATCATGCCTCGTCCTAAAAAAGTCAAAGTTTGTAAATGTTAGAAGAGGTTAGGGAGCTTACTTTTATAGCGTTGGAAGGTAGATAAATTCTTAAATCAACACTCATTTCAAACTTACATACTCAAAAAGGATATTAGCGTTCGTTATATTAAGCAACTAAGCATAAGAATATAGAATTAAGTTACGTCTAAACAAACTTTGGATCACAAGCGCAAAGGTTAATCATTTTGCCACTTGACACAGTGAAAACGGAGAAATCACGAAAATTAATTTTTGGGAGATTTATGAAGGTGTAGAGTCATTTACATGAAAAGAGAATGTGAAAGCGGTTTGAGATAAGACAGCAATAACCGAGGTGGTAACATTTGAAAGGCATTGATGTAATATGTAAAAGTGTATAAGAGCATTTGTGTCTAAAAATAAATTACATATATTCACTACAGACGCGCGTGCGCTCTCACACACAATATCAGGTCTTACATCAAAATGCAAGATAGCAGAAAAGTTAAGTATGTCCAATATTTTTGCCTTTTCTTTTCCATTGAGTCGTATTACCATATTTTTACTGTCAACATAAAATGCAGAACCAATTATCTGTTAAGAGAATATAAGAGTGGAATTCATCTATAGTAAGCAAAAACCATTATCAACTAATGGCCATTTAAAAAAAAGAAATTGTTGAAAGTAGTATATAAGATGCTATGATCATGTGTTTCACATCCTATTCTATATAGAGCATCAAGTTGTAAATGACATTAAAATAAATCCATATATTAAATGAAAGTGTCATGAGAAGTGGAAGAGACATACATCAATTATCTGTGACTTTTATTAAATTGAAAAAGGTGGACTTGTTAAAAGAATTTAGATTTTAGATATGTTAATTGTACTTGAAATGGCAATTGAGTGATTAAAAAATATATGAAGGGTATTCTTGTCTAAAAAATGATTTACACTCTACACTTATATATATATATATATATATATATATATATATATAATATTTGCCATATCCCTGCCGCACCCGTATCCTAAAATTTTTAAAAATACTGTATCCGCACCCGCACCCGTATCCGTGCTTCTTAGATGGTATACCAAAAATGCTCTTTAGATCTTCTCTTCTTCTTTACAGGCCAATAGTCCAATAGCCATCCACCGCCTTATGGTTGTGGTGATTTAACCACCGACCCCCCACCCACCCACCACCACTACATCTATCCTCTCCTTTCATCATCGCCGCCACACTACCAATCCCCTACCCCCACCACTACACCTATCCATCATGCACCATGTTTGGCGTCCACCACTACTACAATTATCCACCAAGCACTACCGTTAGCTCAAGCCGCTGCCAAACCACCAATCCCACACCCATCGTAGATCTGCCCAGATCTGAATCCAAACCACCAGTTTTCTCTCTCCACCAAGCACCAATGTTGGGTCAAGATGCTGCTGGTGCCACCATCTCCCTGTCGCCATTGCCGTCTCGCTAAATACCTTCGACACTATTCACCGTTACCCACCGCTATCGTTGACCAAGATTACTCCGCCGAGGAAAGCCCCATCCACAGCGAACATACCTGCCCGTTTGGATCTGAGTTTTTGGTTGCGATCTGAAGACCGCAAGCCATATCTGATGCTTGTGGTTGTAGTGAAGACCGGCGGTGGTCAGTTATTTTTGGGCTATGGTGGCGGGGCAGTGGTGTAGAATGGCAATGGTGATTTTTTCTTTTTCTTTTTTGGTGATAGAAGGTTGGCTGTGGTGGATTGTGTCAATTTATTTTCTTATGAGGGGTACTATTGTCTTTCATAGATTCTTTTACCTTTTATAGCTGAAAAATAAAAAAGTGTAGCTTAGTGTAACAAAAATAGTTAATAGGTGCTGAGTGTAGTTTCTAGGAGTAACTTGCCCCTTTTTTTAGGTGTTAGGTTGTGATTTATGCTTTTTTTTTTTTTTTTGCTTGGTAAGAATCGAATTTGGGTGCACGTGCATAGAAGTTCACATTGTTGAACAATAATTGACTCATATTGAAGAATCAAACTATGAACTTTACATCATTAGCAAGGTCCTGAAGTTAGCATTCCATGGAGGTATTATGAGCCGAATTTTGATAGTTATTGATTAAGATAACTATGGATTACTGAACTTTTTCCAAATCTGGCATAACCTTTTGTTTCCTGAATATTTTGGAGATATACTTAATATTGTCAAGTGATTCCAATTCCACGGGAAGTAGACTTACACATATTTATATAAATTAGGCCTAAACTGGACTTCAGATACACCTTCCCTCAGCCACATGAGGAGGTCTGTGACCCTCGGGATTAATTATTTTAAGGGTATTAGGTCCCTTATGCACTCAAAGTCGGTTTCGTAGCCTCCAAGGACCTTAAATTAAGGTCTTAGACCTCATTCTAGAGGAGGGATTCATCATAAACCACCTTGATACGCAATGAAAATTACCTTTCACTCATAAACCCTAATCCTCCGCCATAAATCTTAATCACCAAATCACCTCATAACAATCCCACATCCTTAGAGGACGATCAAGGGACTAAGCAATCAACTTTTCCTCACCAATTAAAGGCTAATGTGAGGGATTATCTAAAGTCAAGCAATCAAGATCTCTACCTGGGTAACATTAAATGTCATTGAAATATCTTACTATGCATATCGCATGCTCTAGCATTTATCTTTAAATTCACTTACCAAAACATGCTTGTTATTGAATTAGCATGATTATTGATTAGATTAACATGCTTTAGGGTTTACATTTGTGATTGATATTCAGCATATTATACGTGTGATTGATATTATTATCTTGTCATGATTATTGGTTGACTATACTTCAACCCCGATCCCCAGTTTTGGAATTGTGTCCACGGTTTGGTGACATAGAATACCGTTTTTGTCCAACAAATTGATTTTCCGAAAAAACTTTCATATCTCAAAGATTATCTTCTTTAACAATCAATTGGATTAAAGGTATAATTATATATATAAACACTTTTTAAGGAATTTTTTGAGATCAAACCCGGATACAAACCTGAACTACCACCATAGTTTTCAGTCTAACTACGTTGGATCTGATTCGGATAGTCCGTCGAATACGTAGTCAATCTGGGCCGCATTCTCAGATTGTAAATATTCTCTTATTCATCAAGTCTTCTTAGATTTGTCTTTCTTGTTTTCTTCAAAAGCACGATTATAAACTGACTAGGTAATGACATTAGGGTCTTTATGGGTGCCTAGTACTTTCCCGTCACATAACATAATCCCTGACTCCAAATCTTGGTTTTAGTGTGCCAGATTAGCTGTTTGAGTTCACAGAGTCAAACTTAGGGTTTTTGCAGTCTTTCCATATTTATGAAAATTAAATGGCGACTCTTTTGTCGGTGAAAGCTGGCGAGCTTTCACGCCACCAGCGCAGGTTGTCACATACAGAGGTGTTTTTTTTTTTTAATTTATTAAAGCACTTCAAAATTCAAAATGAGAGGCTCTTCCGCTTCTATCTACTATTGGTGTTGTTCGATGAAGCTTGTTCTCTCACTGGCTCCCTATTCACAAGAGTCGACCCAATCGATGTTTGGCCCAATGTTGTCGAGCAACCAGTTATTTCCAACAACTCTTTCCAAAGAACAACAGTTGTAGGATATGTTGTTAGGCCCTTGGGAGTTATTATATCTTGAGAGTATTTTGACTTGTACCTTGGCAAAGGTTTAGAACTGGTACTGCACTTCAGAACTTTATACAACGAGGATAGGCTAATAGAACATGCCTGGAACGTCTTGGGAAATCCAAAATGGGATTTGCGGACATGAATGATTCACTTTCTTAAATTAAAAAAAAGAGATGATTTACTGAACATGCTACTGTTGAATGCATATTCTCTGTACGCTTTTTGATTCGCTGTTTAATACTTTTAGAAATGCTTTTCATCTTTTTTTGGTATTTTGGGACAGTTTATTTCCAAGCATTGAGTCAATCACATTCAAAGTAACTCAATGTTTGATGCACTCTTGCATCTCTTTCGTCTTGTTTTAAAGCCCATGGCTTTTTATTCTGCAATTCATGGTTTTGGAAGCGTCTGGAATTCATTGCACAGTTGTATTAGTTCTATTTAAAAGAACATAATGAAGGATAACAGGGAAAACTTTTGACTGTCGGCTGAGTGTGTTTAAAAAGTTTGGGTACGCGCATAACTGAACTTAAGTTTAGAGAGCAAATTTGTTTGGAAAAAATGTTCTCCTCATTTATACACCTATTTCACTAGTTTAGTCTGAAACTTAGCGGACCAGCTGACCTTTTAAGCACATTGTGCTGAGTTTATACATTACTTGCTTGATTATCTAGTATTGAGATTTTCTGGGGATCTCGGAGTTTTTGTTGCTGCTTTATGTTCTAAACATGGCTCTGGACCAAACTATTATCTCATAGTTCTCACCGTTGTCATCCTCTCCGTATTCCAGGTCTGCTATTTCCGCTACTTGAGATTTTATCCTTCTGGCAGATTTCTCTACAAGGTTATATCTGTTAACTGGTTGAAGTTCACCAAGAGTAGTTGATCAAAAATGTTTGGTTCCTATAGCTAATTCAAGCATGTTTTTTTGCTCATCTTCAATGATTAGAATTCGTCACAAAAAGTAAAAGATGTTGCGAGATACATGAACTTTCGTGCACCTAAAGTCGACGGTGTTTACGGTGGCCACTACACATTGTCCGAGGACAAGGTCAGGATCTATTTCTTGCAAGGCACCTCAAGTGTCACCATGTATTTTCCGGAAACCAACGCTGTCGTGTTTTCAGTGATGCTCCATTAAATTGCAGATTTAATAATGGTTTTTGTTTAACATAAGGGGATTCCCATTCTGCTTAATTTTTGTGTTTTCTTATCATCGTCATCATCTTTGATGATGGTGATGATTTTCATCTTCAAAATGCCAAATTTATAATCTGCAGTTTGAGGGAAACTATGGCTGGCTGCCCTATTATTTGCAGGTTGAAGCTGCTGTTATTTATCCTGGCATGCGTCCCACTGTGTGGAGGATCCGCCTACGGTATTCTTTTTGCTGGCCTATACATTTCTCGAACTAAGATTATATAGGTGCCGTAAGTTTAACATGAGGTTTTCTGTTGGCTGGTCTGTTGTCATCATAAGGCTTTTCCACAGTGAAGGATGCCGTGTTTTGTCTCTTTTAGAATTTGTTGCTCGAAACCTTAGTTGCACAAAGAGGGGGCGGGGGCGGGAACGGGGGCGGGGAAGCGTAAGCACCAAGAAGAATCTGAGGTTGGGAGCAGCTTGAATAAATAAATGCATAAAAAGTATTATCATTAGTATAGTTTACATAGCTAGCAACAACAAACAAGGAGGCTTTAAGGACTTGAAGGAAGAGAGAGAAGGAAGTGAGTTGAAAAGGGCTTGATTTTCAGGTATCCTCTCACTTATTCCATGCATCTCTATCCATCTAACGGGATCGAGTTCCCATATTAGCTTGGGACGAGATCCCATGGAGTTCCTAACTTGGGATCGCAAAAGCGAGTTTCCAAGAGAGAAACGTCACCATATTAGGAGTTTCCTGCAACTAAGCTCGAAACTGCATGCTGTTGTGGTTTTGTCAGTTGTCTTATCAATGGAGCAACTTGAAAGCTTTCATGGTGAAGCTTGCTGTCACATGTGGCAAATGCTCTGTCTGCCATTTTCTCTGTTATTTTCCACTGTCTCAGCTTCTGTGGCCGTTTTGGCTAGGTGGATTGTGTTTTGAGCAAGTTCAAACACGAGTTCTTTCCTATTAATTTGCATGTGGAGTTATACATACCTCCATGCATTTATAAATTGTTATTAACTGGGATTTAGTGCCTCTCGTCTGTAAAAACTGATAATTTGCTGCCATTTTTTCTGCCCTCAATGTGTCCGTAAGCAGACGGCAGAGAGGCAGAGAGGCAGTGGAAGGGTAAAAGGCATTGTGTGAAACCCTAGGAGAGTTTCTCTAAAACTTCGCATCCCTCAGATGTTAGCCATGTATACCTCAATACACATGCACCCAAACACATGACAGATCTATAATATTTGGCCCGGTTATCTAGTGGCCAAGTGCAAAGTCTTGACAGTCGTTCTCGAGGCTTTGCGTGCTGAAATTGTCATCAGATTTAGCATTCTTCGATGAGCTTTGATTCATCTCTCAACATTTTCAGGCCTTGAAGGAGAGAGGTCTCAACTTATTTGGTAAGGTCTAGATCTGTGAATTTCTGTACGGATCTCGGCATATTGTCTTTGTCGTTTGAAGGTTATTGAGGTTTAAAAATTAGTGAGCAGTAAGGTTGGCCACGGGTGGGACTGAGTTCACCAGTGCTTAAAAAATTAAATTTGGTGGCGATTTGCTGCGCGTCTGATTAAGTCGATTGATTTGATCGACAGTTGTTTAACCTATTTATCTGCTGAGTTCTGCTTTCCTTATTTTTCCAACTGGTGGTGATATACTGTAGTCTCTGACAAGTCTGCTTTTGTGAGAAGAACTTTAGATGTATACATTTTGTTTGACTACTTTGTGACGCAATTTCGGATCTATGGTGCTTTTGGGACCAAGACTGCAATTAGTGCTTGGTGGTTGTAGATGAGATATAAGTCTCTTGTATTTTGATGGAGAACTTCATTGAAGAGCTTTGTTGCTTGTTACAATGCTAGGGCTTTGAATTCAACCAAGTCAGTGTCCTATGCTGGGAGATAAGTGGATCGAGTTAGGCCACAGCAATAGAGTCTGGGGAGCTTCATGAGATGATGGTCCACATATCTCTTGGATAATTCGAGATCTGTTGGGTTTCATCGAGGGGTTTGTGATAGGTAAACTGTTGGGTTTGCTATGGACTGCCCAGAGTTGATTCCCAAGTGGAAGTAGGCATTTAGAACATGGTGTTTATTGAGTTTCGCCGTGTGGTTAAATGGTATCTATTCCCAGATTGTTATTCATAATCAGATTGGTTAAGGCTGATGGCCTAACACAGATGATGTAGGCTTGCGAGTAATGAGATCTTGAGCCTTAGTTGTCTTTGTATATCTACGATATTGTTGCTCTTGTTTGACTATCTAGATTTGAATATTCGCGAATTTGTTGCAGCTATAGTTGTCAGTATCCTTACGAGACTCTATAGTTATCTTACGACCTGATAAGATACCGAAATAATACAACACGATGCAACATGCATAGCTAAATTGACATCGTATCACTCGTATCTTGCGGCAAAGGTCCTGATGCTCTCTCTAGGTTTCCCCGGCATAGCTTGTCATAAAGTTGCACGTAACATTCCGTGGGGTTGACATCTTCCTGAGGTCATGCCATGTGCTAGTATTTAGCTGTATCGTCTCTGAAGCACGGACACCTCTCCTAGGTGGAGGTATGATGTCCTAAACGGACGGACACCCCGACACCCTCCGGACACCGCCCGACACGTGTCGGACACGGCTCATCGGTGTCGGAATTTTTTTTATTTTTTTTTAATTTCCGACATCGTGTCGGACACTTCATCGACGAGTGTCGGACACGGCGTGGAGCAGTGTCTTACCGTTTGGGGCCAATTTCAATGGATCTGGTGTTGCCGGAGCTAGTTGACGGAGATACCGAAGCCGAAGCCAACAGATCTGGGCTACGGTCGCCGAAGGAAGAGAAGCTAGCCGCTGTCGCCGTTGCCCGTCGTCGTCGCCGGAGGTCTCGCCATCGTCGCTGGACTCCTCCGCCGCCGTCGCTGACCCACAGGTTACGGTGGTGCTGGAGCTTCTTTCCGTCATCCCTCCCGTCCTTCTCTTTTTTTCTTTTCTCCCTTTTCTTCTCCCGTTTCTGTCCTTCTCTTTTTTTTCTCCCTTTTGCCCTCCATTTCTGTCCTCTCTTTTTTCTTTTCTCTCTTTTGTCCTCTTGTTTCTGTCATTTTCCTTTTCTTCCTTTGTCCTCCCAATTTCTTTCTTTTCTTTTTTTTTCTTTTCTCCCTTTGTTGTTGCATTTTCAGTATATTAACTAAACAAATATTGATCAAATAAATTATAACTTATAGTTTTTCATTATTATTTGTTATTTTAGATTGTGAAATATATTTGATATTTATTAAAAATATATATATAATATAAAATATATTTAAAAAATAGCGGTGTCCTGCGGTGTCCAAAATCTGATTTTTTGGAAATTGCGGTGTCCGGTGTCGGTGTCCGTGTCCGTGTCCGTGCTACCTAGTGTATCGTTGAACTGTCATACTCACTTGGCTTGTGGTGCACAACTTAGCTCTGTCTTGGAAGACAGACTCAGCACAATTATGGTGTGCAGAAAAATGCCCTTGTTCTAGTCAAATATTCAGTACCCTTGCTAAGTCCCCCAAAGACTAGACGCAGAGAAGTTGGTGTGGTGGGGAAGCTCGACTGCAAGGTGTCGATACAGAGCCTCGGTGCCGTAGCACATAGACTAGTCATTTCCATTGGTGATGGTAGTGCCCCGGAGTTGCCTATCTCGCGGTGAGTCCTTGTGTCGAGCACTTGGAGCGTGCTGAGTTAGTGTATCGGAGGAGTCGCGTAGCCGACAGGCTGAGGCAGTGTTGTAGATGAGTCGCCTACCTGACAGCCTAGCATATCAGTCGTCGTCGTGCCAGAGCACTTCGAGCTCCCCAACATAGTGTCTAGGAGGAGTCACCTACCCAAAGAGATGCTGCTCACTCCGGAGATTGGGTTGTAAAATGCTCCACGATTGAGGGTGCATGTTGTCGCGTATGCTGTGTTAGGAGCACGTGGTATGGAGACAGCGACGGAGGCATGTGGTGCTGGGGGCAAGCAACATAGACGCGGCGCAAGATTGTGGCGGAGGGTTGTAGTGCGGGGGGCACCTAAAGTGGCGAGGAAACAGTGGGGGTGTGGTTGGTGTTTTATCCAAGAGATCTTGGTGTTGCACCCCCCTACGAGGCATGCTGCTGCTTCTCCAGGGGAGAGGTGGCGACACGAGTGACGGCGCGCGTCATGGGATGTTCAAGTACCCAGGACCAGCTGGTAGAAGGTGGCATGACTGAAGGGTGAAAGAAGAAGAAAGAGGAGGCGAAGGCAGGCATTTCCTAGTTGGGCGGGCCGTCCCCTTTTTGGGCAGCGTGACCTCCCTCTTGTGCTGGAGAGAACTCGTCTTGCGCATGGCAACCTCCTTTTCAAAGAGTGACCCAATTGGTTTCTAACTTCATTTTGTGCCTCTATGATCCTTTTAGTTGGTTTGATGGCACATGACACGCTGGGTGTGTTCTGGGTTGACAGGGTTGGAGTCGCTGATGGTTGACAATTGAATATTTCCTGACGTATAACAAAGGGAGTCCCGAGCATGGTTGGGTGTGGGTTAAAAAAGCGGGCTAGCAACAGTTTGTGATTGTCCACCTCACATTTTCAACAACCCGCCCCTTGCACCAAACTTCGGTTCTTGGTATCGAAATTAGTCAGATGACCGAGACCTCACGTAAAAGCGCCAAAATGAGAGTTTATCGGGGCAACTTATAATTTACCTTCTTCTCCAAACTCTACCGTCCAAGCCCTAGGCTGCTATTAAAGGCCACCTCAAGCTCTAACCAAGCACTACCGTGCCACTGTAAGCTTTAGTAGTCGCCTTACACCAGTAATACATCCCTGGCACTGACAACACCATTGCGTAGGAGTTGTTCTTGACAAAGCCCTAAAGAATACCTTGAAGCAGTCCCTCCTTGGCTATCATTAGAGCTCGATCAAGCTTGGTTAAGCACCGGTCGACCCCTAAGAGTAGAAAGACATTCATGCCTAAATCTCAATGGGTATTACAAGACATTCATGGCTCTTTCTTAGTCATTGTGAGTTTAGCATGAGCATCGCTGTTTGTGAAAAGCTTTTACATGATTGTCATTGAAATGAAATAAAACCTCACTGGGCTGTGGGCTGATATGCAAATGAACACTGATTTCGCCCACAGCCCAGTGAGGCAAGGAGTGAAATTGCCTACCCATATTCAGCATATATAGGTGAGAGGGGCGGGTTTAAAAAAAATACCCGAGGGCAGTGGCTTGTTTGACCCAAAAACGCGAAGGGGGCATTTGTCTTTACCCCAAAAAGTAGAATAGAAAAAAGAAAAGAAAAAGATGTGGCTAACATCAACTTATAACTGTGCTCACCGGTACCACTAAGCTAACAGGGTTCTCTCTTTATCCTTAACAAACTCGCTACATGACAATTTTCTTCTGAAGTTTATTAATCCGCTCATGACAAGAATCAGCATTTATAGCTACTAAAAGTGTTGTGATTGAATTTGTAGTTTCTGCAACAGAAAGAGATCTTGATTAAGGCAATCTTAATTTTTCTATGTTTTTAAGTTTGTTTTTGTTGTCATACTCTAGCTATCTGATAGCTTTTTTTGTTTGGTTGAATTGCTCTTTCAAAAGGTTGAGGAGTACAGTAGCTGGGGCTAACAATCGGATGGATCTACTATCCATTGTTACGAGTGGGGTGGACGACAGTGAGGTTAGTGAAGATATTCTTGGAGTTGTTGAAGGGTGGCAGGACGATGAAACACACAACCCAAATGTGCCGGCTATTACACATAAGAGGGGTCTTACACCCTTTGTCTTTGTTCCATTTGAAGAGGTACCTTCCACTTTTGTTCTGTGTTCTGCTGTACGCTCTGACATTTTTCACCAAATACTTCACGCTCCAGGAATAATTCATGAATATACTTGCAAAGATAATCAACAATCTATAGTTGATTACCATATTTTGGATATTTCGGCTCTAGACTAAACTAGACATGCTTCTAAACCTTAGTTCTTCTACGCATTAAGAATTTCCTGAAATGTGTATATATGTTATTGAAGTCTCATAAGTTAAGTTTCTCATTGGATGCTCTCTTTGTTATCTCCATCTCATCGACTCTTTTTTTTCATTTTTCGTTGTTTTTTTGGGTGCATTGTAGGTGGAAACATCTGTTCTGAATCTTCCGATAGAAAGGATGGACTACTACGTACCTGGTTGATGTGGATGGGATGAAGAGGTTCATCATGTATATAGAGATACAAAACTGTACATGATAGTGGGCACGCACGATTTGTGAACGAGTACAAACCATTAGCTCAGTAGCTTATAGTAATGTCCGGTGCAGGGTCCACGGCGTGCAACACGTTTGTTTGCAAACCCATTAGGACGAGTGTGTTGTCTGAGTTGCTTTGTACGTCTAATAGTTTTGTTTTTGTACTTGAAATTCAAAGAAATCCTTACTGAAAAGTGGAGTTCGTATAAAGTCGGGATCTGCATCAAATTGCTTTTGCTTGTATATGGATGAGCACGGTTCGGTTTGAGAGTCGAATTGCAAACGGAACTGTATTCCGTTAGTTTGGAAAATTATGATCCGAACCGAACTAAACATAATCAGTGTGGAAGGTTCGTTTTGGATAGGTTGCATCCATTTGAAAAAAAATAGTCTCTTTGTACACTTTGTTTCGATCGAATATTATCTAAAATTGAAGTTATATTATCCCTAAATTGCGCATAATCTTGTAAGTGCATGTGTTAATGGAAGATATATGTGTTATTTTAATTGTATAAGTAAGCATTTATCGTTGATGTAGGAGAAACCATGATGAGTACATGAGATATATATTGATCATTTGATTTATGTAGTTGAATGTGCGTTTGATATTTTCATTTCTTTTAACTTTCAATGTTTGTTTATTTGACTTTGCTTATTACCATGTGTGTGAAAATAATCGATTAATGCTGTCAAAAATAGATTAATATAAAATGGGTCGTTTCAGTTCATAATCTGTTTTTAAAAATTGATCCTTGAACTGCATTAAGCTGAGGTCGGTTATAAATATGAGAAACCAGTCTAAATTGAGGCCGGTTTAAGAAATGAGAAACTGAACTCACGTCCCCAAGATCTAATTTCATTAAAGTAAGGCCTTTATGGCAGCCTATTTTTTGGAAGGCTATTCCATGTTCACAAAACCCCTACGAGCTTTTCCCTTCAAACTGGAACCGCTCATCACGAGTTGCAATTTCATGTTCACCTTGCCTACATGTACGATGCATTGTCACCAAATCCCTCTATTGTATTGAGTAATGAGGAACTTTTGGATACAGCTCCAAACTCATTAAGGTCTGACGATGATGAAAATTTCACATCAATATCTATAAAAATGAGGAGATAGTGGTCATGGGAAATCGACCTGTCGAAGAGGATCTTGGACATGGAGATGAGAACCAACTTATGGCTGGAAATATTAGAATTAGTGCTTTTGTGGAGGATGATGTGCAACCTGGAAATGTGGAAGGAGTTGTTTGATTGGTTGACGATAATGCTCAGATGGTAGAATTTGGGAATGAGTTACAAAGGATCAAAATCTTCTGTTGTACACTAAAGGTGTTGTACCAACAAATACAGCTAAAATATTTTTTAGCGACAAAAAGTTATTATAAATTTCAATAATAGCGACAAAATACTTTCAATAATAATTTTTTGCTAACTACTGTATAACACCTCTACTGTATAGCAGAGGATCTTGATCCAGTTACAGATGGAACATGTGGCAAACCTACTTGAAGTAACGGAAAACCTTGAGGAAGAAGGATTTGCACGGGAGATACGGAGAAAGAAGACAAGCATGGTTAGTTCTCAGAATCTTCCGACGCTAGGTGGCTCCTAAAGTGATGAATCACCGACTTAGAATATGGTGGATTTCGTGTCAAAGTCACTGTCGCCAGATAGGAAGTCACTGTCGGTAATTTCGTGTCAAAGTCACTTCTAAAAAGGCTACAATAGGGAGATCCAAAAACCCGTTTATTTCATACATCAACTATTATTCAGCAAAATACGAATAAAATAACATCCTTAACATATGATAATGGTACTACCTACAAGCTTGTTGTAGCGAAATGTCCCCAAAAAAAATTCTCTAATGAGAAGAGATTTTATGGAGTCCCAGGAAAATAAGCAAAACCTAGAGATGACTCTAAATTTTCAAAAGGACGACTAAAAATCGAAAGTTGGGAGATGGTTTGGGGACTAAGTTACGCAACGGGAAAGTTTAAGGCACCCGCTACATCCTTTCAATCCCTACTTCATTTCTATTGATTATTAACCTTAAAACACATAAAATGCACAAAATATGATAAAACTTACCCTAAGTTAATTTTTTGTGTTTTTGCCTTTTTGGCTTGAACTCGAGCGGAGGTTGAATTCCTACATATCCAATCGAACTAACCAGAATCAAAACTACCGTAGTTCGACTCTGGTCGTATGGAAAGTAATCTGCATTTCAAACCTAGACGTAGACCAAAAAAATTGTAAAAGACTCTATTTTGTGTTTTTGAATAGAAATGTTATTACGGGATTAGGAGATAACTCCAAATTGATTTCTTTACCATAAAACTAATAATGATACCTTTTGAAGTAGCTTTTCACAAAGACTCGGGAATGCTCTCTGAATGATCTACGACGTAAAGACTAAAAGAACTTCTAAAGAGTAAATATGAAAGGTTAAGATTCTCAAGAGAATGGTACACAAGCTCTAAAGAGAATAAGTTTCTGGACCCCTAAAACTGAAGGTCAAGACCCCTTTTATATTGCTCAGAGTCGCAGCATCTGAAAAGATTAGCTATGCCAATCTGTAAGGCTGGAGATAAGTTGGAGTATTGGACAAAATGGCCGATGGACAAAAGTCAATTAACCGGCCGGTTAGTCGAAAACTGGCCAGTTCATAATCATCCCATAATTAAGTAAAATGAAATTTTCAAATTTTGAGGCATTATCTGACTCTAATTTTGGTAATTGTCTCTGATTTCATAGACGAGATGTATCAGATTCGGGATAATTCATCTCTTAACCATATTATTGATTGATTAACTCTTTGCACCAAGGATAATTTATAGATTATTTCACCAAAATTATCTAGACAAACTAATCAAATAATATGTAGTAGACATTGTTCTGTATTGAAACAAATGGATTGGATTGACTGGACTTGACTGTTAGTCTAGATGAGACCGGTGGACTTGACACTTAGTAATTTGACTTGACTGACCTGAAATAAATTAATTAACTATATTACTAGGCCTAAACTCAATAATTTACTTTAATTAATTATAAAGCCCATTAATTATCTAATTATTAATAACTACAAAAATGGAGTTTCTACAGAGCCTTTTAGTGAAAGAGCTCGTGCGCGGGCAAACATCACCAAAAAAGAACACATTTTTGTAGAAAAACACAAAAAAAAAAAAAAGACCACAAGATTCTAAATAGACTCGAGTGTCGTGAGCCATATATGAGGTCAAACCTTAGAAGGGTTTCCTACGTATCCTCCAGAGAGGAATCAGATCAACATAGTTCGAAACAAAATACAGGTTATTGTTTGATGCTAGAGCCAACAATAACAATGATTGGGCATCGAACAACAAGTGCATCCTTAAAAGCCAGAGCCAACAATGCATCAATAAGCGGTTGGTTATCCAAGGATTCAAGATATGGAACTGGAAAACTTACTGCCTAAGAGCAAAAGTCAACAATGAGACACTAAGCGGTTAGTCGCCTAGGCAGCTGAGAATAGCATGTCTAGAAGTTGAAGCCAACAACGCGTCACTAAGCTGTTGGTTGCTTGGACTTAAATAGATTTCGGGAATGTCACTCAAAGCCGGAGTCAGCAATGCCATAAAGACAGTTGGTCGTTAAGTGTCGAATATGTCAATAAATTGACATGAAGAAAATGTTATTTCTAGCAACATGCACAAGATCTTGTACTAGCCTTACACCGTACAAAAATCACTGACCTGAGCAGAAGATTTGAAAATTTGTATTGTATAACAATCTGGGAATAGGATAATGAACATGCGCAGGCCAAACAGGAAAGCACAAAAGTGTTGGATAAACGCGCCAGGCGAATGAATTAGATGTCATGCGATATGCATAAGCAGGGAAGACACAAATTTGTGGGAAAGTGATGATGATGCAAACACACAAGGCACTGACATACAGGCATATGCATAATATTACACACATGAATGCAAATATTCTTCTTAGGGCTAAAAAAATTGGATGGTTGGTCAAAGAATGTTATCAAAAAATTTGAAAATTTGGGTCAAAAACCGGCCGGTTAGTCAATAGATTTTTGGAAAAGTATGAAATTATGGCAAAAAAACCAGCCAGTACTGCGTTGCGATTTTTTGAAAATTGAAGAGTCAAAAAATGGCCGGTTGGTCAACTGCGTTGCCCAACTTAATGACAAAACCGATCAATTAAGCCGCCTAGTTTTATGAGCGATTTTAGGGTCTTTTCAGACACTTTAACCCAATCCAACTCTAATCTCTCTTAAATTTCTTTCTCCTAAGACCTCCAGATCGTGTAATTCTACCCTAATCACACTTTTACCATATAATTTGCTCAATCTTCTCAGAATTTCTTTCAATTTCGTTGAAGAATGGCCAGATACATCCAAACACGAAGGGGCAATGAATGGGGCCCTGAAATAGAAAAAGTCTCTCGATTCTGGCCAAAAATTAGGCTGGATGATTATTCCTCGCTGACTTCGGAGCAAGCAAGGCACCTTATAGCAAACACTTTTTCATGGAGGAGGTAGGTTTTCCATGAATTTTCTATGATCATGAAAAGTAAGACCCATGTGAAAGATTTTTCATGCAATTCATGCACGAACTGGATGGTTAGATCTCTCCCCCGATTTTTTTTTTATTTTGCAGCCCTTTCTTACAAATTTGTGTTGTAGTGGCTCTCCTAATCTTGTTGGAGAATGGCAGACAAAAATCCCTGTACCCATTAAGAATAGAGTTGTATGAACTGATTTTTGATCTTTTCTTGGACGAGAGTTGCACATTGCAAACCGTAGCAAAAGACTTCTCTTATGCCTTGCCAAGCGTTGGTGGAATTCCACCAACATATTCCACATGCCATTTGGGGAGGCGACGATCACCCCATTTGACTTCACGAACATAACGGTGTATTTGATCTAGGGAGGCTTGTACCTTGGGCCCATAATCTCGATAAAGACCAGGATCTCGTGTTCCAGTTGCTCTGCTATGAACCATCCTACAAGAAGGGTGATAACATCTTGTTGGGCACCCTCCGTACGCAGTATGAGAACATGGATTTGGAGGGCGCTGAGGGTGCGGTGATTGATCAGTTCATTCGGGGATTTTTACTCTACGCTCTGAGGGAGACCTTTTTCAGCAACGCAGATGATTTTGTTCAGCTATGCTTTATAGAGGATAGAGGAGATTGGGAGTATGACTAGGGTACTCTTGATTTGGCATATTTTGTTCCAGTCAATGATTATACTGTCCGGGGGGCAATCCCTCAGCTTCATGGGCTACTATTATAATTGGAAAGTATGTTCATGCTCTTTGGATTATTTTCTAATTATTTCCATGCATGCTCTAAATATCTTGCCTCAAATGTGGTGTATGTTCTATATTTAGGCCTTCAAGGTCCGTGGTTCTCGTGCTCCTTGACTAAAGGAGGGGCATACAGGCGAGAGTTCATCGACAATGTTTTGGTAGAATTTTGGGGATGAGTAGGTTGGGGTCTCTGAGATGGTGTACTGGGATAGCTTTAATGGGCTATACTAATGCCCATTTCTCTATGTGCATGCCTATTGAACTCTTAACATTATCTCTCTCTTATTTCAAGCCTCTCTGTCTAAGTGGAGGACGCCTGCAAAGTATCTTGAGGACTGACCCATACCCAAAGTCTAGTGTTGCTAGTGGGATCCTCGCATGATGAGTTCTACTAGGGAGTCAAGGTGCTCTTTCAGCACCATCAGGATCTTGATGTTCAGATTCTGCCCCTCCCTCTTATAGAGATGTATAATACGGGGGAGCTGGATAGGAGCTTCAAGCACAATCTTATTAGAGGGATCACAACATCTTCCTTACGGTGGTTAAATGACCCTCGTACCTACGAGGTGTTCGTGAAAGAAGACTTGGCTCTTCTTTTGACCTCATAATGGTTAAAGTAGTTATAGAAGAATAGGGAGGCTCGAGATAAGAAGAGGAAGGTTAAAAATGAGGCAGAATTAGCGAATATCATCTTGTCCCTTAGTGGACGGTGCCGGTCTTTGGTGAAGTCTAGGTTTGAATTGATTTTATTATTATTATTATTATTATTATTATTATTATTATTATTATTATTATTATTATTATATTTAACTTTGTATCCTTTTACATGGTTGGTCCCCTGTTCGGTGCTCAGAGATGCTTATTGGATAATCCATAGCCTCAAAAGCATGGTGTCTCGCTATCAAGATCTACTATCACTATACAGACCCTCGGATAAGCTACTAAATTGAATGGTCAAAATTAACGGTATGCATGTGGTCCGGTAGAAGCTCTGGCATTATGCTTGGTAGCCAAATATCTCTCTTTTTCTATCCTTGGTGTTACTGATGTGAGGCTAACTGACATATTGATTCAGGTGACCACGAAAGGTTAAACCCTAATCCCTTTAGTGGTAGCTGAATCTTACATTTTATTACTGATGTCATAAGGATCCACGTGTGCCTTATGGGGTTAGCCCTTTGCTTTCGTATATGTGGTTGCTGGATCACATGTATCTGATAGCTTCTTTTGCGGAGGAAGGGTATCATCCCAGTGCTTTCCATTCTCAACCTTTGCTCTTTAAAGGTTGTTCAAGCATAAATGAATGGATTCATTTCTTCTATGTGTGAGAGTCCAAGGATATTTGTTGGTTCTGTCCCTGGTGAGGAGTTTATGGCTCTACTCTGCAGATGTATAGATATTATTGTGTCTGTCTCTTAGGATACAACTATTATACTTTTTACTTTGCTTGTCGGATTCTAAGATAGAGTTTGGATATAATTAGGTTGTTCTGGACTTCTACAGTACTTTTACTGCCGCGGAGGACATCATTAGCCCATCTTTGATCAAAGCTGCTACATAGAGATGGGGTTCTCTTCCTTTTTTAATCATTTTGTAGGAGGTGACACTTTCCTTGATTGCATGGATCCGAATGCTTCATTGCTATCTGAGGAGTATGTCAATTGGCTTTGGTTCCATGTCAAGAAGAAAGTTCAGGCTTTGGAGAGTAAGCTGAGGGCAGAGCTGAATTGAGATGTCCAGAGTGCTTGTGAAATAAGAAAGAGGCTCCTGCTGCTCCGATTTGGGGCCGGAGGCACCTGAGTCTTGTAGATCTTCTCAGAGCGAAGTACTAAGTTTCCGTCGTCCCCATGTTGAAGGCAAAGCCAAGGTTACTTGGATCAGGCGGTCTTGAATCATTTTTGAATTGAACTGTTTAAAGAGAAGTTCAATGTTGACGGGCATCTGATATGGTCTCTGCACATGGATGAGCCCTAACGGAACCCTTCTTCGCTGCCTAAGGAGAAACCACAGAAAAGGTCTCCGTTGATCAAAGTAACTCAGAACCAAGAAGCTGATATGGATGCTTATCTCGAGGGGCGGTTTGATTGCAAGGGTAATAAAGGTAAATAGAAAGTGGATCAAAGACCGACTTTTTAGGTAGAAGAGTTGGTGGATGTTATCCTGATCTCTCAGAGGTTGACTTACAAGAAGAGTTTGGAAGCAAGGAAGTCAATCATATGTTTGGATGAGCAGGATATTCTGCCTTCAAAGAAAAAGAAACAGATGCTGATAGATTTCCCCTGGGTTACTGATAGGACATTGACATTTTCTGTTTGCCCTAACTTTTTCCTAGGCCTCCCTTTAAAGGGTTTTCATCATACCAGGCTTTTTTTATTTTTCTCAGAAATGTAGTTTTTAACTTAGCCAGTGAAATAAAGGACTTCTATTGAAAATTTAACCTCACCCGAGGTAAATATACGGGCCGCCTATGTACCTTCATCTATGTGTTATATTAATTTGTGTGTACTGGAATGATATTCTTAAGGAGGATCAGTTCATTCATAGTTCAATTATAAATTCTGCTCAAGCAAAATATTTCTTTAGCAGGGGTCTAGGTTGACTAATTGTGACAATTCTATTCCATTTAAATCGACTAACAAGGCTGCACCACCAGTCATGATTTGCTTGATCATATATGGAACTGACCAGTTAGGTTTGAACGTTTCTCGCAGTTTCCAAATTGTCCAATGTTTTCTTTTAATGACATCAAATCTCCTTTTTTCAAACCGCGGCCTTTACTAGCTTGTTAAAGGCTTGGACAATCCACTTTTGGTAACCTTGAATGTGATATAGCTCTTTAGCCTTTTCACCTGCTAGTGCTAACTCTTCAAATCTGTGCCTCACCCAATCTTCCTCGGCTATTTGATTCTTCAACAACGCCCTCAAAGAATTGATTTCCAATTCTATCGGGAGTATGGCCTCCATATAGTAGACTAGTGAATATGGGGTATCTCTGTTTAAGGTTCCCACTAATGTCCTATAGCTCCATAGGGTGTAGGGGAGCTTATCTGGCCAACTCCTACAGGAACCCCTCATTTCACTTAGCATGCCCTTGATGTTCTTTTTGGTGGCTTCTACAACCCCATTGGTCTGTAAATGATATGGTGAAGAGCGATGTTGGGTGATATTGTACGCTTCTGCTAGGTCTAAGACTTCTACTTTGAAATGCAACCCATTGTCTGAAATCAATTCTCGGGGTACTCCGTATCGACAAATGATATTTGTTCTGATGAACTGGGCCACCCTTCCCGGCATTAAGCACGACATACAAAGCAGCCTCAAGCCATTTTGTGAAATCTATGGCTACCGGTATGAACTCGTGTCCCTTAGATGCTTTAGCACCTATCTTTCCTATCACGTCTCTTCCCCAAACTAAGAATAGCCAGGGACATCATGTTATATAACTCTCGGGGATGGGGATGATATAGGTTGGCATACACTTGAGACTCGTGACATCTTTTTACATACTCAACACAGTTTTGGTCCATTGTGCTCCAATAATATCCCTATCGGAGGATCTTCTTCTCTAGCATTCGGCCATTCATGTGGGGTCCACACTGTCTTGCATTTTATTCTTCATGATCTGATTATTTTCTTTCTCTCTCAGTTACACACAGTAGGTGCTCACCATTGTAATGTCTCTTGTATAATCTTCGGTCACACGTAATAAACTGAGCTGCCCATCTTCTTAAAGATATTCGGTCTTTCACGGAATATTCTTCATGATACTTGACATCTCGAACAAGATTCTGGACATCGGTGTACCAAGGCTCGACTATTCCATCCTGTACGGTCTATCTCTTTTCTATATCACAAATGGCTCTACTTCCTCTCCTTCGAGCATGTCTACCATTGATTCAAGGATGGCTAAAGCATCAGAAAATGGTTCTTGAACTCAGGTAAGTAATGGAATTCTACTTTCTCAAATTGATCTCCTCCAAATTCTAGGTTAACATTGCTCCGGTTACGGTATCAGTTACGGTTATGTATAGTAAAAAAGGGCTACCGGGTATCGGCAAGCTCTAGACTGGGGGAATTCTAAAGTACTATTTGATCTTTGGTCAAATCATTGTTTAACAATTTGAACACAGGCTCACTGATCATGTCAGTTGGGATATGAATCAACTAATGTACTAGCTTCTACCCAAGAATTCTTGGATCTCTTTCTTAGTCTTAGGTGGGGGCATCTCAACTATGGCTTTGATCTTGGTAGGGTCACCTCTATTCCTCTTTATCTCACCATAGAACCTAGCAAATTCCCGATAGTAACTCTGAACACATACTTCCGTGGGTTTAGCCTCAAGTTATACTGCTTTAACTCTCAAAGTATTTTCGTAATACTGTGAAATGATCCTCCCACTTCCTTGACTTGATGATCATATCATCCACATACACTTGTACCTCCTTATGAGTCATATCATGTAATAGGATAGTAGTGGCTCGCTGCTATGTAGCGTCGATATTCTTTAAACCAAAGGCATCAAGGTATAAGAAAAGGTGCCCCAAGGAGTTGTGAAAGCCATTTTTTCTTGGTCCTTAAGAGCCATCTTTATTTGGTTGTACCCTGCGAAGCAATCTATGAAAGATCCCAACTCATGCTCAGTCGTATTATCTATAACCATGTCTATGATGTGCAAAGGAAAGTCATATTTGGGAGAAAGCTCCGTCGCCTTGAACTCCAGGGTAATCTACCACATCACATCAGACCCTGTTCACTAATAGAAATATCCTTAACTCGATCGCAACTTCCAAAATATATTAAAACTTCTAAATGGACACTAAGTAAAATTCTTCATAATAAACAGCTTAAAAATAACTTTAACTTAAGCTTGCTTTACAACTTAAAATTTTCAAAACTCAAACGTAGGTTCTTTCTAAGAAACTAACAATACTAACCCCCACAGGGGTCTTATTACAAAAAATAGTGGTGGGCACTCCGAAAGTTCGGGGTGACGGAGCTCTAGATTTTTGGGTTATTATAGTTGGTATTAGAATAGTTTGGCCTTGTAGTATTAAGAGCTTAAGTATATGATTCTGTAGACACGTAACCAAAGAGTATAGGTAACACGGTTATGTAGAATCATATTTTGGTTAATGAGAGTGAGGTAGGATGACAGTAAAGTTAAGAAGTCTGCCTTTAACTTGTAATTGTACTGTTCTTTAGACACGTGTTAGTATAACACTGATAACTGTTAATTGTATCAGTATGGCTTGCACTCGTAGCACTGGCAGTGAAAATAGTACGGAGGGCCAGGAAGTCCCTGACAGAGAGGTACCTTTACCTAATAGGTAGGAACGGCAAAATTCAGAACCGATGGTTACAGTTCTGAACACTACGAACTAGACTCTGACCTTGATGGCTGGCAAACCAGCAGAAAGGAGTACTAAATTCGGCCCAACCACAACAACTTTAAGATGGGTCTGAGATGAGATTTTATCGTCCCACTATATTTGTAGTAAGGATGTTACTGATGGAGGACCGAAAGTCTAAGTGGAGGCTTAGGCCTACACTGAGAGATAAAGTGATCTCAGCTCGATTAATGAGCTATATGGAATATCTTTACTTGGCACGTGCTTTGGAGTAGTCCAAGTCTGAAAATAGAAGAAGGCATGAGCAAACATAGGGTGGACATGAGAGAGATAGGCAAGAGTTTTCTCAGGGTAGATTCATAGGAGTTGACGAGTATCAGTAACTTTTACAATTGGCACCGCAGGGTGCCCAAGGCCCCAGGATGGGGCAGAATCAGGGATTTAGGTCCGCATCAGCTCAGGGATTTAAACCTAGGCAGAGTTATGGGATTCCACCAGGGCAAAGCATGGGATTAGGAAAAGTGTAGGGTGTAGCCACTCGATCAGCTAAGCGTACTATATTTGGACCATCACAGAGTTATGAAGTTTGATCTACATGGAGTACTGGTCAGGGTGACGTGTTAGCTTTTTTTCGGCCATCCCATGTGTGGGAGAATTCATGGTGGTGGTAAGTTATATTATAGATTTACCCGATGATGTCTTAGGTATGGCAGTATGGAGCATCAGGTTTGAGACTATCCATTTGTTAGAAATAATCAATCAAATTTCCATCGCATGCCTATAACTAATGCATCAACAAGCAATGTTCCTCGTCAGGAAAGAGGACCAGGCCCGCAAGGCCAGACTCAGCAATCTCAGTCTCAATAGGGGCAGAGGCCCAAATCATCAGCAAGACTTTATTCTATGTCTGCTTAGGATGCTGCCACATCCGATGACGTGGTGTCAAGTACACTACAGGTTAACCCACTAAGTGTTTGTATATGTTTGGTTATGGAGCGTCATATTCTTTTGTATCCCTTACTTTTGCATAGCAAGTGAGACCAAAAACCCATCCTTTAGGAATTGATCATGTGATAGGCATTCCATTTGGAGAGTCTTTGACTGTTTTTATGGTTCTCTATGACTGTACTGTCCATGTTAGGGATAGAGATCTTTTTGTGGATCTCATCCCATTTGTTGTCCAGAACTTTGATGTCATACTAGGCGGGGATTGGTTATCCTTTAATCATGCATCCATAGATTGCCAGTAGAAACTTTAGTCGTGTTTGAAAGTTCGTAAGGTGCAAGTAGTAGTTAAGTTAGTGATTTGATTTATGAGTGAGAATGGTACTTTTGTGAAATGACCGGTGTTAAGTCTAAAAATTTGTTTCAAAGTGTGATAAGAAATGTGGGATCCTACCTTATCACCTAATTCATTCCTTGGCACATTGAATTCAGTTACGGCTTAATTAAATCTGCTTCTTTTCTAGGGTATTTGTCTGCTTCTTTCAAATCCATTTGAACTTGGTGCGATAGTATCTAACCAACTGGCTATGGAAAAGCTACGAATCTTATTAAGGATCAATAACCCTTACTAATCATATTTCCTTCGAGTCATTGGGTTCACTTTGCTTCGTCATACATATGCCATTCGGTACTCGTCACTTTTCTGGATTGTTATATACTTGCATTGGGAATCTCGAGAGCTAATACTTATGGTTTCTTTAGAATTTTTTGTTTGGTCATTCAATTATGATTATTGTTATTATTTGTTCCTTAAATGCTTGATTGGGATCATTGTTTGTTGTGATTAATGTTAGATATTTTTTGTACAATCATCATTGTTTCTTTGGGATTAGTGTTTGTTTAATGTGTTCCAAAATGTTAACATGTTATGATCATTATTCATATCTAATCTGATTATCAGAATTCTACTGTGTTTTATTCTCAAGTGATTTTGAACTGATAGTATGTTACGTACGTGTATATTTATCTAATTTAGGATTTAAATAGTTCAATTTGCCCTAATATGAGATTATGTAGACTCCTAAGTCTCAGCTAATTGGTGAGTGAGAGTATACTTAAAAAACGTGGATTAGATTTGGACAATCTATTTGTTATTCGGTATAAGATTGAGATTTTGGTTGAGCACGCAATAATAGACCACATGTTACTTGCATTTGGAACTGAAAGACTTTAAACGTTTAACTGAAGCAAATGATCGAAGGATAAGACTACAGATTTTTGGTAGATAATAGATTGTGAATCAGAAGTAGTGCTATAACTTAGAGCCTTAAACTTTAGTGAAAGTCCAATACATGCGTATACTGAATCATATTTTGTACCATATTAAGATAACGCATTGCTCGATGATGAATTGGGTTACAGTGGTTATATTTTTCTGTCATTCGTGATGTGAAAGTGCTTATAAAAATTGTTTATACATATTAGCTTTGTGGAGTGGAATTTTAGTATACCTTCAGCTTGAAATTAAGCTCACTATTATTAGGTGGATCGTAAAAGAGTATAATCTGCTATATTATCTACATAACACAATGTAGGCATATTGGATTAGAGATTGATTTAATTTGTTTTAAATGCATTGAATTTAGAATGATGTAAATTTACTTCAGGGAGTTTCGTATTAGCTAGATCATTGTTCGTGAAGTACCTGAATGATTAGAGCGTAATGATAACCTGACCAGTTTGAGTTTAGCATTACGGTTTTGAATTTAATTGTTGCGTTCGAGTACTCGTCAGAATGAATTGGGTAAGAATTAGATAAGATGGTTAGATGTAGCTCAGCTATTATGTGGTAATTATCAGAGTTACGCAGCGGAACCTTAGTGCCTAGATATTATAGGTGATAGGAAATCCGAGATCAAATTTTGAGTACAAATTTTCTATAAGGTGGCAAGAATGTATTATCCAATACTCTTCAAATTGTTTAAAATAATCATATGTGCTCCAAAAAATAAATGAGCTATAATTTTGAGCAAAGCTTGGAGATTAGTAGAGAATGAAATCTTATAATGATTTTGGAGAAAAATGTAAGTTTACAGTGGGAATCAGAGAAAGGAAATAGAGGAGAACTTCTGGCAAGAATCAAAGAAAGAAGATGAGAAAATTTCTAGGAATTTCAAGGGTAATTTCTTCATTTTAGTGTGTATTTATAGTGGTGTAATGTGTGTTTTACTGTGTGTAAATTGGGGGGGGGGGGTGTCTTGCGCAGTGTGTGTGTGGGCTTTAGGGGACAGTGTGTGTGAGTGTGTAATTCATGTTTGTGTGCATGAAAAGGGATGAAGGGGAAGGGAAGAAACCACATTAACCTTTCTGTTGTGCTTTGTGCAGTGTATGCGAAGTGTGTGTGTGTGTGTGTGTGTGTGTGACAGTGTGTCCACGGTGTGTGTCTGTGTGTATGGCGTGATATTGGGCATGGTTTTGCAGTATTAGTGTGTGTAGAGTGAATTGTGTGTGTTTTTCAGTGGGTTGCCGAGGGGTAAGAACAATAGCCAATTAGGGGTCTTGAGAATTGAACTCAAAAGTGTCGCTAAAAATGTTTTAATATTCCAGCAGTTTCTTTTTTTATTTTTGAAACCTATTTAAAAACTTATTTAGACAAAATGCTGAGACCTACGATTTGGAATTTTCTAGAATTTTTTCCTGTTCACGTAGAGCGCTAAATGACCTTATTAGGAAAAAAAAAATTTGGTATATTTTTAAATAGTAATTTAAGTTATTAAATTCTAAAACTTTTACCGTAAACTTATGCAAGATAGTATGTTGTCTAAAGTTTTGAGAGTTTTTAATGTTGTTTGCTATCTTTAGCACTATTACTCGCGTAGCACTTGATCGAATATCGTGTAGCGCTTTAATGTTACAGCAGGTTACTAAACTATTTTTAAAGGCCATTTCTGAGAAGATTTTGATAAATTACCAAATAAAAAAAAAGGACTTATGTCATTTTTACAAGATGTATGCTGTGGAATTATTTGAGATTTTTCAGTGTCCGAGAAAAATGCTAAATTAGGGTATCGATTGAAAAGAATTCTCGATTTATTTGACATAGCAAATCAAGTTGTTTTATTTAATCTGAAAATTTTTAGAGGAACCTTATTTTACTGAGATGTTTCATTTTCTGAAATTTCCTATCATTCAGAGGTTGACAGCTATTTTTAGCAGAACTTACTTATGAGTGCTCGGTCCGAACACCGGTTCAGAATTTTCGGGTGAAAATTTTCTGAGACACTTTTTAGCCAAAAAATAATTTGATGATGCTTAAAATAGTGTTTTAATGCGTTTTTCAATTTTTTAGTGCAGGAACCCCTATGGGGTATTTTGATAATTTGCCACCCAGAGAGAATATTTTGATAATTTTACCTATAAAAGGTACTTTTGGGTAAATTTACATAAGGTAAAGTTATTTTAATGATTTTATTTATGAGAAGGTTGTTTTGGTGATTTAAGCATGAGAGGAGTGTCTTTTTTGTAATTTTGCACATAATGGGCATTTTTGTAATTTTACCTACCCGAAGAGGGGGTTCATTCTGGGAGTATGCGTGAGTCAGTATTGAGTTTATAATATCTTAGTATACACTGTATTCTGATCATTTGATTGTTCCGTTTAGGATAAATTAAAGACTTTTCTGCTAGGATAATTTAACTTTGGATCCACATAAAGGTAGAAATCTGTACCCTGAGTAAGAATTTCTATACGAATCCTAATTTTGATAACTTGTATTAGTAATTATTCTTTCGATTTGCTTATGACTATTTTCGAACACTAAATTATACATTGGTATTAGTATGTTATTGTCAAGCAAACCCTAACATTGAACCTGAATAGTTATTTGGAAATCTTATTGATGCTCGCCTTGTACCACATGCTGAGCAAGTTCAATAATTGTTTGCATTCTTTTTCTGAATTGTTGTGCCTACAGTAACTGTTCATATTTATTCTTTCTATTTTTTGTGGTTATTCTGGACTTTTGAGTGATGAATTATATTAGCATGCTTAATTATCATTGAAAACTTAATTAATTTCGGTTATTTGAATTCATGTTGATGCTTATTTTTATTGCATGTCAAGCATTGAATTTCTTGTTGATTCTATGATTGTTATTTTGTGTT
Organism: Escallonia herrerae; assembly: GCA_033070095.1. Classification (NCBI taxonomy): domain Eukaryota; kingdom Viridiplantae; phylum Streptophyta; class Magnoliopsida; order Escalloniales; family Escalloniaceae; genus Escallonia; species Escallonia herrerae. The sequence continues at coordinate 102,005 of JAVXUP010000193.1, forward strand.
GACCTGGGAATTTGTCATGTGGGGAGGCCTTATAAGGGGTCTGAACCTGCGTAGTTTTGCAGGGCTAGTACCTTAATGAGAATGTCTAGTTATTGTACATCATGCATGTGTACACTTTCTGTGCATTGTCTGAATGGCATTGCCTCTGCCAGGATCAATACCTTTTGAAAATGATTGGAAATGAATGTCTTGTAATTTGATTGAAGGGGATTGGGTTGAAAATCTTTCCCATATTGTGATCATACTACTTGTGATTATTTGAAACTCTTCCCCATATTGTTCTTGAAGTATCTGTGCTCATTTTGAAATCCTTTGAGAAATCATCATTGTATTTAAAATGATGACCTTAAAAATTATCTTCAAATGGTCATTTGGGTATCTGTTTATGATTGTTATAATCGTTTTGGAAATCCATCAAACTGTTTATGATTGTTTGAAATGTCTTGAAACATTATTATCGAGTGGACTTTTGAATCGTTTTATAATTCCTTTGGTTAATCCTTGAACGACTGTACTGAGCTCTCAAAAACTCACTCTTTGTTTGATTCTCTTATGCAGGTCATCATCAGTTGTAGAACGTTGGGGAATGGGATTAGAGTCTGTTTGAGGTCCCGGAGTGCCCACCATTATTTTGTGTAGTAAGATCCCTCCGTGGGTCGGTACTGTTAGTTGCTTAGAAAGAACCCAAGTTTGAGTTTTGAAAGTTTTAAGTTGTAAAACTAGCTTAAGTTAAAGTTTTTTTTAGACTGTATATTCTGAAGAATTTGACTTAAGTGTCCATTTAGAAGTTTTAGTATATTTTGGAAGTTGCGATTGAGTTAAGAATATTTCTATCAATGAATAGGGTCTGATGTGATGTGGTGGATTAACGTTCTGGGAGTTCGGGACGACGAAGCTCCAGATTTCAACGTCGCTACAGTAGATAGGTGGTGTTCCATGATTGACGAGTCTATAATCGGGATGTCACTATATGACCAAACAAATACTCGATAAATTTCTTAAAGAGTGCAGTGATTTGTTCCCCCTTTTTTTTCCTCATCTAGACTAACCCCTATTTTGATTTCTTTTACATTTTTGGGGGGTGCCTATATTGACTTTGATTGTTTCTTCGGCCACTGGCTTGACACGATAAGATTTTTTATTTTTAATTTCTTTTAGATAATTTTTTCTCTTTCAGGTCCATTAGATGTGACTCATCATCAACCGGGTTGATTAATTCATCATAACCTATATGAGCAACCAAAGGATAGTAAAAATAAATCATCATATTATCAATCTAATTGCAACATCCCAGAATTTTCGGAACGTTAGCACTCGCTCGATCATTTACACTAAGGTAACAGAACCCTCAAACTCAACCAATTTAGTATGACCGGCCAGTCAGAGCAACTAAACAATTGAATAAGATGATACTCTTAGGGTGTGTTTGGATATGGGATTTTGAAATACTGAGTATTTCTAAATGCTCTCTTTTCAAGATCCCCATATTTACAAATTCTATCATTTTGAAATATCTTGTTTGGAAGAAAGGAAACAAAAGGTTGTCAAAAAAAGTGGGAGGCAGGATCCCTAAAAAATAGGAAACTAGTTATTGTGGATTTTTAAATTAGAAATTGGAGTGGATTTGACAAATAACTAGTTCAAATCAGTCCGAAATATTGAAAATTCCCTTTTGAACTATCAAAATAAGATATTTTGTCCAAGTAATTTACAAATACCCCACCAAAGTCAAATCCCCAGTTCAAATCCTATATCCAAACACACCCTTAGTGCACTGCCATAATTGAAACATCAAGTCTAACTCAAAAAAAAATTCTAAATAACAATATTAACCCACGCAGGGGTTCTCATGACCAAGACTAAACTTAAATTCTCCTTTCCCTCGCACAACTCTAATTCATACCCAATGCGATCCATTGTTGGTTATTACCTGCGGAAAGGAAGTCAAACGAGAGTGAGTTTTTGAGTAAGGTCGCTCAAACGAAGGAATTACGAAGGGATTCCAGATGCAATTCAATGATGCTTTAATTCACAGATGCAATTCGATGATGGTTTTCCAAGAATTTTAAAATGATCATAACTAGTTCGATCAAATATCAATATGACTTTCAGATACGATGCCAATAATCATAAATGCTATTAAGCATGAGCAATTGCAAAGCCACGCAGCCAGTGCAGGGTAATCACTTAGCAAAGCCATAAAGAGATGCTCACTAACACTGATAACTATGTAAGCATATCTACACCGGCTAGTTCATCAAGAAATTAGCCCACACCAATATACTGACTAGTCCATCAAGGTACTAGCCTACACCAATACCCACCAAATCCTCCAATACACACCAACTCCTGCCAAAACACACCAATGCAGAATCTCATGTCAATATACATAATGCAGTAATCACTATTACAACGTATAATTCGATGCTCGATGGGCAGTAAAAAAAATGAACATAGATATGGATGTTGAAAATCAAGGCTCAAAGTAGGGTTTCATGGGCAATAAACACATTCTCATGACAATGTCATATTTAGAGTCCAATGGAATTTGAGAAACAAATAGAATGAAACATACAGAATCAAAGTAAGGAAATTAACCTAGGTTTGCACTGCTAAATAGTCTCGATCCAAAATCCTTTAAATTAACCTAGGTTGAGCAAATTATTTATCAAAATAAACTCTAGTCTCAAGTTGCTTGCTCCGACACTCTCAAAATAACTCATATCGAAACGGGTCCCTTGTACGTCTAAACCTAGCTAGGAACCCCACACATTCTTTCAGGCATTATAATATCCCCAAATTCATAATAAATTCTTATAAGATACTTTAGGAGCTTAAAACATTATAAAAAGTTAAAATATGAATTTTTTAAAATTTTTGAATAAAAATAATTTTCTTAAATACCTGAAAAGCCCAAAAATAGCCATTAATATTTTTGGGTCAACCCAAAATCCCATAGTTTCCACAACAGCCTTAACATATGTAAGAAAAATACAAAAACTTAAATCAGGTAAAAAAATCATTAAAATAATTATTAAATAATTCATTTTGCCCAAACAAATGCGATACGGATATTATATCAAATCACCTCTAAAAATTTTAAATTTTTAATGAGAACGTTTTAGAATAATATAAATAGTACACAAAAATTTTCAGAATTAAATAATCATTTTATATAGTTCAAACATAGTTTAGAAGTTTCAAACTTGCACAAAATATAAAAAATATGAAATGATATCAGAAAATTCTGAAAATTTCTCAAAAATCCTAAAATTGAAAATAACTTTGAGACTATAAAAATATTGGCCGAAAAAGTGGCTAGCCCGCGCCACCACGTGCGGTACACGGGGTATTGTTCACCATCTTTTTAGCGTGAACAGTAACTCGAGAATAGTAACCCTAGTTTTCAAATTTTCTCCATTTTTTCTTTCATTTTTCTTGCTCTAATTCCTTCCTATAACACCCTAATACATTCTCTAACAACAGTATAAGATCCATGATCAAATTTGGGGGGTTTTATGCGAAGAAAAACGTGTATACACGAGTATATATGCACATGTATATATACATACACATTATACGCTAATATGGAACGGTTTTAGGGGTGATTACCTTATGAAATTCTCCTCTAAAAAATGATATTCGATTCTCCAACTCTACCTTCGATCCAATCTCTCTCCTCTCTCTCTTTCTTCCACTTTGTCTCTCTACTCTTTCTCTACACTCTTATCTTTTCAATCTCTTTATATCTGTCTCTCTCAATCGTATTCTAGATGAAGAAGAGAAAAGAATAATGGCTGCTTCATAATGTTTTATATATATATAAAATCCTAAAATGGAAAATTACCAAAACCCCCTAGACTTTAGGTAATTTTCCAAGTTTACCTAATAATGTTTAATATTACGAAAGGCCCAAAACACAATCTATGAAAAATTAATGTACTAGAAAAATTTTAACTGGTTGTTACGTAATCCCGTCTCCTAATCGTCTCGTAAAGATTGCCCATAAAATTCAGTCGCGCTAAACGTCACTAAACACTTCAATCAAATCAGTTATAATTGTTAACGTTAAATTGTAACTTATAGTTTCTAAAATAGATTGTCGCTAAGGGCCATAAACTATAACACTCAGCTCCACTTATCTCCAACATTTCATTTAAAAAATATGTCGCTAAAGTTGACAAAAATATTGCTCACCAAATTTTCGCTAAAGGTCAAAAAAATAATTAGTTGGGGTGTTACACAAATTGTCTAAAACAAATAGGATGTGAGCAGAGTCAAATTGGCTAAGGTAACATAAGTATCCAAATCTTCTGGTTCCGAAGCATCTTTGGTAGCAGGAGTCCTTTCTGTAATCTCTCCCATAGTCAGGCATCCGTACTCAATCATCCAATTCCATGCATCACCATGTGCTGGAGTGATTAGGCTTGCTAAGCTTATGATCTGGTCGTTCACTTCAAGATAAACACCGAGATAAGCATATCAGTGAGTAGACCTGACGAACGGGTAAACCCATCGGGTACGGGTAAAAGCGGTTTGGGTAATTTTTACTCAATTTTTTTTGACTAGGGTTTTATTAGTGCTCGTACCCTACCCTGGCGTGCCGGGTATTTCCCGCGGATAAATTGATTAATTTTAATTTTTTTATTAACGAATATTAGTATTTTTTCATATCAATTCATCTTAATTTCACTAGACTATATTCACTAGACTATTTTTTCATCTTAATTTTTTTTATCAATAGATATCCATCTCAATTCTCACATCTGATCTAACCCAATCATCTCAACGCCAAGCCTCTAAACATATTAAGCATAATATCTTGACACAAATACTAGCAAAATCACCTACAAAACAATTCCTGAATCTGAAGTAATAAATACTTAAATAAAAACAAAAAATTAACACAAATAATACAGGCATATCTGAAGATCTAAAAACATAATACGAGCAGATCTGAAAAATAAATTATCTCGTAAGCAAAAATAATAATCGATCGAAGCCCACAATCGGAGACCACTTTGGTCTTTGCCATAAATTCTTAAGTATTTCTCTTTCCAGACCGCAGATGGTGGCGACAGAGCTCTCGCGACAGAGCTGTGGCTAATCCATGGCAGATCTGATCGGAGGCTGGAGGCGGAGCTATGGTGGATCTGGCGGCGGAGCGTAAGAGGGACGATGGATGCCGTCGAGTTGATGTGGAGTAGCTGGCCGTCGATGGATCCATCGTCGTACGATGGAACAATATGGTGAGTGAGAAAGAGAAATAGTTCAGGGGGCACACATGGAAGAGAAAAGAATGAGAAGCATGAAAACCCTAAGGGTTATATAGTAAAAAAAGCGAGTAGCCTGGGTAAACCGTATCTGACCCAGATTTACCCAAAAATTACTGGTCGGTTCTGGTACGAGTCTGATTTTAGCGGGACTTTAAAATACGTGCTTGTACCTGGGTTTTTGGCCGGGTAGGATCGACCCGCGGTTTCGGGTCTCTTTTTGCCAGGTTTATCAGTGAGGCATGCTGCCATTGCTTCTTGTTACATCAAATCTATCCACTAAGAAACTTCCTCAGTACCTGGCTCAATTAGGCCTGGCAGTTTCTTATCTTCAACCCCACTTACAGTCATAGAATACCTCCCATCTTCGGGTTAGCTTCCCTGATTCAACACTATAAACTGGCTCTGGAAATCCATAGAAGGCCTCACTCTCTCCTTCTTTAATGAACCATCTATTCATGGTAGGGACTTTAGTCATGTTCCTGTGCTGCCCGTTTCCTTATCTTTCTTAACCTGGGCAAGTTTTCGCATGGTTTTATTTTCCTCCTTTTTGGTCGACTTGTATCCTAATACGAATTGATCCTTCTTGTTCTCAATGCGTGGGGAAGCTTGGAATTCCTTGACCATTCTAGCCTAAGCTTTTTACGAAGAAGTAATAAAATTTCCTCAACATAGGGAGCATGTCATAATGCTGTGAGGGGAAAAAGTGAGGAAATTTTCACTATGACAAATGCCCTCAAATTCAAGACACTAAACCGGGTTATTCAGTTTGAATCCGTAGAGTAGAATATCCAACGGGTCGTGCGATACCTGAAGTATGTCCCTTTCTTTCTCTACCAGCTCGATTTGAGGCAATTGCAAATCTCCATTATGGTGAAGAAGGCGTTGTCCAAAATAAATTTGACCTTTTGGTGCAATGTAGAGGGGATTGCACCCACTGAGTGTATCTAAGGTCTTTCCTACAGGAGTTAAATGCGACAAGTGCCAACACTTGAAATTCAACATAAAAACTAGTGGTTCCCATAGTCATCGGGAGCTTAACTATACTAATCACTTGTCTTCGGGAATTGTTGTACGCTCAGACGGCCTGGTTAGAAGGGGTAAACTCCGAGGGGTCAATGCCAAGGGCTTGTACAGTGCGTAAGGGGCAAACATTTAAGGCAGAACCATTGTTTACGATGATTAAGGGAACCCTTTTATCAAGCGCTCGCATAGAAGCATGGAGTGGGTCGTTATGGCTCGGTCCTGAATTGTGCAAATCTGACTCGAAAAGGTGAGAAAGTTTGCATAATGTATAGCCCCTAGCACATGGGAAAGATCTTTAGAATGGGTTTGGACTGGTATCTAGGCCATGCTGAGTAGTGTGATGAGGCTTGACAATGAGATTATGAGGCGGATAATAACCCCTATATGTAAATGTTGGCTTAGGTTTTCTTCAACTGGCTAAGGAATTCATCATCAGGAGGGTCTTGAGAAACAGTGGGTCAAATGTGGTTGGCTATGGTGTCGCCTGGTACACTCTGCCTAATTGGGTTAGGTGGGATACCTCAGCATTGGGTTAGAACATGAAACTGGTTTCTTTATCATACTCTTCCTCAATAGTAAAGGCTCGCCTTCCATCAACTCTTTCCATGTAATCAGACCACAAAACTACTGTAGAGAATCATAGGCTGAAACTGACTTCCAAACTGGCTGGCTGGCAGGCTAGAATAATAAAGGCTCGCCTTCCATCAATACAATTAATCCTGTGAGGTGGCAAGGGTTCCTTCTGGACATTCAGCCTAGTGGGAGGGGAGACTTCACCTTTGTCAATAAGGCCCTTTATGGTGTGTCAGAGCATCATGCATCTCTTAGTAAAGTGCTCTTTTCCTTGATGATATGCTCAAAAAGCCTACACATCATATCCTTTTGGTATTATTATTGGCGTAGAGGTAGGGGGCAACTTAAATATCATACCCCTTAACAACTGCTCAAAGACTTTGGGCAATGGTACATTCAGTGGTGTGAATTTTTCTTAGGCTATACAGTGGTCTCCCATGACACTATCTAGGGTGCTTTCACAATGTTGACATTGTTGAATGCGACTGGCCTGGGTTGTGCATCAAGCACCTTGGACCGTCTCGATATACCCCTGGCTTCGACTGACAAGAGATGGTTCCCTTATTTATGGCATTTGCTATCTATATGAGGGACCCCATAAAATCTTTGAACAACTTGTGGTAATGGCCAAAGATATAATTATGGTATACGGGAAGCAGATTATTACTGACTATTGTTACTTATTCTTCTTCTGTCGGAAGGTTTACTACCTTAGTTGAGTTGCCTTATTCTTCGATCTCATAATGAAGGCTGATACTGACTTTCTCGATTTTGTTTTGGGGTTTCCAAATCTCTTTAAGTGATATCTAGGTTGGAATGGTACTGATACTGCTTCACAAACTCTCTCAAAACATCCCAAGTTTCGACTCGGGCTTTATCCAAAGTGAGGAACCAATGGGAGGTAGCTCTTGTGAGGGTACGATGGAATAATTGTTTAACTGGTTTTGATTCACTCTATACAGGGCTAGTGCATGCATGTACATCTTAACATGGATTTTTGGATCTGTGGTCCTGTCAAACCTACCCTTCCGGCATATTAAACTTAGGGGACAATCTATCCTCAGGGTTCATAGTTAAGACATTGAGGTCTAGAGAGCCATCGGCTCTCCTCATCCTGATTACTTGGGACTCAAGTACCGCTAATTTGTTTTTCCATTCAGGTGGTGCAGGGGGTTTCAGTTCTTCGTCCTTGGACTCATATTGCCAATCGATTTAAGGACCTTTTTTCTTGTTATCTTTTTTTTTTTCTCATCTAGCCTCTTCTTTTGGTTCTCTTCTACCTCCCCCTTTGAGGTTGTCTAGTTTTTCGGTGGTGCGAGATTGTTGCTCTATAAATGCTGTAAAACCATTCTAATAATCTTTATGGAGTTCACTGATAATATCGACGAAATCAGAGATTTGTGGGAATTCCTCGACCATTGGAGTTCGTGAGAGCTTTCTGAATGAGTTCCAAAACCAACCATGCTTAGCCTTCAATTTATAGAGAAATTTATTGAAAATTTAATTACACATGCCACAAAAATTGAGCTGGCTATCTCATACCCTAATGGGTGTGAGGGAAATTTTTTTGGTTTATGGGGTGTGGTTTTCCTTTTTTTTTTTTAGATTTTAAAAAGTTGAAGGCAGGCCGACTATTCGCCTAGTTATCGAGAAGGAAAACCAGTCGATTGGTCAGTGAGGTTAGGGTTTGCTTTTGAGAATTTTTTTTATTTGGAGGGTAAGGTTTTGATGAACCGTCCGGTCATCATGAGGGACAGACCGACCGGTTGGTCAGTGCGATTAGGGCTTTGTTTCTGAAAATTTTCCAAAGGGTACGATTCTAATGAACTGTCCGGTCATCCTGAGGGATAAATCGACCGGTTGGTTAGAGCACTTAGAGTGTGTTTGGATGAGGTATTTGAACTTGAGATTTCACTATTACAAAGGATTTGGAAATACACGAGACAAAATCCCTTGTTTGGATAATGATAAGATAGATTTACTAAATTCTAAGAGGGATTTGAAAAACGACTTGGGGGTGCTAAAATCCCTTATACAAATAATTATCCAGATTAGTTATTTGGCAAATCCTTTTCACACATGTAGGGATAAAATGACACTTTTTTATCTCCATAATTTTAGTTATTTTTCCATAAAAATGGAAACTCTTTCTCATTAGTTTGTATCCATACACCATTAAATCATCTGGGTTTAATTTTTCAGATGCAAAATCCACACATAAAATACTTACTTCTACAAACTACCCAAACATTAAATTTGTAAATTCCATAAATTTGTAAATCAATGAATTATAAAATGAATTAATTTTGAAATGCAAGATACTTTGAAATTCTTCATCCAAACACATTGTTAAGGTTTATTTTGAAAATTTTTCTGGAGGGTAGGGTTCTCATAAACTGTCCAATCATCTTGGGGATAGCTGGTCGAGTGGTCAGTATGGTTAAGGTTTGTTTTTTGAACTTTTCTGGCAATTTTTCTGGAGGGTAGGGTTTTGATGAAGTGTACGGTCATCCCAGTGTTATTAAACGCGCCGGCGCACTTAAGGGGCAAAAGGTCCCTAGAGCCTAGGCGCAAGGCACAGGACACAGGTGCGCGCCTTTTCGAAGCAAGGCGCAATATTAAAAATATATAAATAAATAAATAATAGTGCATTTAAACAATAAAATTACATAAAAAAAATCAGAACATGACAACTAACAAACTTCTAAACACTAGAGAAAGTTTCAAAAACCATAACATCATAATTTTACAAGCTTCCAATATTAAAAAAAATCCTAAATCTACTGAAAATAGCAAATAACTGAATTCAAAGTGAACATAACACCACCGTCCTCATCATCCCTAAGAGCCAAGGCAACAACGTTTTCTTCAAACAGAATCATAGGCTCCAAGTCTGGTAAAGATTCCTCCTCAACTTCATCTTTTTTGTCTACTACGTGAACTGAAGGGGTAGATCTACTTGACGTGGCAGTCCTATCTGATGATGGCCTTACACTTGCTGTTGATTTACCAATTTAAAGTGTGGTATCCTGTATCCAACATTCTTATTTTTGATATAGAGTCACCAAATTTCATTTCCCAATCCAACATACTAAACAAGAAATCAAGAGAAAGTAACATTAGAAGGCTATCCTCTCCATTACTTGGATAAAAGAAGATACCGTACCATCAAATAAGACTATACCACCTCAAAGAACATCATTACAAGTATACGAGTCCCGGACCTCGATCATAACTCCCAAGTATGCATTGAAATCTTTGGTAAAGAATATGTAACCAATTTCAATTGATTGAAAGAACTCGTATGAGATAGATTCAGAAGGAAGAACAACAGTTGTGTCAAAGGAAATTTTGCAACTAACTTCATTAAAATAGTAGCATAAGACACTATAGAACTTCTATTGACAAAGTTATTTAATCTATTGATGGCTGTTATTCCACAGGAAAATGATTTAGTCAAAAACACAGACCAGCTGATGGGTATTCCACCGGAAAATTAGAATAATGAGAGACGGACAGAGAGAGAGAGAGAGAGAAACATGCCGGGTGCAGCACTCTTGTTCTTCCTAGTTAGTTGCCAACTAGTTTAATGAAGTTAGCTGCTTCAATTGAGCAGCGGAGCAACAAGGCAATGAGGAGCAATAGCGGCAGCGACTCAAGCAAAGACAATGACAGGCGAAGCAGGAGACCGGCGACGACGGTGATCGAAGCAAAGGACGAAAGAGTTGGGAGAGTGACGTTATCGGATTGAGAGTTGTGGTCGTGCGACTCGTCAAAGCTGATTTGGTAGCTAGGTTTTATTTGTTAGTCTTTGAAATAATTATTTTGACTTGGTAAAGATAAAAAGGAAAAGAAAAACTAAAAGAAAAATCGATGGCCCACGTGAAGACACGAAAGCAAATCCAACGGCTATTGTTCATGCGCCTAGCTTCGGGCCTCCACCGCTGCTACACGCCTTGCGCTTGGGCTCTCTAGGGGTGTGCCTTATTGAACGTGTTGTGCCTTGGCCTAGGCGAGGTGCAATGTTGGAGCCCAGGTGCGCCTTGCACCTAGGCATGCTTTTTACAACACTGGGTCATCCAGAAGGATAATCGGTCAGTTGGTCACTGTGGTTAAGATTTGTTTCTCAACATATTTGGGGTTTTCTGGACGATAAGGTTTTGACTAACCGTCTGATCATCCTAATGGATAAACCGGCCAGTTGGTCAGTACAGTTAACTGGGGTATAAACTAGGCAGTTTTGAATCTTTTCAAACAATGCACCTATTGACTAATTGTCCGGTTAGGAGCACATTTAACCTGCCAGTTAGTTAGAGTCTCTCTTTTTTGCAAAATTATAAATTTAGCTTATGAAATGTTGGTCGGTTTCCCCGCCAACATGCTATAGACCAACACATTTATTCTCCCAATAAAGGGCAGAATAATGAATGGTCAGTGTGTATGGCTTCTCTTTCAATGTCGATGTAAATATTAGCCCAACGACTCGACTATACCATATACCTCTAGCCCATAGCTAGGAAATTAATAATGGGCAATCACAAGCATCTATACAAGTCGTTTGATAAAGTTGGAAGACTAGGAGGTCCGTTTAGTACAGGTCGTGGAGTTGAGAGCACAATCAAAAGATCGCATTGTGACCAAGAGGACCAAGGGCTTCAACTGTTGTTCTCGAATGGGTGGTCAAGGTGAGACGTGTGTGTATGAGGTATGAAAATAAAAGCGTAAATATTACAATTATATTACATTATATAACACAAAAAATAAAATAAGGCCAATAAATCAATAAAAAATTCAAGTCTAGTCCTTTTATTTTTATTCCCAAGCAGAGTTGCCAATGTAGCGAACCACCTCGAAACAAATCCCCTAACGTGAAGGGATTTTATGGAGTCTCCATATCATTTAATAAAAGAAAAATAAGAGAAACCTAAAGATGACTCTAAATGTCCAAAATGATGACTAATCTATCGAAAAGTAGGAGATAGGTTCGGGGACTAATTTATGCTGGAGGGTAGGGTTTTGATGAACCGTACGGTCATCCTGAAGGATAATCGGCCAGTTGGTCAGTGTGGTTAGGATTTATTTCTCAGAATTTCTGGGGTTTTTTTGGGGGATAAGGTTTTGACTAACCGTCCGATCATCCTAATGGATAAACCGGCCGGTTGGTCAGTGCAGTTAACTGGGGTATAAACTAGGAAGTTTTGAATCTTTTCAAGTAATGCATATGTTGAGTAACTATCCGGTTTGGAGTTGAATAACTGTCCAGTTGGGAGCACATTTAACCGGCCAGTTAGTCAGAGTCTCTCTTTTTTGCAAAATTATAAATTTAGCTTATGAAATGTTGGTTGGTTTCCCTGCCAACATGCTATAGACCAACACATATAGTCTCCTAATAAAAGGCAGAACAATGAATGGTTTGTGTGTGTGGTTTTTCTCTTAATGTCGATGTAAAGATTAGCCCAACGGCTTGACTGTACCATATACTTCTAGCTCGTAGCTAGGAAATTAATATTGGGCAATCACAAATATATATACAAGTCATTTGATATAGCTGGAAGACTAGGAGGTCCCTTTAGTACAGGGCGTGGAGTTGAGAGCACAATCGAAAGATCGCATTGTGACCAAGAGGACCGAGGGCTTCAACTATTGCTTTTGAATGGGTGGTTAAGGTGAGACGTGCGCATGTATGGGGTACGGAAATAAAAGCGCAAATATCACAATTATATAACACACAGAAAATAAAATAAGACCAATAAATCAATAAAAAATTTCAAATCTAGTCCTTTTATTTTTATTCCCCAACGAAGTCGCCAATGTAGCGAACCACCTCGAAAAAAATCCCATAACGTGAAGGGATTTTATGGAGTTGCCATATTATTTAATTAGGGAAAAATAAGAGAAACCTAAAGATGATTCTAAATGTCCAAAAGGATGACTAATCTATCAAAAACTGGGAGATGGATTCGGGGACTAAATTACGTAACAGGAAGGTGTTAGGCACCCGCTACGCCCTTTGGGCCTCTACTTCATTTCCATTGATTATTGGCCTTAAAACACTTAACACACACAAAATATGATAAAACTTACCCTAAGTTGATTTTTGTGTTTTTGGCTTGAACTTGACATCGGGGGTCGAAATTGCCTAAATATTTGGTCGGACTAAGGAATCAAAATCGTCATTGTTCAACTCTGGTCCCGCGGGAAATAATCTACATTTCGAACCTAGACGTAGACAAAAAAAAGTGTAGAAGACTCCTTTTTTGTGTTTTTGAATTGGGAGACAACTCTAAAGTGATTTCTATGCCATAAATCTAATAAAGATACCTCTTGAAGTAGCTTGTCACAAAGACTCGGGAATGCACTCCTGAGTGAACCACTATGGAAAAAATAAAAGGACTTTTAAAGAGTAGATGTGAATAACTAAGATTATTGAAAGAGATAGCATATCACTTTACGAAGAAATGATACACAAGCTCTAAGAGAATAAGCTTCTGGAGTCCTTGAAAGTTAGGCTAAGACCCCCTTTTTAGTGCTCAGGATCGCAGATTTTGATAAGGTTGGCTATGCCAATCCGCAAGGCTAGAGATAGTCTGAATATTGGACAACATCACAGGTAGACAAAAGTCAATTAACCAACCAATTAGTCGAAAACCCGCCCGTTCATCCCATAATGTAAAAAAAATATAATTTTTTTTCTAATTTAGGACCATTATCTTACTCTAGTTTCTATAATTATCTTTGATTTAATAGATAGGATGTACCAGTTTCGGGATAATCCATATCTTAACCATAATTTGATTGATCCACTCTTTGCATCAAGGATATTTCATAGATTATTTAACCAAAATTATCTAGACAAACTAATAAATAATATCTAGACATTGGACTGGACTAACATTGGACTTACTGACTGGATTTGACTATTGTTCTGGACAAGACCAGTGGACTTGACACTTAACAAATTAACGATACTAGTCTGGACTAAATTAACTACGTCACATTACTAGGCCTAAACTCAATAATGTAATTTAATTAATTATTTAATTATTAAATGAAATGTCGAGATGAAGATGTGACTTCCAATGGGGATTCATCCCGGATTCAGGTGCGTTGGCCTTACCATAATAGGGCCGAATGGCATGACGTCCCCTATCTCTATGAAGGAATTATTCCATTTGGAGTAGACGGAAGGCAAGTTCCAAGGCCAGAACTGATACTTATACTCATTTATAGCTCCCAATTGCATTACCTTGACACTGCAAAGAAAAATCTACCACAAAATGGTTGAAGGTACCTCTTGCTGTTAGAAAGAGCTAGTCCAATGCGTGAGCCAGATTTATTGCGGCTATCCATGGAGTGTCTAAAAGCCGTTCGATAAGGGAGTTGCGCGCAGACGAACATTACTGAGAAACAACACATTTTTGTAGGGAAACAAAGAAAAAGGACCACAAAACTCTGAACAGACTCATGACCATGACACACATATGAAGTTGGACCTTGAAAAGATTTCCTACGTATCCTCAAGAGAGGAATCAGACCAATGTAGTTCAAAGCAAAATATAGCTATTGTTTAAAGTTAGAGCCAATAGTAACAACGATTAGTCGCAAACAACAGGTGTATCCTTAGAAGTTGGAGCCAACAGCACGTCACTAAGTGGTTGGTCATCCAAAGATACATGATATGGAACTAGACTCACAGCCTAAGAGCTAGAGCCAACAATGGGTCACTAAGCGGTTGGTCGTCTAGTTACACTACAGACTAAATCTGGAACTGGAAAACTCACTGCCTAAATACTGGAACCAACAATGTGTCATTAAGCGGTTGGTCATCGAGACACATGAAATAGAGGCGATCATAAGAGCCAGAGCTAACTACGTGTCACTAAGCGGTTGGTCGCTTAAGAACACCGGCGCATGTCCAAGAACCGGAGCCAACAATGCGTCACTAAACGGTTGGTTGTTTGGATATACGGAGATTTTTAGAATGTGACTCAAAGCTGGAGCCAACAATGCCTACAAGATAGTTGGTCGTGAAGTGCCGAATGTATCAATATGATTGACATAAAGAAAATGTTACTTCTAGCAACATGCGTAGGATCTTGTACTGGCCTTACCCCGTACCAAAATAACTAAACTTAGCAACAGATTCGAAAATTTGGATTGTATAACAATCAGGGGATAGAATAATGAACATGCACAAGCAAACATGTAAGCACACAAATGTTGTTGACCGGTTGACCAATATAATGACAAAACCAGTCGATTAAGCCGCATAGTTTTGGGCACAATTTTAGGCTTTTGTCAAACACTTAAAACCCAATCCAACTCTAATCTCTTTCAAATTTATTTCTCCTATAAGACCTCCAGGTCATGTAATTGTACTCCAATCAAATCCTACTATATAAATTTGCTCCATCTTCTCCAAATTTCTTTCAATTTCGTTGAAGAATAGCCGAATACATTCAAACACGAAGGGGCCATGAAGGCGGTCTTCAAATCGGAAAAGTCTCTCGATTCCAACCAAAGAATTGGCCAGATGATTATTCATTGTTGACTCCAGAGCAAGGAATGGGTTCATGTTTCATCTGAAGAGAAAAGTTCATAATAAAGATCTTGTTGAGGACTCAATTGCTGAGGCTTACATAATAGAAGAGCTTGTCAAGTTTTTGTAGTCAATATTTTGGGCCTAATATTGATACAAGGCTAAATCAATTAGACCGAAATGAGCCCGGAGCCAACACAAATTTAGAAAGGCATTTATTAATATTCAAGTAGTCAGGTAGTCCATTCGGACGAACCTATATTCGATGTCTAGTGGGTGAAGAGTACAATGTTGCAATAATGTATGCCCTTTTAAATTGTGAAGAAGTTTTTAGCTTTTGTTAAGTAAGTAATCTTCAAATAATTATTGTAAACACTTGAAAATGTGTGATCAGCGGGTTAACTATATCGATTTGCAATGAGTTTGAAAATCTCAAATTACTGATCCCGCTGGACTTGAATCTCATCAAAAATTGCAATTTCTTGAGTGGTTCAAAAGACGTGTAAATATTTAACCAAACTATATTGTGTGTTATATATAGTTAGGTAATTTATTAGTATGTTGATTTATCCTTAATTTTTACCATCTTCTATAATAGGTTCAATCGGTCGAAAAACCAGTAGACTCCTGCTTGAAAGTACTAGCTCAAGGCCCTAGTAAACAAGCATCATGTCATGGAGACTATATAGTCAAGGGATTTAGGTTTAACACAAAAGATGATGACCGAACTAAATAAACCTAAAATAGTGGAGTCTTGATCAACAACAACTGCTATGATGAGAATTGCATAGACTTTTACAGAGGGCTGGATGAGATTGTTTAGCTAACAAGCCAAAACTGCTTGGTAATGTTCAAGTGTACCTGATTTGATATTACATTAGTCAAGGAATTCATGTTAGCTCGCATGGGATATCAAGACTTGCATCAGACAAATCATTTGTGTTTGCTAGTCAAGTTGCACAAGTTTTCTACGCATAAGATGTTGCAAATCCTAAATCTCATTGATATACTATTATCAAGTCCAAGAAATTTCTAGTCGCATATGACAGTGAGCTAGACATATATTAAGCTAACCAAGCACATGTCTTGGTACCGGTTGAGGTGAACAAGGAGGAGGACAATCTTCCTCTTCATCTAACACTTCGTCTAGGAGAAAAAGTCATACATGATGACGCGAAAGATGTAGAAAGTGTTGAAGATGATGAGAATGAGTCAACTGACAAAGAGGATGAATTACAAAATAAAGAGGAACGACGAATCTTAAGAAGAAGAGGATGATGGGTCTAAAGATGAAGATGACGGTGATTCTCAAAACTAAAATGATTGACTTGTAATGTTGTAGCATGCATGTTCTTGTAATAAGTAACTTGTAATGTCGTTCACCCTGTTCAGATAGTGTTTCTTATTATGAGTTATGGATAGATTACGGCCAATTCGTGGTCGGGGTGGATGCCGAGCAGCATCCACCCCAGTGGCTCCCACCGTTGCATTGCCTGTTGATGACAAGGCACATAGCACAAGCATTCAGTAGGCCCGGCCCCAGCCCCAACCGCACTTCTAGCCCCAGGCTGACCCTTCCCAGTCGCGCGCTGGTTCTTCTTCTTTTGTGGGTTCGACGACATCCGATATATCTGATATTAGCATTTAGTCATAATGCTAAACTTATATTTAAATTATATTTAAACTGAATTAATGTTGATATTTTGTAGGATCTCGTCGAGGCCGTGGATCCAAATGTGGGGTGTGCATCAATCCCAGAGGAAACAACGAAGAATGGCCACTAAGTAAATGATATATAATGAAGTACTTAACACATTAATGATTCTGATGGTTATTACTATTTACTTATTTAATGACATTAATGCTATTTTTTTATTAGGATCCTAGAGTGTCCGACAAAAATGAAGATCGGTGCCCTTGTGAAGGGCCTCTTCTTTGAGCCACTGTTGTACTGGATACTAGGACAATGGAGGCCTTGTGGGAGGAATGACCGGTACAGTTTTCCTTTTTGTCAGCTAATATTTGATTAATTAGTACCTTATATTTAAATTAATCGTACTGATTGTATAATTGGATGCCTAGCAAAAGAAGTTCGAGTTTGAGTTGCCTGAGTAGCAGGGTTTTTTTTTTTGCCTATATCGCCAAAAAAATTACCAATGATGGCTATACAATGCATGGGACCGAGCGAGGAAATTGCTATTGGAGTGTGCCCCGATGAAAGAGTAGAAGGGGTATCCCCTCCTTGGATCTCACTATCTGTATGGGGACAGATGGTTGATAGGTGGATCACTGATGCGAAGAATAAGAGTGGGAGGAAGAATAGAAAGGATTAGGATCCTACGCGCATGCGGGGGAGGGGGCGGTGCCTCACGACATCGTCCGACACAATAATGCGACTGAGAACCCGTACTTAGAGAAATATGAGGTGTGTGCTTTGATGTACACGATGATGCACATGAAGAAGAAGGTTAAGGATGATGCACATCGGGCGGGTGACTTCGTTTCAAATATTGTCCAGCAGATCAATTTAAGTTACAAATTAATTTATTTATAGTTAAAAGTTTGTCTATGTATTCGATGTATGTTGCCTTATAGTCTTCAATGTCAAATCGTACGCACAGATAAAAGGGTCTGGACAGCAGTCCGGACAGCCATCAGCGTCCACGAGTACGAGTACGAGTACCGGGGGCTGGATATACCAGGGGTCATCAATAGGCCGAAAGGTCGCGTACGCGGCCTACCTAGCGCGACTGCACGTGCCATGATAAGAGCGTCCACATCCCCTGCTGCCCCTTCACAGACACAGACACCGACCGTGGAGCAACAGTTACACCTGGATGATGTTCATCGCATTGCTGAGAAGGTGTTCATGATGATCAGGGCTTAACATCAGGTACATAAAAATTATTTTACGAAGTCAACATATACATGAACTAAACACAATATACAATTACTATCGAGACTAATGCGTCCGTCCCTTTACCTGCAGGACCCTGTTGCTGGACATATCGAACCAGATCAAATGGCAGTACCCCCGTGGACGAGGATGATTCGCAGGATTTAGATCCTGGTCTCGACGAGTTCTGAGCCCTTCCCGTGTTCTCCTAAACTTGTGCTCCCCTCCCCTCATATATTTGTTATCCCCCTCCCGCTCTTGTCTCCGCCCCTGTTATATTTGGTTCACAGTTCTGAATAAACTTTGTATATATTTTATTTTTTGATTAGTATAGAATTTAAAATTATATATATAATACTTTAAGATTAAATAATTAATGATGTATCAGCAATTATTTAACCCTAATATGGATTCAGAATTGAATGTTTGAACTTGAATTACAGGTTTGGGTATAAAAATTATATTTTTGGCTACGGATTTTATTTTGTCGCTTAAAACACGGGATGAAATGTATTTTAAAATTTCTAGTGATGGAAAATTTTGTCGCTAAATGTTTTACCGACAGATTTTTAGCAATAGAAATTCCATCATTAAAAGTCCATTACTTTTGCCGACAAGCTTTTTCATCGCTAAAAAGTCCATCGCCAAACATTTAGTGACGGGAAATTCTATCGCTAAATATTTTTTTGGAAATGAAAAAAAAGAAATTAAACTAAAATATGAAAATTATCTTTAGCGACGGAATGCTCGTTGCTAATTAAATTATTGTCCCATCGCTAAAAGTTAATTTTTTGGCGGCAGAATTTCAAATTCGATTTATTCGCAACGGACTTTTAGCGACAGGGTGTCCGTCGCTAAAAGTCTTTTGTGACGAAACTAAGACTTTTAGCGATTGAATTGTCCATCACTAAAAGTTCTTTTTCTTGTAGTGTCAGAGAGCATCGCCGAGTCTTCAAAGCAAACAAATTCCCGGGGTAACTTTTAATAGCTTTCTATCTAGTTCCTTAGTCTAGAATCATCTCTCATTTTTTTGCGATCGCATTTATATCCCAAAGATTATAAAAAGAGTCATTTGTTAGTCTAAGTCTAAAACTGAAATGTAGGTCGCCTTCTGTTAGTTCATAATTGAACTATGATAGTTTGTATTCCGGTTTGTCTGACTAGATACGTATGTATCTAGTCGAGTTCAACCCCCGATGTCGAGTTCAAGCAAATAATCTAAAAACAAACTTAGTTCAGTTTTATTGCTCATTTACATGTTATGTATTCTAAAGGTCAAAAATCAATAGAAAAGAAGTAAAGACTAAAAGAGCGTAGCAGATGTCTAACATCTTTCTTTCCATTACATAACTTGTTCCCAAACTCAATTCCCTGTTTTCAGTAACTAGTTGTCTTTTGGCATTTAAAGTCATTTTTGGTTTTTTTCTTATTTGCCCATGTTTAACTAAAATAAGACAGTGACTCCATAAAATCTTTCATTCTAGAGATTTTTCTCGAGGCCGTCCACTGTAGCCATACACAACTCAATGCAATGATAGTCAAACCTATAACACTTGCTCGGAATCTCCGGTCCTATCAATTGAAAAACCTTGTGGGCCAATATTTCCCCTTTAAAGTCATAAACCTATTGCGGCAAAATCATTTGGAATCCACTTCCACTACACTCAAAACTAGGGGTGAGCACCAAACCGATGAAACCGATCCGAACCGTTCAAATCGAGGGAACCGAACCGATAAAATCCAGACCGTTGATAAACTTGAACGGTTTGGATTCAAATTTTCAAACCGAGGCCGATTCGGTTCGGTTCGGTTCACGGTTCAAAATTTTCAAACCAGCATGGAACCGAACCGAACCGAGGGCTTATAAAGAGATTAAAAAATTATATCCCTTAACCCTAGTTAGCTGAATAACCAGGTATAAAATAACCTCAACCATAGCCCCACTCTTTCACTCTTCAAATTCAGTTGCCCCACTGTCCAAATCCACTCTTCTTCTTCACTCTTCAGAGACAACAAACCCACACACACTACAAGCATTTTAGCTCTCCCTCAACCTTCACCCCTCTCTATATGTATATACATATATATCCATTTCGTTCGTAACGGTCATTGCTTACTCAGAGAGCTCACCCCCTTTATAAGAGAAAGCCCTCTTTTTCATCCAATTTGAGAAGATTGCAAGGGTCATTGCCAAGCCGGCAGCCACGTCAAATTTCCCAAATTCCAGGTACTCTTCTTTAGAGATATCCTGATGTATTTCGCGTCTCCTAATTCAGTCTTTACTCACTTCCCAAATCCCAGTAAACTTTCAGATCAAACTTTTTAGTTCGAAGACTTATTTTTTTGGAGGGACTCGTTTGTGTTTTTCCTTAATGTGCATCTTCCCAATCTTATGTAAATGCTTATTAGAGATGCTTTGTTTTTGTTTGACGTAGGTTTTATGGCAGTGCCAAAAAGTGGCAGCCAATTGTTTAAGAAAAACATAGAAGTGGGTATGTATCAAATTTCCTAGAGCTTGTTAGAGTTTTGAGACTACTTGTTTGATATCTTTTCCTTTTTTTCAGCTAACCTCATCCTTCTATGGTTTTGTCCTCATGTGATAATATGAATTCCAGTAGTATGAGTTGATAGTGATTTGGCTTGGTAACTGTAATGTAACTTTTTTGTTATTAGATTGTTGTTTTTCCTTTAAAACAAAAAGATCTGCAAAAGATCAAACCGATCCGAACTGTTCAAACCGTCCAAACTGAACTGTTCAAACCGAGGTGTCTTGATTTGGTTTGGTTCAAAAATTTGTGAACCGAGGTCCATCGGTTCAATTTAGCCTCCAAACCGAACCAAACCGTGCTCACCCCTACTCAAAACCCACAAACTTAACAATCATTTGGAATCCACTTCCACTAAATGCAACATTTGACATTTGTTCATTTCTTTCACACGTTATTCGGATTACTGATCTCACCAACATACTGGATAGCTAATAATTATCGTTCATACATCTAAAAATTTATCTGGAACTCCATATGTTCATGATCTTCTTCCACAGAAGAGGTTGCCTGCTACATTTCCTCAGCACCCGTGAATAAGTTCCAGGATGCGTGTCGGGATCTTTCAAAAGTGACTTGTTAACGACATTCCAAACGCAGACAGCACCATGAAGTAGCTCTTTCAGAGCGGGCAATTGTTCGCTTGAAGTCATAATGAAGGAGACCAATATGCTAGAGGAGACCAATATGCTAGAGGAATAGGAATTGTCGTTCTTATGCGACTTCTAGCTTGCTTACAGCATTTGATATTAGATACTCACTAGGTCCAGTATAATTTCACTCGTGCTCCTTTTATTTTAGCAGACGACTTTACAATAACTGCTATTACAATTGGTAGGATAAAGCATTATTTTTTTCCCCTACAAGAACAAAGAGACGTAAATGAAGTCAACATTTGCAATAATAAGGGCACATTGCCAAATTTTCACTTAATATTACAACTGGCCGCATGACAGATAACTTCATATGCTAGCTTTAGGATCATTCGAGTACACCACAGAATTCCAAGATGGGTCTCGAGGAAGAAAAGTCTCCTGCCAGGTAAAATCATCAAATCAACTGCAAGTATTATCGAAGCCAATGCAAAAACCTGGCAAAATTAACTAAAAGAAAGAAGGCAGAACAATTAAAGAAGCAACAACTTGCAGGTGACAATACTTTAGTCCATTATGCAAGTTATCCTTTTCATGCATGCGATTGCAAAACAGAAGACCAGTAGATCTTTAACCTCACTGAACTTTGCAATAAATATGTCTAAAATGAACAGGTACAAGCAGCAGCACATATGAACAAGCATATAGCAAAAATCACGACTCGTGTTGTGGTGCACCTCAAATGTCAGAAGATCATGTTTCCTCTCTTTAGGAATCAAAATTGCAAATTTTCCAAAATCTTTAGAGGCAAAGAAGAAGAGAACTTGCCATTACAAGGCTAACATGCTAGATATTCTATGCATGTAATACCTAAATTCCTACCCGATAGGCAAAGGTCCTTAGTTGACTCGAGGGTTAGTTGCCCAACAAAAAGCCACTTGAGGTTCTAGCATACCATGAGCCAGATACATGATCTCAAGAAGGGAGTCCAGCGCGTAAGGGAGTCCGGTTCTCCTTGGGCTTTCTGGTGATTTAATATACATCCATGGCCACATGTAAATACTAGACACTCGGGGAATGGGCAAGCTCGGGAGAGAAGTACACCCCGAATGGACTCTTTAAGCAATCGATAACCAGCTTTTTCATTCGCAGTGGGGAACGGGACCCACCAAGACAATTCAAAATCACTACTTATATTTCACTTGCTTGCTCTTAGAGGTGTCAAACGGGCCGGGCCGCCTGTGGGCCAGCCCTTTTGGTGAACAGTGACGGCCTTGGTCCATAGAGCCAACGGCCTAGGCCAAGCTGATATATTCTCCAAAAAAGCACGGCGCCGCCCGATCCAAAGGTCCAAAAAGGCCAGGCCCTAAAGAGCTAGGGCCCGGCCCATTTTTTAACCCGGTCTGGCCTGGCCCTGGCCCAAAAATTCAAAAAAATAAAAATAAAATAACAGATTCCCTCCAACAGCTATAACTTCTGAAAATTCCACTTTTAGGCCCCCAACAACTATATAAGGGCTAGTTTGGGGGGTATTTTCATTCAACAAGGTTTCAACAACTCTTTTATGCACTTTTACATTTTTATCCTCTCCAAAAACTATAAACGGCTAGTTTTTAGAGGTATTTTGGTCTTTTGTGAACTTTGAAAAATCTATAAATTCACCCCCTCTTCTTCACATTCATCACACCAATCTTCTCACTCTCTCTTATCTAAATTACACAAACTTTCCTACCATTCTTATTTATAACTAATTACTGACCCTCTCCAATTTTCAATTACAAGTATTATTTAAGTATCTAGTACTTTATTCTTTTTCATTTAATTACTCTTACCAGTTTCATTTTTCATTCTTGTCAAACAATTTTAGCGTCAAATATGTCTTCCCCAAGATTATTTATACCATATACCCAAACACGTCTAGCACCACCACAAGCACCAGAATTTCGAGATCCACACTGATGGTTATAGATACCCAAAATTTATTCAGTTTAACCAAAACATTCTAAATTTTGAATATACACCTTCACAAGATACCCAACGCTTTAGTCAAGAACATAGCTCGAATGGCGACACTACTCTAGGGCAGAATTTTATCCAGATGAATGGCGATCATGATAAAGGACCAAGCAATCCTGCCTCTAGTCCGCTAGAAGTCCAAAAGGGAGAAAAAAAAAACAAAGAAAGAAAGTTCAGTGTTGGAATCATTCTGACGACATTAAAGTTGACGGCGTTCGAAAAGCTCAATGTAAGCATTGTAAAAAATTATTTTCATGTGGTAATGGTAGTGGACATCTTAATGGGCATTGCTCGACATATACACCTAATCAAGGCCATGTCGATTCTACCCAAACGCAGTTATCTTTTGACAGTAATTTTTTTATTTATAATCAACGAGACTAAAGAGACGGTCTTCCTGAATTTATTATTCACGATGAACAAACTTTTAATTAGGCATGTGAAAACTTTTAATACACTTAGAGCAAGCTTTTAATTTTACTGATAATGATAAGTACTATAGATATATGAAAACTTACGTGCAACCTTTGTATAAAAAGATTCTTAGAAACAAAATTAGGTCTGATGCAATTAGACAGTATAATGCTACTAAAAGACGCTTGATTGATTATTTTGATAAATTTGATGGTAGAGTTAGTCTTACTTCTAATGTTTAAAAATCTCCTTTTACTCTAGTTAATTATGCTTGTGTGACGGCCCATTAAATTGTTCTGATTGGATTGTGAACAAGAGAATCATTACTTATGAACTCTTTCCCTATCCGCATGATATTACTGATATTATAGTCCGAGCATGTAACACGGTTAAAATAGAGGACAACATTATGAGTATCAGTTTTGCTAATGTTTCTAACAATATAGCTGTTGTTAAAGTCTTAAAGACGAACCTTACCTATAATCGATGGTAAAGTGTTTCATGTTCCATGTGTTTTCATATAATTAATTTAATTCTTCAAGATGATTTAGCTACTACAGGAGATATTCTTCACAAAATGAGGGGTATGACAGCGTATATTAATTGTTCGGGTCCGAGAATATAGTAATTTAAAGACTTTTGTGTGTTTAATATAGTTTGTCTCGTAGGAGACCGCTTATAGATGTCTGCATAGGTAGAACTCCACATATCAAATGCTTTTACATGTTATGGTATACATAGGAGTGTATATTCACTCCTTACTAACCATGATACCACAAGGCTTGTCAACTTCCGAAGAATGGCAGATGGTTGCACACCTAGTTGAATTTTTAAAGTGTTTTACTCATCTACCGTTCTATTGTCTGGTACGTACTATCTCACGTCCCTTATCTCTATAGTAGAAATTCTAAAATTGCTAACATTTTAGCGAGAAAGATATATAAGACCCTTTCAGGATATAGTAGAATAGATGGACATTAAGTTTAATAATAATTAGGCAAAATTGCCTCTTGTTTTTACTGTCGCCACTTGTTTGGATCCTAAGTTCAAGTTGCATGACAAGCATGTCTCAATAGTAAAAATATCTGGAAAAAAAATGCTACACGCAACCGACACAACCAAACTTAGAAAGTGAGAAAGTCATTTGAAAATCTTTATAACTTATATCGAAATTCCACTGACGTGCGAGGGCAAGCTATACTGTCGAGCTGTCAAATATAGTACGGGTCATTTCTTAACAGCCTTAAACATCTAGTGGCAAAACAAACAACAGTAAAAGTACTTCTAGTTCAATAAGTTCTTCTTTTTCTTCTTTTAATGAAATTAATTTATATGCAACTACTAATCATTATTGTTCATGACTAATGGATGAGTAGATGAATTTTGATTTGTTAACTTTTTAAAAACAAAACGCAAAAATTTATAGAACTTTATTCAGAATTGCCCGGGATGTACTACTGGTGCAAGCCTCCATGATTGCGCTAGAGTCGTGTTTTTCAGCGAGCATGCGGGTGTTGAATGACAGGAGGAGTCGTTTTAACCTCAAGTCACTGAGTTATGTATATGTTGAAAGGATTATTGTAACACCCCGATATTCTTAAAGAATTTATAAAAAAAAAATTAGCAGCGAATAAATTTTTAGCGTCGATACTTTCAAGTAGCGACCTTTAGCTACAAATTTTATTTAAACTATAAGTTATAATTTTCGATAGCCGTTATAAGTGATATCGATTTACGTCTTTAGAGCATAAATGATATTTTTGTGACCTCTAGCAATAATTTTGGTGTGAGGTACAGTACGCAAATTATGATAATTGAAGAGGTGAATTGAAAATTTAAATTATTTTGGGGATTAGTAGATAACTAGAGAAAGAAAAATTAAATCAACCCCTTATTTTTGGAAGAGATAACTCTAAAAAGGGAAAATAGGAGAGGAATGAGGAGTGATTCGTGCAATGGGATTAAAATCCCATTTTTGGTTACAAAGTCAAAGAGCAAAGAAAGAGAAAGGAAGGAAAGAGACGTTCAGTTTCAGAAGGAGAATCAGAGAGATAGAGAGAGAGAGTACACAACAAGAGAAAGAAAGAGAGAAAAGAAGAAATTTGTGTGTGTGCACGCTCGAGAAAGAAGAAAATATACTCAGAGAAGGAGAGAGAGAAGGTTAACGGTGTCCGACTCCGGAGAGATTTTTCTCCAGTAAGTCTCCAATTTTCTCGAACTCATTCATTTGTTTTAGGGTGAGTAAAAGGGGGCTGGATTTCGGGTGGATCAATGTGTGTTTTAGTGTATATTTTGTGTAATAGCGTGAGGTTACTCGTGGGTTTTATGGCTGCCGAAGGGTGTGATTGAGGGGGGTGTTTGTGTGTGAGTTAGTGCGTGAAACTGGGTATTTTGGGTGAGCGAAGGGCCGTTGTGTGTAGTGTGTAATGTGGATGTGTTTGTGTATGTGAAATGAGGGGCAAAGGAATAAGGTTGCAAGGCAACCATGGCTTCCGAAGAAGGTTTTCTTTGGATTTTTGCGGCTGCCGAAAATGACGATCTTAGGGTCGTGCAAAGGCTTTGATGGTAGCGATCATGGTGGGCTGTGGGTGGAGGAGGAAGAGAGTTTGCGTGTATTGTGGGTAAACCGTGCATGACAGAGAAGAAAAAGGGCTGCTAAGCAGCCGTGTGCGTGCGTTCGTGTGTGCGTTTGTGTGTATGAGTGAAGCTGCTGGCGCAGCTGTGTGTGTATATGCATGTGTGACTGCGATTTTACTGGGTATATTAGTGGATGTGTATGTGTGTCAGCCGAGATGTGTATGTATATATGTGCTTGTGTGTAAAATGGTGGTGAAAAGGGGTGGAAAAATATGGTGTATTGAGTGTGCCGTGAAAGTGTGTGACTGAGCAAGAAGGGAGAATGGAAGTGGTGCTTGTGTGCTGTGTATTTCAGTGTGTATGAGTGTGATGCGTGAGTGCATTGTGTGTTGTGTGCATGGTGATGCTGCCAAGAGGCAGCCCAAGTGTGATGAGTACCTCTATGTGTGGACTTTGTGTGTGTGGACCTGTGTGACCGTGTGTGTGTGTTATGTGTGTGTGTGTGTCCTGCATAGGGGTGTGTGTGTGTAAGCTGTGTGCCGTGAGAAAGTGTGGTGTGCATGTGTGTGTGTGTGTGGGTACCATATATTCTGGATGTGGGAGTGTGTATATTGCTGTGTGTGATGTTGTGAATATGTGTGTGTAGTGGGCTGAAAGAGAGACTAAAAATGGGGTTATGTCCATGTGTGTGTGTGTTGCTGCAAGGAGCAGCTGTGTGCTGTGCGTGGTGTGTTTGCTCTGTGCTTGGTGTGTGAGTGTGTGGGAAAATGCTTGTGTGTGTGTGTGATGTGTGCATGTGTTATGAGTGGTGTTTCATGTGTGAGCAAGTGGTGGTTATGAGATGAAAATGGGGAGCAAAGGGAAGCTGCGTGAACAGTAAATATGGACTGGTGACTGTGTTCTGGGTAGTGGACAGAGAAGAAGATGAAATGGATATGCTTGCACAGGTGTACACGGATTAGCGTTAGGTACGTCACGAGTATTGAATAGTGTGCAGGTATTGTTAGTACATGAAATTTTAAATTATAATACCTTAGGCTATATTAGAATTTCTGGTAAAATTTTATAATTTTCTGAAAATGTATGCATTTTTAATATTTTCTTAGAGTTGAGAACTGTAAAAATCTTTTGGAGTCCCAAAACCTATGAAAATATTCTGGGAAAATTATAATAATGTTTTTTATGGTATAAATAAGTCCCAGTTTAAGTTTGGTAATTTTTAGAGTTTAATTGCTTTCATTTTTGTATCGCATTGATTTTAGCAAAACGAAAAATTTAAAAATAGTTCTAATGTCTTTAAAATTCTGATTTCAGTTTCTATAATTTTTATATATTTTTTAAAATTTTAAAAAAAATTATGGGACTTTATTTTCAGCTAGAATTAATTATGGCTATTTATGGGTTTTATTGCGTTTAAAGAAATTATTTTTTAATTCGAAAATATTCAAAATTTCAGAAAATTCATAGTTTGACTTTTTATAATGTTTTAAGCTATAAAAGTGTTTTGTTATAATTTAATGTGTGTTTGGAGTATCGTTACGTACTAAAGAGTGCATAAGGATTTCGGTTAAGTAAGCTGTGGGTGGGACCGCTTCGAGTCGCGCGATTTCAGGGTTAGAAGTGAGCACATCGTGAGTAGTTGATATTAGGGTTTATAGTATTATAGTATAGATTGTGTTCTAACAAATGGATTGCCAACCTAAGTTTATTCAGAGAATATTAATCGAGGTTTGGTAGCATTGCTTAGCTTGGATAGAGATAAGGAATTCTATCCGAACGCTACTTCATCATTCTAATTTCAAATGTTTTATTATGACAACTTTATGAATTACATTGATTTGATTTGATGTTTGATATAAAAGATATTTTGAAACTGTCCATGAAACCCTGATTTGAACCTGAGAGCGATCGTTTGGAATTCATTATTCTCATCTGTTTATTTACTTCAATCATGGTTAAACAGTTTGAATTGTGTTTAAATTCCTTGAAGATTGACATGAGTTAGTAAACCTGGGAGTTATAAGGATGGTCTGTATTGTTAGAATTATAAGGATGGTCTGTTGATTGGGTTAAACTAGTACCTAGATGGACTAGTCAGTGTACATATGCATATGTAAAGCGTATCGAGCACTGTCGGGATGGCTTTGCTATAGCGTACTACTCATGTTCACTGTTTCCTATTTATGTTTTTATTGCACTTGAAGCGTTTTGAAATGATTATTGATTTAAGGGATACTCATCCCTATGTTTATATTGAAATGCTGTGGTTTTTTTAAGCTAATTACACCTATGTCCCTGAGGTTTGGGGGTAATTACATGCGAGGACATAAAGTTTCAAAATATAACACTTATGTCCGTTGACAAACGGAATACAAAAATACTTAACGGTTCTGACAAAAGACCAAGTTGCCCCTAAATAAAAGTTGAAATCCTGATTTGCCCCTGGGACCACCCGCAAACCCCCTCCCCCTTCCCCCCCAACCCCATTCCCGCAGCACCCCTTCGCCTGTGCCTCCCCCTTCCCCTTCCCCTTCCCCGTCGCCCCCACCCTTCCCCTTCCCCTTCCCCTTCCCCGTCGTCGGCGTCGCCTTCACTGGTCAATCAGAAAATGAGGGGTGGTTGACCTCGAGATGGTGCCGGTGATAAATCTCGGGCGGTGGTGGCTGCGGCGCGATGGTTGCGGAGGCGTTGGTGA
The DNA here is from genome assembly GCA_033070095.1 of Escallonia herrerae. NCBI lineage: Eukaryota > Viridiplantae > Streptophyta > Magnoliopsida > Escalloniales > Escalloniaceae > Escallonia > Escallonia herrerae. The sequence continues at coordinate 131,153 of JAVXUP010000193.1, forward strand.
TGGCGCTCAGTGAAGGAGCGTCAAAGTTGATCACCAGTGATGGGGCTGCTGACCTGAGTTGTTGGCCGTCGACAGGTCTGTCGGCAACATCGATTGGACGGTTGTAGTGGTGTAGCGACACGGTGGCTTCGGCGCGATGCTCGCAGAGGCTCGATGAAGGGGCATTTCTGTGAAGGCGCGGGGACCGGAGTTAGTCGCCGGCGACCGCTTGTGCGGCCGGTAATGGGGCTGCCGGTGAGTTAGGGGGGAAGACAATGAAAATTAGGGTTTCAAATTTCTTAATCTTCAAATCAAGGTTTAAAGTATTAATTTAAAATTTTTAACAATTACTCAGTATATACAGTACAAGGGTAGTTTTGTCATTTTAAAAATACGTATTGCTGACATCATTAAAAAAGTACACTTTTGGTCACGGAATGTTACATTTTGAAACTTAGTGTCCTTGACTGTAATTACCCCCTAACCTCAGGGAAAGGTGTAATTAGCCCTTTTTATTTAAACCCTTTTAAAATTATCATTTGATTGTATATAGAAAATCGTTTGAATCGTTCTGTTTCTCCGTTTTAAAAGTTGTTAATTGGTTTAGATGTAAAATCGTCCGAATTGTTTTTGTTGTTTAAATCTTTAATCGACCTTACTGGGCTCTCAAAAGCTCACTCTCCTTTGACTTCCTTTCCGCAGGCAATAGCCAGCATTAGGTTGAGGTTGGCAGCATGGATTAGAGCCGAGCGTAAGGAAGTGAATTTAAATTTTTAGTATTGATCATTAAGACCCCTGCGCGGGTAAACTTCTCTAATTTGTTGGTTAGATTTAAATTGATTTGAAGAATTGTAACGATTAGAAGCTCTGACATAAATTTTCATACTTAGTTATTTGGAATCGAGGTTTTTATGTTCTTAAGCAGTGATTATTTTAACGCTCCGGGAGTTCGGGATTATAACCCTTCGGAAATGTCCGGGTGTTAAAGTTTCGAAAATTCCGAGATGTTACAATTATCTTGATGCAAAATATCGAAAGCAAGATAAACCAGTTGATGATAGGAAGAGCAACAATTCGAGCATTAAAGATCTTCCAAATGATTAGGTAATTTTCTTCTTTTTTTTTCCCTCAAGTTTTTAGAATAAATTATTTCTCAAAATATAGTTTACATTTTCGCCGTGAATTATTTTCAAACTATGAAGCACGGGTGTGGCGTTCTGGCCAATACACTAGCACTGGGTGTGGATCGGGCGCGGGTACGGCTGGGTGCGCACGGGGTGTGTGTCCAGAATTGTTTGATTTTTCAAATAATTTGCTGAACTTCGTGTGCGGCTCCAACACGGCAGGGACACGGCTTGGACACGTACCGGGTGCTTGAGAGCTCAAAGCTGAATCTGGGAAGGATTATATTTGGGTCAGTTTGGTAATTGGCGACCTAGGATTACTAATAATATGGACAGAGTCAAGAAAGAGGAAGAAGACGAAGAAAGCAGCAGCGACAGGAAGTCGACAACTATCGTGTCCTGCTGTAGCGACGACGTCGGGCAGTGGCGACAACGTCCGGCGAAGAAAAAAGAAAGATGGAGAAGAAGAATAAAGAAGAAGAAGGTGGTGGTACCTGGATGGGCTCACCTTGGGAGTTGGGAAAGAAAAAGACACTGTTATTGTCTTGGAACTTGTTTTCTTGGGAGGAGGAGGGGACTGCTCTCTCTTCTCAATGCTACGTGACTTTTCAACTTTTTCACTTTCTATGCCTTAGTACTTTTTTTTATTAAACTTTTATCCAAACTAACCCCATTAATTTATACTAGTAAAACCCAAACTCAAAACAAGCATTATTATATTTAGTTATAAATTACGAATACTTAAAAAACAACCACCAATTTAAGAAACTTTCTCACAAATATAGTTGGAAGGATTAATATCTTTGTAACACATATAAAGAACATATTATATGTATGTGTGTGTGTGTGTGTGTGTCAAATTTGCCGTATCCCTGCCGCACCCGTATCCTCTTTTTTTCTAAAATGACGTATCCGCGTATCCGCACCCGCACCGGAATCCATGCTTCTTAGTTTTCAAACAAATTAAATGTATTTAAAGTAAACAATTGTCACGAGTCTGAAGTTCATATTTCCGTACATGAAAAGAAGGTTGATAATATTAGTATTAGTTGGGAATTTTGCCTCTCTGGTACTTGTGGATTCAAGGGTGCAGAAGATGCACATGAGAATATAGCTATTTACAAGTAAAATAGATATTTTTCTCACTTTTTTTGGAAAATTGATATATATATATATATATATATATATATATATATATATATATATATATATATATATAGGTAACTTCACTTGCTTGTTTACAAGTAGCCGGTCTCAAGCCCGAATAAAATGATGAGAACTTATGAACAAATTTATCCTGAATTTAATTTTACCGCAAAACAAAAAATGAGTAAAAAATATTTTTTATTTAGGCCCGGGCCTGGCCTAAGCCCCGCCCTAAATTTTGGGCCAAGGGTTGAGGACTTGGACAGGGCCCTGATATCCTTGAGGTGGCCCGTCCCCAGCCCGGCCCGCTTCCCTGCCAAGCCCGAAGGGCCCGGGCTGGGCCAGCCCAATCCCAAGCCCAAGCCCAAGCCCTTTGACACCTCTACTTGCTCTAAGTCTGTCCTTCCGCACCCTTTTAGGCTAATTACGCAGCCCACACAGGAACTGTTCACAAAGAATGGAAAAAATTATGTAGACGTGAGAACCTCATAACTGGACTCCATTTTATTCTCTTCATAAAATTAAACCAATATCCAGCTGGTTTACAGGGTTTCTTGATCCCTATCCTATCTGATAACCGCCCAGGCTAGCTTAATGTTTCTACTTGCCTGGTGGGTCAAGACCATGTATAAGAACAATAGTCATGGGAAGTCAGGATCTGTGTTCTTCGAAAATAGCGTATGTACTTCCAACAATTTGATGATCTGAAACAAAAATAAAAGATGACGGCCTTCTCCCACTTCACTAAAATTTTCTGGTCCAAATTTAAGAATTACACTATCTTAATGTGCTCAAAAACTCGTCAGATGATACAAGCTACAGCCACAACCTTCCAAGGCAAGTTCATGAAAGTTTCACTTATGTGCCATCCAAAGAGACAATACTCTATCATCCAACAAGGTATCAGTTTGAGCAATACTTCTCAATTGTCGTGAAAAACTCTTCTACTCCACAAAACCATAAATCAGTATGTAGCAAACATAAAACCCACTTTAAGGGAAACTGAACCCAGTTGCATGCCTTAAGTTTCTACAGGCAACCCAACATGAAGAACGGTAAACAGTGGTGAAATTTGAATTGTGAAACCTAGTACCACGGGTAAGTAGAGACAAGGAAAGCAGATGGGTTCGATCGAGACCCTCTTCTGCTAAGGCAAATCTCAATTCTCCCTAAAAGGTCCATTGATGACAAAAATTCACCTTTTACCTAAAAATGAAGTAGTATATCCTAACTTAGAAGATCTGTGACCGTGTCTTTACAAACTGCAAAGACTCAATATGCAAATAACTCAATCCAGGTGGAGATGACAGACATGGAGTGCAGTTTGCACGTGGTACAAATGAAAAGTTTTACCAAATTTTGCAAATTCCTTTCAAACTTTGCAGTCATTTATACATAATGGAAGGAGTAAGTCAAAATGGTAGAATGAGTATTTGCTGGAAGAATACAACAATTGACTTTTCTGATGTAGTTGACCCGCATTCAGGTCATTGAGTTGGGTTGTTAACTTCAATTTACTCCATCTAGAAATTCCTTAACCAAAATGAGCCCATCAAAAATGCAGTAACCACTCCAGGGTAAAGTTGACTAACCTTTGGTTTCCCGTAACACTTGCACATATGATGGGTTGGCACCAATTTGGGAAAAAATAACGTGAAGATAGACCTATCCAATTTCTATTAGATTTAGTGTTGTAAAAATCTCTGGCACTCTCGGGTGAGCTAGGATGCTACGATCTTCAACTTCTTTTTGCTTACAGGTGTTCTAATCTTGCCATTTTTTCTTGATCGGAAAGTGGTTTGCCCAAGGCTTGTATAGCTTTAGAACCGCACCATTCTTGTCAACCTTAAAATTAACTCACCTTGAGCCAAAACTAGTGTGTGTCGGTGAATCCCACGACCACCAATAAAGTTGTTATAAATACCATGCCACAACATCATTTTGTAAGTTGCATGACCACAGACAAAAGTATCATAATGACAACAAAGTTTGAGGATTATACAGTGTAGTTGTAGCAGCATACCAACCTTAGTTGCACAAAGCGGGGGCGGGAACGGGGGCGGGGGAGCGTAAGCACCAAGAAGAATCTAAAGTTGGGAGCGGCTTGAATAAATAAATGAGTAAAGAGTATTATCATTTGTTTAATATAGTTTACATAGCCAGCAACAACAGACAAGGAGGCTTTAAGGACTTGAAGGAGGAGAGAAACAAGGAATTGAATTGAAAAGGGCTTGATTTTCAGGTATTCTCTCACTTGTTCCATGCATCTCTATCCAGCTAACAGGATGGAGTTCCCATATTAGCTTGGGACGAGATCCCATGGAGCTCCTAACTTGGGATCGCAAAAGCGAGTTTCCGAGAGAGAAACGTCACCTTATTAGGAGTTTCCTGCAACTAAGATACCAACTCCCTCATGATGCTTAAGGCAGTTAAGATAGTGTGAGCTGCCGCTGCCGCCCAGCCAAATTTGCCGAAAAGGTCCAGATGTCAGCTAACTTTAGGAAGGATGTCATTTTTTGGATGCACGTAAGGCATACAAGTGCTCATGTCAATAAGATAATAGATAAATAAAAGACGAGTTACGCGTTGCGTTGGTTTTACGGTGCATGCCCTTTTTACGTTCTGAGCTCTCTGTGAAGTCCAACTTAAGTTGGGACTGTTTAATATCTAAAAAAATTTAAGTTGGACTCTTTCGTGAATGTATAGAATTGAATGTATAAAACAACTTAACTTGAACCTTTATTAACTTCCTAATCATTAACTTCTTAAGTATTTACCCATTGGATTTGGACTCTTAGTAGATCTTGACTTCATACCAAACGCTCACATTAAAAAAAAAAAGTAAATGTCCAATTGCATGAAAGCTTAAAAATTCTAGCAAAACCCATTTATGCTATGGGGTAGATGGAGATATACATATGTTTTCTTACAATTACGTCGAATTCTGACGATTAGTATATTTATGCTTTTGGTACGTTCTCAGCCTATTCATTCAATTCACGAAACAGGAGCTTTTTCTGTGGTTTACAACAATATGCATGTTGTTACTTTATACATGTAGTTATTTTCTCTGCATCGATTTTGGCCTGGCCGGCAATGATTATGTTTGATGTCTATAGAGGATACGAAGAACAGCCACCTTGGTAATTGTCTACGTTTTCAAGCTGGATCAGGATCCCTTGCTCTAGTAAAGTTATAGCAACAAATGTTTTAGGGGTTAACCACTAACACGATTTAGCAAAATTCAAATTGTTGCCTATTCTCAAAACACATATTTTATCATACGAGACTCATTAGTGACATTCTTCCCACAGCAACATATTCTTGCAACAAAGCAACCAAATTCTCGCCATGACACACGTGTGGGTACTCGCACATATGATATTAAAAGAAAAAGGGTTGATCGAAGGTTCACACTAGGCTAGACATTGACACAAAAGGCATGGGCCTAACAGCAAGGTTTGAGCTTAGACTTAAGACAAAGCAATAGTGTAAACTTAAGTTACATTAATGCTTGACTTATAAATTTAGAGAAGCATGTAATATAATGAAGCTCAACATGCATGTTCAAGGTTAAAATTTCGGGCCATATAAAATGTGAAAAGTGAATCAAAATTTCTAAACATCTAGTTTAAGTGTTAATTTTGAAAATTGACATTTGAACTCCGCTCTAGCCATTTGAGCTCCACCATTGTCACCATGCAGGCTACATAACAACACAAGTAAAGCTTAAATAGCAAAAAGTAGAGATTCGTTACTGTTACCCAGAAGACTCTAAAATAAATAAAGCAGCCTTGTGTACGATACAACGAAAGCTAGCAAAATCTCAAGAAAGCATCGAATCAAATTTCTTTTTTGATGCAACAAATGAAAATCAAAGAGTTATTCTGTGCAATCTCTTTTTATTACGAGCTCTCTCATGAAGTCCCCTTAAATCAGACTCTTACCTTAATTTCATAATCATAATGATCGGTCTTATATTGCACGTCCCTAGTGCTTATATTGTTGTGAGATGTATCCTTTTGAAAATTCTAAGCACTTCCATTCCACATGTCCCTACCAACTTTTTAGTGGACCTTTATAATTAATAGCTGATTTAATTTGAAGGAATGTTGAGGTGAATTTTAATAAGCCATAGAAAATTTAGAAACTAAAGCTAATCATTGTACAACTCTACGTAATTAATATACTTGTGCATTAGGACTAAACTTTGACTTATAACTCGCAAAAACACTCTAAAATAAATAACAAACCCGACATGATCTACAAAATAATAATTACGTATAAGATTTGAACTAATACTTAAATAGGAAACACATATTTTGCTTATTCACTTCTTAAAAATATTTTGAAATAGCAATATAAGTAGGAGAAACTAAAATTTATGGCGACAAAGTTATAACATAAACAAATATTACATATCTGGGGTACTACTAATGCATCTTAATGTGTCATTCCATCTTCTGATCTCTCAAATTGTTTTAGTAGATACTAAGATGGAATGCCATTGGAGCACATAGGAACAACCAATGTTTAATATCTTGCTTCCAGGTTTTGTTAGCATGAAGTAACAGAATTGACTGCCGGAGATATTTTTCTTTTATTTTAATTAATTATATTTTGCATTATTATCCAAATTTTTTTAGTTCATTATGCATCCATCGTTTTCTCTTGATTACCTTTTGATGGTAAATAACATAAACTTACGGCAGTGCCCATAGTAGGTCATGATTGTAATCCTCCTTCACTCCAAATGAGTAGCAAAGTTACTACTGATACTATGCCAAGTATTAGACAATGTACAAACATCCCCAATTTTTCAGGGAAAAATGCTATTTATTTAGAATGACAAGGGATTTGAAAACTCTAGTTGACTTGAAAATAGCGATAGGTCTTAGACCAATGGTCCTGACCATCTAAGACTGTTTGATATGCTATAAAAATAGAAGTTGTCGGCACACGCCATGCACTTACAATTATAGTAGCATATACAAATCTAATCGCTCCATATGAAGGTAAATAAGAAGGAAAACGAATTTACCATGAAAATAGAGACCGAGAGGAGAGGAGCAGTAGAAATGTAAACACTTTGATATTTTGGTGGAGTGGTTCGTACAACGGAGATGAAGAAGAAGTTTTGATTGTAGCGGATGGAGCAGTTATTTTATTAGATGTTAAGAAATTTAAGAATGACCTTGATTAAATTTTCTCTAATTTAAAGATATTATATAATGAAGGGATATAGCAGGAAGTTCAAAAAAGAATTCACCATAAGAGTGCTTTCCCTTTGTAATGATATCGATACCCTCGCGCCTCCCTTAGCCCCTCCGTTGAATATATACTCCAATTGACATGTAGAATATATAACTTGGAATATAACAGCCTACAGTATTCTATTGAAACAAAAACGTGTTATCACTTTTGTTGCTTATCTGAAACAAATAACAGCCTTGCTTATCTGAAACAAATAACAGCCCACGTTCTATTGTTAGCATGATATTGCTCTGATCTATATCCACCACCCAACACCTATAACCTAGATGAAAGATAACACACATCATAGTCTGATCTTTTGCAACTATAGAGCTTAAATTTGAAATCACTACTGACTATTTTGCAACTATAAGGCTTGAATTTGAAATCACTATTAACTATGTCGTATATCGATTTTATAATCAGAAAACAATCACTTTATTTCTTCGTAACCTAATTGTAAACAAGAATCTATGCTTAACATGTGTTTTTATGAGTTTTCTCAAGAGAATGTTCTATTTGGCTATATAAGCCTTTTTTTGTTGTTTGGGGGGGTTAATTCTTTCACTTTTTGTTTATCATACTTCAACTGCCCAAGCAAAGCTTGGTACTATTAGTGTTAGTCTTCGGTTCATTTGACAGTTGATTTGCAAAACCACAGACTTTACAATGTAATACAATCTTATCCTGAATGTTTTGTCTTGTATGCAGATGTTGCCTCAACAGAAACAACTCTGATAAGAGTACCACATCCATTGATCTATACAATGATGTCTCTAGCCCACAACATCCAATTACTTATATGTGATGATCTTTATTCAGTTCTTGCTAAAGTTGTTAGCGCATTCAACTGTTTCAAGATTTCTAACTTACACACATATAATTCGAATACTTTTGAGCGTTGATTTTGGCTGAATTCCAATTGTAGAAAAGCATCAATGTTCTATCCGGCAAACTTTATACAAGCATCAATGTCTTTTTAATTTCATACTGACTTCTACGTTGCTCCCCCCTCCCTCTAAATCCTAGCTCCGCCAATAAACAGTATCGAATAAACAAGGAGGAGCTACATACATACCCTACCCACACCTCATTCCCTACTTAAAAAACAATTTCAGAGACGAGATTTAATCTTTTGTCGACAATTGGCCATGGATTCGTTATCTCAGAACTCAATTGTGTAGGTCCGTATCATCATGCAGGCCTAAACCATATCGACATCCGTAACAAGACCCAACAGTCCAAATAGTGCAACTCGCAAGAGTGAATTTAGTTTTCCAAAATTTAATCACGTGGGTCCATGTCACTAAGAATTTTTCATAGAAACCCATATTGGGACCCGTATAACAAGAACCAAACTCCAAAAAATTCAATTCGCAGACAAAACAAGAGTAAACACTAATCAGATCAAACCCATCATACATAAACAAGCAGACCTTCGAGGAGTAATGCATGAATGTTAAAAAGAAAGGGAGAAAAAAACCCAGAAAGGGAAAAAAGGGTAAATTGCAGGAAAAGAGCATGAATCACAAATCACACACATGACATGTATGGGGCAAAGAAGAGCTTACAGAGACATAAGAGCAGGTGGGTATGACAGACATGGAGCGGGATTTGGCGTGATTGAAGGCGGATACGCAGAGAAGAGAAGCGAGGCCCAGGCCTCTCTTGGTGGAAGGGACGAAGGTGTGGACTATGTCCATTGTTTTGCCACCATGACTGAGGTGGTACTGTAAGTACGCTTTCTTGTCCTCTGTCTCGAACCTCAGTTGGTTCTCGTTCCATACTATCTTCACTGCCTCTGCTTCGCTCCCATTCGCTGCCATTTCTCTCCCTCTCGCTTCCCCCTTGATCACAGACTTTGAGGCATGTCAAAAAAATTTATAAGCAATTTAGGACTCAATCTCGGGAAAGAACATTTTACTGGGCAGCGGTGCGCCTTTCAATACATAAAATACCTCTATGGGGGCAAGAAATTTTTTTTTTATACCGTTAAAGAATTGCATTAATAATTTAAAACGGTTGCATAGTCGCTATGTTGTAGAGTTTACAGATATAGTAGGTTATCCCATGACTCAGTATACATGATCATAAAAATCAACAATAACAAAAACTTTATAAGCTAATACCCATTACAATTAAATTATAGTAGAACATATCCTACATTTTAACTCTGCTTTAAGTAACAGGAAAAGTTTACAGGTTGAAAAATTCTAATGAACCGAAAAATAATTAATAAGAAACTGTAAAGCATAAGGTGGTAACAATAGAGCAGACAATCGAAACCACACGACTCAAAGGCAAGCACACCGTTTGAAAGCGCATCACATGTCCATGATTTTCAACATCGTAAAGTTATCCTTCAACTGACACGTATCAAATCCAAATCAAATTGTCGCGAACAGGCTGAGGAACTAGTACACACCCATAACAAACCAAAGTAGACCCACATGATGCTAAAAAACATAAGAACCCTACCCCCCCACCTCTTCCCTCCACAGGTCCCGAATCCCCCCTCCTTCCCAACAAAACACACCCCAACCCCACCCCGCCCCCACACTGAGACCCTATCCCCCTACTCCCCAGACCCCCATAGAGTCCCAAGAACAACCTGTTACTACTGACAGCACAACCAACCACTAACTCATACCTCCACCACTCAAAACTTGGAAACAATAAGAAGGGAATTTAAACACCTGAAGGAATATTTAGAAAAGATGGTCAAAATACCTGTCAAAATCCGATCGCTGTCGGTGAAATTCAGGTCACGTCTGGCAAATGGTGAAAAATCAGATAATCGAGTAGATCTATTCAGATCAACCAAGATCGGAGACTTACCTTGACGTCGTCGTCTCTGATCAAATCTGATAAGACATGCCTTGCAACCATCCTCTCGCCGCTTGGCAATTACATGCTCTTGCGATTCGTGGTTTTTAGCTAAGTGATGTTCTGAAATTTAGAGGGTGTTTTCGGAATTTGGATCAACAGAAGAGTCCGATTTCGGGACATAAAATTTATTCATATAACTTTTAACCGGCACTTCGATGCCTGTTTATTAATCCCTATAGGTTCAAGGTGTTGGGTCTTTAAATCTATTGCTAAATTAACGGTTGTTTTTGTTATGTAGGCTTCAACTTTGTGGCAAGTAAGATATACTGGTCTTGCATTTCCGATCCGATCCGATGATATATATTTATTACTTTTTTTCAAAAATTGATGTAATTTCCATTTGTCCCCAATCCATAGCTTCTTATAAAAATTTACTCAATAGATAAAATGGGGAGAAAAAAGTAGGAAGGAGGGAACAAAAATCTCCATGTCATTGAGTGATGCAGAGACCGTTTGTCTAATCTAACCAAGAAAAAACTAGAAAGTTCTTTTCAAGGCTGAGAGGAGATTCACAAATATTTGAAGAAAAAATTTACAAATAACATAAAAGTTAGTAGACTCTTTTGGTTGTATATACTCCTTCCATATGTACAATTTGACTTTCGAAATCAGATCTACCAAGGAAATTTTGAAAAAGGAAAACCCCAACGATTAGTTTGGTAACATTGTTGCACCTTATTTATACACAGCATCAGACCTTGCACAAGGAAAAAGGAAACTCCTTTGTTTTTGTCATTTTTTTAATGTATTGAAAAAGAGAAGTTCCTACCGACTCAACAAAACTCTACTTTAAAGAAGAAAAAAAATTATATTGACTTGGGCATATTCAAACTCAAAGGAAATCTGCTGACTATGAAGGCCGACTTTGACTCGCTATTTCAAATTTCTATATCTACATGTTGCATTTTCTATTCAAGCCGAAACTTTGAAATGCCAAAGTCAACGTGACTTTTTCAATGGCCACATACATTCGTTGACTTTTCCCATTTCATTTACAAAAGCCAACTTTGTAATTGCTAAGTAGCTGTTTAATCCCTCCAACAAATGCGTAGGAAAATTCAAGGGTAAGAGGGGAACCATGACTCCACTACAGCATACAAAAAAAGGTAAAAAATCACAACAATACCATTCCAAGCAAATGAACGCCTTCGCCATGGCAGCATTTAATCTGCTCGAGATTGGCCAGCTCGGGATGAGAGAATGATCCCAACAACGAGTCCGTAAAGAGCAAGTGCTTTAGCAAAGACGAGGACGAGAATCATGCCCACGAACAGCTTTGGCTGCTGAGCATTGGCACTGTCATATTAAAACAAGTGAGAGTAAATATGTGTAAAAACACAAGGATCTGCAAGTTGAGAAAACTCATGTCCAGACTGTTAGAGTCAACTTCGTAAACTCAAGAATCTCCTTAATTTACTCACGATCAAATAAATCTGTTAACAATGCTGAACCTGGTATATAACACAAAAGCATGCTCGAGAGTGAAGAAGCCCACCAGATATCAGAACCAATCTTAAACCCTATGTATTGTCTATGTGGGACTTGACACTCGCCCTCACGGGAAACGTAGGAATAAAAGGTGCTCCTTTTGAATAAGAGGTGGTCCAGTTGAATAGAATGGGGCTGCAGGAGTCTAGCTCTGATACCATGTTGAACCTGATGTCCAACCCAAAAACATTCTCAAGAGTGGACAAGTCCACCAGATATAAGAATCAATCACAAACCTCATGCATTGCCGATGTGGGACTTGACATTGTTGAAGCCAGATGTCCAATGCAAAAACATGCTCAAGAGTAGGAAAACTCCATCAGATATAAGAACCAATCCCAAACCCTGTGTATTGTCGATGTGGGACTTAACACCCGCTCTCAGGAGAAGCATGAGAATAAGAAGTGCTCCTCTTGAACAAAAGGTGGTCCCGTTTGATTCGAATGGGGCAGCAGGGCCTAGCTCTGACACCGTGTTGAAACATAAAATGTCTGTATATTTCTGTGGGTTTAAAAGTACATCTAAGGCCTGTATTTATAGGCACTATAGTTGACCTAGCAATTAATACAATGAATAAATTAAGAAGTGACAAAATACAAATTAAGGATTGACAAGATACAACAAGATTGATATGACCAAATTGATATGATCGTTCGTAAATTAAAGTGATTCCTTAATTTACGAAGTTGACTCTAATACAGACTATAGATCACTTGCTTACAAACAGGTCGAACTGATGAATATATGCTGAAATAGAACCATTGGAAGGCTTTCTTTTTTGTGCTAGTCAAATCATTTGATGGTTCAAGCTACTCCAAATCTGCATGTTGTAGAAAAACACAAAGAAATCCCTCAACTTAGCAAGTCCTAGAACCCGGCAACCCCGTTATTCTACGGAACCCCAAATAAAAAAGGGGAAGGTTCCCGAGAAGAACCGAAAGAGATAAGAAATAATTCCTCAGATGAAAACAATCAGGCTTAATCAAGAGGCCTGCTACTTTTGCATTCTCAAAAATTCTTTCTTTTTTTTCTTTTCTTGCTTTCTACATAAATCCACCAAAAGAGGTGCAACCCAACACACAATGTATGAAAGAAAAACAAAACTTGGAGTTCAAAATCTTAACTGCTAGGAACTCTAGAGGTCCTAGAAATCCAAGAAGACGTGGTTCTGGAGAGGAAAATAAAAAAAGAAAACTGAAAACAAAAGGTCAACCCTAAAGAAGATGACGAGCCTGCATACTCTATATTTCTCATACCAAAAGCACTAACGTAGGACGACATGATGATTTCCCATTAAGGCGTCGTCAGGAGGATCATAACATCCTCTCTGAAATGAGCAAGGCGGCCACCGCTAACTTTGCTTCCTTTAAGAAACAGAGACCGTGTTATGGATACATTATGTTTTCCTTATGTCTTGCAACTTTTAGATGACCATACACATTCTCGTTTCCATGTAAAGGAAAACACAACTTCACTTTCCTCTATCTTGAAGACAGAAGCTGAAAGTCAGAAACGTATCCAACAAGCTCCATCAAGTAAGGGATAAAGATGTTTAAGGGAAAAACAAACACTAGAGTAAGAACGACAGTAGAAGGAAAAATGAAAACCATGTAAGTGAGGCCCATTGTAAGCACAAATTTCGGGCGTAGAAAATCACGTAGGAAATAAATGCCATAAATGATATATTTAAGAAGAATTGAACTGCAGATACAATCTTGGTATATCCTATGAATAAGATCTTTATACGTCGTGTGTTGAATCGAGGGTTTGCTGACATGGTCCCCATTCAAACGGCATTATCTTCTCAAAATGGTGCGAAAACATAGTAGATTCTTGATGTTGATTCAAGGGCCTAGTGGCGTGATCTCAAATCTGACGGCCTGATCCTTATGAGTTGATACATCAAACGATAAATTTTGATACTGATTCAAGGGGCACGTGTGTGATTTCCAGCAAACGATCACCTTGAAATCGAAGGCGTGAGGCTTTCTCTTGACGTCAATGGCTTGAGTAGGGCTGGAAAAATATGACCCAACCCAATCCAACCCACTTGTTTTTGGCTTCTGCGGGTCAACCCAAGCCAAGCTGTCAGATGGGTGACTTGACCCACGGGTCAGATTTGGGGTGTTGAGATAAACAAAGGTCGTGGCGGGTTGGGTTGCTCGACCCGCCGGTCCAAATAAGTCACTATATATATAAACAAAAGAAAATTACCCTAAAACAGTAAATCTGCATATCACCATTCACCACTTCGATCGGCACAACCTCATTATCTTCGACGCCGACACGCTATACCCAACAGATGATGACGCGACAACCATCACCATCTCTGGCTCCATACCCAACAGATCTGAAGGCAACAACCATCACCATGGCGTCGTACCCAACAAATCTGTACATCGTCGCCGTACCCAAGCAGTGCCTTTGACCATGATAACCACAACCATTTGCAGACTTTCTCTCCGTTGTCGGTAGCCTCCATTCCCATTTTCTCCTCTTCTAAATCTTTCTCTTATATCAGGTAATATTTCCCTCTTCTTGACAGTTAATGGGTTTGTTAGGTGATATTCTTGATTGTGTGTAAAAGCCCAGAAATTTGTGTACAATATTCGAGTCCACCTAATCTCAGACATAAGAAATTCAAATGAAAAAGGGGGAGATTAGAGACCGATAGAGCCAAAACCAATACATCAACCTGAACTGTAATACAAAGGACAAATAGGAATTTGGTTTATTCACTTTTTCCTTAGACTTTTCATTTTTTGTTCCTTTTTTATGATTTTTCAAACAAAAAGTTTGGAGGTATCTGAGCATATTTGCCTTCTTGGTGGCACCATTTGCTAAACATTTGATTGCTAAATTTCCCATTCATGTGTAAAATCTGAGCAACTTGATCTTTATTTCCTCTTGTGTTTCTTGAGTAACCTTTGTGCACAGTAGTTTTATCACTTATGTTATCCTAGAGAAAAAAATGATGACTTATCAACTTCGTTGTTTATGACTCCTTGATGCCAAGGAAAGTGGGTTCGCAGTCGACGTGGAGGTGCCACAAGGAATGCAGTCCGACTCAGATGCCAAGTATGTTGATGTGAGACACAGTAAGGGCAGAGACCAAGGGCTTCCCAGACAGAGCCTGAGGGTGGCAGTGCTGCGAGGGGGATGGCGCAGGATGAATATACGACGATAGTCACAGTCTGATGCTTAGGTCTGGAGTCAAGGTCCTGTATGTTTCTCTCTCTAGGATTATAGAGTGAGAAAGTAAAAGTGTTTTGAAAATGTCCAACCTCTAAATCAATTCTCAAGACCTTATTTATAGAGATTGAGATGATGATATCATCACGCAACATGTGGTGCTCCTCGGGAGTGACACGTCACCGAGGGGTCCATAGCTGCCGATGCTCCACGGACTGTCGAATAGCCTGCCCCGCACAACGTCGCTCTGTCTGTCTGGAAAGACTAGCTCGCACAGCATCAGTGTGGCCAGAGAACCCCCTTGATCTAGCCTCCAATCCAAGCCCTTACAGAGTCCCACAGGCCTGGTAGTGGTGGGGAAGACCTGACGCCCAACTGCCAGGCGGACTAAGTGCGATGCCCTCCAAAGACCTGCTCTTGTCTCGGAGTGACCCGGGGGTCATAGTTCATAGGGGTGCTGACACAAGCCCCCAGTGCTGGAGCACGTAGGCCAGTCACGAAGACACCCTGATGGAGATAGTGTCCCAGAGGAGTCGCCTATCTCGCGGGTGAGCCCTTGTGCTGGAGCACTCAGAGCACGTCAAGGTAGCATCCCGGAGGAGCCGTCTACCTGGCGGAAGGGGAGTTTAAGAGCTCCCTGACAGAGATAGTATCCCGAAGGAGTCGCCTATTTCGTAGGCCGAGGTATCATCCCTAAGGAGCCGTCTACCTGGTTGGCCAAGGTAGCAACCCAGAGGAACGGTCTACCTGGCGGAAGGGGAGTTAAAGAGCTCCCTGACGGAGATAGTGTCCCGAAGGAGTCGCCTAGTCCGTAGATCGAGGTAGCATCCCGGAGGAGTCGTCTACCTGGCGGAAGTGGAGTTGAAGAGCTCCCTGGCGGAGATAGTGTCCCGGAGGAGTCGCCTATCCCCGCGGTGAGTCCTTGTACCGGACCACTCGGAGCGAGTCATGGTAGCATCCTGGAGGAGCCGTCTACCTGGCGGAAGGGGAGTTGAAGAGCTCCCTGGCAGAGATAGTGTCCCGGAGGAGTCACCTATCCCCGTGGTGAGTCCTTGTGCCAGAGCACTTGAAGCGCGTCAAGGTAGTATCCCAGAGGAGCCGTCTACCCGACTGGCAGAGGTAGCATCCCGGAGGAGCCGTCTACCTGGCGGAAGGGGAGTTGAAGAGCTCCCTGGCGGAGATAGTGTCCCGGAGGAATCGCCTATCCCGGCATGATGGTGCACACTCCGGAGAGTGGGTCGAAGCATGTCTCACGACAAAGGCAAGGTGCGCATGGTGTGGTGATAGGATGGACCGATGCAAGGAGCATGGTAGTGTGACAGAGAGCTAGGGGGCACGACTGTGTCAGTGGTGGGGCGCATGGGCGCGGCGAAGTGAGTAAGGTGCCGGGGGTACGTTTGTGTTAGTGGCACGGCGCATGGGCGCGACGAAGTGCGTATGGTGCCAAGGGCACTGTAATGTGACAGGGAGCCAGGGGGAGCGACTGTGTTAGTGGCGCGACGCATGGGCTCAGCGCAGTGAATAAGGTGCCGGGGGCATGTCTGTGTTAGTGGCGTGGCACATGGGCACGACGGAGTGCGTATGGTGCCAGGGCACTGTAACGTGACAGGGAGCCAGGGGGCACGACTGTGTTAGTGGCGCGATGCATAGGCGCGGTGGAGTAAGTATGGTGTCCGGGGCACAGTGTGACGTCTGGGCCACGGAGGAGAGGAGTGACGTCCGGGTGACGAGAATCTTGGAGTGAGTTCAGGGCGACGGGGGTCGCTGAGTGACGTCCGGGCGACGGGGGTCACGGAGTGAGTTTCGAGTGACGGGAGTTGTGGAGTGAGTTCCCGGCGCCGGGGGTCGCCTTGTGACGTCCGGGTGACCAGGGGGGTCGCGGAGTGATGTCCGAAGGCGTCCGGGCGACGGGGGTCGTGGAGTGAGTTCCGGGCGACGGGAGTTGCAGAATGAGTTCCGGGCGACGGGGGTCGCGGAGTGATGTCCAGGCGACTGGGGTCGCGAAGTGAGTTCTAGGAGACGGGAGTCGTGGAGTGACGTCCGGGCGACGGGGGTCGTGGAGTGATGTTCGGGTGACGGGAGTCGCGGAGTGATGTCAGGGCGACGGGGGTCGCGGAGTGACGTCTAGACGATCGGGGTCAAGGAGTGACATCCGGGCCCTTGAAGTGTAGTGAAGATGCTAAGTATGGAAGCCAAAGGCCAACCATTGGGGGAGGCCAAGGCCGAGGCCGACCCCAAGGGGGAGGCAAAGACCGAGGCCAACCATTGGGGAGGCCAAGGCCGAGGCCGACCCCAAGGGGAGGCCAAGGCCAAGGCCGACTTCCTTCGGTTGACGCCAAGGTGCGCCGACGGGCTAAGGATGAAGTGCGACGGTCGGAGCGTGATGAGCAGTCATACAAGGATCAGTTTCTTGGTGTTGAAGTCACGTAGAAAAGGTAAGAAGTGCACGTGACTTGAGCGTGCACGTATTGACCTGTTGGAGGCGTTGAATGTTGCATGTTGCTTGTGCGGACGTGTTGTGAGAAATGGGACCCCAAGTAGGCCTTTGGTTGCGACCAGAATAGGTTGGGAAAACTCCTTAACTTGAATTGCTCACTCCAATGTTTGCATACAAATGCATGGCCTGTTAGAAAGACTGGATTTGAGTGTTGTGGGCACCTGGTGAATAGTAATTGTTGTGAAATGTTTAAGATATATAACTAGTTGCAAACTTTGTGTTTATTCCTCCATAATGTAGCTTGATCCTTTTGTCTTAATTGACATTTGAGCATCTTAAATGAGATTTTTTTTGAAGTTTCCATATATGGAGAGACACTGAGTTAGCTGGTTCTCTTTTTGAAAGAATGTCGACTACATCCAAGGATACATTAGACTTCGAAAAAGTTCATGGAACAACAAAGTCAGGAGTGTGGAGTTTTTATAACAGGATTACGACAGAAGAGGGTAAAGTTATGTCAGAGTGCAAATATTGCCAAAAAAAAATTACATTACTGGTAGTTCTCATGGCACGGCTAACACAAGACGTCACTTACAGAGTTAATACCCTTCGAGAAACACATCTGAGGTACTTGATTTCTTTGCAAAAAGTACAAGTGGAGCTTTTATAAGATCTGTTGGATGCAACCAAAAATCATATTGTGAAGCGTTAGCATTGTCCATTATTCAACATGAATATACATTCTCTTATGTCAAACATGAAGGCACTTGGAAGGTGTATTAGGTTCTAAATTCAGATGTGAAGCACCTTTCACGTAACACTGCAAAGGCCGACATTTCAAAGGTATTTGACGCGAAGAAGATAAGACTTCTTGAGTTACTTCAGTCTTTACTGGGAAAAGCAAGTCTCCCATCAGATTTTTGGACACCAATCACAACTAATGGTTATATGTGTATAAAAACTCATTTCATTGACAAGGATTGGAATTTGCGTAAAAAGATATTGAACTTTGTTCATGTCGAGGCTTCACATACAGGTCCTGCCATTTCAAAAGAGTTTGGTGATTTAATGAGTGGGTGGGGGATTGAAGACAAAATATGCGCTCTCACCCTGGATAATGCAAGCATTAACACTACGTTTTTTTGATACCTATTAGACTTTGTTAAATTTTAAAGGGATAAGGCTTCTTCGAGGCAGAATTCGATGTTGTGCGCATATTCTGAATTTGATTGTGCAAGATGGGTTGAAAGAAATGGACAAAGCAATCTATAAAGTTCGAGAGAGAGTAAAGTACATCAAAAGTTATCAGCAAAAGAATGAGAAGTTTGCCAAGTGTTTAGAAGATTTAGGATTGGACGACCCCAGACATTTGTGCCAAGATGTACGAACTCGTTTGAATTTGACTTACCTTATGCTTTAGAGAGCTTTGTTATTCTGTTCAGCCTTCTCTCATTTTCTATTGATAGACCCAAGCTATATCTTTGCCTTTCAAGTGAAGAGTGGGCTAGGATTGAAACCATTTCACAATTCTTACAGTTGATTTATGATCTTACAAACATGTTTTCAAGAACTACTTCTCCAATGGAAAATCTGTATTTTCATGGTATATGGAGGATTCAATTATGTTTGCAACGTGCTCTAAAAGAAGGTGATGATTTCTTGAAATGCATGGCCAAAAGAAATGCTTGAAAAGTTCGACAAATATTGGTCTGAGTTTAGTAGAATACTCTCAATTGCTATAGTTTTTACCCCAGGTATAAAATAAAGTTGATTGAGTTCTCTCTGAAAAAGCTTTATGGGTCTATAGTCGATAAAAGTAAGAGTAAGGCTATCCGTGATGATCTTAAAGATATATATGATGAGTATGTTAGCCTTTATTCCATGTCCTCGGCAAGTGGTGTTCAAGCATCCAGTTCAAGTATGTCTCATATTATTCATAGTGGACGTAACGATGAGATGGCCAATTTTGACGATTTTGAGAACGAAGTTGGGGTAGGGGTAAAGAACTCGCGGCTGGATATGTATGTAAAGGAGTCTTACGTTGATAAGCAGCTGCCTTTGGATGTTTTGAAGTATTGGCGATCGGTTGAATATCGGTTTATGGAGCTTGCAAGGATAGCTTGAGACCTCTTGAGTATCCCTATCTCCGTCATGGCCTCTGAAGCAGCTTTTAGCATTGGAGGGAGGGTCTTAGATCAGTATCGCTCTCCACTCACCCCGAAAAAACGTTCAAGCTTTGATAAGCGCCAACGATTGGCTTTTTGGGTTACGAGGTAGTATGTCTATAAGTTGTATTGTAGTCATACAATATTGGTTACTGTTGTTGTTGATCAATGTTATTAACGCAGGTAATACCAAAGATGACAACAAGGCATACTTGAAGTTTGATCTATGTAGTCTTCGCCCCCTCTCCCTAGATCTTCTTCTTTAGATTCTAGTGGTTCTTTTCTCTACCTAAAAAAGGATTAGGGTATTGCCTTTTTTTAATTTGATAAACATATCGTTACATGTTATTAATCATTAAAAGTTTCAGTTTGGTGCTATCATAACGGTGGCTGACTTTAAATTTTTTATTTCATTATACAGTTATACAATTAGAATTGTTATGTTAGAGATGCCTCGGCCGCAATAGTGACATATAGATCAAGGGATAAACTTTCCCTCAATCCGCTTGAGCGAAGGTCCTGCAGAAGCCTTTTTTTCCTCTCAATGTCTAAAGTCTATCTACAAGCAGAAGCCAGAAGATCCCCCAAATTTACTTACTTTCGTAGATACGAGATGAAGAATTTCGATATAATCTAATCTTTATCTCCATTATCTTTGCTTCAACCGGTAGTAGAAGTTCAATCAGTAGGCAATGAGCTTGACACAGTGGTTGAGTATCAGGAAAAAGTAGGGAACAAATGGCTAGCGAGACGCCAGTCAGGGTTATTAACATGCTACATCGAGAAGTGGTCAAGATATAGATCGTGAACCACTGAATGCCAAGATTACCTCTTCATTGGTTCCCTTGAAAAGTCAAAAAAGGCACATGTAAGAATATTTATAAAATGTTAATAATGGTCAACCATCAGAGAACACTGCGGACCATGATCCCCGTGTTTCTCCTTCTGTACATACAAATAGCCCACCAATTATGGCAAGGCAAGGTGAAAAGAGAAGTCTTATGAAAAAAGTTCTTACTGACCTATAAAGCAGCACGGTGCTTCAAACAAGGTGAACCCCTAGGGTCAGGTGTGCGCTGGGTGCGGGTACGTGTCGTGTCGGGTGCGGGATGGGTGCGTGTCGGGGTACATGTCTGATATTCCTACTTTATTTCCTAAATATTGAGTGCTTGATCGGGTGCGGATCAGACACTTCTAAGGTGGAACCTTCGGGGGTCAAAACATAGATCATAAGTTTCGAGAGTCAAAACATAAATAAAAAAACTTAGACTAACCTTATTAACGGAGAGAGAGAGAGAGAGAGAGAGAGAGAGGCGGCATTAGGTAGCTACGAGGTGACCACCAGTGACCACTGGCCCTCACCTCTGGCAGATCTGTAAAGAGGAGAGAGAGAAAGAGAGAGAGAGAGAAATGGCGACAGATGTGAGTTATCAAGGTTAACCCCCAGCGTAGAGATCCACATGCGCCACTCTCTCTTTCTCTTTAGTCCCCACCCTAATTTTTTCGCTCATGTGCGCCGCTAAGTCGCCGTTTGAACACACACTTGTCTTTTTGTTGATTCATCTTCCAATATCTCTCACCCTACTTGCAAAGCTTTCGTAGCACAAGTATCATCCTCTTCCGTGGCTAGAATAAGAACAAAGAAAAAGACATAAGGACAACCTTACAAGAACCCAGCACATGAGAGATAATAAAGACTTCGTCATGACTGAATTTTGAGGCTTCTTTTGACTCCAGAAAAGAATTGGTTATTGTTACTCTTCAGCGCTGCCTTGCTAATAATCTTGGCAAAATTGTACTTATTTGTTTTGTATTAGTAATTGTTTTCGTATTATTTTTAACAAAAACTTAGATCTCATTTTAAAAAAATAGGACTTACCTTTTATCATAATCTTAGTCATAGATTTAATTTGTTTAGAAATTCAATATTAAGTGCACATAGTTAAAATAATTTATGTAAAGTTCGTCGTTACCCGGCCACACCCGTATTCTGAAATTTTAAAAAATGTCGTATCGGCGTATCCACACCCGTATCCGTGCTTCATAGCTGCTGACTCTATGGCAACTTACCAACTAGGGCAACCTCCTTCGAGCATCGCTGTTGATGTTATACGAGGTATAGGCGTGATGTTATAGTTGTTTCCATATACAGGTTCACCAATGTGCTTAAAGGCAACCCGTCACCTATGGAACAAATCCTCGATTCTTATGTTGATATGGTAAAGGCACACTTTGATCTTGAGCAGTGTTTAGCGTTTCTTTGTATGATTGGGTTAGTCGGAAAACTAAAGCACAAAAGAAGTTCCGGGAAGCATCTTCAATTCTTCTTTCAGCACAACAACAAACATGATGAATATGTCAAGAATCTAAAATCTATTAAAGTACAACGTTCTTTGCTCGGAAAACGTTATGCCTTCTATTAGGGGGGGGGGGGGGGTCAAAGCTCAAGATGGATTTCCAAACCAACGCTGCTGCACTTGAGGACACTAAGCATGAAGTGGATTCAGCAAAGGAAGTCATGGATCAATTGAAGTCTACTACCACCATCACTGTCGAAGAGGATGAAGCCATAAACAAAATATCGACAATGATTTCTAACCATAAAGATGAAATTAAACCTTCTTTATGGTTGGGTCTTTCTTCTTGACTTTATCCTTTTTATTATTAGATTTTTTATTTTATTTTTTTGTGAATGGTTAACAAATTTGGGGTTTGTCCCAAGCTGCATACGTACTTGAGGAGGGACCAAGTTGGGACGAAGTTCACAATTTTCCCCCCTGCCTAGAGGGCTTGTGCTTGCATAAATGAAATTCTTGTTCATTTCAAGAGACATAACTTCACCAAATTGCAATACAAAGTCCATCGTTTGCATGCAAAGCTAATCTCCTGTGTGTTTAGGAATATGCTTGATAGTGTCCTAATGTGATTTCTTTTAGCATAGCAGAGAAGGGGCAAGAACGTCAATATGCTGATGCGATACTACATTTCTTTGATCTTTTTCCTCCGATGTAGAAGTCTGTTTTTCACTCCAGGACATTGCAACATAGTCATCATAGTTTTGAGTCCCGGTTTGTTAACCGATGTTTCAGGCACACAAATGTAGGTGATGGTGCATACATACTTGGCACCCAAATGGTTTCTCTGGACCACCCAATATAATAGCTCCCTATCGATGTTTAGAGTAGCCATAGATGACGAAGGCCATGAAATCTTCATGGAAGACTACATAAAAATTTTCTTCGTTAGCACAAACTTGCAAAAAGTATCTACTGCTTGGTGTCGATTTTGCCAGAGTACCTTGTCTAAAGGAAGATAGCATATCACAATCAAGTCATTTGATAGTTTTTCCATCTCGTGGGAACACAATCCCAGTGACAAGTAGTCTTAGATTGGTGTTTCACCAATCTTTCAAAATATTACTTTATCAAATCTGCTGGAAGAGCGTCCATGGCAGACTTATATCTTTTCTTTTGTAGTATAGGAAGCTCGTATATTGTTCCAACTGTGACACCCCGAAAATATCAAAAATTAATCTAACCATGAGTTTGATTAATTAAGGGGTTTTATTTTTATAAAGTAACAATATGTTGATGATGATTAAGTGTTAGGGAGCTAAATAAGGGGTTAGTGTGGCCTTGGGGGTTAAAATGTAATTTTGAAAAGTTAAGGGGCAAAAATATAATTTTGAAAAAGATGATGAATGGGATGCAAAGTTTTATGAAGTAGCATCATTTTGGTGATAATGAGGTGATTTTGGGGGTCATGAGGGGTTAGGGTGATTTTGGGGGTCAAAATGTAATTTTGGAAAGTTAAGGGGCAAAAATGTAATTTTAGAAAATATAGTGAACGGGAAGCATATTTTTATTAAATAGCATCATTTTGATGATAATGAGGTGTTAGGGGGCTAAAGGAGGGGTTAAAGTGATTTTGGGGTCAAATTGTAATTTCTCAAAGTCGAGGGGGCAAAATGTAATTTTAGAAACTTGAGGTGCCAAAGTGCAAAATTTGAATTTCGGCAAAATATGTCATAATATGAGGAAATCAGACATGCATGATGTCCACCTCCTGGTTGCAATAAGCTGAGTCAAAGTGAGAAATATTAAAATACTTTTGGGAGAAAATCTGATAGGAAGAAAATATAAAAGAAAATTTGTGGGGTTAAAAGTGCAAATATAAGAAATTCATGAACAAGAGCTGGGCGTGAACAGTAACCCGTGAAGAACACAACAAAAAGACGAAGAAAAAGGGAGGAAAAAGAGGAAAAAAGAAGAAAGAAGAGAGGAAAGAGATAAAGGAAGAACCTCGAATTCATTTGGGCATGATTTTGAACTCTAAATAGCGAAGTTATGGAAGAATTTGGTGAAATTTTAGTTGAAGAACATGTGACATACGTGTATATATATTTCAGTTGTGTATATATAATCGGGGATGGGAAATTTTGAATGGATTCTTGTTAGAATCATGTTTATGAGAACTTAAAATGAAGAAAGAAAGGAAACTAATTAGGGTTTCGAAATTGGTGGGAGTTCAGTGTGCGTGGGTGTGTGCTTCGGTGTGTTTTAGTGTGTGTTCTTCAATTTGGTTCATGGGTTTGGATTCAATTGGTTTAATTGTACGAAATTGATGCATAACAATGAGTTTAGGGCATGAATTTGGTGTATTATAATGTGTTTAAGTGATCTAAGATGAGTTTGTGAGTAGTTCATGTGTGATTGGAAGAGGAATATACTCAGATATGTAGCTGATTGAATGAGGAAGAAGACGTGTGTGGGGCCAAGGTGTGTTAGTGTGTGTAGCGATTTGAACAGTAGATGTTTTTGTCGCTAAAGATGAAAAATAATGAAGCAGTTTCTTATCTGATTTTTTTAAAATAGTTAGGGTCAGATTTAGCTAAAGTACAAAAAAGAGACCCTAGTTATTTTTAGGAGACCTGTGTCATGGAAACATTTCAGATGTTTCTGAGGTTGGGGAGGGGGTTAACCGCTGTAGGAAATTTAAAACTTTGCAGTGAAATTTAAAATATCAAACGAGCGCGGTTTCGCGCAAAACTTTTATGAGAATCCTAGAATGTTGGAAAGTTACAATTCTCAAGATTTAGGATCATTCTAAAGTCGTTAGCTATTTTTGGCCGAACGGGCTTTTAAGCGCTCGGTCCGGACACCGCTTCGGAATTTTTGGGCAAAAATTTTGTAAAATACTTTTTAACTCAAGAATGACTTTAGGAGGCTTAAAATAGCGTTTAAAAGTGCTTTTGAGATTTGTTTTATGCCAGGAACCCTCATGGGCATTTTGATAATTTGTCACCCGAAAAGGGGTATTTTGGTAATTTTTTGGTAAAGTTTTTCCAAAGGACTTGTTAGTCCGAGAATGGGTGTAAGACACTTGAAAAGTTGTTATAAAGTCGTTTTGAGATGTTTGTTGGGGCGATGGCCGCCAGGGGGTGTTTTGATAATTTTGCATAAGTCGGGGGGTGTTTTGGTAACTTTCCCTTTAAAATTTTCTGAGGGAATATTTGGTCCATAAATGATGCAGTACATCTAAAAAGTAGTTTTAAAGCGGTTTGGGGGTGTTAGTGATGTAGCGGCCATCAGAAGGGTATTTTGGTAATTTGTCAGGTTGGCGCTAAATTTTAGGAACGTGCAATATTATGCGTTCGAAGTGGTGGGAAACGAGGAATAGTTGTAGTATGTCTAAAATGAGGGTTGTTATCGATAATAAGTCGATAAGGCTATATTAAGGATCCGGTTATCAGATCGAATTAACTAGCTATCGTAAGATGCTATGAACGGTTAAGTAGGAAGGGATAGAATAAGGAGTGCGTATATGTTGAATGATGACTAACGAGCAGGATATGATTTGATTAGGTGATGTAGCTCGTTGTGATCAGAGATTGTGAGTTGCTTCAGCTATAAGCCAACCAGGTAAGGACAATGCAGTTCTATTATGCCAATTCATTGTTTCAATTAGCATACTATGTTGATGACGTTTATGTTGGACTCTTGCTGTTATGGGTTGACACCGGTAGTCATTGTGACCAGTATATGTAGATTTGAATTGTGCTGTTGAGGACTTAGGGTAGAATAATTCCCTTAATCCGCCCTATTGGTAGAATTTAATGATGATGATGCGTGTCCTAGTATGCTATGATTCGATTAGGATACCTGAAGTTGAAGACGATATTGTGTAGGGGTTGTTGTGAGATGCCGACAATTATTGATAGTCGATATCTCTTCTCTTTGAGAACACCATTGAGGACTTGTGGCAACTTCTCTCGAGTCCGCCCTATCGTTGATGATGATGCTGTAGAGATCGTTGCGTTGTTGTAAAATGTCAGCACTTATTGATAACCGACATTTCTCTTATGTAAGAACGTTGTTGAGGGCTTGCGATAATCTTCTCCCAAGTCCACCATGCTGATGATGTTACGTTGAACTCTTGTTGTTAGGTCTGAACACCGATCGATCTTCTGATTCGGTATTCCTTGTTGAGCTGTGTTGTTGAGGACCTAAGGTGGAATAAATTTTCCCTTAGTCCACTCCGTTGATGAAGTCTTGCTGCTTGGCTGTAACGTGGTTAGGGAAAGCACTCTAAATGAGTTCCCTACTTGTTGACAGGTCTCTTCTATTTACTTGAGACTGAGATGAACATCCCGTAAAATAGGACATCAATATGAGGAGGATGGCCGATGAATTATGATCACTGGCCAAAGAGGATGAATGTCACTCGAGCAGAGTCTGTCGTGTCTGGTCGAGTCATGTCCGTCGTGTCCATGTGCATTGCATTTGATTTCTTTTGATGTTGATGATTTTAATGATTTGTATTTCAATGATGTTTATCTTTACGACCTTGGATTTCGGGTTCACTTGCATGGTCAGTCAGTCAGTCAGTCCAGTCCATGAGGAGGTGGCAGTAATGCTGTTCAGTTGGCCTTAAAGCCGCTCAGTCTAACGAAAGAACATATCGTTTGACAATCATGTTAATGCTGAAATTTATTGACTACTCTTGATTCATTGCTATCGTTGAGATGATTATCATTCCTCTGAGTCTTTTGAATCATTTGTACATGATACTCCTCGCGTTGTCTTTACTGGGCAATTTGCGCTCATTCCTTATGTTGTAATGTGTAGGCTGTAAGGTTGATCAAGGAGAACCCTCTAGAGAAGGGAAGAGAAACAAGCTAGAAAAAGTTGAGCAAGGGAATACGTTGAGTGAGGTAAAGATTGAGCTGTGAGATAGGTCATTAAGAATCCTACGACTACAGTCGTATATTAGGTTGTAAATATTCATATTGTTTAATGACCTGAAAGTCTTCCGCTGCAGTATGATGTATGTTTGTAAGAAAATTTTTGTAAGGACGCATTTTGGAGCGTCTATTAAGGATGTATGAGTATGAGGAGGTAGTTGCTCTGTATTCAGCACAGGGTTTTGAACGTGATTATGATCGATAACTCAGCCCGGTGATGTCACCAAGGTTAAGGGTGTCACACCAACCCCATATTTTCCTTGCACCTTTACCTCTGTCAAGGATCTGATATCCATCCCTGTCATCTACAATCGACCGGTTTTTGGCAGGGAGTCATTTCTGAATATCAGTGAGTGTGCATTATACTTTCACTTGTTCACATGAAACAAATTGAATAACCTAATATGTTGTCCCCTGTTTAGAAATCACTTATGTTGTGGCCTCCTAGAGTCCAAAGGAGATTCAGGAGAGATGGATATGTATGAAATGGTGGCTAAATTTGCTTCAGCACTGTCATCTAGATCCAAAATGATCTTCCCTTCCTTAACAAGTTACAACACCTTGTCTTTAGACGAAGCTTCTCTCGGTTGTGTGATTAACAATACGACAATACTCGTAGTAACTGGGGTCATCAAGGCGTCCAATCTATTCGGGACACTTGTATGTAGGCAACTCAAGTAGCCACTCATGGAGCATATCTTCAAGCATCCTTGAAACGTCAGAGTTTGGGAATGGATGTTCTTTTTTAGCCTTTCTTTAAAAGTGGACAGTGCCTCTCATCCTCTCAAGGTTCATCCGTCTTTTTTTCCTTATCTTTTTTGTTAATTTTCTTGAAAATCTTGATAGGAGCTTTACTTAATACCGTTCACTTCTTCTTTGTGTCCTTGTCATATTTCTCAACTTCCCTCTTATCTTTTTGCAAGTCAACAATTCGGTTGCCAATCTTGGGGTGGTCAGAGACACTAAGCTCCATATCATGGGCTCAAGTTGCTGATTGCTCAAAAGTGGAAGCATTATTCCCTCACAAAATGTAGAGCAACCCAATTGCGTGCCCAAAATACACATCCCAATCACATAAGTCTCTGAGAGTTGATCTTTGCAATTGAGGATTAGTGAATGCCAATAGTTGATGTATTCAACAACGGGATCATCATTCCATTGTTTGGTATTTGTGAGCCCAATCAAGCTAAATGTTTGACATGTACCATAAAAGTGGTCGAGAAACTCCACCTCCAATTGTTCCCAACTAATCATCGAACCATTTTGAAGATCAATTGTACCAGTCGAACGCATTACCCTTCAGCGATCTAACAAATTATTTAACAAGATGATCCTTAAAATTTCCAACATTATTGCAGGTTCCACAAAGTGGGCAACATGCTAATTTGGGTTCCCTTTGCCATCAAATTGCTAAAATAGTGAAATGTCAGTGTTTCATAACCGGCAGGCATGCTTTGTAGTGCATAGGGCTTTGCATATATGAAAGACGATTTTGCGGGACCTTCGATCTTGTCTTTGATGATAGCCATGATGAATTCCTTCAGTGGGTAGATAGGAATTGAGCCCTAGAACGTGAGCTGAATAACTTTTTTAGGTTTAATTTTTGGTTAGAATCTTATCCTTCGGGATCTCTTTTCTTATTTTCATTGGCCTTGCTGGACTCCGCTTTCCCTTTTTTTTGTTGATAAAGATGAGAATATCATTGATAAAGTGATTTTGCAGCGATTACAAGAGTTTACCAAACGGTATAAAGGTCACGATAATTCCGTAACTCTGTGTATACATGATCGTAAAGGTCAGAAATTAACAACTAACCTAATAAACTTATACACATTACAATTGAACTAAATCAGAGCAAATCCTACACTTTAATTCAACTTAAAGCAACATGCTCAGTCTAAAGGTTAAGGAAATCAAAGGAAACGAAACATAAAAAAATGAGACACAAGTACAACGTTGTAACAATGAAGCAGATAACGGGAACCGTACGACCAAGGTGAGCACATCGTTAAACAAGACAAAATACACCACCAAGATCTTCAACACCGCAAATTTTATCTTCTACTCTCCTTTATCAAATCCAAACCAAATTTCATGAGACAGGGCGAAGAAACCACTACTCACGCACAACATACCATGGTAGACACACAGGATGCTCAATCACCAAAAAGAGCCTTACCCCCCTCCCCCCTTCACGCAGCACCCAGAATAAATTGCCCCAAACCCAGACAGATCTCCTCCTTCTCCCCCCCCCCCCGACCTTGAATCCCCCCTTTTCTCCCAACAGATTACACCCGCACCCCCAACCCCCTCTCTCCCCTGAAATCCTATCCCCCCACCCCGCCCATCAAATAATCCCAGGTTCCACAAAACAAAACCATAACCATGGCGTAGCCCCCTCAAAATCAAGACCTCCTGCAACTACCAAAGATATCACAACCAACCACAAACTCAATCTACATCACTGTACATCACGAAATAGATAGGAATGAAATGCATAAAAACTAAAGGACCGTTTACAAATGATGATCAAGATATGGCAGTGCAATTCTGGTCATCGCTGCTGAAGTTTTAGTCACCTCCCGCAAAAGGCAAAAAAGAAGACAAAACATGCAGATATATTTGGATCTACCTAGATCGACAGAGATTGAAGACCTACGGAGAGGTTACCGTCTCCAATCAGACCTGGTGAGGTGCCAGGCCACTAACCGTCCATCACTTGCGTCGTTGACTACCCACTAATCAAGCCTTAAGGATACCACCACACAAGACGGAAAAAAACATGAACTATAGACTGGAGTGGCTGCTGCCCCGTGCGCTCTGAAGCATGGTGGGGCGGCCATGGTGACTATTTGTTGAAACTTTGTTAGAGAGAAGGCATAGAGAATGTTTTTTTATAGAGAGAAACTTTGTTAAAGGCCATGATATTCTCCGCTTTCCCTTTGTTATCCACTTTGCTCAGAAACATGGTTATTTGAAAACATAGCCTTGCAGGGTTCTCGTGAGTGCTTCCATAACTTTTGCTAACTCGACAATCTTTAATAGTTTGAGCATCATTCACCATGACAGGCCTTGAAAAGGTAGTCCTAGAGCTAGCAGAGTTTGTTGACAAGACGTGAAGACTAGAATATCTCCAAATGGATGATTTTACTTATGATGATGACTCCTTTATATACTACTTACATGTCAATCTAGATCCTAATATCAAGCTGTTACAATCAATCTAGATCCTAGTATGAAGTTATTACAATCAATTACAATTAGACAAGATCAACTAACTTAAGGAAGCTATTCATATAATTGTGTATGAAGATAAGTCAATGATAATAAAAGATCTTCCAATTTCCTCCAATACTCCCCCTCAAATTGGTGCATGGAGTGTGAAAATGCCCAACTGGGCTAACAGCTCATGAAACCGATCGTGTCCAAGTCTTTTAGTGAATATGTCGGCCAATTGGTTCTGTGAAGAAATGGGCCGAGTGATAAGAGTCTGTGACTGAATGTGTTGTTGGCCAAAATGACAATCAATTGCAATATGCTTTGTTCGCTCGTGGAAGACATGATTAGCAGCAATGTAAATGGCTGCCTGATTGTCACAGAATAGTGGAACTTAAAAATTATGTCACTCGAAGGTCCCATAAAAGCGGTAGGAGCCATATGATTTCACTGGTGGTGGTGGCCATGGCTCAATATTCTGCCTCAGCCGAAGAGCGAGAAACCACCATTTGTTTCTTCGAGAGCCATGAAATAGGAGAAGACACAAGAAAGACAATATAGCCTGCAGTGGATCTGTGTGTCGCCGGACATCCTGCCCAATCTACGTCATAATATGCTCATAAAGACAAGGAACCATTTGAGGGAAGTTGATATCTTATCAATGGTTTCCTTTGAGATAACTCAACACCTTATGTGCAGCATCAAGGTGTGGTTGTCGTGGTGCATGCATAAACTGACTAAGAATATGTACCGCATGGCTAATGTCTAGATGAGTGATGGCGAGGTAAAGTAATCGACCTATCAGATGTAGGTATTGTTCGGGATCCTTGCATAGCTCACCAGCGTCAAGTGAAAGTTTATATTATTGCTCCATTGAAAAAGAGGTTGGCTTGCATCCTGTGAGGCCATTTTTGGCCAAGATATCAAGAACATACTTGCATTGACTTAAGGCGATCCCTGCTAGTGAACGTGCCACTTCAATTCAAACAAAATACTTGAGCTTATCAAGGTCCTTGATGTAAAATTTGGCATCCAAGTGGCATTTCAGCTAAGAAATACGAGCTGAATCTGTTCCCATGATGATGACATCATCAACATAGACGAGGGCTACAACAAAAGATTCTCCATGAGAGAAGAGGAATAAGGAATGATCCGCATCTGATTGCCAAAAACCAATGGCAAGGAGAGAAGTGGTGAACTTGTGATATACCAATTTCTAGATGCTTGGCGGAGACCATATAAGGATTTCTGTAATCAACAAATGCGCTGCTCCCTCTGTTTAGTAAACCCTTGTGGAATCTTCATGTTGACTTCTTCTTCCAGGTCACCATGTAAGAAGGCATTATGTACATCTAGTTGATGCAATTCCTAATGTCTAAGTGAAGCAAACGCCAACAAACAATTTATAGTGACTAATTTGGCAACGGGGGCAAATGTCTCATTAAAGCTAAAGCCCTCGATCTGGGTGTATCCTTTAACAACGAGGCGTGCCTTGTAACGCTTGATGCTTCCATCAAGATGATACTTGACTTTGTAAACCTATTTAGAATCGATAGCCTGCTTGCCAGGAAGCAGGGGTTGTAAAGTCCAAGTTTGATTAGCCTCTAGAGCAAAAAATTTCCTTTACCATGGCATCCCTCCAATGTGCATGTTTGACTACCCAAAAGAATGATCGCGGCTCATCAATGGATGAGATGGCTGCTAAAAAGGCAGTGTGATTATGAGAAAACTTAGAGTGGGAAATATAGTGAGAGAGAGGGTGTACCGTCGAGTTGGTTGAAGGAGGGGATGAAAGCAATGTGACGCCTGACGGAGCGAGTGATAAGGGGGCAGAACCTAATCATAACCCAATAGAAAGAGAGAAACTGTCGCTATCTTTTACTAGAATTAGAGCCGCCTGAACAAATTTTTTGGGTGCAGAGATCATGTTAGGACCATCTAGGTCAGGTATGGGGTTGCGCTGTTGACTGATCAATCCTAGTTGGCTCTAACCCAGTAGTAGTAGATGGAAAAGGCTCTCGTGGAATAGCCTATAATGTGGGCTCTATGGTCGCAAGCCCTGGGTCACATTCATGGGACGTATGTCTAATTGGACTACTAGGTTAGCTGGAACCTGTGGTTAGCTCACCAGGCTAAAGTTCAGTGGTTTTCAGAACTGTGTGGATGAATGGGCTATTCATGGTGGTGATTTGATCCAAGTCAATGAGCTGAGCAGTATCTGTTGTCGGAGAATTCTCAAATGGAAAAGCATCCTCAAAAAATTGAACATCACGGGAGACGTAAATCATCTTGCTTTCCAAATCATAGATTATGTACCCCTTTTGCCCTTGGGGGTATCCAAGAAAGACACCTAGTTTGGCACGTGGGACAAACTTATCAGGCGGTTTTCGATTCACGTGTCTGTAACAGAGGCATCCAAAGATTTAAAAATGACCATATGTTGGAATCTTCCCAAGCAAGACCTCAGACAAAGTTTTACTTTGTAGAACTATGAGCGGCATGCGGTTGATCAGGTATGCGGCAATGAGAATACATTCACCCAAAACAAAATAGGGATTTGCTTAGAATCGTAGTGCAAGTGCAACTTCTAACAGGTGTCTGTGCTTTTGTTCAACAACTCCATTTTGCTGTGGTGTGTCCATGCAACTAGATTGACGTTCCATGCCATAGTCAAAATAATGACTCATTAAATCACAATGAGTAAATTCCAGGCCATTATCTGTCTGTAGAGCCTTGACTCGCAAGTTGAATTGCTTGTAGACATAATTAAAAAACTGCAATAGGTATGCCCTGGTCTCCAACTTATATTTCATAAGGAAGACTCACGTTGCTCGACTGAAATCATCCACTATGGTTAGAAAATAATGAGTACTAGATAACGACTTTGTTTTGTATGGACCCCAAATATCACAATGCACTAAATCAAAGGCATGCATAGTTTTATTCCTACTGATAGGGAAATGTAATCGTGTTTATTTCACTTTACAACAAGCGTCACAAAATAGACTATGTTTGCAATCAATCGAAGTGGAGAAATTTGGAATCAAAGAAATGTGATTCACTGGTAATGCCCCAAGCGCCGATGCCATAAGTTTGCATCAACCAAATTGCTTGATGTCAATGCCTTCTCCCCTTTCATTGGCTCCAAATAGTAAAGGCCATTCCACTCTTTACCCACTCCAATCAGCATCCTCGATGGTAAGTCCTGAATCACACAAAATCCTGACAAAAAGGTTAACGCATAATTTAAATCACGTGTCAATTTGCTAACTGATAACAAATTAAAATGAAATTCAGGAACTCCAAGAACTTGCTCAAGAGTTAATCTTTTTCCAAGAGCAACCCAGCCCAAGGCATGGACTGCCACTGTGTCACCATTAGGAATTTGAATCGGTGATATATTGAGTCCAGACGCCATATTGGATAATGATTCTATATTATGGGTTATGTGATTTGTAGCCCCTGTATCAATAACACATTGATCTGCTGCCTTACTCGAGAAATTAGATGAAGCCATGTTTCCCGATGGGTTACCTGCCACCACTACATGACCACTGAGGAGAGGAAGCAGCTGTTGATGATGCGCCTGAGTTAATCCGGGGATTGGTGAACTCCCGCCGTCCATGGTTATGGCGAAGGTAGCTCCCTTGGATGTCGGAGAAGAGTTTCACATTGTCTCATCTTTCTGATCTCCTTGCGGCCAGTTCTGCCTGCCACTTTATTTTCTAGGCTTGCGCCACTCAAGTGGGTAGCCAATCACTTATAGTAGTGATCAGCATTGTGATTTGTCTTCCCACAGTGTGTGCTGGTGGAAACTGATTCTGATCTCGATTGTCTCTCTTCGTTGGTCGCAATTCATCTCTTTTAATCATCAAGGCAGCCGCGTCAAATGATGGGAGCATGATTTGCAGTGACTAGGCATTGCTTCTCTTCTTGTGCAGTGATGGCATAAGCCCTTCCAAGGTTTGACAGTAGATCAACTCAATTTTTGGGACCTCACAATGGTGTATGCTTCACCGAGCCCCATCAGAAAGTCAAAAATTTTTTCCTTCTCACGCATGGATGGCATTTTTCTCGCCGCACCACAGGTACATCCACAACTGCATACTGGTATTGGATTGAGACTTTGTAACTTAACCTAAAAGGTTTTTAATTTACCGTAATAAGATGAGATCGAGGATTTTCTTGCAGGGGCTATGGCGCGCTTCAAATCATAGACTCTCGGCGTTATTCCTTGGGTAAATCTATCTTCTAAATCGGTCCATATTTCTCTTGCAGTTTCGACATGGGCAGTGCTGCCTTGAAGTTCTTTAGCAAGCGCGTCTGTAACCCATGAGAGAACCACTGCATTGCATGGAATCCATGATTGCAAATTCAGAGAATCGATCTCCGATTTTCCAATCGTTCCATCTACAAAACTTGCTTTGTTTTTGGAATGGAGGGCGTTCATAAAGCTACGCCTCCATGTAAAGTAGTTATCTCCACTTTCACTGAGAGGTTGGGTCACAAAAATCAGGCTAGGATGATCAGATGGATGCAAGTAGTATGGAGAGGTGGTGTCGACTACCTTGCTTTGATTAGCATTGGCACTCTCTATCAAATCCCCAATAATGTTGCCATTGTCGTTTCCTGCCATGTTTGAAAAGAAAAAAAAAATTCAGGTTTCCTAACCTGCTCTTGATACCATGAAGACTGGAATATCTCCATATGGATGATTTTACTTATGATAAAGACTCCTTTATATACTACTTACATGTCAATATAGATCCTAGTATCAAGCTATAACAATTAATTATAAGTAGACAAGATCAACTAACTTAAGAAAGCTATTCATATAATTGTGTATGAAGATAAGTCAATGATAATAAAAGATCTTCCAATACGATGACTTTAGAAAGTGGGGTCTTGAAGGGAACCACGAATGCAGACCCAGTCTATATAGCACGAGTGCTTAAAAATGGGTGAAGCATTAGGTTGGTCGCGTGTCGAGTGTGGGGTGGTTGCACATCGTGGTGTCGGCTCTCAATCCGAATTTTTTGTTTTTGTTTTTTTTCTTAAATATTGATGCGGTGGGACCACCGATGACGAAAGGCCCTCACCTCTGGCAGATTCGTGAAAAGGGGAGAGACAGACACACACACACACACACACACACACTACTTTGTACCTTCTGTCTTCCGCTCTCTTTGCGGGTTGTGAGTTGTGACTTAGACCAATTTTTTTGTGGCTTAGGGGTTGTGACCTGGACTAATTTTTGCACAGCACTACAAGCAACGTGTTAACTGTTTAACTATTGGTTTTAAATCTATTGTGGGTTACGTCACAAAAATCACTGTTTTTGTTTTTTGTGACAAACTGTATTTCAGTGTGTTACAAACACTGTTTCATAGCTGCCTAATATTTGTTTCAGTGTGTTAAAATCACTGTTTACTATCTATATCAGTGTTTTCGTGTGACAATAAACAGTGTTTCAGTATTTAAGTTCATTTTTTCACTTTTAGCCAACATGTTAACTATTCATTTTGATATCTCCTTTTATAGACCCTTAAAGTCAAATATTTTAAAATACTTCTGTACTAATGTATTTGGTAGTGGTTATTATGTATTTGATGGTATTGTACTATTGTAGCATGGTCAAATTAAATTACACTACATATCCTTTTATGCACTTTCTTAAAATTCAAATGGTCCCTGGTTTGCTAAAAGTTCAATATTATGTGTACATAGTCAGAAAAATATATGCAAAATTTGTTGTTTCCCAGCCGCATCAGTAACCTAAAATATTCAAAAATATCGTATCTACGTATCCATACATGTGTCCATGCTTCATAGGAACCAGTACTTGACTCATCATCTTCATCAATTATGTGAATAGACGAGCTAATAGAGCTTGAAGCAGATTCCTCAGACATCGCAGTGTGATAGCACCTTTCTCACAGCAGCAACAACGTCCTTTGCCTTCAAACTATCCGAATGTTCACCGAAGTCCTTTGCATTCAGTGGAGGCAAACCCGAAGTTTGCTTTAGCAGGCCGAGGTCAAAAAGCGGGTTCTCCTTGAGCGGAAGAAGCCTTTGCAAGCTGGCCTCCTCCATTGCCTTCATCTGGCTCCATGTCATGACACCACCACTCGGAGCCGTATCCTTCGAGCCAGTAGAGACAACAAATAAGTACCCTGTGTCGATAGCCTTTGCCCGGGTCTCTGATTTATAGATCTTAGGAACATTGATGAAAAGATTATAGATTGAACGACTTCGTAAATAAATAGAATACACGAGAGGTATAGATTGTCCCATCGGGAGTGCAAAAAAAATTGTAAACACAAATTTTGCGTGAGAAACGAAAGCCACAACTGATAATTTTTTTATACTTCAAAATAAATGAAATGCCGATATAATCTCTATATAGTACTCTGATTAATCTCTTTATACGAAATTTGTTGAATTGAGGGTCTGGTATGATGTGGTCTGATTTTAATGACTTGATCTTCAAGATGTCGATTCGAGGGCCTGATGGCGAGATCTGATTTTAATGACTTGATCTTCTATAAATGGTGTGAAAGACAGCATATTCAAGATGTCAATTCGAGGGCCTGATAGCGAGATCCCAAATCTGATGGTGTGATCCTTAAGTGGATGTGAAAAGACAACAACTTTGACGCCGATTCAAGGGCCTAGCGGCGTGATCCCGAATACAATGGCAGATGTGTGTGATTGGAATTGAAGGTATGTGGCTTTCACTTGTAGAAAAGCTTGAGCAAAAGTTCATGCAGAAGCTTTTTCACTCGACGTCAAAAGTCGGTAGAAGACTAAAAGCTTGAAGATTCCCCAAAATGTACCTACTTTTCTATAGATCAGGGATGAAGGGTTTTGATAGAATCTAATCTCTATCTCCATTATCTCTTTATCTTTTAGTTTGTTTTAAAGAGATGATAATTTCTTTTCTTTTCTTTTCCTTTGTTTTCTTGAAAAGAAAATTCAATTAGTAAAAGATGAATAGGACAACTTTATGTACTTCATCTTCTAACTATTTATTACTTAGCAACTTTCTACTTGACAATTTAAAAATTAGACACTAACACTTGAAACGCCACGCATCAACTGGTTCCTTGTTGCGAATATAAATTTCTCATAAACCAATTTAGTGTCACGCGGCACATCAAAATTAGTTTAAAATTTACTCGTTTACACCCTTGTATCCCATCTCCCCTTCTTGGACAAATTTGAGGCCATGAAACCATCCAGAGATGTCAAGAAACGGCCGCAATATCCAAATACCACAAATCTCCCAAAGAGTGGTAGCACTATATCAGCCCCAATGTTACATCATCGAACTCGACATTAACAACTCTATCAAAACCTAACCAACTCTCACCACCTCCCACATTTACAACTTAGATGTTAACGATAAGAAAAAATATATTGAAATGAAAACCACAAACAAGTGCTTACCTAATAGTCTATATTATATGGACTCTTCAAAAAGCATGATACACCCATGTCCGACACTCGAAACTTGACATAGATATGGGATATGTGACCGACGCATCTCATAGAATATTCCACTAAGAACATAATCTTATAGCTTTGCTTTTAGTTTGTTATTGCTTTCAGATGATATCGGCTTTAAATTACAACAATATGCATCACATAAAATGTCATCTTAACTAATGAATAACTAAAAATAACAATAGATAAGAATATTTTGCCGAGTCTCCATGTCAAAGGTTTTATAAGTTAAATGAACCTGACACTTGGACACGTATCCGACTCGAACATTTGTACTAAGTCCATGTAGTATAGCTAAGAGTAATATGGAAATCAGTAGCGCCAATAATAATAATGATAGTAAAAATGTTATTTCCACCCATTTTATGAGTTATAGATTCAAGATTAGAGGGAGAGAAAATTTTAAAAATAGAGAGAGAGAGAGAGAGAGAGAGAGAGAGTTAGTTTTGGCAAAATCTTAGGAATTAGGGTAATTACGAATCTACTACTAAAATTCTAAAGTGGGACATGTTAACATATGAGAGAGAGAAATGTGAAGCTCATTAAATTGGTTGAATTCTATATGGCAAAATCATAAACATGCCAAGTAGGAAAGGGGATATTAACACTCTCTCAGCTTTAGCTTTACAATATATACAATAATATTTCAATTTCTTCATGGCTTATAAGGAGACAACACTAGTGCAACTGCCAATGTCAATTACAAAAGAATTGACTTGTCCTTCACAAGTTACTCAAGTCTGAAAATTATGTAAATAAGGATAACTTGATCCCACACCTTGTTTGGTAACTGAACACAAGGGATAGTGACGCAGCGACGATGGTGATGATCAGTGTTGAATAACAATTAATGCGCTATCACGTAACACGTGGTAGGTTCAAAAACATACCGTATGGAGTCTCCGAATATTCTGACAATGGATCCTTGGTCTTACGAGCCTCCAACACGCTTGATCTTTTTTGCAAGTACAAAAACGGCTAC
The DNA here is from genome assembly GCA_033070095.1 of Escallonia herrerae. NCBI lineage: Eukaryota > Viridiplantae > Streptophyta > Magnoliopsida > Escalloniales > Escalloniaceae > Escallonia > Escallonia herrerae. The sequence goes on from JAVXUP010000193.1 coordinate 169,773, forward strand.
TAGAGTCGAGTTCTTCGTCCACGAACCAAATCCTAGAGCTTGGTGATTGCTTTAGAGAGAGGGATTGTCTTGTGACTTATTGTTGCATGACTTATGGTTTTCTTGGGATATCTCTAGCCTTTATATAGAAATAGTATTTAGAGACAAGCTTTACCTCAAACACTTAGGAGATAAAGTTATATTTATCTCAAATACCTATGAGATAAATCTTGTATTTATCTCAAACACTTAGGAGATAAATATCCTCTAAATAACTGTAATTATCTAGACTAACAAATACAGGCGGATAATGGGTCCACTGACCCAATTTATTAACAGCTCACAGGGCAAGTAAATCGTGCAATCCCTCATTATCTCTTGTCCACTCATCTCCTCATACAAGAAATAGAATGTGTGACCTACGAGAAAGGATGTCCAGTTGAGGAGTATTGTATTAAGTTATCACCAAACTAACACAATACATCACTCTAAAAAATCTCGTATGTACCCCAGTTAGTTCAACTACACCAGATTAAACACTCTCAAATCCCTCATAGTGAGCAGTGTTAAACCTCTCATATGTTATGTATTTATGACTCATACCCAGCGTTATTAAAGGCGCAGGCGCACCTAAGGCGCAAAAGGTCCCTGGAGCCTAGGCGCAAGGCGCAAGGCGCAGGCGCGCGCCTTCTCAAAGCGAGGCGTAATATTAAAATAAATAAATGATAGTGCATGAAAACAATATAATTACGTAAATCTTAATTACCCTAATTAAGATTTACGTAATTATATTTATCTGTGTACTGGAATAGCATCTACTTTTAAGAAAGAAAGTATTGATTTTTACACGGAATTATATTTATCTGTGTTTTTATTTGACTATGAATCAAATAGAGTAGTAATTTACTTTTATTAACAAATGAGACGGTATGAAAATGGACATGAATATGTTTAAAAACTTTATTTGTGTGGATAAACAAAAGGACTTTGTTGATGCAAACTACGAAGAGACATTAGTCAACCAAATTAAATATCACAAGGCAGCAGCTAATGCTCCAAAGCCCACACACGACTCTCTCTCACAAATTATATCAGACGGAGAGAAGCAGCAGTGACCGCGAGAGAGAGAGAGAGAGAGAGAGACCAGAAGTCTTCAATTGGAGTAGCCCAGTAGCAGCGGTACAGGGGAGCAGCAGTGATGGCGTCGGGAACTAGAGCAAATTTGATGGAGCAGCCGAGTAGCAAAGGGAAAGGAGATGCGGCCGGAGTGACGAGCAGCGGGAGCAGCGGCCGGAGCGACGAGCTTTCGACGGCAACGGCAAAGGCGATGCGGCAGGTGAGACTGTGAGAGAGAGGCTGCTTCAGCGGAGCAGTCGAGCTCGAGCAGCAGCCAGCAAGGCAAAGAATCTCGGCGGAGCAGTGGCTGGAGCAACAAGAATCTCGGCAGGTGAGATCGTGAGAGAAAGCTGCTTCTATGCTGCACTCGGCGCCTAGACGTGCGCCTCCCGTGCCGCGCAACGCCTTGCGCCTTTGCGCCTGATGAGTCCAGGCGCGCGCCTTCTTCAACGCGCTGAGCCTAGCCTAGGCGAAGCGCGGGGGTCACGCCTTAGCGCGCCTTGCGCCTAGACGCGCTTTTAATAACACTGCTCATACCGAAACAAAAATTGACAAAGTCTCCCGGGCTATGAATCACACAACATGGTATAATATTAAACTTTCTTCCCAAAGCCCTCATGTCATTCCAATTAGACCCAACCGCTTTCCTAGACATGCCCCGCGAGACAGCATCATTCATGATCTAAGGGTACATGCTAAAGTAGCGACATTGAGTATCCTCTTCATGACATAGTCTAAGGTGAAAAGGGTACCATAAAGGATCAAAAATTTCGATCCAAATGGCTCATACAGTGACGAAGCAGGGATTCATCCGTCACTCCCACTGTCAGTCTGTATTTAACACATGCAGTATGATTTGCATGCTATGGCGTAACCCGCAAGGGCGTGTCACATAAAAATACGCCATATGAATCTAAGTCTAGTCCCTATAAAAGCGCCTAACCTGAGTTTTTCAGCCTAGTCACTCTCATAGCGCCTGTTTGAAATCTCATATTCAGCTGTAAACAGGTTACATAGAGTTGTGAAGATACTCTATGATCGACCTAACTTTATAGGTCTCATCTTAGCTCCAACTAAGGCGACATGTTTGTTTTATAAGCTGTATCATCTTATTTGCCCTCTTGGCGCCTAAGACAATTATGTCTCATCTTGCTTGCTATCTTTGCGCCAAGGTGAATTACCCGTGTGAGTGGGTCAATTCATGCCTGGTGACACTCTCAACAAGGATGTATATGTAATCACAAAGATTATCCATTCATTCCAAAATAAACTCAAATCAACGAATGGAAATTTAATGTAATAAATAATGTCAAGTACATGAGATGCCATAAACATATCAAACACTACGTAGTCCCATACTCCTAATGTGAGAAAGGAAAACATCTCTAGCAATAGGCTTGGTCAAAGGATCAGCCACCATTCTGCTAGTAGGTATATGCTTTATGGTCACCTCTCCTTGCGCAACTAAAGTTCTAATGAAATGATAACGAAGGCCTATGTGTTTGGCCTTCCCATGATATTAGGGGTCCTTAACGACTCACCATTACAACGGCAAAGCAGATGTCTGGATGCATACATAACATAGCGTACATCATACTCCCAACTGCAGCCGCGTAAGGCACTTTGGACATCTGATTCTTTTCCTCATCATTCTTTGGACATTGATCTGTGCTTAAAGTACACGCCTTATCCATTAGAGTGTCTATGGGTTTTGAGTTATGCATACGGAATCGTTCAATGACCTTTTTGATATACGTCTCTTGAGACAAACCGAGAAGTCTCTTTGGACAATCACATATGATTTTAACCCCGAGCACATAATTAGCTTTTCCTGTGTCCTTCATCTCAAAAGTTAAGGACAGCCACTGCTTAGTGGCGACAATGGAACTCATGTCATTCCCAGCTAAAAGAATGTCATCCACATACAAAGAAAGGATCAGAATATTTTTCTTGGATCGTTTTACGTAAACGCAATGGTCTTGTTCAATCATTTCAAAACCTATAGAGGTAATGACATGATGAAACCTTAAGTACCACTGCCTAGACGATTGTTTGAGATCATATATAGAACATTTGAGCCGGCAAACTTTGCGCTCATGTCCCTTGACTTCAAAACCCTCAGGTTGAGCCATATAAATCTCTTCGTCTAATTCTCCATTGAGAAACGCAGTCTTAACATCCATATGAAAAAATTCTAAATCCTGCTGGGCGACAATAGCTAGGATCAGGCGAATTGAAGCAAACCTCACCACTGGGGAGAATGTGTCTTCATAGTCCACACCCCGCTGTTGGGTATAGCCTTTCGCCACAAGACGTGCCTTATACTTGTCAATTGGCCCATCTACCTTATGCTTGACTTTTAAAACCCACTTGTTTCTACAACAATCTTGCGGCCTGGCAGAGATTCTTCTCCATTGAGCTCAACTCATCTTTCATTGCAGCCATCCACTCATTACTAGCAGGTGAAGATAAGGTTTCTTCCACATAAGTGGGCTCTTCTTCATCAGTTGGAGTGCACATAAGAATTTCACCGTCAATCTCAAAACAACGACGTGGAACTCTTCCTCATGCATCTCTATGCAGTTAAGAATCTTATTGACCTAATGGTCCTGATGGTGTGCTCTCACTGTCTAGGATGCTCCCACTAGGTTGGAGATCACTTATACTATCTTCAGCGACAACAGGATGATGAACTAATTCCCCACCTTCGCTTGGAGATGGTAAAGTGGCTTCAACTTCCTCTAACTCATTGAGGTTAAGATTCTTACTTGCGTCTCCAATGCTAGGAAAATCACTCTCTATGAAATCGACATCACGAGACTCTATTTCAATCTTTCCACCATTTGGATGTTCACCATACATCACATAGCCTGTAGAGTTTTTCAACATACCTCAAGAAAATACTCTTTTTAGCTCTAGCCCTAGTTTCCCATACTTATGAGAAGTACTGTGAACATAACCTGCTGAGCCCCATGGGCGCAAGTTATCCAAATTTGGCTTTTGGCCATTCCAAACCTCATATGGGGTGGATTTGACTGATTATGAAGGCACTCAATTAAGTATATAGTCTGCAGTCAAAATAGCATCCCCCAAAAAGATATTGGGAGGTTTGCTTGCGCCATCATAGACCTAACCATGTCTAACAATGTTCTATTCCTTTTTTTTACAACACCATTTTGTTGTGGAGTATTAGGAATAGTAAGTTGCATGCGTATCCCTTTTTCCTCACCAAACTTCATGAAGTGATCGAACAAATATTCACGTCCCCAGTCAGTGCGAAGATTTTTTAAACTCTTTTCTTTCTGATTCTCAACCTCTGCTACAACGCATTTGAAACAATTCAAAGCTTCATAGCGGAGAGATATCAGATACACGTAACCATATCGCATATAATCGTCTATCAGTGTAAGGAAATAAGAGGCGTCATGGCGTGCCTTTACACTCATAGGTCCACGTATGTCAGAGTGAACTAGCTCAAGTGGCTGAGTTGCTCCCATAGCCTTTCTAAAAGGCTTCATGTATGCTTTACCGGACAAACAAGCTTCACATGTTTGTAGATTGACTCTTGCGAGTGGGCCCATAAGGCCTTATCTAGCCAAACGAGTCATTCTATCTTGGCCTATGTGGCCCAGTCTTGCATGCCAGGTGATAGAATCATTCACAATATTATTATTCACCACATAAGAATAAGACGACTGATAATCAATTAAATCTAATTGAAAAAGACTATCCATGCGAAAACCCTATCTGAACAAAACATCATCCAAAAAGATGTCCAGCTTATTACCCCAAAAAAATAAAGGAAAAACCACTGTCTAATAAAGCAGTAACTGAAAGTAGATTAAGCCGAACAATGGGTGCATGTGGCACAACCTCAAGAATCAATGTGCGTCCAGTGCTCAACTTGAGCTGGTAAGAACCAACCTCTAGCACCTCTTCAGAGCTATTGTTTCCCATGAAGATATGTTTGCTTCCCGATGGAATCCAGTGATAATCTATGAACCCCTCTCGATCACGTGCTACATGTTTTGTTGCCCCAGTATCCACAAACCACATAGGTTGGGAATGAGCAACCATCATATGTGAGGAAACATATAACTGAGAGAGAGATTCCAAAAATACCTTCTTCGGCTCAGTGTAATCACGAGCGAAGTGTCCTTTCTATTGACAGTTGAAGCATTTAACTTTAGACAAATCATTTTTCTCACCACGTTTTCCTCTCTTGCGCTTCTTAATTTTTCCTTCCTTTAGTGCAGAAGTGCTAGCCTCGCTTTTCTTGCTTTTCTTAATTTGTCTTCCGCGCTTGCCATTTGCATTGCGCGATCCCTCTTGGGCAACATAAGTAAGGGTCTTATCATAATCTCGAGTCTCGGCCTCAAGGATGACATGCTGTAAAACATCAGAAAAGTTCTTGATGTTTTCACTGTGGGTCAACATCTGTTTCATATTGTCCCATGAGGCAGAAAGGGACCTTATGACTGCTCTGACTTGCAGCTCATCTGTGAGCGCATGGCCAGCATCCCTTAGCTTACCAATCATATTGGACATCACCCTTAGATGTTCACTCATGGTATGCTTAGGGTCTTTTGTGTAATCACAAGGCTCCAAAGTCGCGTAGTTGAGGTTCCACCAAAAGAGAACTTGAGCTGATCCCATAAAACTTTGCAAGTTGGAAGTTCATCATACTGCCCGATTAGATCATTTTGCAAGCTGCTCAACAAGGTGTAGCAGGCACTACGATCTTTTTTATTCCATTTCTGGTAGGCAGTGTGGTCTCTTAGGGGTTGCCCCTCAGTGGGCGAGACCATCTCTTTGGTCAAGTGCTCCTCGAGCTCTTGTTCGTTTAGCATGAATTTCATCTTTTTGTGTCAAACGTCATAATTATCTCCGTTAAGTTTCTCACCCTTAACGAGACCGGCTATGACATTCTTGGTGGCCATTCTATTCACTACATTAGTTTGCGCAAAGAAAAAAGATATTAATTATACATCCTTCTATTATTTCAAAAAATTCAAATGAAAAACATAATCCTTCCTCACATCATGAAATTGAAAATTTGCTAAGCTCGTAATCATCTCCCATGTATGTGAGTTGGGAAAATACTTTCCAAGTAATTTTTCGCAATAAATTTCATCATCATATAAGCCACAATGTAATAAATCATCCACATGATAATTTAGAACAATATAATTGCACCATACAATAAAGTGTGCAAGGATTCCATTGAGCCCTATTGGCATTCTAATAATTTATGCTAAGAAAATTCTGGCTTGAATAATGTGCGTGCGAAATTACATCCCCATACAAGGCTTTCTGAAAATATACAGAGAAATAGTAGAATACAACATCTTTGAGAATCCTACTACAAACTATTCCAATAAAACAAATGGAGATGCCGCGCAAACACATTATTCTCAAAAGAATTTTCTTAAAACAAGAGTAAACACATTAAACATAAGTTTCTTTAGAATGTCAATCTAATATTCATCTATTTAACCTAAAACTAGCACGCTCAAATAACAAGTTAAATGACAATTAAATGGATGAATAGACCACATTCTCCTTCCAAGGAAAACGAGCATGAAGGCTTTGAAATTGGGTTTGAAAAAGGTGGGCTTACTAAAGCCCAACAAATATACCTTAACAAAAGCATATTTAAATCATAACTCTAATCAAGGAAAATAATAAAACATAATTTATCTATGTCATATAGCTATCAAAAAATATTTATTTCTGAGCACAAAGTGCAAAAATTAATATTTGCTCATTATTCGTATTTTTTAGAATACAAAAGTATCACAAAAATACTCCCAAACAGCCCAAAAATGAGAGATAAATTTTTAAAAATTTGACAAACAGTGAATTTAATCTTACTATACCCTATGGAATTAAAGGAAAAATTTTGTGTGTACAAAACAAACTTTTAAAGCTAATTACTTTAGAAAAAGTCATTTAAAAAATTAAATAGAACACACACAGAGGGTATAAAGGTAATTCAAGACCACATTAAAAATTCAGAAGCCAAGAAAACACTCCACTCGCCGGCGGTGGGGTCAAAATCAGCCGGCAACAACCATCACGCGCCTCCACGGGCCTCCACGCGCCGCCATGCGCATGGAGCAGCGTCTGAAATTATTTTTTTTTGGGAGAGGCGCTTGGGCGAATGGATTTGCTGGGATGAGGTGGTGTGGCGCGTGGCTGGCGCGTGGACGCACGTGGCGGCTCCAGGGGTGGGGCTTGGCGCATGTGCTGCGCGTGGGGCGTGGCTTGGTGAGCGTGGCGGCTCCTCTTGAGTGCGTGGCACGTGTAATATTGTTCATCATCTTCCATTAAAAACCCTAATTTTCACAACCTCCACCATGTAAAGGAGGCCAACTTTCGAAGGCCATATCTGTCTTTTTTAGGCCAAATAATGCGTGCCATATATAGTTGGAAAGCTTATGCGACATAGGTTAATTATTTATCAACCGATCATGATAAAAACTGTATATCATGCTCCGAATTTGAGTCCAAAAACTCAAAAAAATCACAGTTTTCTTGAAAAATAAAATCGTGATTTCTCACAAACCATGCATCCAAAAATCACGAAATTTTACGTAGTTCATCCTCAACCATAGGAGAACAAAAAAATATAATTAGTTTTCAGAATAACATGCTCAAAAATTTAAAATTTTGAATTTTTCATAATGGGTCTCATATATCGTATTCAGAAAAAATCGCAACATGCACATAATTTATTCTAGCATGTTAAAGGCGAATCAACAAGTAATCATGCTCTGATACCAATGTTGAATAACAATTAATGCGCTACCACGTAACACATAGTGGGTTCAAAAACATACCATATGAAGTTTCTGAATATTCCGACGATAGATCCTTGTTGTTACGAGCCTTCAACACGCTCGCAGGTACGAAAACGGCTACTAGAGTCGAGTTCTTCATCCACAAACCAAATCCTAGAGCTTGGTGATTGCTCTAAAGAGAGTGCTATAGAGAGAGGGATTGTCATGTGACTTATTGTTGCATGACTTATGATTTTCTTGGGATATCTCTAGCCTTTATATAGAGATAGTATTTAGATACAAGCTTTACCTCAAACACTTAGGAGATAAGGTTGTATTTATCTCAAATACCTATGAGATAAATATTGTATTTATCTCAAATACCTATGAGATAAATATTGTATTTATCTCAAACACTTATGAGATAAATATCCTCTAAATAACTGTAATTATCCAGATTAACAAATACACATTATCTGTTAGTGGGCGGATAATGGGTCCACTGACCCAATTTCTGACAAAACGTGGTAGAGCCAATATTTTCCATGACGTGTTGTAAACAACTATTTGATAGAAAAATGCACAGGCAGTTTTGCAACAATAAAATCCTTTTAAGTGGCCAATTTCACAAGAAACTAATCGCCTTAAGAGGCTAGCGATGCTTGCAGGTCATGTACTTGGATAAACAAGTTGATCAGGGATCTTCTGGTTTCTTCACGTACTCTAGGTAAAGTCCAAAATTTAATTTTGCCTCAGCATTTGTGACCATGGGTGAATAGAAAACTGGTTCAAGAATGAAGAGAAAAGGAACAGAAGAAAATTGATTCAGAACTATCTTTTCCAAGGTTATGGGTTTGTTTCTGCAGAGACAAAGTACAAAGGTAGGAGAAAGTTTGGACTTAAGTGAAAGTAACCCAAAATAGGGAGGCTGAAATCTAAGAACATGATGAATTTAAACTTTTTTGGACAACACCCACGTACCGATTAAAAACAACTATTGGGCTTCTTTAATATTTTCAAAGGGCTTGGTTAAGTTCCTCTAATAAGAGGGATGGGCAGAACAAGAAAGTGAAAGAAGTGTGATCTAGGGTCATTTGTGGTGGCAAAACAAGAGAAATGGATTGGTGACAGTGGGGCACCGACAATGGTGATGATCATAAAGTAGTCGGCGAACAAAAGCTGCTCCGGTGCAGCGTATGATTTGAAACTGGTCAGATCAACAAAAAGCGGCAGTCATTTCAGCCTTGCAATCAGATTGGGGTAGAGCATCAGCTTGTAATGACGACGAAGCACCACCAGTGGGGATGAACCGAAAAAGATCCAGCTAACAGAGCACATTGTTGACGATGGCTGCAATGGCGACATATACTATGAAAGTTTAGCTTTGGCGGTTCGATGGAGGTGATGGTTTTGTTGCACCCTTTTTTTTTCTCTTGCCAGAAGTCAGATGGAAAATGAATTAGAGAGATCGAAGAGAGAGACAGTGAGGAGTGGATCTAAAAACTTTTCTTTTTATTCTTTTTGATAACAACATGGATGCATAGAAATAAAACAGGGATAGCAAGAAAGCACACCCGAAGCACCAAGGTGTGCTCGGATACCACTTGATGTGGCACAAGTTACCGAAAATGGCAGGATGGGGAAGAAGCAAAATAGGAAGCTAAAAAGAGGCACGAACTTTTGCTCAAGCTTTCTGATAGTGTAGCTCTTGCATAAAGAGTAACTATAGTTAGTTCCAAAACTTCATACATTATTATTTGTGCAAAGAATTGACTTGATTGATTTTCGGCGTGCTATTTTCACAAAATGGAGATCAGTTCTTTTTCTTTAAATTCTGATTTGACTGAGTGCATGAACTGAATTACTTCTGGAACAACTCAAATATAAAAAAACAAGAGACTATAAATGCAAAGCACGTAAAAGTGAAAAGGGGAAATTAAGCAGGTAACAGACAGATAGAGAGAAAGGGGTGAGTGAATTACAGGAGGAGATGAGGGGGGGCAGCGGCACCGAGGAAGCCGAAGAACGGCGCCATTTCGTCGGCACTGAACGTTGAACAAAACGACATGTTTGGTTGCCGGAGATCTAAGGGAAACCAACGTACGAGCCAGAGTTTGTGTTATTTTCAGAGGTTTCTCGAGGATCTAATTACAAAATTGGATGAAAGTACAAGCGTGCCTTTCCTCACAAGTTTAACATTTTGGCAGGTAAAAATGTAAATGCAAGTTTTTTGTCGCTAACTCACGCTTTATTGGCACGTAAGATACCCGTTTTTGAAATAACTCCGAACAATGGTTGTTACCATTTTATTCCTCTCCATTATATTTGTCTGTTCAAAATGGCCATGTGCTATATTTTATCAGCACATGTATGTAATTCGATGGACATTCGGTACCTGCTTTGTATCATAGTGTTACTTTTCTTTTATGAAATGCAAGTCTACAATTCCTCCAACAAAAAAAATGGCCATGTGCTTGTCATGTGGTCACTATATAAGGGACACATTTCGTCCAAAGCTATGATTTTGTCCCAAAAAAAAAAAGGAAATTGAGAGACTTTTCTAAAAATTGGAAATAGTTCAGGGGATCAAAATAAAATAATTAATCATAATTTTCCTCATCTCTCCACCACAATCGTCAAACCCATCTCAACTCGCCACCACTAACCCCCACGTCCAAGTATGTGCTTCACTCCATGTGAGTTCTCACCTTGTTGCGGATAAGACAAGTAGCCCTCATCACGTGCATATTTGTTGGTATTGCTCACGCAAATGTAGCAAAAATATTGGTATGTAATAAAAACAGTACTAACGATTATTGTAATATAAAAAAGTAGGTGCAAATATCTGCACATAAGATTCAACATGGTTCGGGATATTACGTGTCTACCTTCACGGTGCATGCAAACTTCTTTGAGAATATCCGACAAGTACAAGAAAATACTTAAGTGCTTAATCTTGAAAAAAAAAGGTCCGAGACTCTTATCCAATTGAACACTCTTGTACCCCCCACTCAATATTATTCCCCAAAATTTTTCACTTTCCCACTAACTTTGAGATGACCTCCTGAGATAGTTGAATGGCGTTATTTATAGCCCTTCTTTCACTTCATATATTAGTAGGTGCCCCACCAAATATACAGGTAAAATCACATGCAAAATGCCATGGCCATAAGTATAGTACTCTAGGTGGTCAGATTTCCATCACCAGCCAAGCCAACTCAACAAAGGCATGACAGGAACACTATTCTTCAATAGTGTAAAGTCACAAGAAGTCGCAACCCAATAATCTCCACTTTAAATTTTTTGTCACGACATCGTAAAGATCACCTAACATTATAACCTTTATTTTGACATTTGTAACGATGTCCATCCCCATGCCCTAGGATGATCATTCAATCTTAGCAATGCAGATGATTGATCAAAACCAAGCAATGCTTGAACTTGCTTTTGGTCACCAGCTTCATCGGCATTTCAGTTGTGTTCTCATTCCTGTGGATCTTGGAGATAATTTATCCACTCCTCAGATGATGATATTGCACATCAATAGGTTAGATTTTTGCATGATATACTTGGTTCTTTGACAAGTGATTTACACTCTAACTGTTGCATTGAGGAATATACCGCCTTGCTTGAAACCCAATCTCTTCAACCAAAGTTTTCAACCACAAAGCTTCTTTAGATACCTCTATCACTGTCATGTGCCTTGCTTCTAGCAGCTAATGTTGTTGTAGCTTGTAACACCGACCTCCAACATGTGGGTCCTCCATAATATGTGAACACATAACCAATTATGGAGCTTCTTTAATCAAGATCACCGATTAGTCTAGATTAACAAAACCGACAACCTAGTCTAAAGCACCATTTTGATTGTATGTCATACCCAAATAAACTATTCCTGCAAGGATTCAAAAAATAATCTATTTAGCAACACTCCAATGCTCCTCACGGGTATTTGCCACATATTTGCTGATAGCAATAAGAGCCTGAAAGATATCACACCTCATACAAACCATAGCATGAATAAGACATCCAACTACATTCGCATACATCACTTTGGTCGTAACTTTCACCTAGATAACTTAAAATGGGTAGCCAACGGTGTGTGCTCACATGTTTAGCTTCAAGTATGCCTCTCCATTACTTTTTAATTTTAATTCTGTTATGTTATTCATAGCTTCTTGGACTATGAATCCCTAGAGATCTCCATGTCAAGGATCTTTTGAGCAGCTTCAAGATCCTTTATCTCAAATTTAGCACTCAGTAGAGCCTTCAGCCTAGCAATTTCTGATTTACTCTTTGTAGTAATTAACATATCATCAACGTATATTGTCAAAAAGATATGTGATCCATCAAAAATTCTTTCAAATAAACACAATAATCATACACCAACAAGTATATCCTTGTGATGGCATAAATGAGTGAAAGCACTTGTACCATTGAAGAGAAGATTGCTTCAGACTATAAAGTGATTTTCTCAACTTGCAAGCACGATCTTTTTGCCCCCTATAAACCCCTCAGGCTGCAGCATGTAAATCAATTCTTCCAAATATCTATGGAGAAAAGCAGTTTGCATCTAATTGTTCTAATTCCAAGTCAAACATAGCATAACAGACAAAACAACTCGAAAGGTATGCTCACAACTAGTGAGAAAATTTCATTATAATTAATACCTTTCGTTCTAAGGATATCCCTTTGCCGCAATTCATGTTTTGAATATTTCACTCCTTTAAGAAACTACTTCTTTTTATTTGAACACCCACTTGTACCCAATAGCTTTTGTTTTCTTAGGCAGTTTTACCAACTCCCAAATATTATTTCTATGTAATGCTTCTATTTCTTGACATGGCTGTCATCTTTTTTTTTTTTTTGCCTTGACCATAAACTCCTTCTTTGTAACAAGACCGATCTCCTCAGCATACCACTATTGCCAAAGAAACCATATTCGTAAAACCATACACCTATTAGGAGCCTTTTTAGCACGTTTCTTCGTGCCTCTGGCAATCTTTGCTACTCGTCTTGGTGCGGCACTTGGTCTTCCACGGACTGTTTATCAATTTCTTGTGATTTATAGTCATCTACTTCTACCTCCATACTTTTACCATAATTTTGAACCATTTCAAGCTTCTCGGCATTCTGCTTCATCATCATGGAGGATTCGTCAAAGACAACATCACAACTAACAATCTTCTTCTTAGCAACTGGATCCTACATCCGATAACTTTTAACATCTACTTCAGAAGCAAAGAATGTGCAATTCCTTATTTTGCATCTACTTTTTAAAAGCTCCTCATACTGCACATGAACATAAGAAGGACAACCGACAATCCTTAACAAAGAAAAGTCAACGGGTTTACCTCTCCATACCTTTTTAGGTACATTTACCTCACGTACTATTGCAGGAGATCAATTGATTGTATAACAAGTTGTGCTAATTGCCTCAGCCCAAAAAATCTTCGGCAGTTTATGTGTCTCCTCATGCATCTAGCTTTTTCCAATAGAGTTCTATTCAAAGTCTGCATAACTGCATTATACTCTGGAGTTCTTTTAACTTTAAAAGTATGAGTGATGCCTTCCTACTTACAAAACTTCAAGAACTCTGTATCTTCATATTCCATGCCATTCTCAATTATGGAGTACTTCAACTATCGGTCTGTCTAAATTTTAACATGTATTTTGCACTGCTTGAAATGCTAAATACTTCATACTTATGCGTCATGAAATAAATCCATACCTTCCTGGAGCAGTCATTAATAAAACTGGCAAAGTAGCATGCGCCACCTTGTGATGAATCTAAAAACGGACCTCAAACATTTGAATGGACATAGTCGATAACACCCTTACTGGTATGAGATGTTGTAATCATAAAACTTATTCTGTGTTATTTCTCATACACACTATACTTGCAAAAATCCAACTTACATGATATTGTACCTTTCAACAAATTTCTTCGATGAAGTGTAGATATATCTCATCAACTTATTTGCCCGAGCCTCAAATTCTATAAAGTTGCACTATTTGTATTCGATTCTATAGGAGTAGTAACTTCAACTCCACTTGTAATAGTCTTACCAACTATTATATACAAGTTACCCAGTTTCTGACCTTGCATAATGACCATAACGTCTTTAATGACTTGAGAACTCCACCTTTTAGCAAAAAACACATAACCTGACAAATCTAATGCTTCCACAAAAATTAGGCTCTTTATTTGTTCAGGAATGTCTCGCCCGCTAGTTAAAGTTCTGACCACTCTATCAAACATCCTGACTTTTATGGTGCTTATTCCAATGGCTTTAGAACTAGCATTACTATTCATTAGAACACTCTTGACATCAGATGGCATACCTGTACCAAATCAATTGCTATTTGGGGTCAAATGATATGAGCATGCAGAGTCTAAGATCTAACTATATATCAGAGAACCACCTATCGAAACTAGTGCAAAACATAAGAGAAGGTCTGCTTCGCCTTCATCTGATTTCTCTTCAGGAACACCAGCAATGCTTGCTCACTTTTTATTGGCTTGAAGTTCCTGCAAATCCTTTCTCATTGTTTGACACTAATTTTTATAGTGGTCCTTCACTTTGCAATAATGACATATAACATCATCTCGTGCTTGTGATTGTGATTGAGCTTTTCCATGACAATTTCTTTTTCCTCGTTTCCAGTTATTGTTATGCCTTTAATCTAACTTCGGATCTGCTCTTGGAATAAGGCTATCGCATGGAAACTACTTCCTGAATATTTGAAACTATATGTCTCCAGGAGGGTTGCGATCACCTCACCTACTGTGAGCATGTCCTTCTAACAAGAAATGTTGCTCTCAAGGTCTCATAAGTAAATGTAAATTGAACAACAAGATCAAACTAGATCTTCCTCATTGATATTGACTTCCAAGTTTGGTAACTCCGTTGTGATTTTGTTGAATGCATTCAAATGATCTCTAATATATTTACTGTCATCCATCTGCAGCTGGTACAACTGCTTATTCTCCATATGGCTAAAGGATAAATTTCCTTCAGCATGTTGTATTTGACTTCAGGAGCCAAACTCGAACGGATTGTACTGACAGCCTTTGCCTCACACTCTTTCCAATCATTATCGTCCATTTTTTCAGGCTTCTTACCGGTTAAAGCTTTCATTAGTCATTCTTGTACCAAAATTTCTTTGACAGTACTTTGCTAGTGACTAAAATTTATTTTGCCATTTAAGTGCTGAACATTGATTTTTGTGCTATCCATCTTTATAAGATAGCAACAAATAACAAAAGCTCTAATACCAGTTATTAGAATCGCTCATGCAGATGCAGTAGAAACATTAGTATGAAATGGGATAAACAATAAAGAGAATTGTCACATAAAAAATAGGTGCAAAAGTATCTGGACACAAGATTTGACATGGTTTGATCATAACATGCCTACCTCCATAGGGCGTGTATAAACTTCTTCGTACTATGAGAATATTCCTATAAGTACATGAGAACACTTAAGGGATTAATTAAATAAAACAACTGAGACCCTTATCCGACTAGATACTCCTTGCACACCCCACCCAATATTATCTCTCAATAAAGAATGAGGTTATTAAAACTCTCTCTTGCTCACTCATTTTGGGACAATCCCCTGAGATGGTTGAGTAGCCTTGTTTATAAACTTTTTCATTACATATTTTGTAGGTGGCTGTAATGCCCCCGAAAATCGGGAGCTCTGTCGCCCCGAACTCCCGGGTCGTTAACCTACCAGATGACACCAAACCGGTCAATCTGTTCACTAACACATACTTTCACATATTTAATCCGATACCATCTCAAATTCTTCAAATACAAGCTTACAAACTGCTTAAACTTGGTCTATGAAAACCTAGGTTCTTTACAAACTCGAGACCTTACAAAACAAGGTGACAGTTTGACCCACGCAGAGGTCTCACATCACTGTAATGGCGGGCTTATTGGAACCTCACAAAGACTCTAACCAAATGTCCGAACTTACTACAGCTTATCATCACCTATAGAAGGAAATTAAATGAAGGGTGAGTTTTTAAGAGCTCAGTAAGGTCGTACACCAACATGATTACAAAAATGATTCCAAACAATCCAACTGACGAAGATTTCCAGAATACTTCAAACAGTCTACTCAATGATTTCCAAAAGGATCAAAACTCATCAGAAGTAGATACCAAAATAAACAATAATACTCATGACGGGTTCCAGAACAATCAATAAAAGATCATTTTTAAAGCCATCATTCCAAAATACGATAAAGGGTTTTCCAAAAGATTTCAAAAAGTACACAGATCATCTAAGACACTTCTTTCCAAAATACAGTGAATTTCTCAAGGGATTTCAACCAAGCACAAATTATTTCAGAGAATACTTTCCAATCATTACCGTAGCAGTCACGACAATATACAGAACAGAGAAAATAAAAAATCAACATTGATCCTGGGGTGATTGCAATGGCATTCCAGCAAGCTAATCAGAGTGTACACATGCATGATGTACCAAAATACTAGTCCCTTGGGTACTAGCCTGCTTTTCCATTCAGGATTCAGACCAGCCTTATTACACCCTTCCACATAATAGAAACCCAGGTCAACACAGAAAAATCAACAATATCAATGAGCTTTAACATAAACTCAATCACCGAAATCAATTCGGATTATAATAATAATAATAATCATACTGACATAAGTCAGCATTCGAAATTTTCAGAAGAGAAATCACAGATAAACAACAAAACTGTTGCGGATGGTTACCGAATATAGGCACAACAATTCAGAAGAATGGATACAAACAATTATCGAATTTGCTCAGCATGCAGTATGGACGAGCATCACAAGATTTCCAAATAATCGATTCATGTTCAGCATTGGGGTTTTCTGGGCAATAACATGTTGATATCAACACATACTTCAAAGTTTGACATTAGTCGTAAATAATTCGAAGGAGTACTTACAATTACGAGCTATCAAATAAGGGCTTGGACAAAATTCCTTACCCAGGGTTCAGATATAATCTCTTACATGCATCCGCAGCTAGCTTATCCTAACCTGAAGTCTTTAACTTTATCTTTAACAGAATGATCGAATCATCAGAATATAGTCTACAACACAATATTATAAACTTATTATGGACTCACACATGCTCCTAAAATAAACCTCCCTAACTGCGAATGTAAAATTACCAAAACACCCCTGAGGTGTAAAATGACAAAAAAGCCCCCCTCTCGGACTTAAATCACCCAAACGGCCTTCCCGTAAGACGAATCACTAAAATAAGCTCTTCATATATGAATTTATGCAAAAATACCTTTCTTAGGTTAAATTACCAAAATATCCCTTTCGGGGTGACAAATTACCAAACTACCCCCGTTACACTTAAATCATCAAAAATGATCTTTCTGCAAGCTAAATCACTAAAATATTCTTACCGTACCTAACTTTACTCAAAAATACCCTTTATGAGTAAAATTACCAAAATACCCCCTCGGGGTGGCAAACTACCAAAATACCCCTGAGGTTTCAGGCACTAGAAAAATTATGAAAAATATCTTAAAACGCTATTTTAAGCATCGTGATATCATTTCTGGTCTAAAAATATTTTTAAAAATTTTTGTCCGAAAATCCCGAATCAGTGTCCGGACTGAGCGCTAAAAGGTCAGTTTTGGAAAAAAAATATATATTCACCTCAGAATAGCACGAAATTTTAGATAATTAATCATATTTATAAAATAGGGCTTTCATAAAATATTTAGATTAAAATAACTTGGTTTACTAGGTTAAATAATTTGATAATTTTGGTTAATCGATACCCTAATTTAGCGCTCTTCATGGACACCGAAAATTCCCAAAATATTCCAGAGCGTACATCTCGTAAAAATATTAGGGGTTATTGTTTTGTACTTCGTCAAATTTTGGTCCAAACTATTTATAAATATTTATGAATAAACAGTCCAAATAATTTTTCACCTTTAGTGACGATTACGGTCACTATTTAGATTACCTACACATACTATTACACCTTCACCCACACGTACTTGTCTTCTTCCTCTCTGCCGACACACACACACACACACACACACACACACACACACACACTAACACACGGTTCACTCACACACATCAACTGCTACCCTAACCCACGCCCCAAAATACTTAAAATCACACATTAACCCACCTAATGCACATGAATCACACACAATTTCTCACATAATTACACACCCGAACCCATCACACACACGACACAGTCTTGTAGCACCACTAGAACACTCACACACTCACAAATTAAGCCATAACTGACCCACAAACACACACTCGTGCCCACCATAACAACCACAACAGCATACTGAAAACACTCTCACGATCATCCATCCAATATATACAACATCAACACACACCTGCACACACCGTTATATATACACACACGTGGTTCAAACGCATGCACACACACTGCACATTGAACTCATACACTAAATCATATACCAAATAGGGTAGGACAATTACCCCTTCAAAATTCTTCAATTTTTTTCCTTCCTCTTTCTCTGATTTCTGCCTGAGGTTTCTTCTCTGTTTTTTGCTTCTTGCTTTGTTTTTGTTCTGCTTCCATTTCTCTCCTCTGTTTCTCAGTTACTGTTTTGGCTCTCTCTCTCTCTCTCCCTCTTCCTTTTCGTTTCACCCGAGATTGATTTATCTTCAATCCACTATTTTACTATTTAATTAGCTTACTCATTGTAAGCTAGTAGGTGGTGGCAAGAGACTAAAAAACATGGTTTTTAAATTGTTTTTATAAAATTACACAAATACCCCCAAACTTTCTATAAATACTTCAAAGCCCCTAATTTTATTCCAACCTCCATTAGTTTAATTAAATGACCCTAAAACATATACTGTCACTCATTTCGTTATTTTTCATCACCAAAACATTATTAAATTTATGTCCCCACAGTTTTTTTTTCAAATTACGAAAATGCCCCCAAAATTTCAAATTTTACATTTTGCCCCAAAATTCTTTTAAGCATCAATACTCTACTAATACTCAAGCATTGCTCAAAATTATCTCCTGTTCATTTTTCGGAGCCCCGATGGTTATTTAACCGTCTCCCGAAGTTCGGGATATTACATTCTTCTCCCTTATAAAAATTTCGTCCTCGAAATTTGCTCGCGGATACCCTATCACTTATAATGTCTAAGTACCACGCTTCTGCTGCGCCACTTCGATAAATGTCGCATAATAGCTAATCTAAGTTATCTTTGACTTTCGCACCTAGATCCCTGTCCCACAGATATCTGAAGACAACTATTTAAATTCAAATCATAATACTAAACGGAAATCCTGTCAGGTAATCACTTCACTCTAACTATTCCAGAACTTCACGAGTGATGACTTAACTGGTACAAAACCCACTGAGCAGAGCCTATACTGCTCCGAATTTTGGGCATATCAAACAAATAAAATCAACTCTAATACCACAGGCTTTTACCGCACTTTACTGACAATATACCTGAGAGTTTATTCTTCGTACAACTTACTTAATGATTGTAAGCTTAACCTTAAGCTTAAGGCGTATCGAAATATTCAACGATGGTCACCCCTGACCTGCGGTTTACCCAAGCTAACATGGTAGGGTAATTAGTTCCTATAAGCACTTACACCTCGCAGTCACCAACAGAGATAATCAATCAAAGACAAAAATTATAGCCACTAGGCTTTCACTGCACACTCTAATACCTCAAAACAACGAGGCCAAATTATTGCCAAGTTCATCACCGAGAGACGTGTTATCGTAACAAAGCTTTGTATTGCATACTTAAGGTTCTGCATACAGTTCATAAATGACAGAAAACTATAGCTACTATGGTCTCGCTGCACGCTCAGGTGTCTTAAATCAAATAGGTCCAAACTATTGCCGGAGTCATTACAGAAAGATGTGTTATCTTAACACAATGCAAAATATGATTTTGCACTCACATAACTTGCACTTCCACTGAAGTTTAATGCTCTAAATTATCACATCACTTCTGATTCATAGTCACATCATTGACAAATATCTTATAGCCTTATCCTTCAATCACCTATTTCAGTTAAACATTTAAAACCTTTCGATTCTCTAAAGCAAGTACATAAGGTCTATCATCATGTAACCAGCCACGGTCTCAATCTTATACCAAATCATCCAATAGCTTATCCAAACCTAATCCACGTTCCCAGAGTTTATTCGCGCTCACAGATTACCTGAGGCTTAGGAATCTACCTAACCTCATATCCAGGTAGGAAAACTATGCAAATAATGATAATAATAATTACAATCAGGCAATCAAAACACAAAAATCTTTAACAAAATCATGCATATTGGCTCTCAGGTTCACAACAGAATTTTGTGACATTTTAGAAGCAACGACAAACACAGAAATAATAATATAGGTCTGGCAAAGCATAGTCGACCCAACGACTCGGAGCAATTGAAATTGGAAGAAATTATTGGTCCTTAATAAGATTCGTAGCTTTTCCCATGGCCAATGGGTCAGATACTACCCCATCAAGTCCAAATAGACTAGAAAGCACAGATAAATATCTCAAAAGGGAATAAGATGACTTGGCATGAACGAAATCTTATCTGACGTCTCAGTGTAAGCTGACATTCAAATAAGTCGTCCTTGAATTCAACATGTAGAAGAATGAATGAGATAACAGAGTAAAACTTCAGATTCCTTCTTGTACCTTTAAACCAAATTTTCAGTCTTAACACCAGTCATTTCCCAAAACACTATTCTTATTCATAAATCAAATAACCAACTTAACTACTACTAGTACCTTATAAACTTTTCAGATACAACTAGGGTTTTCCCCACAATACACGAATGCATGATTAGCAAATCACCAATTCACACCTAGTATGATATCAAAATCCTGAACAACAAATTAAATGAGGTCCATAGAAGGATGAGAATCGCAAAATAGTCAAAGACTCTCCCAACGGAGTACTTATCACATGGGGTCACCGAAAAACTGACCGCCACCCTGACCAGTACTCTACGTAGGTAAAACTTTGAAACTCTGCGATGGTTCAACTCTAGTACTCTAAGTTGGTCAAGCGCCTTTACCCCGCGCTCCCCTACATCCCATGTTATGCCTCACTCGAATTTCAGAACTCTGTCTAGATCACAGTATAACCAAAGTGGCCCTGAATTCCTAATTCTGGCCCAACCTTTAACTTTAGGCCCAGTGCTGTGCCAATTGTAAAAATTGCTAACGCATGTCAGCTTTTACAAATCTGTTTGGAAAAATTCTTATTTATCTCTTTTCTATCCGTCCTGTATTTATTCATGCCTTCCTCCATTGTCAGATTTAGACTGTTCCAAAACACATGCCAACTAAGGACATTCCATATAGCTCGTCAGTCGAACTGGGATCACTCTATTTCTCAATTCAAGTTTAAGCCCCCACTCAGACTTCTAGCATCTATTTGCCTTCGTCGATAACATCCTTAGAGTGAATTTTAGCAAGACAATAAATCATCATTTCAAATTCTTCAATCGACTCCTGATCTATTTGCGTCACATTGAGAAAATTCCCTGAACATCTATTTATAAAATCTCGTATAAATACTGGTCAAAAGTAATTCCTTGAACTGTTCCCAAGTGATATCAATCAATTGCTGATGAGTTGGACTCTTCACAACCATTTTCCACCACTCATCGGTCTCGCCTCTTAGTTTATATACGACAAATTCAATCTTTCATCACTTCACTTACAGTTGCTCAAAATTTATACAATTAGTTGCTTAAAATTTTCCTCAATTTTGCTAATCTAGTTCATTGTCCCTATAGGGTCCAGCAAACCTTTGTAGCTAGCCATTTCATCTGTTAAGATCACCAAGATACTCGTATCTCGAGGTTATGGTTGTGGTTGAACTGTATTCTATGTCATCCAAGTTGGAATCAGGTTTATAGTGTTCAGAATCATAACCATCAGTTCTGGATTCTGCTGTTTCCCACTATTAGGTAGAGGTACCCCTCTACAATCATAGAACCTCCATACAGTACATTGCCCAATCTGAAGGTTGTCTGGTCAAGTCTTTCCAATGCCTGAAGTCCCTGCTTATCTTATGTAAATCTGTTGGAATTTCATCTATCGGGCCCTCTCTGCCATCTCTATTGGAAGTGCTCCGAATGCAGACCATACTAATACAATCTACAGTTTTCAGGGTTATATCAACATGGGTTTAAACAACAACACCATTACAATCAAGGCAAACTTTTAACTCTACCATCATCCTACCCCATTCTCATTAACCGGAATACAATTTTACAAAATTGTGTTACCCGTATTTCGTGGGTCTTGTGGCTACATAATCATATACTTAGACTCTTAATACCACAAGACCGAACGGCTCTGATACCAACTGTAACGCTCCCAAAAATCCAGAGCTTCGTCTCCCTGAACTCCTGGGGCGTTAACCTACCAGATCACACCAAATCTGTCAAATTTGTTCACTAACACATACTTCAACATATTTAATCCGATACCATCTCAAATTCTTCAAATACAAGCTTACAAACTGCTTGAACTTGGTCTATGAAAACCTAGGTTCTTTACAAACTCGAGACCTTACAAAACAAGGTGACAGTTTTAACCCAGTAGGGGTCTCACATCACAGTAGTGGAGGGCTTACTGGAACTTCACACAGACTCTAACCCACTTTCGAACTTACTGATTTATCATCACCTGTAGAAGGAAAATCAAATGAAGGGTGAGCTTTTAAGAGCTCAGTAAGGTCGTACACCAACAGGATTACAAAAATGATTCCAAAGAATCTAACTGACAAAGATTTCCAAAAAACTTCAAACGGTCAGAAACTCAGTGATTTCCAAAAGGATCAAAATTCATTAGAAGTAGATAACAAAATAAACAATAATACTCATGATGGGTTCTAGAACGATCAATAAAAGATCATTTTTAAAGTCATCATTCCAAAATAAGATAAGAGTTTTCCAAAGGATTTCAAAACGTACACAGATCATCTAAGACAGTTCTTTCCAAAATACATTGAATTTCTCAAGGGATTTCAACCAAGCACAAATTATTTCGGAGAATACTTTCTAGTCATTACTGTAGCAATCATGACAATATATAGAACAGAGAAAATAAAAAATCAACATTGATCCTGTGGTGATTGTAAAGTCATTCCAGCAAGCTAATCAGAGTGTACACGTGCATTATGTACCAAAATACTAGTCCCTTGGGTACTAGCCTGCTTTTCCATGCAGGATTCAGACCAGCCTTATAACGCCCTCCTACAGAATAGAAACCCAGGTCAACACAGAAAAATCAACAATATCAATGAGCTTTAACATAAGCTCAATCACCGAAATCAATTGGGATAATAATAATAATAATCATACTGACATAAGTCGGCATTAGAAATTTTCAGAAGAAATCAGAATTTTCAGAATAGAAATCACAGATAAACAGCAAAACTATTGCGGATGGTTACCGAATATAGGCACAACAATTCAGAAGAACAGATACAGACAATTGTCAAATTTGCTCAGCATGCAGTATGGGCGAGCATCACAAGATTTTTTAAATAATCGATTCAGGTTCAACATTGAGGTTTTCTGGGCAATAACACGTTGATATCAACACATACTTCAGAGTTCGACATTAGTCGTAAGTAATTCTAAGGAGTACTTACAAGTACAAGTTATCAAATAAGGGTTTGGACAAAAGTTCTTATTCAGGGTTCAGATAAAATTCCTTACCTGGATCCGCAGCTAACTTATCCTAACCGGAAGTCCTTAGTTTTATCCTAAACGGAATGATCGAATCATCAGAACATAGTCTACAGCACAATATTATACCTTATTACGGACTCATACATGCTCCCAAAATAAACCTCCCTAACCGCGAATGTAAAATTATCAAAATGCCCCTGAGGTGTAAAATGACCAAAAAGCCCCTCTCAGACTTAAATCACCCAAACGGCCTTCCCGTAAGTAGAATCACTAAAATAAGCTCCTCATATGTGAATTTATGCAAAAATACCTTTCTTAGATCAAATTAACAAAATACCGATTTGGGGTGGTAAATTACCAAAATACTCCCGTTACACTTAAATCATCAAAATGATCTTCAGGTAAACCAAATCACTAAAATATTCTTATCGTATCTAACTTTACTCAAAAATACCCTGTATGAGTAAAATTATCAAAATACCCCCTCGGGGTGGCAAATTATCAAAATACCCCCGGGTTTCCTGCTCCAGAAAATTTTGAAAAATATCTTAAAACGCTAAGGGGCTGTACGTTTACGTTTTTCAGTTTTCATTTTTGTAACGATGATGAAAAAGATGCCTTTTTCGTGTATGTTTACGTTTTTTCGGTTCCGTTTTGGATAAAATTTTCAAATAGTGTCAAAAAAGCTGAAAACACCCAAAGGGTGTTTTCACCTTTTTTCTCGAACTGTATTCTCCTAATCAGAATACCACATCTTCTCCCTCATATCTACCACCCTGTTTCAACAAACACTCACCAAACTAGACCACCCATTTCACCGAGTCTTCCTAGAAATGAAAATAGTGGGGTCCATTAATGAATTGGTTCAGAAAAAAGTTGGTGAAAATGAAAATGAATATGATAAACGTACAGAAAAAATTGAAAAAGTAGATACGAAAAAAAGTAAAAGTACACAATACGATTTTAGAACTGAATACTAAATTCTGGAAACCAAAAACAGAATATAGAATACAGAAAAAAAAATCTCGTAAGCGTACATGCCCAAAGAATCTTGATATCATTTTTGGCCTAAAAATCATTTTTGGCCTAAAAAATATTTTAGAAAATTTTCGTCCGAAAATTCCAAACCGGTGTATGGACCGAGCGCTAAAAAGTAAGTTTCAGAAAAAATACCTATTGGTCTCAGAACGACACAAAATTTTAGATAATGAATCATATTAGTAAAACAAGTCTTTCATAAAATTTTCAGATTAAAATAACTTGGTTTACTAGGTTAAATAATTTGATAATTTTGGTTAATTGATACCCTAATTTAGCACTCTTCAAAAACACCAAAAATTCCCAAAAAATTTCAGAGCGTACATCTTGTAAAAATATTAGGGGTTACTGTTTTGTACTTTGTCAAATTTTGGTCTGAACTATTTATAAAACTTATGAAAAAATTATCTAAATAAATTTTCACCTTTAGTGACGAATACGGTCACTATTTAGATTACCTACACACACTATTACACCTTCACCCACATGCACTTGTCTTCTTCCTCTCTATCGAACACATAAACTAACACACGATTCACTCACACACATCAGCTGCTACCCCAACCCACGGCCCAAAACACTTAAAATCACACACCAACCCACCTAATGCATATGAATCACACACAATTCCTCACATATTTACACACCCGAACCATCACATACACACACATACACGATACAGTCTTGTAGCACCACTGAAACACTCACACACTCACGAATTAAGTCATAACTGTCCCATAAACACACACTCGTGCCCACCACAGCACCCACAGCATACTGAAAACACCCTCATGATCATCCACCCGATATATACACCATTAACACACACCTGCACATGCCGTGATATATACACACACACGGTTCAAACGCACGCACACACTCTGCATAATGAACTCATACACTAAATCATATATCAAATAGGATAGGACAATTACCCCTTCAAAATTCTTCAATTTTTTTTCCTTCTTCTTTATCTGATTTCTGCCCAAGGTTTCTTCTCTATTTTTGCTTCTTGCTCTGTTTTGTTCTGCTTCCATTTCTCTTCTCTGTTTCTCGGTTACTATTTTGTCTTTTTCCTCTCTCTCTCTCTCTCTCCCTCTCCCCCTTTTCCTTTCACCCGAGATTCATTTATCTTCAATCCACTATTTTACTATTTAATTAGCTTACTCATTGTAAGCTAGTAGGTGGTGGCAAGAGACTAAAAAACATGGTTTTTATAAAATTACACAAATGCCGTCAAACTTTCTATAAATACTTCAAGACCCCCAAATTGTATTCCAACCTCCATTAGTTTAATTAAATGACCCTATAACATATGTTGTCGCTCATTTCGTTATTTTTCATCACCAAAACATTATTAAATTTATGTCCCCACATTTTGTTTTTCAAAATTACGAAAATGCCCCCAAAA
This sequence comes from Escallonia herrerae, assembly GCA_033070095.1. NCBI lineage: Eukaryota > Viridiplantae > Streptophyta > Magnoliopsida > Escalloniales > Escalloniaceae > Escallonia > Escallonia herrerae. Next base: position 195,831 of record JAVXUP010000193.1, read on the forward strand.
TTTCAAAAATTATATTTTTGTCCTAAAATTCTTTTAAGCATCAATACCTACTAATATTCGAGCATTACTCAAAATTATCGCCCGTTCATTTTTTGGAGCGCCGATGATTATTTAACCGACTCTCGAAGTTCGGAATATTACAGTGGCCTACCACATGTATAGAAAAAAAACACGCAAAATGCAATTGTTGTAAGCACAATAGTGTATGTTGTTGGATTTTCATCACCAACCAAACCAAGTCAACGAAGACATGGTAAGAACACTGTTCTTTGAGTGTAGAGTGACAAAAGGTCACAACTTAGCACTATTGTCGTACACATGCTTAACTTTTGATTACGAAAGGCTCTACTTCAAACTCTTAAAAGGAATAATGTTGAGTTCCCACCCCTACCTAGTACAGATATAGCTCAACTTATAGCAACAATTATACAACTAAAATCTTATTCCAACATGACTTTCCTAAATCATAACCATAAGGAACGCAAGTTGGTATATTTGACCCTCAAATGACTAATGGTGTGAAAGGAGTGGCCACCATTTCATGTGATGAAAGGTTTTATGGAACATAAATGCATAAAATATGGGTAGCCCTCCTTGAGCCTCCTAAAATATGGTGTATACATCGTACTCTATGATATTCCAGCTAGCAAATACCAAAGCTTAGAGTTTGGCCCTTGGAATTTTGATAATACCATGTTTGCTCAATGGTCACCTAGTTATCTCATTTGAACGTGATGGTCTCAGTACAATCCATATCGAGGGAATTGCCTGAATTCCCTTACAACTCTAGACTCCCATGATGTTAAGCAAAATTCTTAGATCAATAGGCAAACTTCTCTTTATCGGTCGTATGATAGCTACCAAGAAGCGCATAGCCTATACCAAGGAGCATTTAGTCTATACACGAATATGCATTGGATATCAGAAGATTTTCCAAGACTATCTCATTTTTAGAGTTACAGAATGCGGTAATGCAAAGATTGGAGTATGTCTTAGCATATCTCTGAAATTGTGGTGGGTGAGATATGGCATCCATTCGGAGCCTTAAACATTGACAAATAAGTTCACACCTCATTTGATATTTGTGGAATGAGAATAAACAAATGGTTTGTGAGCTACACCGAGTATACCCTTTCAACTATCTTATTCACAGTGTGTCTCCTGTTTTTTAGGAACTGTGTCGAAAAGCCTGTGAATGAGGTTGATGACCACTCTATAAAACGGGAAGCTACTCCTCAATTCTGAACACCAAACATCAAAGCAATACTCTCTCTTGAGCTGCCATCAAAGCTTAAGGTTTTGGTTCTTGGAATCGTAGGAGCAACTCTAGTAGCTGCTCTTGTGACAAGGAAGGCATAACACCATTCGAGGCAAGCATTAGATAGTTCGTAACACAAGCTTCAAATCCTTCCATATTTGAATCTGTTAAGCTAATCCGCATTTGTGGACTCACACCTTTCTTTTCTTTCCTAACTTATCTGTGTTTCTTTTGTATCCTTACGCCACTTCATTCTTGTTGTGTTGTGAAAACAACTGCCTTCGGCACATAATGGACTGCTTGCAACTTTTATTCAATAAGGCTTTGCCATGGGGAGAGATATGGAGAGAGAGCTAATGACAAGATCTACATCTATTATTTTCTGCCATCCTAAATGTACCTAAGACTGTCACAAGGAAATAGATACCTTCACTGAGGATCTAAGTTCGGCAATTGTTAACAAAAATGAACTCAGTAATCTAGAACTTGAGACTAGAGATTCCATCAAGGTTCGAACAGGTAGGTAAGGAGAGGAATTATTCGATCTTTACAGATAAACAAACCAATCTATCTTTTCAATTGACTAAGAGATCAGAGTTGGTGAAACTCACAGTTGGCAAAACTCACTTGCTTTGATTTCGATTACTGTAGAAAGGTGACTTACGGGATAGTAGGTTCTTGAAGGAAGTCTGCTTTTGAAGTCAGCCGTACCAGTCAGAAATGTAAGCTTAGAACCATGCCACCTTCTTCTGATGATAGCTCCGGGGTGATCATGGGTTGAGGCTAGTTCACTAATGCACTAAAGCACATTAGCGATATAACTCTAAAAGCTCATTCTTTGATTCCCTGACTGACTTTACTCCATCCTCCAATAGCTTTTATTAGGTTGCTCCCATAAATAATGCAAGAGTAAGTGCTGAAACACTAACCGCTTTTGGTCTTAGCTGCCTGGGCATTGTTGAGGAAGCATAGAATCCATTTCTGATTCTACTAGGCCTAATATCATCACGTTATTGTGCCCTACTCGCCTGGAGGTAAACTACCCTTACCATTGTATATCTAATCCATGAATCTACTTTTTAGGAACAGATTAGGGTAATTCCGGCTAATGTAGGGCCTACCATTTCCTTCTTTATTTTTCTGATTGACTGGAGCAAGAAGGGTGCATGTAACATCTCTGTACACTTTAGTCTATGTACAGCTTGTTCAGTTCACTTGGAAGAAGAGATGAGGTAAGCCAATATCCAGTGCCGACTGTATGTACGACTAATTGTTAGATGCTAAATAAAATAGAATGATGATGACCTTTTAATCTGTCGCTCATAGGATTTGGCTCATCATTGTCTCATAAAATGTTCATACTACAAATTGTTTGGACACAAGGAGGAACACTACAGAAACTTAAGGTTACACAAATCTGGAGAGCTAAAGTTTGTACCACTAGTGGGACTCATATAAGCCCCCACATGTAAGGAAAACAAATGTTGGCTAGTCTAACTATTACCCCAAGCACATCAGTACCTATGGTCACTGGTAATTCCTTTAAGCAACTTGTTGATCTTGAATTAGAGGAAAATACCTTAGCTGAAGAATTATCTGGTGATGAGTAATGGACAATTATACATCACACAAAAAGAAAAAAGATGATTGCTCTCAAAGAGAATTTCCAAAGGCGATAACCAAAAAAGTGCTGCATCATAAGCCACCATAAACACAGGTGGCAACTTCTGGTTATACTTGATTATCAACTCCTCCGTGTGGAGGGGTCTCAATGACCCCTGTAAACAAAATAAGGTAAAAAAGAGTTACTAAGACAATTTCATAATTAAATGCGCTCTATAGGGAATCTCTTGTAAGGCCTGAAAATACTAAGAAAATAACTACGGCATGGCTACCAAATTGGAACTTTTAGCAAATCTTAATCATAAAGGTGTATCTTCCATCTGGTGTGGTTGTGATAAAAAAAACATTATTTATATTCAAGTTATCAGTAGTATGTCTCATGTCATCGTTGCCTTGGTGACTATGAAAGTCAAATCTGGCAATTGGTATATTATGTATTATATATGGCAATAACCTATGTTACATGGACTCAGTACGAGTGTCCAGATCGGATACGTGTCCAAGTGTACGACTCGTCTAATTTTGAAAATGCAAGACACTGGGACACGACAAAATGTTCATATTTATTATTACTTTTAGTTATTTCTAAGGCAAAAAGGTGTTTCTTGTGATTTATTTGATTTTAATTGACAACTTTTCTCGTCTCAAAGTAATAAGTAATTAAACAAAAGACTATATGATAGTATCATAATGACATATCCTATGAGATGTGTCGGACACATATCCCATACCAATGTTCAAGTGTCGAGTGTCCGACACGGGTACTTCACACAAACCGAAGAGTCCATGTAACATAGGCCATAACAAAGGGAGTAGAAGAAGAGCTTTTCGGAAGCATCTCTTATTCAATGCAAGAATCAAGGTGGAATTGGTATAATAAGTGCGCACTGAAGCTCCAAATGAATGACCTCAACACTAGGACGTTATTATACACTTGGTACAGTAAAAAGGATCTAAAGACATCATCTTTAGTTGGATAGGTAGAGTGCTCCACAGCACTGTGTTATCGAATCTCGGTCCAACTGCTGAAGCCTTGCCTTTGGGAGTCCCTGATCACTCAATGCTACTCATTAATCTCATGATCTATGTTCATGCATGTGGCAAGCCTTTCAAGTTTTACATCTTCTGTATAAAGCATCAACTTTTCCTGGTATTTAAAGGAATTCAAGGAGTGCTCCTTGTATGGGGGATGATATGCATAACACCGTGAGAATGGTGATGAGATTAAACCTCAGCGTAGGAGGCTTAATAAGAAACACTACGATAATATCTCTCTAAGTCAATGACAAAATGAAGGAACTCCTAGTTGTTTAAACCATCGTCTATACTACTTAGGGACTACTCAACTTATACAAAAAGAAAAAAATCCATAACACTCAATAATATGCACTATCTGCTGTCGAGAAAGCATATTATTCCCAGAAATCTAGTGTTCCAAAGATGTTGGCCTTGGAGACCAGAACATTGCCTATTTACATAAAAGGTGCAAGTACACAGAGCAAGGAACAAAATCTCCTTCATTCATAATCATGATGGAGAAAATTTTGACGGAAAGCAGGTTAGACACCAAGAAGTCATCGAACATTTCTCTGACTTAAAGGCACACAATGGGGATAAAATGCTACTTGCAGGCTACAAAAATGATTAAGAATGTGCTTATTACTAATCAACAATCTATCATATTGAAGCCTATTTCTCCTTATGAGATTAAAGAGATGGTTTTTGCCTTCAAAAATAATAATGCCCCTAGGCCTAATGGATATAGTGTTGAATTCTTTCAAGCTGACTTGAACATTGTAGGGAAGGACTTCTTTATAGTAGATGTGGATTTTTTCTAAAAGGATCACACTATTCATATGATCAAGAATACTTCTCCGACTTGATTCCTAAAGCTCCTTGCCCTGTAACTACGAAACATTTAAGAACATTTCCTCGCTGCAACATTCTTTACACATGCTTCTCTAAACTTCTCACCAAAAGATTGCAGTTTGATTTTTGTCATCTAGTTAGCCATAGTCGAACTGCCTTTGTCCCTAGTATAGCAATAGCAGATAACATACTATTGATGCAAGGATTGGCGAAAAACAACCATGGAGCCAGTGCCCCTCTCCCTCCCCTCCTCCTTCCCCTACCAGATTTGCTTTGAAAGTGGACATTCAAATGACCCAATTTGATTTCCTATAGAGAGTCCTTGAGGTCCCAAGATTCCCCAAGCAGGTTACCAACTAGACTATGAAATGTGTACGTCAGCCAAATTCTCTGTGAGCTTATATGGTGACCTTAGCGGGTTCTTTCGTAATGCTAAAAGACTCGGGCAGGATGATCCTATGTCTTCTCCTTTATTCCTCCTTCTAGTGGAAACATTTGCAGATCTTCTTGATGATTATATTAGTGAAAGTGACATGACCTGAAAAAATATGTCAGCTTTGTAACGACTTATTCATATTGGCTAGTGCTGATCAATCCTCTCTTTCTCTTACGAAGATAGCGATCACTGAATTTGTCGATCTCTCTCGGTTGAAAACGAACCTACAAAGAAGTGAAATCTACTTAGATTTTGTATTTAAAGAGAATGCTGGTAATCTGAGTACTTTGTTTGACATGAATGTGGGGTCTCTTCTTCTTAACTATCATGGAGTTCCACTAACTTGCACAAAGCTTAGAGCAACTGAATGTCGAATTCTCAAAGATGTCTTACACATCATTTACTAGGCATTAAGGCAACTTTCTCAATGCTGGGAGACTGTAACTAGCCATCTCTATAGTATCTAGCATCCAGGTTTACTGGTGTTACGCCCTTTATTCTCCCAAAAAGGTCTATCTAGCTATTGAACATCAAAAAAGTTCGTTATAATGGGTAGCTCCTAAAAAGGCTCCTAAATGACCACTCAATGATAAATGATAAAGGAGGTAGGGGTGCAGAGACAAGAGGAGGTTCTCTTAAAAAGAAAATGTTCCGTACTAACTGAGTCGGGTCCAATACCATGGGTTCCAATGCTTAGAGCTTTCATCTAGACTGGGAATGATATGAAACTATCAAGTGTTAAATTAGCCTAGAATAATATTTGCAAGCCTAAGGAGGAGGACAGTATTGGGCTCAAAAGAGCAAAGAATGAAATAAAGCGGCAATGTCTAAATGCCTTTGGATATTGCTCGGAGAAAAGTATCCCTCTGTTCATCTGGTAGCATACTTAAATCTCCAGTGGTTTACTCCAAGTGACTTGTCTTGGATATGGTAGAAGCTTATTAAGCTTGGAGCTAATATTTAGAGATATAACATATACGAGATTGTTGATGACAAATGGCCATGGCTTGATAACTTGTAACCCATTACTAATCGATATGGGCCAAGAATTATCTATGATGTTTCCGGCCACAGCGATGCTAAAGTTTTTGAGACCACTGTGAACATATATTGGCATCTCCCTATTACTAGATCCTCTTTTAAGTACTTAAGATTAAGGACATACAGCTTCTCTGCAGTGCCAATTCGTAACCCTACAGCCCCTCACAAAGTGACTGGAATCTGAGCGCTAATGCTCAATTAATATAATCTGCATGAAGTGCGTTAAGAGTTTTAAAGCCCCAGATAACCCGATGGAAGCTGGTATGGCTTATATACATACTTTGGCATAGTTTGTAAAAGAAAACCGATAACTAAAGATAAGTTGAAGGCTCAGAACATCATTCTTGATGATACTTGCAGTTTATGCAATTAACATCGGGAATCACATGAGCACCTCTTCTACGCTTGTTCTTACACTTAAACTATCTGGAACAAGATCCCAAAATGCATCAATAGAACCAACTCTTTTGGTAATTAGACCATGTACCTTAACTATGCTACGGAAGACAAGACTAGAAAAACATACAGAGAAATTCAAAGCACTATCAAGTTTAAGACTACACACGTTGAGGGTGTACACCAAACCGTTTGTACTGAGGCCAAGCACCGGACATGTAACTGGATAAAAGCACCCAAAATCTTTGAGAATTGGTCATATCGTCAATCCTTGAGAGTTCCTGGTTACATCTTGGTTTAACTGGTCATTAAGATTATTAATCAAGGTTTGTCTGTATGATGTAGTTTATACTTTAATGCATGACTACAAATGACATCTTACGAAAGAAAAGTTATCAAAAATGGTGTGGAGTGTAAATTTTCATATCCCGTATAGCTTAGTGTAATAGGTGGGCACCTCATTGATGCAAAGTACAATTAGTACAAAAAAGATCAATCCACACGTACGTACAAGGGTAATGTTAAGTTATCAATTTCTCTAAAAGTTTTAACTTAGAGAATGGATCCAACGATGCATATCATGCCTTTACACTTCCCCTTATGTATAAGCCCCCTTATTGCATATTGAGAGACAAAGACAAATGAAGGTGCTTGCCCATGAAGATTCCAAGACAAATCATAGTGCACCACCATCATGTGCACAGATAAAACAGAGTTTAAATTACATTATAATAAAGATGGGCCAAATTTGTCAGCTTGAAAAAATCGTACTCGAGACCTTGCCAAACCGGAGCCTTGATAGTATGTTAAGTTACCAATTACTTTAAAAGTTTAAGCCATGGGTGCATAGGCCCAACAACTTATATCATGCATTAATATGTAGTTTAATGAGAAGATTCAACTTTCTTCACGATGTTACCCTAACATGTAAATGTAAGACTTTTCGGTTGTAAAAACATTGATTTTGGGTCTTTGAGATGTATAAGATAACCCGTGAAGTATTTAGAACAAACAGTTTTTGCGAAGGGCCTTTTAGTGTTTTGCACTTCGTAATTTCTCATGACTTGATATCTAACATGCTTTTAACATGAAGAACACGAGTCAAGCCTAGTAGCTAGGTTCGTCTTAAAGCCTTGACTATGATTAAGCCTATTGTGCATTTAAAGGGCGAGAAATCAAGGGACAAAGAACGCTATCCTAGCTCTCCTAAGTCTTGAAAATTTTTAGAAACAACGTGCTAAGTAATGGTTGCCCAGTACAGTCACTTATACAAACCTATTAATGTTCAAAAATTATTACAAAAATTTATGTTTTGAAAAAAGCCACTGAACCTATCTCGCAAGAGTTATTTTAGCCTCTTTGCCACAAATCCTGATTGAAGCAATGGTAGAGCAGAAAATGCGTGAAAAGAAAAGGCTGAAAAGCCGAAAGCGTCTCTGTAATTTTTGTCGTTAACAATAACAAAATAAGTTGGTTTCCTTTGTAATAATAATAATAATAGCTTTTTCTCTACTTTGAGGCTTTAATAAGCTTTTTAGCTTCCTTTTTCTCTACTTCGATGCTTTTAGCTAAAACGTGCCATAAAGTAGTTCTAAAGCAAAATTCTCCTTCTTACTCTTAAGAGCCCTTTTGGGATCGATTAAAATAAGCAGATTTAGTTTAAATTCAAATCAGTTTTCAAAATCTGATTTAACCAGAATCAGTTTGCTGTTTGGCAAAAGTAGTTGTAAACTAGATTAAATCTATAAAAAGTGTTTGGATAAAAAGTACTTAAATCATTTTTACTATGACAAAATGACCATAGATGATACTCAATAAATAATTTTCTAATATTCAAACAACGTTAACATAACTTTTATTTATAAATAACCTTAAAATAAAAGAAAAGATTACAAGATAAGAAGATAGAAAAACTTACAGAAATGGTGTGGAGGAAGAGGGCGGATGTATCTTTATGTGTGTTTTAGCCTTAGGAGAATAGTAGCAATATGAGAAGAGATAAATTCAAAAAATTATCTAACTAATTAAGGGGTATGAGAGGTCTTCTTGTAAAAGTTATGGGAATAGGATGGTAAATTAGAAGGTCAAACCTCCCTGAATTATGAATTAAATCAGTTTTTAGCTTTTAGAGATGAACTCTTGTCAAACGTCCAAAAAACCTGATTTAATCTAAATAAGTCGGCCTTTCCGAAACCTTCACGCTCCCTCTTTCTCAGCTGAACAGAGTTGCAGAGTGATCGAGAAAGATAGGATGGCGGAGTCAAAGGTGGAGACAATCTCAAGGCTGGCTCAATGGAGAATCGAAAACTTCGGGGCCTGCACTTACAAAAGATCCGACCCTTTCAAGGTCGGGATTTGGAACTGGTAACTCGTCTTTCTCTCTCTACTCCATTTCTTCATATATGCATGTGTATGTCCATGTTTTGGCCTTGGTTTCAAATTGGTTTTGGAAGATTGCAATTAACTTGCTTTTATCTGCTCAATTTTACTACCTCCTTTCAATTGGACTTTTTCCATTTGGCGTTTTGCTATAGATTGTCTTAGGATAGACTGTCTTTAGTACATGTAAACATTAAGTTGATTTCAACTGACAATTATAGATTAAATCAGTACCATTTGGCAAGTCAAGCTATGGTAAAAGCATTGGCTAAGGTCGATGTCTATACATGCCAAATTCATCCTAGAAATTTGCAAAAAGTCAAAGGGGAAATGCAATGGAAAGGAGATTGTGCTGATATGGAACATCTTTTATGTTTGTATAGGCAATTATCAATAGAGAGGAATCGGTATTTTTACATTCGGCTTTTCCCGGAGCCTTCTCGAGTGTCGAAAGAACAGCCTCCGATTGCTAGATTTGTCCTCAGGGTCTCCACTACCGGCACTAACCGCCGCCCCTACATCTCCCCAAGTATGTCTTTGTTTAAGCTCGTAACGCTTATGGAATTATCTTCTATGTCTGTTTGATATTGCAACAATTTGTTGGAGTTTGTTACTTATGGGCTGGATGACTTAAATTTATCGCATCTATGTGAAAGGGAAGCTTATTTCATTTCATAACTAGCTTGATATTTTTCTAGGCTAAGTACATTTTTATTTTCAAAATCACTTGTGATAAATGACTTGTAATGCTTATGGCATCGAGGTATATGGAACTGCATATGATAGTTTTGACTTGTGAGCAGTCTGTCGGCTAATGAAAATCAGAAGATGCACTAAGCTAAAATGTTCCACAAACAAGGTATGAGTAACCTTGTAGTGGAACTTAAGAGGGTATGGATGTGTATGATGTAGTGAAATGTATTCGAAAAGCTGACCTCTGGCCTCAAGATTGGGGTTCAAAGTTTTACTGCGATTTTTGCTGATGCATAGTCACTCAAAGTAGCAGACCTTGAGCAAATTTCAACCTACCCTATGCCGCCCGCTGCCGGAAGCGACAGAGCGCTGTCCGCAACTACTACTTTATTTTTTTGGCATTTTGGATATTGGTTAGCATGCTTTTGAGTCCATCAGTTTGAATCAGCTGCTATAAAGGGGAACACATCTTTTGACACCTTCACTTTGTTTGCAACTCTCTCTTGCTCCTATAATAGAAACTAAAAGGACGGGCTGGCTAAATGGAGAACATGCATATACGAAGCCTTAGAGATGCATGTTGGACAGCCAGCTATTTAAAGCTTGGAGCACTTAGCAATGGGCAAGCTGTGTATACAACGCTCTCAACACTGACGTTGAAGAAAATATATCTTCCTCTTGTTAAAGACTTAGTCTTAATTGTCTAGTGTAAGTTTTGTTGCTTATCCCAAATTGTTGTACCAGTCTCGTGGCCGCAAGATTTCTGCCTACAGCTTTTCTTGAGTTGTGATTTACTTTACTCGGTCAAGAAAATGATTGAAACTTTACTTCTTTATGAAAGAACAGATGCCTTATCCAAAACAAGTAAAGGAACGATAGCATCCCCGTCCTCTTTTATATCTTATGGATTTATATAGACTTCACCTAAAAAAGGAGCGTGATATGCTATAATTTCTTTTAGATGGTTTATTGACCTTGATGTAATATGCTTTTCCCTGTTCTCTTAGTTAACCTGCAAAATGTTCTCAATCTTCGGTTTATCTGCGTTCGAATTTTCTGCCCTGCATTTTAATACTGCACGCTATTGAGAACCCTCCAATTGTTGTCAAACATAATTGTGCTTGCCAATTATATTGTTCTTGTTTCGGTTTATCGATTGAGCTGTTGAAAGGGGATTAGAATTGGCTTAGTTTGAAGAGTCGCATTGGAAAAAGGAGTAGATAAAGGTAGTGTAAATTCTTTTGGTTGATCAAGAACTGTTGAAAAGAATTGGCTGGTTGATTTGTATGCTTATTAGCTGAAGGAGTTTTTGGAAAGAAGTAGATAAAGGTAGTGAAAGTAGTTTTGGTTGGTCAAGGACTGGTGGAACTTTCATATATGAAAGGGGAGTAGAATTGACTTGATTTGAAGGGTTACTTGGTAGGATATTTGGAGAGGAGATAAAGACTGAAAATATTTTTGGTTGATGAAAAACGGGTGGAACCTTACTAGTGCAGGAATGTTTTACTTGAAACTAGGACTTGCTTGACTCGGACTCGAATAGAATGAGACATATAGACATAATAACTCGACCAAATAAAATTTTTAACTGTTGCTATTTATTATCATACTCAATAAATGTAGAACCATTTGGATATCTCAACTCCTACAATAGAAAAAGGTACCTGAGTATAGTTTTCTGGTAGCTACATTACATTATGGCTTCACCTTGTTTTCCTGTTTATAATCTTTCAATTAGTATGTTGTAAACCATTAAAATGCTTTTACATTTCGATGACCCTAACAATGTATTGCTACATGGTGTAGTTCATGAGAGATTGCTTCGAACTAGCGATGACTTTGTCTGGCCTATCGATTCCACCTTTCATGCTCGCTTCATCATTGACGTTGAGTTTCTGGATCTGAAGATCTGCCCACTAAACGTGAGCAACTATAACTACTGTGGTGTGCTAGAATACTGACCTCAGTCTAAATCACATATTTCTTGCAATCTGTACAAGAGAAATTGCAAATCCGTAGCCTCTTTGGATCCAACTTTATCTTGTGATCTTTAAATCTCGTTTTACATTCCCTTCAATACCACAGGGTGGGGAAGCCAGTTCTATATGGCCCAGTGATGGTATACTGCAATCTCTAGCAAGCCAAAGTACTCTGCGCTGCCTTTCTCGCATGCTTGATGAGTCTATCCACGCTGATGTCACCATCAATACAGCCGATGGGATGCTAAGAGCTCACAAAGCAATTCTCTCTGCTAGTTCTCCAGTGTTCCACAGTATGTTCCAGCACAGCCTCAAGGAGAAAGAGTCGTCTACAATCAACATTGAAGACATGTCAGTGGAGTCTTGCATGGCTCTTCTCAGTTACTTGTATGGAACAATAAAGCAAGAGGAATTCTGGAAGCACCGACTGGCGTTACTTGGTGCAGCAAATAAGTACGATATAACTGACCTCAAGGATTCTTGCGAGGAAAGCCTCTTGGAAGATATCAACTCAGGAAATGTCCTCGAGAGGCTGCAGGAGGCATGGCTTTACCAGCTGAACAAATTGAAGAAAGGGTGTCTGATGTACTTATTTGATTTTGGAAAGATCTATGATGTTAAAGACGAAATAAATAACTTCTTCAGGCAGGCAGACAGAGAACTAACGCTGGAGATGTTTCAAGAGGTGCTTACAGTTTGGAAACCAGCATGAGTGGGGTTGCTGTTATGGGTCCTTGTGTAAATATACTGGTGAGATGATGCACACGCCATCTTAAGCTTTAGTTTATTTTATGTGGAAAAGATAAGAAGACATTAAATAGAAGCTGTAAGAGTACATCTGCTAGTATAAATTCATAATGGATTGAAGAATGAAGCAGGTTTGTTTTACTTTAATCTACGGCTTGATAGGCTCATGCACTTGATTGTTATGTGCTTCCAAAAGTATCGTCTTTCACGGTATATTGGCTCCCCTTTCCAGCTCTAGGGGCAAATTGAGCAACTGCGCTGGAGGCTATCAACAGAAGAATCGACATTTTCCCCCTCAAATAGAATCCTGTTATGAGCATTTGTTCCCACTGATTTTGTGGTTGTATTTGCTCAAACAAAAATCTTTCTCAATCCGAGAAATTTATCCAAATCAGAACATTACTTAAAGAAAACAAAATTAGGTTTAACTTATGCAAGGGTTTTTATTTTTAGCTTTTGGTTCAGTTTCGAAAAACTGAACCAAAAAAAAATAAAATTTGGGGCGTGTATGCTTACATAATTTTTTTTCGCGTTTTGTATTTTGTTTTTGTTTTCAAGATTTTAGTATTCAGATAGAAAATTCATTACTGTACTTTTATTATTTTCACAATTCATTTTGACTACTTTTTCTATCGGATTTATGTACTTGTATAATTTTCATTTTCACTATTGTACTAGTATCCTCATAATATTTATAAAATACACTACCCACATCCTCCCCTGCCCCCCCACTCTCTGGAAATCTTCTCCATCTACTGTCGCGCCAAGATGAGGTTTGAGTGTCTAATAGGGAAGGGGCTTCACTGGAGTACCCGTACGGGATCGACGCCAGCTTCATTGGAGAACGACGAGTCCGTGATTGAGTTGTTCCAGACCTTCCATCCCAACTGCATCAACGCCTGCCCAGTCTGTCGAGCGAACCTATCACCTGAGATGGTGAGTCCAAAGATTGCCGTGGAAATTGATTGCTGTGGATGGTGAGTCCATCGACCCGTGGCGGCTTTCCATCCCGATTGCCTAGCGAACCTAGGTTTTCAAGATCAACTTTCGATTGCCGTGAAAATTGATCCTCCCCACACCCTCCCCTCACCTGCCCCCCCCCCCCCCCCACTCTCTGGAAATCTTCCTCATCTACTGCCGCCCCAAGATGAGGTTTGGGTGTCTAATAGGGGAGGGACTTCACCGGAGTACTCGTACAGGATCAACGCCAGCTTTATCGGAGAATGATGAGTCCGTGATTGAGTCGTTCCAAACCTTCCATCCCGACTGCATCGATGCCTGCCCAGTCTGCCGAGCGAACCTATCACCTGAGATGGTGAGTCCAAAGATTGTAGTGGAAATTGATTGCCGTGGACGGTGAGTCCACGACACGTGATTCCAAAGCACAACCGAAAGATTATAACGAAGAAGAGAGAGGGAGGGAGCAGAAATCTTTTGAGGTGGGCTATGGCGGTTCAGTAGTGGCGGCTCTGGTTTTTTGAGATGGTGCCATGGTGGTGCTAGGGGAGAGAGAGGGAGGGAGGGAGCAGAAATCTGACACAATTTTTTTTTCTGACATTAGTTCATCTCTTCCCCAAAAAGGTGAAAACACCCTTGGGGTGTTTTAACAATTTTTGCTACTGTTTGGAAAAAAATACCCAAAACGAATATGAAAAAATATAAAAGTACGCAAAAAAACATATTTTTCATCATCATTACAAAAACGAATATAAAATTTTGTAAATGTACGAAGCCTTGAGATCTAGTAGATGGTTTATTTATTTCTTTTCTCCAAGGTTTTTTTAAACTAGTTGTCAATTTAAGCTTGTTTTTGAAAAAACTCCAATTTGGAGTTTTGTTGTTTTGCCACACAGACCTTCAAACTTTATTTTGCAGCAACAAAGCTCGTATGTCATTTCATCATTTTCACCGGCCCCCACCATTCAAACAACCCCGCACCCCAATGTCTACCACCATGGCTACCACAAGATAATTACCCCTATCCTCTAGCCATCATCCATCACCGCCACTACCACCACCAACACTAACGACTTACTTTTATCACTCTGTTGACAACCAACTTGATCTAAACCCGCCGCTGTGGCCACTCATAGATCCGTGCCAACACCATCCATTCCCCTTCTGGCCATTCTACAACCTCCACAATCAGATTTACGGGAATTGACTGCAAAGGCCATGTCGTCGTTGGTGGTTGGTGAAGATCCAACGGTGAATCAGAATAAAACCCAAGACCATGGAGTTCCACTTCCCGCCACCGCCACCACCAGATTTGTGGGAACTGATGAGGGGACCTGTCATCGTGGGGTGTTGGTGAGGATCTGGGCAGTGGATCGGTTCATGATGGTAGTGGCGGGAGGGGAAATTGATTGTGGTGGTTGGGAAAGAAAAGAAATTAATAAAAGAGAAAGGTAAAAAAAAAAAAAAACTCACAAAAGACACATGCTTGTTTTTGTCAAAAATAAAAAACCAAAAAGAGGGTTAATTAGTTCTTTATTTTTTGAAAGCTGAAAACTAAAAATGACAAGATCTCAAACACATGCTTACTTTTGCCTTCGAACAACGACACTCTTTGTGCATTGATCCTTAGATTTGTCTGGAGACCAATACCAAAAGCATTTTTCATTCCCCAAATTTGGAGCAAAGTATAAAGTTGTACATAGACCAACCCTCCATTTGGTGTCAATTTTTTTTATATTACGTTTTCATATTTTTAAAATATAGTAAGATATTTCTATTAAAAAATAAAATAGTAATCCGTTAACTCGTTTTATTATTAACATTTTCAGAATTGCAAAAGTAGGAATTAATTAAGTAAGGTGGTAGATAATTATGAAAACACAACTAAAACCAATAAAACAACCCGGTCGCCAGGGACCGGGGGTGGGGGTGAATTAATGAAAAAGACAAACTAAATACGATCATAATCTCAATCAAATCAGCGAACATTTCAATCAAGATGCTAACTACACAATCTCAAACAACTATATAGCAATAAGTAAAGTGATCAAGTTAGAGATACTTAACAATGAAATTTAAATGGTTTGGCTAGAACTACTGTTACGCCCCGATTTTTTTTGGAGCGTTAATTTCAAATAAACAAAGCAGAAAATCTCAAAATATCCAAAAGTCTCCCAAATTGAGTAATCAGAGCATCTAAGAATAAGTCTCCAAGAATCACCAATAAATGCCACTCCGGCTTAAAACTATTACATTGATATCAAGTACTCCTAACGGAGCTCCAAGATAAAATCTAAAGCCAAATCTAATAGTACGATAAATATAAAAGGAAAATCCTTCCCTAAAAGCCTTCTTAATTAGCCATGCCTTATAATCCTTTGCACAGCTCCGAACACTGGCTGATAACCTGAAAGTAAGGGGGGTGAGCACTAAGCCCAGTAAAGATAATCCAACACACCCACCCACAGAGTACAAAGCACGCTATATCGATAATAATACTTGGAATTGATAAAGTACGATACCAAGGTACATGGCGAATACAAAAACCAATGCACTAATTTTCAATTCAGAAATCAGATTAGAAACAAGGTCAAATAGCTTGTAACAGCGGACAATACAATATTAAGTTCGAAACGTTTCCATAAGTTCTGATAATGATAGCTTATGTTTGAAAAAGACTCTAGTGAATTCAATAATACTTAAGATAAGTTTGAAAATATCTTCAAATAGATCAGATATCAAAATCTAAATGTTCAATCAGAACAAAGACGAAGACCATGGGAGCCATTCAGAAATGTATCACGCGTGCCATCACTGACACGTGAGACAAGGTTCAGAAATTAAGATCGCGATCTCCAGCTCATCCCGCTGAGCTAGCCCACGTTCCAATCCACGTGGGTAAGTCGGAAATAGATAAGTCACATACACTGTGACATGGCTCGCCAGATTATAAAAACATATACCAAATCAACTTAATAAACACCAAAAGTTTGAAGCAGACTAAGTCATTTTCGTTCACGCGATTCTATGCAGAATAGTTTTATCTAAGGGCTAAATTCAACAATGAAATCAACAAATTCTAAGAAAACACAAAGCCTAAAAGTTAAAGAGGACTCGTTGCTGATTTTGTAATGTCTAAGTTCATCAAAAACCGATAAGAAACGAATAAGATGGAACAAGTCAAAGCAAGCTGATTTGCAGTGTCAAACAGCAACTTTTACACCGATGAATAACTTTCAAACTGATTTGTTATCCGAAAATAGATAGATTCTGAGAAAACACAAAACTAAGAAGTTTAAGAGGACTCTTTAAGGTTTCCAGATTGTCTATAATCATGAAAAACCAATGAGAAACAAAGGAGATAGAACAAATCGAAATAGGCTGATTTACAGTGTCAAAAACAGAAAAGTCTGCACTGATAAATACTTTTCGAACTCAATTTTGACCAAGAACCAAACGGATTCTTATAAAACCTTAAACAACAAAGTTGAAGAAGACTCTACAAGGATTTCAGAATGTCCAAGATCATTAAAAACCAATGAGAAACAAATAAGATACAGTAAATCGAAATTGGCTGACCTGAATTGGCAGAAATATAAGCATAACAATGTTTAGGTCTATTTTCTGAATATTGATCACTTGGAATTTCGATCATCCCAAAACTACAAAGTTGTAGCACACTGATTGAGGTTTTCAAAAAGTGTAAAAATACTGAAATTGGACAAGGAACGAAAAAGTTACGGACTCTTGAACGTGCTACAATGATTTACAACAAAAAGATCACGAATCTAAGTCAATAATCGAAAGTACAAAGAACTATTTAGCGTAAGGATCAAGAATGTAATTAGGGTTCTAAAGAATCAATAGATCTCTTTAAAGAATCAATCAGTTGATGAACGGATCGATAATCAGAATTCGGATGGGGTAAATGTGTGAGAAAACCCTTACCTCAATTGCGTAAATCAACTCCAAGTCTTGATCTCTTCAAACCAATTATATCAAAAACCCTCAATGTAATGACCAAAATCTGAAGAGTATTCTTCCTAAAGATTCCTTGGAGGCTCTTCTGAAGTTTGTGTGCTCCTAAGAATTATATTGCATAAGTCATTAACCTAAAAGGAATGTAATTATATTCCTAACACAATAAGAATTGCAAAATACCCATTATGTCCCAAAATTCTCTAACTTTATAAATGGGTCAAACTAAAGCCCAAATTTAAATTGGGTCATCTAATCCCAAAAGTATAACTCACTTTCTAGCAAGAAAATTTTAAATTGATTTTTAGGCTCACTATTTAATTCAAACTCACAATACATTCTAATTCATACTTACACAAGTATCCTGATAAAAAATAAATAAAGAAAAATCTGGGGCGTTACAACTACCCTCAAGCGTATATCCACCTCTTCAAGGAAGTCTCTTATAAGAGTACTAGAATCTACTAGCAATAATTTTCTTCTGGGTCCAGATCAAAACCCGTGCAAACACTTGGATATCCCCACTTCAATCACAAGCCTTGAATTTTGCAAAGCTCACCCAAGACTTGAAAACCTAAGCGAGACCACAATCCTTTTAAAAAGATCAATTGTGTAATACCCCGAACCTAGGGTTGGTTTTATGGTAATATCTAACTAGTTATTTATTTCTTAGTGGTAGTTTTTATAAGTGATATTTAGCAATGATTGGCATGAATTATATTATTAGCGACACTTTTGAGATAGTGGCAGCCATTAAAAAAAAAGAGGATTGCATGTCTTTCGTGGCTACCTAAGGCAACCACTTTTCTCCACTAACTCCATAGTAGATTTTGCGTGCACATGCATTTGGGCTTAGATGAGTGAGTAATCATGGAGCTAGGGTTTACAATTTTAAAAGGGAGAGTGGGGGAACGGAGAGAAAAGATATGAAATTTGGAGGAGATTTTGGCACACATAGAGAGAGAGAGAGCAAGCTGAAAAATTGGAAGGACATTTAGGGTCTGTTAGAAATCACTTTCAGTTTTGGTTTTCTGTTTCCAAAAAAATAAAAAAAAAACAGTTTAGTTTTTATTTTTTACAAAAAAAAAATAGGTGCTGATTACCCAGCTTTTATTTTGACTTTTTTTTTTTGGTGTTTGATTACCCAAATTTTATTTTGAATTTTTTCTTTAGTGGTGGTTGCGGTTGTGGGGCATGGCCATGGCGATGGCCGACGGTGGTTGCCGGTGGTTGCCAACGGTCGTCGACGGTGTCCAGCGGCAAGTAGTGGCCAACTGGCAGTGGTCGCCGGTGGCAAGCGGTGGGCAGTGGCTGTGGCGGTGGGAGGGGTGTGGTGGTGGTGGTGGTTTCAAAATAAAAATCAAAACTGAAAATCCAGAACTCCTAAATGGGAGTTTTAAAAAACATCCCTGTTTTAAAAATTGATTTTCAAAACTGAAAGAAAAAAAAACGAAAATTGTGTCAAACGCGTTTTTTTTCTCCAGTTTGAAAACCATGTGGTTTTCAAACGCTACCTTAGCCTTTAAGGTAATTTACTTAGTGATGTTTTCAGTGTAATTAGAGTGTGTTCTTGGTGTTTTAGTGTGTATCTGTTAATATGGTTATTCTAGCCTGATTTGGGAATGTAATTGATAGGTAATTAGGCTTGAACATATGTATGTCTGGGTGTAAATTTCAGCATGAAAGTGTTTGTAAACACAGTGGTATGTGTGTCTGTTTCAGTAAAATGTGCAGGGTGAGCGCGTGCATGTGTAATTTGGCGTGTGTGAGGAAGGTGAAAGGGAATACAAAAGTAGCCGCGAGTGGTGCCGTGAGTGTGTGTGGAACACCTAGAGTTGTCAAAGGGCCGGGCTTGGGCCGGCCCAGCCCAAGCCCATCGGGCCTGCTGTGGGGCCGGGCCGGGCCTGCCGAAGGCAAACCTAGGCCCAGTCCAGGCCCTGGCCCTAGGCCCAATAGCTAGGGCCGGGCTTAGGCCGGGGCCGGGCCCTTTTTTTTTTCTTCTTGTTATTCAATTTTAAATTTCATCTCTAGGCAATATTCACAATTTAACGAACCTAATCTTTATCCTTTTATTTCATTATAAGTAATATACATATATATGTATGTATGTATATACATATTTATTTGTTAGCCATTATATTTTTTATTATATGTTAAACATTTTCATACTCTTCTTGGTGAGCTTTATTAATAAAATCTTAACACATAACAATTTATATAGAAAAATAATAAATGTATTCATAGGCCCTCCTCCTTTTATCCGGGCTTGGGACCGGCTGCTTGTAAACAAACAGGCGAAGTTACCTATTTTTTTATATATACGAAAAAATATATATCTTGCTTGTAAAAATTTATTTTATATATATGGAAAAAAGTATATTTTGTGAAAAAATTTATTCTTAAAATTCTAACAATCAAAATAATAATGCATGTCTATCCAAAATATCAGCAATCAAAGATCAAGAAATCTGCAACGTCAACCAAAAGGATCAAAAGAGGAAAATAAAAACAAATTACCTAATCATCCAGAAGTACTTCAATATCCGAGTCACTGCTCTTCCTATCATCAATCGGTTTATCTTGCTCGCGGTATTTCGCATCAAGATAATCCTTCCAACATACACATAGCTCGAGCGACTCGGGGTTAAGACGACTCCTCCTGTCATCCAAAACCCTCCCGCTGGCTGAAAATGCCGACTCTGAAGCAACCGTGGAGGCTTGCACTGGCAGTACATCCCGTGCAATTTGGGATAAAGTTTTATACATGTTTTGATTTTGTTTCCAAAAATTTAACAAATTAAAATTAACCTGTTCTTGCCTTGATAAATCAGAATAATGATCAGTATTTGCATATACACCAATCTCATTAAAAGAGGAAAAAGTATACGAACCTGCCGAATTAGAAGTACCTTCACCTGGTAGTTGTCTTGCTACTAGATGTTCAAAGCCCTGAAGGTATGGCGCATAATACCTCTCAACAGTGGATGATGATGTAGCTCGCCCGCGCACGTCAGCAGAATTACGATAGACGTTGAACAAGTCCTCAAACCTCTTGCTCACTTTTGCTGTGAATGCGGTTGTCTCCTCTGCTGTGTAGCACATTAATTTCGATATCTCTTGTATCGAGGCGTTCACGCCATGCAACTTTAACCTAGGATCTAAACAAGTAGCCACAGTAAAAATAGCAGGCAGTTTACTCCAATATTTATTAAATTTTTGATCCATCACTTTTACTATTTCCTTAAAGGGTCCTATATATCTCCATTTTGTTAACATTGTAGCCATCTTCAGAATTTCTATTACAGCGAGAGGAGAGGTGGGATAGTACGTACCAGACAATAAATTGGTAGACGTGTAGAATACCTCCAAAAATTCAGCTAGGTATGTGGCCATCTGCCATTCCTCTTGAGTTGGCAAGCCGGCTGGGAACTGGGTTAGTAGAAAATGCGTATAGACTTCTCGGTATGCCAGAATGTGTAAAAGCATGTGGTATGTAGAGTTCCACCTGTGGACCACATCTGTAACTGCTCTCCTGCGAGGCATATTATATTGAACACACAACGTTTTAAATTGTTGTGTTCTCGGACTCGAGCTATTAACATACGCTGTCATACCCCTCATTTTGAGAAGAATATCTCCTGCAGCAGCTAAACCATCTTGAACAATTAAATTAATAATGTGACAAACACAGCGAACATGAAATAATTCACCATTAAGTACAGGTTGAAGCGTCTCCTTTAAAGCTGCAACAGCAACTTTATTATTAGAAGCATTATCAAAACTAACACTCATAATCTTATCCTTAATTTTAAATGTGGTGCATGCTTTTAATATAAGAATAGCAATGTTCATTCCATCGTGCGGATAAGGGAAGTGCTCGAAAGCGATGATTCTCTTGTGCATAACCCAATCTACATCAATCCAATGAGCGGTCACACAAGAATAACTAACAAAAGTATAAGGAGATTGCCAAATATCAGAAGTAAGACTAACTTTACCTTCAAATTTATCGAAATAATCGATAAGGCGTGCTTTAGCAGCATTGTACTGTCGGAGTGCATCGGATCTAGTTGTGTTTCTATGAACCTTTTTGTACAAAGGTTGAACGTATGTGTTCATATATCTAGAGTGCTTAGGATTATCGGCAAAAGAAAAGGCTTGTTCATCATGAATAACAAATTCAGCGAGACCGTCTCTTTGCTCTCGCTGATTATAAACAAATAACTTACCGTCAAAAGATAACTGCGTTTGGGTAGGTTCGACGTGGCCTTGTCGAGGTGCACACAGAGGGTAATGCCTGTTAAGATGTCCATTACCACTACCAGACGAAAATAATTTAGCGCAGTACTTACATCGAGCTTTTCGGATGCCGTCCACCATAACTACATCGAAATGATTCCAACACTCGGCTTTCTTTTTTTCCCCTTTTGGACTTCTGGCTCATTACCGGAGGCATTGCTCGGCCCTTCTTCATCATGACCAGGCATAGGGTTGAGATTATGCCACGGAGTAGTAGCTTCGCCAACCGAGCTGCGTCCTTGACTATAATGCGGGGGGTCTTCATCAGGCGTGTATTCAAAATCTGGAATGTTTTGATTGAACTCCCAATTGGCTTGGGTATCTATCATACAGCCTGTACTCATTCGTCCAGGAACGAATGGTTGTGTTGGTGCTTGGATTGGTGTTTGTGATGGCCGTGGCGCTGGCGCTTGTGCTGGTGGTGGTGCTTGTGATGATGATGATGTTTTTCGTGATGACGATGCACGCCTCATTTTCTTCAATAATCCAGCCATATTTCGAGCTAAACTTTGTAAGAGTAACTAAATACACAAGTATAAGAGTAGTAATAAGAAATAACAATTAAAAGAATGAACGAGTAACAAATATTAGAGAGTTAGTAATTAAAAAGAATTTAGCATGACTAGTAATTAATAAACAAGAGTACTAATTAGTAAATACTAGTAGTAATTAGCAAGAGTAGTAATTGGAGAGGAAAATAGTAGCAAAGCTTGTAGAAATATAGAATGTTTAGGTAAGAGAGAGTAAGAAGATTGGTGTGAAAAATTAGAGAGAAATGGTGTGAATTTATAGATTTTAGAAACTTCACAAAAGACCAAAATACCCCTACAAACTATCCGTTTATAGTTGTTGGGGAGGGTAAGAGTGTAAAGGAGTTGAAAAATATAGGTTAGACTAAAATACCCCCCAAACTAGCCGTTATATTGCTGTTGGGGGGGTAAAAGTGGAATTTTGGAAAAGGGGTGGAAGAAAGGGGGGGAAAAACAAAAAAATTCAAACAAGTGGGGCCGCAGACCGAGCCAGACCCGGGCCGCAGACCGGGCCAGATCCGAGCCATACCCGGGCCGCAGACCGGGCCAGACCCGGGCCGACTTCGGGCCGGGCCAAACCCGTTTCCGGGCCGGGCTTTTTCGCAGCAAATGAAGGCCTGGTCGAGGCCCAGGCCCCAAGCCCGCTGTGCTGGGGCCGCTACTGTTCATGGACGGGGCCGGGCCAGCCCGGGCCAGAACCGGGCCGGGTCGGGCCAGCCCGCGGGCCGCCCGGCCCGTTTGACAACTCTAGGAACACCCTATGCGTGGAAATGAGAGGGTGATCGGTGCACTCTATGTGTGGGTTGGGCATACCAGTGTGGGTGCGTGTGAACATGTGTGTTGTGTGCATGGGTAAGGATGTGTGTCAGTGTGCACAGGTGTCTATGAGTGAAGTGTAGGTTGGTGTGTGTTCCAGGAAGGTGTGCAGGAGGCGGTGTATGCACAAAAATGTGTGTAATGGGTGCACAAAAATGTAAGTATAACATGTAATGTGTGTATATATAGGTGTGTGATCTATCCATGAAGGGCATTAAATAATTTTATTATGTATAATTAAAGGGGTTCTCAATTTATGTAAAATAGCAAATCTGACTATTTTTGTCTAGAAATTTTATAGCGGCCCTGTGTTGTTGAGACATTATAGTGTCTAAATTTTTTTGGCATTTCAGCGTTAGCAATTTTTAGCAATGTTGGCCATTTAGCGCTCATTTCAGTACCTGATAAGCATTTTTTAACATAAAATTCCCAAAGGAATTTTTAGTCCGAAGACCAATTTAGTTTGTTTACAAAGATGTTTTGAATTGTTTTTAGGATTTTTTTGGGGCGATGGCCGCCAGGGGCTATTTTGAAAATTTTACATACATCAATTGGTGTTTTGGTAATTTTTCATACCCGGTGGAGAGTTTAGTGGACATGCATAATTGAGCATTGGGAATGATAGACAGTGAGAGACGATGTTAGTACACTCTTAAAATTGAGAAACTTGTGAAACACTTGCACTTTTGGGGGCTAGAGTAAAATCCTGATATCGGGTTAGGTTAGCTAGCCATAACAAGAGGTTATGAACTGATAATGGGAAAGGGTAAAAATCGAGGCACTTATTACGCTACGAGACATTTATATGCTACGGAAATTAATTGTCCACTGGTTCATCTTTTTAGATTCGGTAGAAGAGGACTAGGATCGAACTCAAAGAAACTTCAGATTCATTTAGCGGCTCGTGTAAGCGACCTCTTGATCCAACTAGTGTTCTTATATAAAGCATATGTGTTTATCTGTTTTTGAAAAGCAATGTTTATAAGCAATGAATTGTTTTAGTTACATTTTGCAGAAAGAAATTTTTCCAAAAAGCTTGTAGCGATACTTTTTTCTCGTTAAAACCGGACCAACATGTAATCGATATTTTATTAGAGATTGTAATGGAATTTGGATTTGAAATGCTCAGTGCAAATGAGATGTTTTTCGGTGTTAACATCGTGTGGATAATAAATTATTTCGGAAAACTAACAAAATGTCATGAGATAATTTGACCATCAGTGATTTAAAGATTATATTTGTGATAAATGAAATGAATTACTTTTGCTTATTCGGTTGATGTGCCTCATATTTTACGAAAAATGTTGATGGGGGCAGTACTGTTGCTCATGGTCACCTTTGCTTCCATAATGATTATCATCCCGAGGTGGGATTTCGAGTCCAAGTCAATGGGACCAAAGTGATGGCCGCAATATACCATTTGAGTTGATCTTTAGTTGGAACCCTCTTGTGAAGACGTTTTTGTGATGTATGATTTTTATTTCCTCGGAATTTTCCCTCATACCTTAGTGCATTTTACAAATAACTTCTTATATTTTTATTTGAGAAATGATTAGTTACTCCCTGATACTATTCTCATAAAGTTGCTAATTTGTAAAGTTTCTGACATGCTAAGGTCCAGCTAGTTGAGTCATTGGTTACTTACTGAGCACATTAAAGTCACCCAATTACTTATCATTTCAGGTTGAGAGTAAGGCAATCTTGACGAGCGTAGGATTGAAATTTTAGGATGAAACTCTAAAGACTGCATTAGATGAGTTGGAGTTCTACATAAGTGTTGCTTTAAGAAGTTTCGTACAGAAACTGGAAATGAAAATGTACTTGAAGTTGTGAAAGTTTTAGTTATGCTATTGTTGTATTACTTTTAACAAATTAGTTATGCTCATGGGAGCAGCTGTGGGTTCGGGTCGTGACAAATTGTGTACAAAGAAACCTCTTAAATGAAAATGAGTACAAATGAAACTCTAGTGCAATAGAAAGATAAGAGAATTGATGACTCGAACAATGCTCACTCCCAAAAAATTGCTCACGAAGATGTTGTACTTAATAATGTAAAATTATAAAGATGAAGTGAGAAAGTGTAATCTACGAACTTTTATGTTTCTCTGATGAATGAATGCTTATACTGTAGTTTTCATAGTGTATGAAAGACCCAAATCATTTTATAGGATGGATATGAAATATAGCAGTTATAGGAAGATTTGACATGTTATTTCAAATCTGCCTCAATGCAATCGACTGCTTTACAAAACCCATTTTCTTATTTTCAACATAATATTGTCTAGAAATTTAGATTGAGATGCGTGTTTTTTTTTGGTTGAAAAATTAATGAAAAGTTTTATCATGATATGAAAAGGTTAGCTCCAAAAATATTTTTGAAAAAGTGTTAGTTAGCTTAAAAATTCACTCATTTTGAAGAAAAATACTTATTTTCAAGATTATGGACTCACATGCCATGCATAAGGTGTCCTAAGGTCATTATAGGCTATACTAACCCAAGCATCAAACCAATACTAGTTGAATATTAGTAAAGATCAATCACAATCGAAAGTAATTTAGTCGCTGTTGCTCTTCGACATAAAACTTGATGAGGCTTTATTAACAACTCTACCCTTGATGAAGCTTTAAGCTTCTTTGTCTCCAATCTGCATACTCAATTTCTCAATATGTCTTTGTGCGTGTCAATATATATATATACACACACATATATATATATATATATATATATATATATATATATACATATACATATACATATATATAGAGGGAGCTGATCCATTGATAGCGCTAGCAAAATAGGAAAAGTTGTTAGCGCAATCTGGCCATCCATGCGCGATCTGTGGACTGTCCAGATCTTTTTTTTTTGCGTTGTTTTTAAGTACGTCCGCTAAATTATGTAGCGGATAAATTTTTTTGACAAAAATACCCTCCAGCTCCGTCCGCTACACTGTGTAGCGGACAGAGGCAATACTTTTTTCTAACTTTTTCTCTTTCCTTCTCTGACCACTTTTTCTGACTCTCTCTCTCTCTCTCTCTCTGACTCTCTCTCTCTCTCTCTATGTTCAAAACCTTAGACCACATCCACGAGCAGCTTCACCGACAGCATCGCCGAGTGCTCCTCATCGCCGCCCACCTACCCATGCTCACCACTATCCGCCTTCTCCATCATCACTACCTCCACCTTCACCACCTTTCCATCATCAATGTCACTCGTTTTCCACACCTTTCTCCATCATTGCCATAGCTGCTGCGTTAATATAAAGAATCAAGATTGGTGGTGGCGGCGTGAAACGGAAGAACCACCACAACCAAGAAACCAACAATGATTCATCCCAGATAGTGTCTCCATCACCCACAACCACCACCACTCTGCCGCCGCCGCTGAACCCATCACCACCAACATCCGAACCTTCGCATCCCCCAGCCACCACGTGACCCTTTGTCGCCCCCAAACCTCGACGCAAGAGAAATCATGAATCTGACCATACGTGAATCTCTAAGTCCAATCAAAATAGAACAAAATCTGAAGAAAAAATTAATGACGTAGCGGTGCCCAATATACTGAGGCTACAGCAGCGGCTGCGCAGAGGCTACGGTTGCAATGTCGAGGCTGCTGTGGTGAACCTTGTCACTCTCTCTTTAAAGGTGCTAGGGTGATGATGGCTATGGGGGCTAGGGAGGTGAAGAAGAAGAACATGCAGTTCAAAAAGGGGAGAGAGAGAGAGAGATGAACAAGAGATGAGTTTTTTTCTTTAAAGAAAGAGAGAGTGAGAATTGATGTGGGGTTGGCAGACTGGCAGACTGTCTGTCTTTTATAAAATACGGTCCGCTACATTATGTAGCGGATGATATTTTAGAAAAGACACTTGGAGATTGAGGGGTATATTCGTTAAAAATATCGTCCGCTATATAATGTAGCGGACGTACTTCAAAACAACGCAAAAAAAAAAAATCTGGACCGTCCACAGATCGCACGTGGACGGCCAGATCGCGCTAGCAACTTCTCCTATTTTGCTAGCGCTATCAATGGATCAGCTCCCATATATATATATATATATATATATATATATATATATATATATATATATATATATATATATATGTGTGTGTGTGTGTGTGTGTGTGTGTGTGTGTGTGTGTGTGTGTGTGTGTGTGTGTGCGCGTGTGTGTGCGTGTGTGTGTGTGGCCTTCATCCATTACTCGCGCTGACAACTTAAATAAGTTGCGAGCTGATCTGGCCGTTCATCCATAACGGACAGACGGATCAAATCTAAATTTTTTTAATTTAAAAAACCGTTGTCCGCTATATTATCTAGCGTACGGTGATTTTGACCAAAATGCATGACGATATTTAATGAGTCGAAGGGATCCGCACACAAATAGAGGGGGCAGTATTGTAAATTTCACCGTCCGCTACATTATGCGGCGGACGATAAAGCTTACTTAAAAAAAAAGGACCAATCCCAAAACTGTACCCTCAACTTTACCTTTAGTACAACTTTATTACCTAACTTTGAATGCGCGCCAAAGAAGTACCCAACTTTGAAATAGCATATCAAATCAGTACTTCGGCTGATAGACTTCAATGGTCGTTAAATTTTATCAAGGGCAAACATGTCAATAACAGAAAAACAAATTTTAAAGACACGTGGCACAATCACCACCGTTTGATTTTCTCTCTTTCTTAGTTTAATCAAGACAAAACAAAAAAAATTCTCTCACCCACTCTCTCTCTCTCTCTCTCTCTCTCTCTCTCGCTCAAACACATGCGCATTATCACTCATTCACTCTATCTTTCCTCTTCATTCTCTCCCTCTCCATACCCTACCAACCACTGCGCCACCACCACCCTCCATACTCCATCCCCCTGATCTGTCTCCATACCTCAGGCCACAAATAACAACGGCCATTAACTGAGTGAAAATAGAGGCAGCACTGGTCATCAGCGTAATGTCGGGGTGATGGCATGGAAAGGACAATTTGAGACCTCTACTGCCAATGAAGAGAAGACCACGGTCACGGTTAGATACATGAACCAGCAGCCACGGTCACGGTGTAGACCAACAGATCCCGCTATCATCCACCCCGCCACCGATGGCTCCTCTGCCGGTGAAGCTACGATTACCCACGGCGGCGATGTATTTTCGATAACGAATGACATGATGATTATTGGTTTTCCTTATTGGTTTGATTGCCAACATGACGACATATTATCATGTATTAGCTCTAGCAGATTATTCCCTTCATCCTGCACGGATTCGCATCTTTTTATATTTCTTGCATCTTGATTTCTTTCAGGGTTTCAATTTTTGGAGGATGATGTGATGATTAGATTTTCCTTATTGGTTTGATCAACACCGGCGGGATGGTGTCTGATTGTATTAGCCAATCCACATTCTTAGTGTATTTGATTGTATTAGCTAATCCACATTTCAGATTTTGTTTTGACAAAAAAATCAATCTTCACTAATCCACATTCTTAGTGTGTGTGTGTGTGTGTGTGTGTGTGTGCCTGTGTGTGAGCGCGCGCGCGTCTGGGTGTGTTACAGGTGTAAAAGTGTGTGTGTCAGTTGTGTGTGAGTGTGACAGTAAAACTGTGTGGCTGCGTGTGTGTTACAGGTGTGACAGTGTGTGTGTGTGTGTGTGTGCGTGCGCGCGCATGTGTGTTACAGGTGTGACTGTGAAACAAAGAAGAATAAATTGAGAGAGAAAGTAGAGAGAGAGAGAGAGTGTGTGTGTGTGTGTGTGTGTGTGTGAGAGAGAGAGAGAGTGAGAGTGAGAGAAAAAAATAAAGGTCCCACGTGGCCATATGGACTAGACTTTATATCCTTTTTTTAATATTGACATTCCTATCCTTCTGACTTTCTAATGGTGTCCGTTGGCCAAGGTGCTGATTTGGTACGCTATTTTAAAGTTGGGTACTTCTTTGGCGCACGTTCAAAGTTGGGTACTAAAGTTGTACTGGTAAAGTTGATGGTACAGTTTTGGGATTAGCCCTAAAAAAATAGTTTGGCCCGTCCATCCACAATTGATGGACGAACAGATGGCAACTTACCTTAAGTTGCCAGCGGGTGCTACAGATCAGATCCTATGTGTGTGTGTGTGTGTGTGTGTGTGTGT
This sequence comes from Escallonia herrerae, assembly GCA_033070095.1. Taxonomy (NCBI): domain Eukaryota; kingdom Viridiplantae; phylum Streptophyta; class Magnoliopsida; order Escalloniales; family Escalloniaceae; genus Escallonia; species Escallonia herrerae. The sequence goes on from JAVXUP010000193.1 coordinate 224,952, forward strand.
ATAGACATATATATATATACACACACACATATACTCAAAGCACACAATATAGTATAATTGATGTGTTGTTATCATCAAATAAGATGTAAACCAAGTTTATCCAACCATGAGGCTAACAACATCTATGTGGTTAAACACATTTTTAACGCTCGCTCGCGTGCACACATACACAAACATAAATGTGTGTGTGGGTGTTGTTGGTGTTTATAAAGAGAGTGTGAAGTCCATTAACATTTTCACAAGGTGTTGCCGATTCTATCCTAATTGTAGAAAGCTAAGAGAATGTGCCCATTCATTGCCTATTTGGACGTACTTTTTTTTTCCTAAAGGACTAAAAATATTTATTTTAACTTGAATTGTATTTATTCTCTCTCTCTCTCTCTCTCTCTCTCTCGCATTTTTTGTTTTTTGTTTTGTTTTGTTAAAGGTAGATTTTACAAGGAAGTATAACTCTGTCCCTTGTGTTGTGCATAGCCTCAAGCACCCCGATTGAAGCCATAAACGAGTCAAAGAACCTCTAGATAAAAATAAAGACAATAGTTGAGACATTGCCTAAATAACTCTAGCCCAACCTCAACAAAGGCCAAAAAATTTATCGACACTAACTATCCACAAGCATGCCCAGCTTTAAGCTAAAAACTGATCAACACACAATCCTAATCCAATACAACAAGGAAGCCTAAGATATAATAAGATGTACAACGAAATCTTATAACGAAACAAGAAAGACACACATAAAATCGTAAGAGGCCGCGTGATCAAGAGCAAATCCACCAGCTACCTCCACCCAACAAGTCGCCCCATGGCTGCAACATACTATGGAACCACATGACAAAACATGTGGGGATCTCCACTGTGCAGGATCTGCAACCTCCTACCGACACTTCAAAGCACTATTTAAACCTTGCCGCTAAAATGGAAAATTATAAAAAAAACCAGTACACAAGGTGAAAACTAATGAAAGAGGTGCTAAGTACCCTACCCTCCCTTGAAATTGTTTACATAAAATGCACTCATAAGCTTCAACTTGTTGTCGATGAAACCCTCTTGGTGAGTTTCTTCTGTAGCCTTCATTGTTATGGAAGATTTATTCTTCTTTCTTCTTATCGCCTGCTACAATGAAAGCCTGTTTTTGATGTAATTTTAAACGAATAGTAGGGAGATTATGGTAGATATTCCAATGATAAAGAGCGGTATGGTGGTAGGGGTGCAAGTTGGGCTGGACAACCTGTGGACAACTCATGCCAGCCCGCAGAAATATGGGAATGGACTTACTTATTTAGTGACCGTGGTGGACGTTGGCTCAAAATTTTGGGCCCGTAAGAAAATATGAGTAAGACATGGGTAAAAGTTTCGATAAGCCCGTCCAGCCCGTGGGAAATCCATTCTGTCTAACTATCATATAATATAAATTGTGTGTGTGTGTTTGTTTTGTTTCCTTTAGTCTTTTGCTCTCATTTTGTTCCAAATATTTGTTTTCAAGCTTATATTTAAGCTCATTTTGAGATTTTCATGTACTTTTTTTAATTATCATGATAATATTATAGAGTTGAATGGTCAATGATATGTTTCAAAATCATTCTAAAAAAACGTAATTCGTAACCATGGACAACCCGTGGGTCCCCGTGTTCAGCCTATGTCCACCAAAATTTTTGATGTGCTTGGAGTGGACATATATTATTAGGCCCGTAGATAGGCTTAGCTGGACATGGGCACGACTTTTGAAGAGTGAGCTGAGCATAGTCTGACCCTTGGGCCCGTCCAATCCGCCCAAGTTGCATCCCTTTATGGTGGTCTGTGCTAGAAAACCTTAGAGCACGGCGGTTTCTTTTTGTGTTATTAATGTATTGAACAACGAAAATAGATGAAAAGTGCCTCTACAGTAACATTGCAAAGCTTTCGATCGTTATCCATTACTTGTGTGGATTTCTTTTTTGAAGAAGATCATAGCAAAGCAGCGCCCAACACACTATAGAAGAAAATTATGTTATTTGGGCCCTCAAGGATGGACTGGGCAAAATGACCACATTGTGCCCAAGTCCCAAAGTAGTCACCATCTTGACCTTTGTAATGTCGAAGGACTTCATACGAAATTGGGTTTAGGGACTGATTCATGAAGATGGAGCAGAAGCCATGTGGTGCAGATTTGGCATAAACATATACTACATCCTTCCCACATAAATTGATTATTTTTTTGTGCGTGCAGATTAAGGATTTATGTCATATATTATGTGTTTCGCGTTCTACCCTTAGAGAGAGGAGGGGAAGAAAGTGGGGTCAAGAAAGAGAAAATGAGTTAGTGGAGTGTTAAATGTGAAAAGAGAAATACAATAAAAAAAAGTGTGAGGCAGTGGGACAGGAGAGAGAAAATGAGCTGGTAGAGAGTTAGATATGGAAAGAGAAATAAAATAGAAAAAGTATAAAAAATGGTAAACATGTAAAACTACATACAAAATATTTCTTAATTTGAAAAGTGATCAATTTTTTTCGGACAGACTAAAAAGGAAATATGATCAATATATGTGGGACGGAGGTAGTACATGATACCCTAGAATGTGCAACTCATTAAGTTGTCCTATTTTTGCACTTTGTGGTTATTTCTCTGTTCTATATATTGCTAAAGATGGGCAAGTCAGAAAAATCAGCCTGTCGCTACAATTAAGGTTCAAAAAATAGCTTATGGATGTAAAGAAGATGTTAGCCCGCTTCCGATTGTGTGGACGAAAAGAACCGCAAATCATGTTGTGCATAGTCTAGTAAGATATGCTTGCATTCATAGGGATTTTGTAATTTTGATGGATGAAGCACCTAATTTTATAGCGGCTATCCTCAAAGATGTAACCAAATTTTGAATGAATAAAATTGTCTTTATGTCGAAAAAAAATAGCTTGAGGAAGTGCAGGAGAAAAAGTTCTGCTTTATGATAAGAGTTAAATGTTGTCATCGTGGTTTTAAATCGTTGTATCGAAATACGTAACAAATTCAGTCATAGTATAAGGATATCAGCAGTATTGAATGTTGCGGATATGTTAATTATTTGCATTCTTATTCTTTTATCATATATTTTACGTAAACATATTATTATTGTGGTGTTAAGAGGTTCCAATGATTGGTAGACATGAAAACCGTAGTCATTAGTTTTGGCATCTCCTTTGTTTTGCAACAGGATCCATCTATCCTTATAAAATGAGTGACTGACTCATTTCAATCCATTTAGTTATGGATTAAGTTGATCATTTTTAAATGGTTAGTTTATATTAATTGTTATGGCCTACTGATTTCGAGAGCAACCGAGCCTAAGGCAACTACAAGAGTGATGTTCAAGGAGGTGTCCTTGAGTTCTATTGTCTCGTGAGGTAAGTTAGGAGTAGAGTAAGGTACATCATTGGGAAGGAATAATCTAATTACTAGTTTCATACCCGTGCGTTACAACGGCATTATGTACTTACAACCATAAAGACTTTCACTATTCAAACCGGTCCGTATTAAATATACATTAAATTGTATTTCATATGTAAGGTCAAAAGATAGTTAAGATAAAGAATTGATGAAAATAGTATAAATGCAACAACATGCTTCCATTTTTTAAACAAATTATAAAGAAGAGCCAAAAAAAAAGAACAAATTTCTTTGCCTAGAAGATGAAAAATAATTACACGAACAAAAAAGGTGAATAAAGTGATCAATAATAGGTTGTGTTGTAAGCATAAAAGAGATTGATGTATTGATCTTTTGTAATAGATGACCACGTTGGCTTGGAAACAAACCAGTGTGTTATTTCATGATTAAGTGATAAGATGTGTAGTAAAATAACCAAAGATAATCACAACCATGAAATCATATATTCGAAGTATAACCCCGGTACTTTTAGCACCAAATAGTTATCGTCAACAATGTCAATGTAAACCAAGATGAAGACGAAGTTATATGCAATATTTTGCATATATACCTTAATTGGTTCGTGCATGTAATATATCAACAATATGTTCTTCATCTTGGCTCTGGTCAAGAGGCATCAAGATCACACCTTGTGTTCTAAAAAGATTTCACATAAGTAAAAAGGTCTTGTTTTGATTGTATACTAAATGGTAAACTTATGTGATCTAGCTACCTTAGATTGGACTTAGAATTCAATACCAAGTTGTTTAATTGAACATCAGAAGACAAATATGTCACTGTTAAAAAGTAAAAAGAAAAAAATGGAAGTAAATGTTCATTGACAATCTAACTTTATATGAATTACATACCTTTCCGATTATGGGGAGTTCTCAAACTGTGAAAAAAGGGTTGTGAGTGAAAATTATTTATCTAAAAAGTAGGAAAGAAATTATCATCAAATATATATCATCAAAGGAACAATTAAATGGAAAAGAGAAACATACTAACTTTAAGAAAACACCAATTTATGAAGGAAAAATATTTATAAAGATGACATGCAACAATAATGGGGAAAAGACTATTAACATATAATATAACAACATAAAAATAAACAAACACATATTCTAAATATGTCACCTGTAAAGACAAAGTAGAAAGTTTACACATTGAAAACAAAAATCCAATCATCCAACGTCTCCTACATATAAAGAACAAAAACTTTCATTAAAAATAGCCGTGAGAGATATAAAAAGATTGTAAATGTCCAAAGATATATGAAGAACATATAACTACTTGATGAACTTATCAGGAGATGTTCAACAAAAAATAAGGAGTAAGTGAGATTTAAGTGAGAAGGGCAAAGTCAACTGCCAGGTATACAATAGTGGGACACAATGAGGGTGGAGTAAGGGCAGAGAGTAAGGTTTCCCAGACAGGGCATGAGTAGTGGCGGTGCTGTAAAGATGAGGGCTGAGGCGAATAGGGCTGTCAGTCGACTGTCCAAGCTGAGGTCCAAGTCAAGGTCCAATTACGCTTCTATCTGTAGGATTCTGTAGCTCTGGATTCTAAAGTGAGAAAACGATTTTAGCAAATGAAGTTATGTGTCCAAATAAAGTCCAAAGTTCACTATTTATAGGCAAAAGTATGCTTGTGTCATCAGCTAACACGTGTCGCATGCTGGGAGTGACACGTCACCAGGGGGACTACAAATGTCATGCTCCTTTGGACTGTCGGTTCTCATATTTGCGATGCCTGCCCCACACAGCGTTGCTCTGTCTGTCTACCAGTCCAAAGCCCTTACTGAGTCCCATAGGGGGCATGAAGAGACATGGAGAACCTGATAGTGGTGACGGAGGATCCATAAGCCCGACTGTCAGGAAGACTAGGCACAATGCCCTCCGAAGACTTGCTCCCGTATCAGAGTGACCAGAGGGTTATCGTCCTAGGGGCGTCGACGATCACCAGTAACGTGAGCGCGTCGTGGTCACAGCTGAGGCGTGCTTAGTGTCATGCAAGCCCCCTAGTGGAGATAATGAATTTGAAAGCGAGCCTATCCCGCTACGAAGGGTCCTCATGCCGGAGCACTGTGAGCAGAGCCCCTCGCAATGCTACACGCTTCAAAGAGCGGGTCAAAGCATGTTCTATGTCGAAGGCGGGGGCGCATGGTATGGTGAATAGATGGACCAACGTCGAGGGCATGGTAGTGTGCCAAAGCGCCAGGGGCCATGAATGTATTAGTAGCACGACGCTTGTGTGGTGCCCCGAGGCCCACAACATGGGGGCGATGGGTGTCACAGGATACGACATTGTATTAGGGGCACGTGACGCATTAATATGCTAATACATTACATTAATATATCTAAAATTACTACCAAGGTAAAAATATATCTAGCTTTTCAGTAACATGCTAATTTTCTAGTTCTTCGTATCCTCCTTAATTGTTTTGTATTAAAATCCAGAAAATATTGTTTGAGTATATAGTCGTATCAAAATCGCCTAATACATTGTGGACAAGGCTATTATGTAGACTTGAATAACTAATAACGTGCCGTGAACATAGAGCTTTTTTGGGTTAAGAAGATGTGAAAGCGCCTTTCTCTCTATAAGAACGGTGCGTTCCGAGGTGTGAAGTGGGAGGGAAGGGATGTCATAATTGGGGTTTTGAATAAGACGACCTTTTTCTTTTTCATATTGAAGAATAGAAATGGAAGCACGTGTAGCTATTTTACTTACTTTCAAGTAGACACCCTTTTAAATATATAAAATTAATTAACTTTAAAAGAAGAGAATATAACGTTATCTAGTGGCAATATTGTGTTTAATTGTTTTTCTTCAATGTCATATTGACTTCTTGTCCATCCGTTTTGATATATTTTAAAAACAATTTCCAAGACTATCAGTTTAGAAATATGCGTACATTGTAGTGCTAATGCTTTTTTTTTTTTTTAATTTATCATAGAAACGTCAAAGTTTTCTACAAAAGCTTTGCACATAATTGAGGTTAAACTTATAAAGTGATGACTATTTTTATCCCGTGTAACACTATAAAATATTAAGGTCAAACAATAAAAATAAAAGAAATCTTTGAGTTTGTGAAGTACGTTCATATATGATTTTCGTAATTTACCTTAGTGATATTTTATTTCATCATTTTAAAGTGCTTTTGAGATTTTAGTGGTCTAATTTAAGGTCTAATATGCACATTCTACATGTAATTGTTATTAAAATTTATCATAAAAGTGTTATAGTGTTCTGCAAAAACTTTGTAAAAGATCGATTAAGATAAACAATTAGATAATGATGATTATTCATATCCTCAAATCGATTATAGATTGTGGATTGACTTCATATTATATGGTATACTTAGGAGATCAGGGTTTTGAACTTATGAGCTATAACATTTATTTTTAGATCTAATTTTTGTTTCACATATTATATTATTATAGAATTGTTTTTTGTATTTAAAGTTTATTTAAGCTCTAGTAATCAAATTAAATCCTAGTAACTTCATCAATTGATGAGGTGGACCTCTAGAATTTAAGGCTATTTAACGAAAAACTAATTTGTGGATTAACCTATTATTCTAATATCTTAAAGTTTAACAATTGAGTCGTATGAGTTTTGATTCTTTTTTTTTGTTGGCATCCTTAAGGGAATTTGATTTGTATAAGAGTTTGAGGTTGTATAACATAACTCATTTATGTATTATCCTATTATTTTGATGGTTTAAAAATACTTTTAAGTATTAAGCCATATTCATTTTGTGTGTTGCTTCCTTGAAAATGGAAGAAAAATATTCAATTTTGAAGTATTAATGGTTAATGTTTCTCGTATTCACATTTGTTAGATTTTATTTTTCTATATTTGAACTTTTGAGATTTAATGGTTAAAATTAAGGCCTAATAAGTATTTATTTTGATTAAGTTGAGTTTTACAATCTGTAAAATTGATATTCTAGTTTTATAAAGGTTTACAAAACTTGGGCCAGTTATCCCCACAAATTTTTTAATAAAATCCATTGTTTAAACTTAATAAGTAGGAAAGAAAATGAAAAAGAATCCCTAAAGAATCATGATAATATGATGCTTAAATAAAAGGGTAGTTTAAAAGGAAAAGAATGTTGAAAAAAATCTTATTTGTTGCTACCAAAATGTGTACAAAAGTTTTAGGGTCAAATACACGTAGGTACCCTGGAACTACCACAAAGTCTCAATTAAGGGTCCCAAAGTTTAATTTTTACACATAAGGGCTTGTAACTCCAAATTTGCAATAATTAAGTACATCCCTTCACTTTCTTAACGATTGAGGCTTTTCTGTCAGGGGCATTTTTGGGTTTCCATATTTGGGTGTTTTTCTCTTCTTCTTCTTCTTCAAAATTTCACTTCTCTCCTCCCCATCCTCATTTAATCCCTTTCTTTCTCTCTTTTTCTTTCCTCCTCTCTTCTTCCCCCTATTTTCTTTGTACTGCCAGAACTGTAGCCCAGGGAAGGGAAGACTGTGATGAGCCAACAGGCGGCAAGGCAAGGGAAAACCACACGGTTGGCAAGAGGTAGGAGCTTTTTGTACAAGGGTTTTGGCTCTTTGAGGAGGGGAAGGAAAATTGAGGCGCCGGTCCCCAATCGCCGGCGACAGGTATGACGATCGTGGTTGACGCCGATCGGTCGTCGAAGAAGGTTCAATTGAAGTGGCTGGCTTGAATAACCCTTTTCTTTTTGTTGTTCTATGACGGTAAGCGTGGTGGTGTGGATCTGGTTCCTCACCCGCCGTCGTGGGTCCTTTGTGATAGATCGGTGGGTGGCACCAGTCACCACCTGTGGTTGCTGTCGATCGTGGCAGTGGTGTGACCCTAGTGGAAGTTGACGACAGATCTGCGCGTGAGAGGAATTGAGCCATCGACAGCATGCCTCTTATGATCTGAACGAAGATCTGTATCATCCTCGGTGCGTAGGCTATACCTGTATCATCCTCAGCGCGTAGGCCTCCGGCTGAGCCAGCTCGGCCATGGCGCCGCCGCCGGCGTCTCTCACCTACTCCTAGTCTAGGTTGCGGCTACAGTGCATGTGTCCTCGAGGGAAGCAAATCTCATATGTTGTGTGTCTTTGTTACATCTAACGAAGTTGTGGTCAAGGTGGTGATGGTAGTGCTGTGATGATGCGGCGGGTAAAGCCGTGGTGATTTTGGCTGAATTTAGTGGGGTTGCAGGTTATTAAGACTTTGTCTCTTCGTCTCTTTTTGTTACCGATTTTCTTTCCACTTTGCCGTTCAGTAGCGACGCCATTGGGATCTGCTGTCGACTAGTGTGACTGTTGCCACTGTCGGTGGTTTCTTGTCCTCATGGGGTGAGGGGGTGGCTGTTACTGCCGCCGATGGTTTCTTCTTCTTAAGGAAGAAGAAGTGAAAACTTAAAAAAGAAAAGAGGAAAAACATCCAACTATGGAAACCCAAAAATGCCCCTGACGGAAAAGTCTCAATCGTTAAGAAAGTGGACGGATGTACTTACTTATTGCAAATTTGGAGTTACAGGCCCTTATGTGTAAAAATTAAACTTTGAGACCCTTAATTGAAATTTTGTGGTAGTTTCAGGGTACCTACGTGTATTTGACCCAAAGTTTTACAAATGAATGAGGTTAAGAGATAAATCTTTGTATATATGAGTTTCTTGTAACCTTATGGATGATATGTATAGTTGAACGGTTGGGTGTAACTTTTCAACGAAAATATTTTTTTTTTATTTTTTAAGTTATGTAATAAATTAAGTAATGTCGGGAACATGCATGTTACTGTTTATCATTAGATATTAATCTCAAAAAAATAATCTATGAATTAAGTCATAGACTTAAGAATTAAGTCATACTCGGTTTGATTTTTTTTATTGCATTTAGTGTGTGTATGATTTCTAATTTAGAGTTTGAGGTTATTGAATTATATTTTAATTTCTTAAGTAAATTGTCATGCGGTACTTTTAAGTCTTTTAAAGAATTAAGTTGTATTGAGTTTGTATATTGTTTTTGTAAAATGAAAAGAAAGCTCTTAATTTGGGAATTACTTATCTTTAATTTTATAATTAATTTTTCTGTGTTTTACATCTGCAATATTTTATTTTTATCTTTTAAAGTTCTTTTGAACGATAGTAGTCAAAATTAAGGAATAACATGTAAGTATTGAATAGCTAGTGTTTTAAAAGGCGCAGAATTAATTTTTAAATCTTATAACAGTAAGTAAACGTAAGCTAATAGTACTTATAAATTTTGATAATAAATTATAATAAAGAGTCATGATGCACATGTGACTTTAGTAAGTAGAGGTGAATAAGGAATGAAACTATAAAGTAAATATGATGACGCATTGTACAAGTAAAAGAAGGAAATGAGGAAAATAAATATGAATTCGAGCAAGGCCCAGGTGAGTTATTTTTTATTTTCTAATTGACTTATAGTTGAAAATTATGAAGTTCAATAAATTAAGACACTAAAGAGAATTATACTTAAATCATATCTTTGTGAAACATGTTTTTTTGTTCGCTTTTTAATTTTTTGGTAATTTGTAAAGATAGACAACATAAGAAATTACAAATTAAATTTAAGATTGAACAGACAATCTAATGGAAACAAACAACAGTTGAAACATAAATGCATAATTTTTAAGTGAATTTAATTGAATTCAAAGTAATTTACATAGTTTTAGAAGACGACAGTTAATGAATGATAATCCTAAAAATTGCCATAGCATTTGTTTTTTATTTGTTATTATTGTTCACGTCTGATTACATCAATTACACACTAGTTAGATATTTTACAAGACTACTTACGTAGTTTTCAGTATTCCAAAGGTTTCAAACCGAAGAGTATAATGGGTTTAAAATTGACTGAAAAAGGTTTGGTACAAAAGAAGGAAAATTGAAGATTGTAGCTATTTAATTAATCCAAAAGCAACCAAATATTATAGTACCTTGAGACTCTTTTGTATGCTAATATATTATATGAAAATTATTTAACCTTGGGTGGTATAATTGCTAGCAAATTCATAACCAATGAAAATTCTCTACGCGCTAATTAGATAATTAGAAAGTATAGGCATCGAAAAAACCATTATATTTGACTTACTCTCCATGAGGAGTCAAACCACATAGTCAAACCTACGGCTAGCCATCAACTGTTCAAAGATACATATTATGATGAAGTTTCATCATTAGCGACAAAGATTAATACAAATAAATTGTAGATGAATCTTCTAGAAACCAATATATTTTGAAGAATATTGTGAATTTTATTGAACCCCGTATATGTAAAGTGGAAAATTATTTTTTTTTTTATGTGTAGTAGCACAATCCCATCTCTTATAAATTAAAAAGTATCATGCTTCTTGGCATATTACCTTCTATATACTAATAAAAGGATGTATGTTTCAACTTTATGTAGAAAAACATATAAATTAACTTGTATATGGATAGATTCATAGCATTTCGCTAAACTTTGTCGACAAATGTGTGTCTAACATAAAGAAGTACCTTTTTACAAATAGTGATGATAAAATGTGCATGATAGTAACATTTAATTTATGACAGTCTAGGTGGAATTTCTAGTTGTCCCTAACAAATATTAACCCAAGTAATAGCTTACAGGTGCCACATTTGGCCCATATTTGTCACTGAAAGATAGTATATTATTGACCAAAAAGTGTAAAGACATCATGATTAAGAATTATAGATCCTCTTAAAGTGGAAATGACATATTCTGCATATACATAACCAAACAGAAAACTGTAATTCATTAAAATTTTCAATTTTTGGACAGACCACTGTTAATGTATCTATCAATCTACTTCATGTTGCACACAGCTGAAAAATGCATCAATAAGTAAATAAAGTTCTTGTTTAGAATCTCCCAATTCCGGTATGAGCAACAAAATAATGCTCAAAAACTTACCTTGAAGATCAACTTGAGAGTCTAGCTAATTTTCTTAGGATCAGATTTTTGATTCAGTGCCCATTAAGCAGTAAAGTAATTCATCCCAAGAAAATCAAGATACCCAGCCAGCTTCAGTTTCTGAAGTAGACCGAAAGAAGGAAGTTGTGTTTTCACAATCGATCTGATGTTACTTGGATATTCGCCATAGGTGACTGAATGCAAGTACCTGAAAGGAAAGGAGCGAGATCATGAGTAATAAGCTTCATTGTCATCTAAATACTTAATTAACCAACATAAACTTCACATTTTTAAAGCTAATTTATACATTTCTTGAAACTCGCCAATTTTAAGAATCTGTACTCATATTCAAGACTTCCTTCCAAAAAAAGGTTCACCAACCATGTCATCAGAAATCAACAAATCCAGGGAATGATTAATACAATACAAACATAAATCGTTGTCAATCCAAATTTATAAGAGTGGCGATTCCTTGTTTTTTAATTTAATCTAGCGGTAGCATCTCCATATAACACCAGAGATTGGCACCAACCAATTGTGAGTACCTAAAGGCACTATATATGGTACTACAACATAGATTGTAGTAAAAAAAAAAAGAACATACAGCCTATTAGAATTGCAATAACCCTACTGCAACTGATACCTTAATCAATTTGTACACATGTTCATTTTGATTATGCTCCATGTCCATTCTCCATGTAATATATGTCGCATCTATGACAGTATGGGAGCCCTTTGCAATTTAGTCGATGGTTGCTACAAACTAGTAAATATTTTGAGCAGATTTTGGAAACCCATGACACAAATAGGTAAAAAGGGGAGATAAAATCTACTTATACACTGTAATATATTTCCAGTAGAACGATAAAAGAGCAGATAGCATATAGGAGAGTTCAAATAGACTTGGATTATGTCGGTGTTTCTACTAAAGTGGACTCCACTATTGCTGATTGAGAGTTTGACTAAGCAAGGAAACTCTCACATAAGAAGTTCAGGCTTAGTTGTCACGAGGAGAATGTTCCAAAAGTTCTACTTGTCAAAAATATAAAGCTCTAAAAATCTTATTATGTATCGTAATTTTAAGCGAAGGTTTTATACACACACACACACACTCACTCCAAGTTCCCTTTAGATCTTTTTCGTGGGTCTAATGAACAACTTTCGACGCATTTAGCTATAGTTGACTCCGTTGGGGACTAAAATCAGAAAAACTAGATTTGAAACTTTTTTAATTTTTTTTATGTAACATGAACAATATGGTTTAACTGTCGCAATTGTGCTTTATTTTATGACTCACACGCACACGATGTTCCAAACTCACCTACTCGAGGGCAACAGTTGAGACCCCCGCACTTCCTAATTATCGGGGCGAATTTGATTGTACTCTCACTTTCAAGGCTTAATACCGAGAGCCTCCTGATATCTTGATCTATAATTACTTCTGTTCATGCACTGAAGATCCCCTATTATTAAGTATGAGTCACAGGTGAGAGGTATATCGTACAAGTCAAGCTGGCATAGTAACCTTACACCCGAAGTTGAGAAACAAACCACACACCCTAACCATTTCTTTGGCCAACCCTGCTTACGGAGAATACTTGCAAGGTTTGGGGCTTATCGGCTATAAGAAACTGATCAATATTCTGACTAAGGGGACAAATTTAGAGATTCTGACCAACCGGCTAATTCACCAATATGTCAACCAGACAACTAGTCAGTAACTGTTCTTCTTGCATTAATCTGACAAAAATATTAAGATAATTGTTAACCCTACGGTTATTTAACCTAGGATTATATTTGATTTTGATGATACCCAACATTGATGTTTATGTTGTCTAACATGCATTGAGTTGATGAAGCAATAGGAACAATCTCATACTCATGCAAACGGACTATTAGACGAGCAACTCGGTCAAAGACTCTCAACGGAACTCATCAAAGAAGGAATTCGTCGTTTGAATTTTACAATGCTTTTATTTCCTTCTTTGTAAACTAGATAGAGAGATGTTCGTATCGATGACTGTATACCTAGAACTTGCCCATAGGTTTCCTTTGCATGCATAAAAGTTTTTCATTCTTTGAAAACTAGGAAACTGCATTTTCTGGAATGCAGTCGACTGCATTGGATTGCAGTCGACTGCAACTTGGGCAGCAAGGTATTACAGTCGACTGCATTATAATGCAGTCGACTGCAATACTTCCAGTAGCCTATTATAGTCGACTGCATTAGAATACAGTCAACTGCAAGTTAGAAATTTTGAATTTCCAACGGCTACTTTAGGAATACAGTCGACTGCAATGGGACATTACAGTCGACTGCAATAGCCGTTTGGCGCATTTATTGCTCTACCTAATTTCAAACGGTCATATTCTTTCCCACCTCTATAAATACTCATCTTGGACATAGTTTTGATTCATCAATTGCATTCAAAGCTCTCTTATCTTTCATATTATCAAAGATCAAAGCAATTGTTCAATCTCTCTTGGTTTTCATTATTTTCTCATCCATTTCAAGAGAGCATTTATTGTGAGCTTACATTTGAGAGATATACACTTTCATAAGTCATCATATACTCATCTCTCTTGTTCTAGTGTTTAAACTTGTACTCATCTACTTCTTGAGAGTGAAATCTTGTACACATTTCTTCATCTAAAGTTTCTTGTATCAAAGCTTGGGGTTGTCAAGCTTTGGAGCTTTGGGATTGTCAAAGCTTGTTCTTGATGTGGGCATAGCATCAAGGGTTTGTAAGAGGTTCGATCTTGACCCGTAAGGAAGATCATACTAGTGGAATCTAGGGCCTTTCAAGGGACTTCCTTGAAGGGGTGGACGTAGGCTTGTGGGTATATCAAGCCGAACCATTTAATTCTCTTTGTCAAGTATTTCTAAACCCTTCTCTCTTTACATTATCGTTTTACATTTGTGTTGAGATTTGTCTAGTTTGCTTACTTGAGTTATTGGTTTGTTGTTTGTAGCTTTTTCAAGTGTCATTCATATCCTCTCTAAGTTTGTTGTATTTACTTGTTAGTTTTTAACGTAGTCTTAAAACCCTATTCACCCCCCTCTAGGGTTATCTTTTGTTTTCAAGTGGTATCAGAGCCTCGGCTCTTGTTATATTGGGTAACGCCAAGAGAGTTAATCGATCATGGCTTACGTTGGGGGTATGGAGTGTAGTTCTACCACTAGGCCTCCATTGTTTAATGGGACCAATTATAGTGTGTGGAAAGTTAAGATGAAAATCTACTTAGAGTCTCAAGACTACGAGATGTGGGATATTATTGAGAATGGCCCATACGTTTCGATAAAGGTGGTTGACAAGGTTGAAGAGCCAAAATCTAAATCGGAGTATAGTGATCATGATAAAAAGATGATTTGTATGAATGCTAGAGCGAAAAATTGTCTTGTTTGTGCTTTAGACACTAATGAACTCAATAGAGTCATTATGTGTAATTCCGCTAAGAGTATTTGGGATACTCTTCAAGTTACTCATGAAGGGACTTCTCTCCTTAGAGATTCCAAGATGAACTTATTGTTTAGAGATTATGAGTTATTCCATATGCTTCCAAATGAATCCGTTACGGATATGAATACTCATTTCACTAACATTGTAAACCCTTTGAAGCAATTGGGCAAGGAATTCACTAATGGTGATCTTGTAAGAAAAGTGATTAGGTCCTTACCAAGAGCTTGGGATGCAAAGATCACCGCCATTCAAGAATCGAAGAATCTCAATATCTTTCCCCTTGATGAATTGATGTGCTCACTTATGACGTACGAAATGCAAATCAAGACCTTTGATCAAGAAGACATCAAGAAGAAGCCTACATCAATTGCCCTTAAAGCTTCATCTTCAAACCTTGAGTCAAGCGATGATGAAGAAGAATTTGATGAAGAGGATGTTGCAATGATTGCAAAGAACTTCAAGAAGTTCATGAGGTTTAGAAGGAATGGTGGGAGAAGGCAACAAAATGCTAGCAACGAAGAGAAGCTTTGCTACAAATGCCACAAGCCGGGACACATGAAGATGGATTGTCCCATATACAAAAGGGAAAAGAAGGAAAGAAGAGATTTATGGGAAAGAGTTAAAAGGAGACAACTCTCCAAGAAAGAGAATAAAGAGAAGGAAAAAGCAATGAATGCCGAACATACTCCAACTTGGAGTGACTTCGATTCAAGTGATGAAGATGATGAGAAGAACGAACAAGCAAATGTGTGCTTCATGGAAAATGATGAGGTAAGCTCTTCTTCCGGTAGTGATAGTGAAAGTTTCAAAGATGCTTATGATAGCCTATATGAGGAATCCAAGAAAATTTTTAAGAAAAATATTATTTTATCAAAAAAATTCCTTGAGGCTAATAAGCAAATTGAGAAGTTGAGAGTGGAAAATAATGAGTTGCATGCCAAGAATGATTGCATTTCCAACCATTTATATGTAAAACATGTGAATAATGACTTGGTTGAATTGATTGCTAACACTCCTAGCTCAAAACAAATCTCTTGCAAAACTTTGGTTTTAGAAAAACAAAATGAAGATTTAAAACTTGAGATTTGTGATTTGAAAAAATGTCTTCAAAAATTTGTTGATGGTCAAAATAATTTGGATGTCGTGCTCGGACGCCAAAGATTTGGCCTAAACAAAGGTGGTCTTGGATTAGATCCCTTGGCCTTACCTCCTAAAATCTTTCAACAACAAGCTAGGTTGAATACTCATAACAACCAAAGAACTATTGCACACCATTTACACATTGTGATTGGTGCAACAAGAAAGGGCATACGACTAATTATTGTCCTTGTAGAATTGTTTATGTTAGAGGTAGAAAGAAGATGTGGGTTGTGAAAGGTCAAGATTACAAATGCAAGACTAACACCCAAGGACCCAAGAAAATATGGGTACCAAAAGTCACTACTTGATTTGTGTTTATAGGTATGTCTCAAAGCAAAATCTAGTAGCAAGAAGTGGATTCTTGATAGTGGATGCTCAAGACATATGACCGGCAACATATCTCTTTTCACCTCAATTGATCTTATAGAAGGAGGAAAAGTGACCTTTGGTGACAACGCACAAGGAAAAATCAAAGGTAAAGGAACTATAGGTAAGGAACCACATTCAATTGAGAATGTGTTATATGTTGAAGGTTTGAAGCATAATTTGCTAAGTATTAGTCAATTTAGTGATAAAGGTTTTAGAGTAATCTTTGAGACTTCTCATTGCACTATACAATCCTTGAAGAATAATGAAACTATTTTGGTAGAAATAGAGATGACAATGTTTACTCTATTCAATTGAATGATCTAGCTAACCAAGATGTCAAGTGTCTTAGTGCTATTAGTGAGACATCTTGGCTTTGGCATCGAAGACTTGGACACATGCATATGGAGCATTTGAAGGATATTTCAAGCAAAGAACTTGTGAGGGGACTCCCGAAGATCAAGTTTGAGAAAGACAAAGTATGTGATGCTTGTCAAATGGGTAAGCAAAAGAAAGTTTCTCACAAACCGAAGAAAATGGTATCTACTTCTAGACCCTTGCAATTACTTCATATGGATTTATTTGGACCAATCCCTACTACTAGTCTTGGTGGTAAATCATATTGTTTTGTTAGTGTTGATGACTATTCTCACTATACTTGGACTTTCTTTTTGGCCACCAAAGATGAATCTCTAAATGTGTTCACTTTATTTGCAAAACGTGTTCAAAATCAAAAAGGATATTTGATATCCAACATTCGAAGTGATCATGGTAGAGAATTTGAAAATTCAAAAATAAGAGCCTTGTGTGATGACTTTGGGATATCACATAATTTTTCGGCTCCTAGAACTCCTCAACAAAATGGTGTTGTCGAAAGAAAGAATAGGTCTTTGCAAGAAGCGGCAAGAACAATGCTTAACGAATATGGTTTACGTAAGTACTTTTGGGCGGAGGCGGTCAATTGTGCTTGTTTTGTTCTCAATAGAGTTATCTTGCAAAAAATTTTTTTAAAAACCCCTTATGAGCTTTTTAATGATAAGAAACCTAAGGTGAGCTTTTTTAGAGTCTTTGGTTGTAAATGCTTTATTTTAAATACTAAGGATCACCTTAGCAAATTTGATTCCAAAACATTTGAGGGTATTTTTCTTGGCTACTCTAATAATAGTATGGCATATAGAGTCTATAATAAAAGTACTTTGGTTGTTGAAGAATCTATTAATTTTACTTTTGATGAGACTAATCCTTTTCTTCGGAGGACTAACATTGTTAATGTAGATGATGTGGACAATGACATGAGAACTTTGGATATAAGTGAAACAATACAAGACAACCACAAAGAAATTATTCAAGAAGAGCAACAATCAAGCTCTCAAGAGGAAGACAAGGAAGTAAGTAATGATGTTTCAAACTCGGACAACTCTCAAGAATTACCAAAAGATTGGACTTGCAAAAAGGATCATCCAAGCAATCAAATCGTAGGTAATCCTTCGAGTGGGGTAAGAACTCGACACTCTCTTCAACAACATGTTAATTTAGCGTTTCTTTCCCAAATTGAACCGAAGAACTTCTCCGAAGCTCTACATCATGAATCTTGGATGCTTGCTATGCAAGAAGAGCTAGTTCAACTTGAAAGAAATCAAGTTTGGACCCTTGTGCCTAAACCTCAAAACTATAGGATTATGGGCACAAAATGGGTATTTAAAAACAAACTTGATGAATCCGGAATCGTGGTTAGAAACAAGGCTAGATTAGTGGCCCAAGGTTATAACCAAGAGGAAGGAATTGATTTTGATGAAACTTATGCACCGGTAGCTAGACTTGAATCTATTAGAATGCTTTTAGCTTTTGCTTGCTATAGAGATTTTAAACTTTTTCAAATGGATGTCAAGAGTGCTTTTTTAAATGGTTTTATTTTGAAGGAGGTTTATGTGGCTCAACCTCCCGGCTTTGAGCATGAAAAATTTCCAAACCATGTTTTCAAGCTTAGCAAAGCTCTTTATGGTTTAAAACAAGCTCCTAGAGCTTGGTATGAAAGGCTAAGTAGTTTTCTTTTAGAAAATAGTTTTTCAAGAGGAAAACTTGACACCACTCTTTTTATAAAATCTAAGGGCAAGGACTTATTGTTGGTACAAATTTATGTTAATGATATTATATTTGGTGCTACTAATGGATCCTTGTGCGAAGAGTTTGCTTCTTGTATGAGTAAGGAGATTGAAATGAGCATGATGGGAGAACTCACCTTCTTCCTTGGATTGCAAATCAAACAAAGCAAGGATGGAATCTTTATCAACCAAGCCAAATACACCAAAGAGCTACTCAAGAGATTTGACATGGAAGCATCAAATGCTTTTGACACTCCAATGAGCTCTTCATTAAAGCTTAATAAAGATGAAAAGGGTAAGGATGTTGATATTAAACGCTATCGAGGTATGATCGGATCACTCCTTTACCTTACCGCAAGTAGACCGGATATAATGTTTAGTGTTTGTTTATGTGCTATATTTCAAGCTTGTCCTAAGGAATCTCATTTAGTTGCCGTAAAGAGAATTCTGGTGATGAGGGGTTGGCCAAGAAAGGAAGTCATGGCCTTCTTTTGATAATTGCTTAGATTTTCACTCGAATGTTTAAATTTCAAATCAAATTCTTCCATTAGGTTTTTTGACATCCAATTTCAGAGAAACTAAAATTCTAGTACTTAAGTTTGAAAATAGAGAAGTCACTTCCCACTAAGTGCAAAGGAAAATGTCAACGAGAGAGACCACTAGTCTTAAATTCAAAATCATCTTTTGCACAATATCCTGATCTGATTGGTCAATTATAAATTCAACAGGTATGAGATCGGGCAAAATTCTTGCTTGCTTTGAAAATTGTAATGTTCTACACATACTAAGGATGGAGTCCTAGACTTACTGAAAACACAAATTCTATTTGACTCAAACTCTGAAGAAGACTTTTAAGAAATGGAATATTCTTGACTTTTTATTTCTTCTTATTCATCATCAGCTGCATCAGACTAAAAATCGGCCATCAAAAGGTAAGCAAAAATAGCAATAATATAACAATAAATAAGAACAAGTCTGTAAAAAGGTAATCTAGAAAATGCTGGGAAAATCATCCAAGGTCCTGGCTCGGCGTTGTACATAGCATCGGGAAAGTCTTTGACCATTAATTTGAGAACTAATCGGTCTTATCTAATGCTGGGTCGATCTGGCTAACAATATCATAATCCTACTCTAGTATAGAAAGATCTAGAGCCGGAAGAGATGTCTTACTTATGCTCACTTAGTGTGCCAACAGAGATTCGGTCTTCATATTGGGTATGGCCTTCACCTTTGTTTATTAAATCTTGGATGGCGTAATAAAGGGCCATACACTTTTTCGTGTGATGACCGGCTCTTTGATGATAAGCACAATGAAGTTGGGCATCATATCCTTCGTGTAAAACAACCGATATGGCTAATAATATCCTCTTCCTAATCGAGCGAGAAAAGATCTAGAACTGGAAGAGATGTCTCACGTATGTTCATTTGGTGTACCTACATTAGATTCGGTCTTCATAGTGGGTCCGCATAAAGGTTTACTTCACCTTTGTCAATCAAATCTTGGATTGCATAACAGGGGGCCACGCACTTTTTTGTGTGATGACCGGTTCTTTGATGACAAGTACAATAAAGTTGGGCATCATATCCTTCGAGTACAATAACCAATGCAGGAATAGGTGACAACTTGGCCATCAGACTTCCTTTTAGCAACTGTTCAAAGAATTTGACAGCAGGGCTTCAAACAAGTGAACTGCCATTGTGGCTTGGGAATGGCTTTCCGTAACATTACCTTTGGAGACGTTGCACTTTTGACGTTATTTGCACTAGGTGGCTTTGACAGAGCATTGGCATTTCTCCAAGTGACTTGGTATCCTCTCAGCTTAACTTCTCGGGGTATGGCTCCTTTATTGATAGCATCTTTAATTTGCGTTAGAGATCCCATTAGTTTTTTGAAGGAAAAGTGGTTCCCTAAAAAGATACTCATGATACACCGGTAGCTTGTTATTTTTTATCATGTTAATATGTTCCTCTTATGTCGGGCAGTTATTATAAAGGTTGAGGCTGAATCCACAGGCTTGTGTTTGTTAGTCTCCAAGTCTCTTCGAGTAATATCAAAATAAGCTTTGTAATGGTACTGATTGACAAATTCCCGCACCACATCTTCCCATGTTTTCACTCTTAAATCATCGAGGGTCGGGAACCATCCAGGAGCGGCTCTAGTCAAGATCTGACAAAAAAGCTAAACCAAATGATTCTGGTTAACTCCATGAGGAGCTTATGCATGCAGATACATCTTCATATGGATCCGTGGATCCAACGTACCGTTGAATTTATCCATATCTAGCATCTAAAACTTCAAAGGGAGTCTATCGTCCGAGCTCATGATAAGGGTAATGAAGTCCATTGGGCCATCGGTCCTTCTCATCTTAGCAATGTAGGACTCAAGCGTAGCCAATTTTTCCTCCTATTCTGGGGTAATAATCTCTCCGTCATCATTAGATTCATACTACCCATCAGCTTTGAGTCCTGGCTTTCCCTTTTTCTTCCTTTATTTTCCTTCAATCTTTGTTTCCTTTCTAGATTCTTCGTTTTGCTTTTTTTTCCATGAGTAATCCTACATTCGAGATGACTTTTGTATGTTGAGCGACTAGAGCGGTGAGGTTAGTTTGAAAATGTTTTTGTAAATCACCAAGGATTTGAACGAGATGATTGGGCTAAAGGAATCCTCTAGCCATTGAATCTACTTAAGTTTTCTAGACGTATCCTAATACCCGAGCTTCATACTAATGCCAGAGCTTGTTACCTTTCAAAAGAAATTATCTTAGGCTTTCTCAAAATTCAATATTCCACATTTTTTTCTTTTTTGACTCTTATTTACTTTTTTAATCTTTTATCATCTCATTAGACTAGGCAAAAGCAAATCAGAAAAAGATAATCCAGGAAGTGCTAGGAAAACCAATTGAGATAAAACCAAAAACTAAGGTTCTGGCTTGGCATCATGCTCAACTCGGTATCGAGACAGTCTTTGGACATAGGTCTTGTCTCAAACTGAATATACAATATCCTCTTTCTGGTTGGACATAGAAAGGTCTAGCGCCTGAATAGATGTCTCACCACTGCTTGCTTGGTATACTGGCGAAGTTCTTTTTTCACATTGATCCGATAAGAGGGTTGATCAAACCATTATCAGTGAGATCTTAATAGCATGCCTCAAGGTGATATATTTCTCTGTATGGTGTCATATACCTGGTGATATTCATATCAAGCTTGCATGTTGGGCTCTTTCGATGTAGCAGTGGGGGGTAACTTGGTAATCGTACCTCTACTTAGGAGTTTTTCAAACATCTTGTCTATAGAAGCATGCGGATCGGAGAACTTTTACCTAATGACAATCGGCTCCCACTAAACAACCTTTCGAGATCGAACTGTATCATTGTGTACAAATATCCTCAACAGAGCATTATGATTCTTCCTATTGGTCTTATTTATTGGCTTACCATCCTTGAATTATTGTTGCTTTCTTTATGGTGTCTTTCATTTGATTAGAGGAGTTATCCATGTCGTGAGTGTGTTATGTATGTATCTGTTCTGCTTGGCGAGTACCACTTTCAGCAATTCCAACTTCATATTTGTCATTGTCTATTGAGCTGCCAAGGCAATGAGACCTGCATATCTACGAGATTCAGGCAAGGTCGTGGATTTGAAGGTAATTTTCATCCATTGGGATTTGAGAAAGTTCTCTGATTTGGTCCGATACTAGAGTGTGGATCCGATGCCAGAGCTCGTTACCTTCTAAATCGAACAGGAAAAATATTTTGAACTCTACAAAAGTTTTTTTATTATATTATTATTTTTGTTATTATTGTTCTATTTTTTATATATATTTTTTATTTTGTTACCTAAGGATTAGTCATTGAACTCTTACCTTCTACAAAAGAAAATAGAAATATTTTGGACTTCTCCAAAAAAGAATATTCCATGCTCCTTATTTTTTTTTCTGTTTTTTTACCCTAAGGATTAAAGAGAATTGAAAAAAAAAATAACTCAAGTTAGGAAATTACAGCCTAGATAGGACCCCACAATTAGAGCACAAAATATTAAAACGGCTCATTTATACACGTACAAGAATTGGACACTGATTAACTGGCCGGTTAGCCTTGTGGGTTAACCATCCTGTTGTTCAGTGGGTAATTCTTGGATTGTGAGAAAACGTTTGAAAAAGTGGAAGTAACTCTCCGGTTAGCTTTGTGGGTTTAACTGTCGATTGGTCAGTGAATTAATCAAGGATTTTTGAAAATTTTTAGGGAAGAGAGGGTGCTGATTAACAGTTTGGTAACCTGGTGGGTTAACCGGCCAGTTAGTAAGTAAAGTAATTCTGTAAGTTTGAAAACTTTGAGAAAGTTAGCATTCTAACTAACCATCTGGTAACCTAATACCTAATAGGTTAACCAGGCAGTTGGTCAGTAGGTTCGGAAAAAAATTGGGAAGGTCAGGGTTCTGACTTACCATCTAGTTACCCAGAGGTTGAACTGGTCAGTCGGTCAGTGGGTTGAAAGTTTTGGACTTGAAATTTTTTGGGAACGTCAAGGTTCCGACTAACCGTCTGGTAACTCAGTGATCTCAAGTACTCCTAACGGAGCTTCAAAATAAAATCTAAGGCCAAAATCTAATCGTACAATAAATATAAAAGGAAAATCCTTCCCTAAAAAGCTTCTTACTTAGCCATGCTTTAGAATCCTTTGTACAGCTCCAAACGCTCCCTGATAACCTGAAAGTAAGGGGGTGACCATAAAGCCCAGTAAAGATAATCGCACACACCCACCCACAGAGTACAAAGCACGCTATATCGATAGTAGTACTTGTAGGTGATAAAGTAGGATACCAAGGTGCATGGCGATTACCAAAACCAATGCACTAACTTTCAATTCAAAAATCAGATTAGAACCAAGATCGAATAGCTCGTATCGGCCGACAATACAACCTCAAAGTAAGGAATTATCATATATAACTAAATTTACGAAGGGTCAAAAGGTTTCGATGTGTTTAAAACAATACAAATCTAAGTTCAAAACGTTTTCACCAGTTCTGATAAAGATAACTTATATTTCAAAAAGACTCTAGTGAATTCAATAATACTACAGATATGTTCGAAACTTCTTCAAATAGATCAGATATCAAAATCCAAATGTTCAATGAGTAACATTACGAAGACCACTGGCGCCATTCAGAAATGTGTCACGCGTGCCATCACTGACACGTGAGACAAGGTTCAGAAATTAAGATCGCGATCCCTAGCTCGTCCCGCTGAGCTAGCCCAAGTTCCAATCCACGTGGGTAAGTCAGAAATAGATAAGTCACATACGCTGTGACATGGCTCACCAGATTATAAAAACATATACCAAATCAACTTAATAAACACCAAAAGTTTGAAGCAAACAAAGTCATTTTCGTTCACGCGATTCTACGCAGAATAGCTTTATTTAAGGGCTAAATTCAACAATACAATCAACAAATTCTAAGAAACCACAAAGCCTAAAAGTTGAAGAGGAGTCGTTATTGATTTGTAGTGTCTAAGTTCATCAAAAACCGATAAGAAACGAATAAGATGGAACAAGTCAAAGCAAGCTGATTTGCAGTGTCAAACAGCAACTTTTACACCGACGAATAACTTTCAAACTGTATTTTGATCAGAAAATAGATAGATTCAAAGAAAACACAAAACTAAGAAGTTTAAGAGGACTCTTTAAGGTTTCCAGATTGTCTAAAATCATGAAAAAAAAAACAGAAACAGAGGAGATAGAACAAATCGAAGTGGGATGATTTATAGTGTCAAAAACAGAAAAGTCTGCAATGATAAATAACTTTCAAACGCGATTTTGACCAAGAACCAAATGGATTCTAATAAAACCTTAAACTAAAGAGTTAAATAAGACTCTTCAAGGATTTCCGAATGTTCAAGATCATTAAAAACCAATGAGAAACGAATAAGATACGACAAATCGAAATTGGCCGACCTGAATTGGCAGATATATAAGCATAACAATGTTCAAGTATATTTTTGAATATCGATCACTTCGATTTGGGAAAACCCAAAACTACAACGTTGTAGTAAACTATTTGGGGTTTTCAAAAAGTGTAAGAAAACTAAAATTGGCCAAAGAACGCCAAAGTTACGGACATTTGAATTTGCCATAAATATTTACAACAAAAAGATCACGAATCAAAGTCAATAATCGGAAGTACAAAGAACTATTTAGCGTAACGATCAATAATGTAATTAGGGTTCCGAAGAATTAATACATCTCTTTAAACGACAAATCAATTGATGAACGGATCGATAATCAGAATTCAGATGGGGTAAATGCGTGAGAAAACCCTTACCTCAATTGCGTAAATCAACTCCAAGTCTTGATCTTCTCGAACAAATTATATCAAAAACTCTAATATAATAATACCCAAAATTTCTATTAGACTCTATCAATCACATTAGCTTATGTAGGTTCTTACCACAAACCTCAATCCCAATATCAAAATAAGATCGTACCTCAATGTAATGACCAAAATCTGAAGAGTATTCTTCCTAGAGATTCTTTGGAGGCTCTTCTGAAGTTTGTGTGCTCCTAAGAATTATATTGCACATAAGTCATAAGCCTAAAAGGAATGTAATTATATTCCTAACACAATAAGAATTGCAAAATACCCATTATGTCCCAAAATTCTCTAACTTTATAAATGGGTCATACTAAAGCCCAAATTTAAAGTGGGTCATTTAATCCCAAAAGTATAACTCACTTCCTAGTAAGAAAATTTTAAATTGATTTTTAGGCCCACTATTTAATTCAAACTCACAATACATTTAATTCGTACTTGAACAAGTATCCTGATTAAAAAAAAATTCTGGGGTGTTATATTCTCCCCCACTTAAGATAATTCCGTCCTCGGAATTGAGTGTTCCGTAATAATCAAAACTAAATTATTGCTTTCTAACACGAGTTTTTACATTCCTCCGCCTCTGAACAAACTTTCAACCTCTAAGTATCTATGTCTTATCTAGCATATGAAACGTAGTGAACTAAATTGCTCTACTCAAGTTCAATGCATATGAATCAATTGAAATCAGTCTCCATTCCATCACGCTTTCACTGCCCTACTCTGATAACGCACCAAACCAAGCCTTTGCACAATGCACCTAACAGTAGCGTGCTTAACTTTAAGCGTATGGTGTACCAAAGTACTAAACATTTCTCACATATGACATGTACTCTATGAGATCCAAACTCTAGTTTTAACTTCCATTCGCTTTACCACCTGAACCTTATAATAACATGTCGGTGATAAAAAAAAAATTTGTGCCTGAGGAAGCCACATATTGAGTCATCTATCTCCTTAATGAAATTTCGCTGGCAACTGAGACTAATTACTAACTAAAATTGCTAAAATTTTTGCCACGCTTTTTGTCCAATGCATCGCCACACTGTTAAACAACATTTTAAATAGGATAATACTTAATCAATTTTCCAACACCAAATTCCATCACGAAGATATCTATTACCTTAAAAGGATCCAAAATCTGATGCCACATTCACATGTATGGTGTATCCACTAACGTTTCAAGTCTCCAAGTTATCACATCTCGCAATCACATCCTTAACCGCTTATAGCTACTAGTTCCTAGAGCTACTAGAAGACACCATAATATCAAAATCTCATCCTTTGACCACTCTCTGTGGCTAACGCTTAGGATCTTCGAATTTTAAAGGCAAGTAACTTACTTGGGGTCTACTACTGTGTGCTCGACTCAAAAAATCTCAATCTTATGCTGAAATATCAAATAAATTTCTGAACTTAATCCACCTTCTCTAAGTCTAATTTCAATCACTGATCATCTAAGGCCTAAGAGTATATAGAATCTCATACCTAAGCTCTGATACCAACTGTAACGCCCCGATTTTTTTTTTAGAAGCGTTAATTTCAAATAAACAAAGCAGAAAATCTTAAAATATCCAAAAGTCTCCCAAATTGAGTAATCAGAGCATCTAAGAATAAGTCTCCAAGAAACATCGATAAATGTCACTCCAACTTAAAACTAATACATTGATCTCAAGTACTCCTAGCGGAGCTCCAAAATAAAATCTAAAGCCAAAATCTAATCGTACAATAAATATAAAAGGAAAATCCTTCCCTAAAAAGCTTCTTACTTAGCCATGCTTTAGAATCCTTTGTACAGCTCCAAACGCTGCCTGATAACCTGAAAGTAAGGGGGGTGACCACAAATCCCAGTAAAGATAATCGCACACACCCACCCACAGAGTACAAAGCACGCTATATCGATAGTAGTACTTGTAGGTGATAAAGTCGATACCAAGGTGCATGGCGATTACCAAAACCAATGCACTAACTTTCAATTCAGAAATCAGATTAGCAGCAAGATCGAATAGCTCGTATCGGCAGACAATACAACCTCAAAGTAAGGAATTATCATATATAACTAAATTTACGAAGGGTCAAAAGGTTTCGATGTGTTTAAAACAATACAAATCTAAGTTCAAAATG
Source organism: Escallonia herrerae (assembly GCA_033070095.1). Classification (NCBI taxonomy): domain Eukaryota; kingdom Viridiplantae; phylum Streptophyta; class Magnoliopsida; order Escalloniales; family Escalloniaceae; genus Escallonia; species Escallonia herrerae. The sequence continues at coordinate 251,817 of JAVXUP010000193.1, forward strand.
TTTTCCCCTGTTCTGATAAAGATAACTTATATTTCAAAAAGACTCTAGTGAATTCAATAATACTACAGATATGTTCGAAACTTCTTCAAATAGATCAGATATCAAAATCCAAATGTTCAATGAGTAACAAGACGAAGACCACTGGCGCCATTCAGAAATGTGTCACGCGTGCCATCACTGACACGTGAGACAAGGTTCAGAAATTAAGATCGCGATCCCTAGCTCATCCCGCTGAGTTAGCCCACGTTCCAATCCACGTGGGTAAGTCAGAAATAGATAAGTCACATATGCTGTGACATGGCTCACCAGATTATAAAAACATATACCAAATCAACTTAATAAACACCAAAAGTTTGAAGCAAACAAAGTCATTTTCGTTCACGCGATTCTACGCAGAATAGCTTTATTTAAGGGCTAAATTCAACAATACAATCAACAAATTCTAAGAAACCACAAAGCCTAAAAGTTGAAGAGGAGTCGTTATTGATTTGTAGTGTCTAAGTTCATCAAAAACCGATAAGAAACGAATAAGATGGAACAAGTCAAAGCAAGCTGATTTGCAGTGTCAAACAGCAACTTTTACACCGACGAATAACTTTCAAACTGTATTTTGATCAGAAAATAGATAGATTCAAAGAAAACACAAAACTAAGAAGTTTAAGAGGACTCTTTAAGGTTTCCAGATTGTCTAAAATCATGAAAAAAAAACATAAACAGAGGAGATAGAACAAATCGAAGTGGGATGATTTATAGTGTCAAAAACAGAAAAGTCTGCACTGATAAATAACTTTCAAACGCGATTTTGACCAAGAACCAAATGGATTCTAATAAAACCTTAAACTAAAGAGTTAAATAAGACTCTTCAAGGATTTCCGAATGTTCAAGATCATTAAAAACCAATGAGAAACAAATAAGATACGACAAATCGAAATTGGCCGACCTGAATTGGCAGAAATATAAGCATAACAATGTTCAAGTATATTTTTGAATATCGATCACTTCGAATTTGGGAAAACCCAAAACTACAACGTTGTAGTAAACTATTTGGGGTTTTCAAAAAGTGTAAGAACACTAAAATTGGCCAAAGAACGCCAAAGTTACGGACATTTGAATTTGCCATAAAGATTTACAACAAAAAGATCACGAATCAAAGTCAATAATCGGAAGTACAAAGAACTATTTAGCGTAACGATCAATAATGTAATTAGGGTTCCGAAGAATTAATACATCTCTTTAAACGACAAATCAATTGATGAACGGATCGATAATCAGAATTCAGATGGGGTAAATGCGTGAGAAAACCCTTACCTCAATTGCGTAAATCAACTCCAAGTCTTGATCTTCTCGAACAAATTATATCAAAAACTCTAATATAATAATACCCAAAATTTCTATTAGACTCTATCAATCACATTAGCTTATGTAGGTTCTTACCACAAACCTCAATCCCAATATCAAAATAAGATCGTACCTCAATGTAATGACCAAAATCTGAAGAGTATTCTTCCTAGAGATTCTTTGGAGGCTCTTCTGAAGTTTGTGTGCTCCTAAGAATTATATTGCACATAAGTCATAAGCCTAAAAGGAATGTAATTATATTCCTAACACAATAAGAATTGCAAAATACCCATTATGTCCCAAAATTCTCTAACTTTATAAATGGGTCATACTAAAGCCCAAATTTAAAGTGGGTCATTTAATCCCAAAAGTATAACTCACTTCCTAGTAAGAAAATTTTAAATTGAGTTTTAGGCCCACTATTTAATCCAAACTCACAATACATTTAATTCGTACTTGCACAAGTATCCTGATTAAAAAAAAAATCTGGGGTGTTACATTCTCCCCCACTTAAGATAATTCCGTCCTCGGAATTGAGTGTTCCCTAATAATCAAAACTAAATTATTGCTTTCTAACACGAGTTATTACATTCCTCCGCCTTTGAAAAAAATTTCAACCTCTAAGTATTTATGTCTTATCTAGCATATGAAACGTAGTGAACTAAATTGCTCTACTCGAGTTCAATGCATATGAATCAATTGAAATCAGTCTCCATTCCATCACGCTTTCACTGCGCTACTCTGATAACGCACCAAACCAAGCCTTTGCACAATGCACCTAACAGTAGCGTGCTTAACTTTAAGCGTATGGTGTACCAAAGTACTAAACATTTCTCACATATGACATGTACTCTATGAGATCCAAACTCTAGTTTTAACTTCCATTCGCTTTACCACCTGAACCTTATAATAACATGTCGGTGATAAAAAAAAAATTTGTGCCTATAGGAAGCCACATATTGAGTCATCTATCTCCTTAATGAAATTTCGCTGGCAACTGAGACTAATTACTAACTAAAATTGCTAAAATTTTTGCCACGCTTTTTGTCCAATGCATTGCCACACTGTTAAACAACATTTTAAATAGGATAATACTTAATCAATTTTCCAACACCAAATTCCATCACGAAGATATCTATTACCTTAAAAGGATCCAAAATCTGATGCCACATTCACATGTATGGTGCATCCACTAACGTTTCAAGTCTCCAAGTTATCACATCTCGCAATCACATCCTTAACCGCTTATAGCTACTAGTTCCTAGAGCTACTAGAAGACACCATAATATCAAAATCTCATCCTTTGACCACCCTCTGTGGCTAACGCTTAGGATCTTCGAATTTTAAAGGCAAGTAACTTACTTGGGGTCTACTACTGTGTGCTCGACTCAAAAAATCTCAATCTTATGCTGAAACATCAAATAAATTTCTGAACTTAATCCACCTTCTCTAAGTCTAATTTCAATCACTGATCATCTAAGGCCTAAGAGTATATAGAATCTCATACCTAAGCTCTGATACCAACTGTAACGCCCCGATTTTTTTTTAGAAGCGTTAATTTCAAATAAACAAAGCAGAAAATCTTAAAATATCCCAAAGTCTCCCAAATTGAGTAATCAGAGCATCTAAGAATAAGTTTCCAAGAAACATCGATAAATGTCACTCCGACTTAAAACTAATACATTGATCTCAAGTACTCCTAGCGGAGCTCCAAAATAAAATCTAAAGCCAAAATCTAATCGTACAATAAATATAAAAGGAAAATCCTTCCCTAAAAAGCTTCTTACTTAGCCATGCTTTAGAATCCTTTGTACAGCTCCAAACGCTGCCTGATAACCTGAAAGTAAGGGGGGTGACCACAAAGCCCAGTAAAGATAATCGCACACACCCACCCACAGAGTACAAAGCACGCTATATCGATAGTAGTACTTGTAGGTGATAAAGTACGATACCATGGTGCATCGCGATTACCAAAACCAATGCACTAACTTTCAATTCAGAAATCAGATTAGCAACAAGATCGAATAGCTCGTATCGGCAGACAATACAACCTCAAAGTAAGGAATTATCATATATAACTAAATTTACGAAGGGTCAAAAGGTTTCGATGTGTTTAAAACAATACAAATCTAAGTTCAAAACGTTTTCACCTGTTCTGATAAAGATAATTTATATTTCAAAAAGACTCTAGTGAATTCAATAATACTACAGATATGTTCGAAACTTCTTCAAATAGATCAGATATCAAAATCCAAATGTTCAATGAATAACAAGACGAAGACCACTGGCGCCATTTAGAAATGTGTCATGCGTGCCATCACTGACACGTGAGACAAGGTTCAGAAATTAAGATCGCGATCCCTAGCTCATCCCGCTGAGCTAGCCCACGTTCCAATCCACGTGGGTAAGTCAGAAATAGATAAGTCACATACGCTGTGACATGGCTCACCAGATTATAAAAACATATACCAAAAGATCACTAAAATTGGCCAAAGAACGACAAAGTTACGGACTTTTGAATTTGCCGTAAAGATTTACAACAAAAAGATCACGAATCAAAGTCAATAATCGGAAGTACAAAGAACTATTTAGCGTAACGATCAATAATGTAATTAGGGTTCCGAAGAATTAATACATCTCTTTAAACGACAAATCAATTGATGAACGGATCAATAATCAGAATTCAGATGGGGTAAATGCGTGAGAAAACCCTTACCTCAATTGCGTAAATCAACTCCAAGTCTTGATCTTCTCGAACAAATTATATCAAAAACTCTAATATAATAATACCCAAAATTTCTCTTAGACTCTATCAATCACATTAGCTTATGTAGGTTTTTACCACAAACCTCAATCCCAATATCAAAATAAGATCGTATCTCAATGTAATGACCAAAATCTGAAGAGTATTCTTCCTAGAGATTCTTTGGAGGCTCTTCTGAAGTTTGTGTGCTCCTAAGAATTATATTGCACATAAGTCATAAGCCTAAAAGGAATGTAATTATATTCCTAACACAATAAGAATTGCAAAATACCCATTATGTCCCAAAATTCTCTAACTTTATAAATGGGTCATACTAAAGCCCAAATTTAAATTGGGTCATTTAATCCCAAAAGTATAACTCATTTTCTAGTAAGAAAAATTTAAATTGATTTTTAGGCCTACTATTTAATTCAAACTCACAATACATTTAATTCGTACTTGCACAAGTATCCTGATTAAAAAAAAATCTGGGGTGTTACAGTCTGTGGGTTGGAAGTTTTGGATTTGTAAATTTTGGGAAGGTCAGGATCCTGACTAACCGTCCTGTCAGGAGCATGGAATATCGGCCGGTTAGTCAGAGTCGTCCCTCATTTGCGAGTTTATCAGCCAGTTTACAGAATATTGGCTGGTTCCCCTACCATTATGCCATAGACCAAAATAAGTATTCTCCTAAAAAAGGGGTAGAACACTGAAAATGGTCCGGGTGTGTGTTTTCTCTTTCAGCGCCGGTGTAAGGTCACTCCCTCAACTCAACTTGTACCATATACCTCCCACCCGTAACTCAAGTAATTAATAATGGGTGATCAATAAGACGTGTATAAGTCATTCAATATACCAAGAAACCAGGAGGTCCCTTTAATACAAGGCCCTAGAGCTGAAGGTACAATGATATTCGCCTCATAACTAAGGAGTTCAAGGGTTTCAACTGTTTCCTTCGAGTGGGTGGGTTAGGGACAACGTCCGCATGTGTGAGGCATGAAATAAAAGCACAATTACCACAATTATAACACATTGTCCATGTTATAAAACATAAAGAAAAGACAAAAAGGACAAAAAGCAATAATTTTTTTTAAGTCTAGTACTTTTAGTTTTGGTCCCCAGCAGAGTCGCCCTGTAGCAGATTGCCTCGAAAATCCCTAAGAATTTTTAGGAGTCGCCAATCTATTTAATTAAAACACGGGAAAATAACAAAAAACTTGAAATGACTCTAAAATTGTTCAAAGGACAATTAATCTACGAAAAACAAAGAAACAGGTTCAGAACTAAGTTATACGATGGGAAGGTGTTAGGCATCTGCCATATCCTTTCAATCTCTTCTTTATTTCTATTATTTTTGCCTTTTTAAAATGCATTAACATCCATAAAGTAAATCCTAAGCTTAATTCTATATTATTGGTATAAACTCAACATTGAAGGTCGTATAGCTTACGTTTCTGGTCAGATAAACCAGAATCAAAATTATCGTAGTTCAACTCTGATCAAACGGAAAGCGAGTTATACTTTGGTCTTAGATTCGAACTAAGAAATGAAAAGACTTTTTTTTATGACTTTTTAGAAAAAGAAAATGTGGTGTGGGGTGGAAAAACAGTCTAAACTATTATAATTAAAAGTAGTAACATCAGGTAGTAAATATACCTCCAGAATGCGATTGCTATACAAAACTTGAAATGCTTTGTGACAGATCCACTATCTATCTAAAAGACTCAATACAATTTAGAAATGCATATAAAGTGTTAAATTTCCTTTAGAGATGATCTACCACTTCTATAGAAGCTCTAGAGAGAAAGAGCTTCTCCCTAAAAATGTAGGCCAAGGACCCTATTTATAGAGGTCTTGGATGCCAAAAATGGTAAAGATGATCATATCAATCTATGATTTGACGATAAGATAGAATAATTGTTAAAAATCGCAAATTGACAAGAGTCAAAGAACCGACATTTTGATCCCATAATAAAAAATAAAAAAAATCTGGACATTATATAATCCTAATTCAGCAATTATATATAGTTTTATTAGATGACCAAATTCGAAAATTATCTCAATAACTCATATAAATCAAGGATTAATCAGATGTAACAAGTATAAATCACAAGATATTTTTATTTAATCAATCACAATGTCTTGATCTTTACTTGGGTTAAATCTAATAAACTGGACTGGGCTCTAACTTGACTGGAATACTTATTGATTGAATTAAATAGATAAGGCTTATTATGTTATTAGGCCTAAACCCATAATAATAATAATAAAGTTAACCATCGACAAAGCCCAGTAAACCAAACAAGAAAGATAAAAGTAAAATTACAAAAATGGGATGTCTACAAGTGTAATTTACTCGTAATATTATAAGTGCTACAATTTTAAGCATTATTAAAAGTACTTAATTAAAAACTCAAGAAAACGATTCAACTTCTTGATTTTATTACTTTTCTCATATACTGTGGGGGTAGACTTGTTATGTTTTACGGAGTATGTATACTTCCCCTTTAATGCATCTGCCTAAATATGTGATTATGATGACAGTGATGGAAGACAATAATACAGCATAAATAAAGGAATCAATGATTGAGAGAACGGAGAGGACAGCTTGAGGGATATGCCACACCATATCACTTCCAAGTTTTGTGGTCATTAAGATGACATGATTGAAAAGTCATAAATGAGTGTAAAGTTGACAATTGTATTACCGGACTGCAACACAAAGCTTATTTTTCTTGTTAAATTTCTATTAATGAAGTTTATATATTTGATTAAAAAACTAATAAGACATTGTCAACCATTAATAAGGACAGTGCGTGCTTGGTTATCGGTTTTGTTTTCAAAAATGCTCCTCAAACAATGACTTCATTTCACTTATTAGCAAGACCCTTGATAAACCTGTAAATAACAATGTTTAGTTATCTTGAATGAGATCCCCTCTACATCATTGTCAGCACTTAACTTTTTGCTACCAAAGGTTAGAAAAATTTTTCCAACGTAAATTTGAACAAAGCTTCATTTTGTGTGAAAGTAAAATCTCATCTTAAATTGATTTTTGTTAGATAGTAGTTTTGGGTCATACAGATACGCGTGCAACTAAAACAAAAGGGAAAAAAAATCGTGTTACACACATCAACATATAAAGTTTTGAACGTCCTTAATGGCAATTATCAAATTTAAATTGCTTGTCTATTTTTTATCAACAACCACAAAATGAGGTGGTGATAGATGATATACCGTGATATGGAGTGATGTGACACTATAACTATATACTTAACGTGGCTCAGGCGATACGTATGCAAAAATGAAGTTAGTAATAAAATAGCTTATAACATGAAGCTTGGCCTTTAGATTTTATTTTAATTATGTTTATTTAATTAAGTTTTACATCATGAAAACCAAAATGTTCTCATATGGTCAATTTTAAATTGTGGAAAAGCAAATATTTCCTTATAGGTACTTATTCACTATTAAAAAATCTTATATTGTGTCGCTTTTTAAAAACTTACTTAGTACATCAAGTGTCATTATTTTAAGTAAGTAGTTATGTAACACCAAAAGAGGTATTACACCAAAAACTGTGTTCTCTTTCTAAATAGTACTAGTTACCTAGCGCATGTGACGCTTGTAAAAATAAAGACAATAATATTAAATATCTAAAAATTCAAGCATGACATATATGCATCTATTAAAAAATTATAAAATAAGTTAAATTCTGGAAAGCAAACTTCCTTATAGTAAGATCCTATAGATTTTTATTTTGTGTAGTGCCACATGTTACCATTTTCAATAAAAAGTTGAGTAATACCAAAAGTGATATTACATCAAAAGATGTATTTTCCTTTTATGTAATACGAAGTGGCAAATGGGATGCATGTTCAAAGGTTGTGAAATATAGTGCAAAAGTTAGTTAACAAAAGAGTAGTTACCACCTTTTTTTTTTTTTCAAACTTAAGTCTTTAATAATGTAGGTGTCACATGTTCCTGAGTTAGTGTATCACTTGTCGTTCGAGGAAGCATGTAACACCAAAAGTGAAGTTATATAAAAAAAAATGTCTTCCTTTTATCAGTAGTATAGATAGATGGGAGCTGATCCGTTGCTAGCGCTAGCAGCGTTAGCACCGTCCGCTACATAATGTAGCGGATGGTAAGTTATCGTCCGCTACATTATGTAGCGGACGGGAAAATAGCGGACGGAAAAACAGCGTTAACAACGTGCTAGCGCTAGTAATGGATCACGATCCTAGATAGATAGATGGCTCGTGACAAATTTTTCTTTGGAAGTTATATGCCACCGTGATATGTGTAGTGGTAAGTTTTTTATTTTATTTTTTATTATTTCGATGTCACTTGCCATGTTTTTAAATAGGGTGTTGAGTATATACGTGATTAAAAAAAACTATTTGGTGGCAAATAGGTACTTATGAGTGACCTATTGCGGGTACGGGTGCTATTAAGGTGGGTACGGAAATTATTTACCTAAAATTATACGAGTAGCATTTTCTTAGACCCTTACGCAACCCACCATGGGCCTAGTATAAATGCGAGCAATTCAAAAATTTCCTTCCCTTTTTCCTAGCTGTACTATATAAAACACACACACACACACACACTCTCTCTCTCTCTCTCTCTCTCTCTCTCTTAGAGACGCAGTCTCACACAAAAACAAACATATACAATAGACAACATGCGTGCATAAGCACATACAAGCACGCACATAGACATAAACATACTCACACATTTAATAAAGAACAAACCATCGTGCGCACTCATACAGACACACGTTGATACATAGAATAAGCAACATACGCACGCACGCGCGCAGACATACACGCAAAAGACGCACATATATACCCACATGAGGCGGTGGACTATCATGGTGGCTTGTTTCCCTAATGCTTGGTGATGCAATGAAAACCGTGTCAAAGTTGACAGATGATTGAGTCAAAAAGAAATAAAATGACTTCTAGATTAAATATTAAAATTCCAACTTTCACTTTATTTGCGGTTTATGTTCACGTTTCGCAACCCCTTACGGCTGTGAAAAAATTACTGCTATGAGTAAGCAAAATGAACGTCCATATTCCATTTTTGGCTCGAGGACGAGTCTACTTGTGGATCTTAGGTAGACTTTGCGAGACCAACTGTGGAACTCATAGGAAAAAGGGAGTTTCGAATTTCCTCATAAAACATCCCCTTTGTTCTATTTTTATAACATCACAAAATCATTGAAGTACCCAAAATCTTTTATATATAAACTATAGGTGTAATGGCTTTACTTTCACATATTTCTCATGGTGAAAGGTGCTAAAAACAATTTTGTTGTCTTAACAAATAAGTTGCATTGTGAAAAAGAAAAAGACCACCTCCAATTTATCAACCTGCCTTGCAAGAACCGTAATTACGACCTCTAAATATGGGACGTGATCCTTTGTCCCTACAAGCAACTTAAGTTAAATTGCTAACGCGATGAGCCTTCCATCAATTGTTGATGGACGAGTCAGATCTAACTCTTAAAAAAAAAATCATCGCTTATTATGTAGTGGATGAAAATTTTGACCAAATGCCCCAAAGGAATTTAATGATTTGCAGGAATTTTTCGGCAAAATGAAGGACAGTCTCGTAATTTTTACTGTTCACTATATAGTGTGGTGGACGATGGAAAAATTTTAAAAAAAGTTAAATCTCGCCTGTCATCCGGGATGAATGGACGACCAGATGATACTGACAACTTAACTTAAGTTGTTCGTGCAAATAATTGACTAGCTTCCTGTAAAAATACTTTGACGGTTTCACCATAAAAATGACAATAAGATCATTAATAAGTATTAGGAGTTCTGTTATATTTCCATGGGCGCCACAAACAAATTACTCCTGCTTGTTTGCTTGCGGTGCTAACGCAAGCAATTCTGCAATAAATGTACAACAGTCAACAGTAACATTTCATCATCCCTGGGCGGGAATAAAGACCTCTGCCGAATTTCAAAAATAAAAATAAAAATAAAAAAGAACCAAAAAGTTAATATAAAAAAAATCTGAAAAGTGGGTATTATTATTATTGAAAAAAGTCTCCTTCACTTTCAAGTTTCAATACCCACTATCCAGCATTCAGTTTCACATGCTAGAAGCCCTTTTAATTACTATCTCAAGAAAAAAATAGAACTTAGCAATATAACAATAATTTGGGGGTTCAGTTAGGTAGTTATCTGAAATCTCTCTGACATTCCACAGACTTTGCAGAGCTGTTTGTTTCTTTATGATTCATTTTATGTTGTTTCCTGCAATCTGAAATCTGAAACCCGAAATCCCCATCGTTTGTTTTCACATTTATCACCTGTTCCCCCATCTGGGTCTTGGTCTCGTCAGTCAAAGGTAAATTGATTTGCGTTTGTTTCTTTCTAAATGTTTTCTGTTTCTTTCCATTTATTTTGACTTTTATATCTTCAATTATAGTCCACTATGGTGGTTTTTTAGCTGGGAAGCTTATCAAAATTAGATTTTTTGAAATGGTTAGCTTTTTAACTTTAAGCTAAATGCCTTATCTTTTGTTACTAGCCACTGTTCTATTGTTTCTTGATATGGGTTTATTGGAGATTTGTGCTTTTTCAAGTGAAGGGTCGTTCTTACCTTTTGATTTAAGTTCTGGGTTTTTGTTGATTCAAAATTAGGGTTTCTTATGTGATTCTTGATATCTTCTTGATTGGTGTTGGTAATCCATTTCTTTTTGTTGCTGCTGTGTAATTTCGGAAGTTTTGCGAAAGTCCAAAACTTCCAGCTGTTTGTATCTGCTTTATCTATCTTTTCATTTCCATTTTGGTATGTGGGGCTGCTAATGTTAGGAGTTTGAATGGTTAGTGGGGTAGATTTGAAGCAATGCTGAGAGAAATAGGAGTATAAGCCAAGTTATCTTTACTGTTACATACATTTGTTGTAGTCTTGTAGACTTGCAGTTACGTTATCTAGCATGAAGCTGGATTCAGAACAATTGGTGGTTGAGGAAATCCCTTTACAGTTATTTTTTCCGTAATCATGTAAGTTCAATTCGAGTACTATTTCAAAATGGTGTGGACATTTATGCAGATAAAATCTTGAAGAGCTAGTGGCAAGTTTAGCTGCTCACTGAGATGGATAAAAGGAGTTGGTTATGGAAGAGGAAATCTTCAGATAGGAGCCCAGGTGATACCGAAAGTTCTGGTTCGATATCTTCACATTCCGAGAAATACTCTGATGAGCAGGTATGTAATTCCCAAACATTTTATCTTCATAAGCCACTTTTGACCATTAAATTTTTTTTTCAATTTGTAAACCGGTGGTATGATGCTACAGTAAATCTATTGACAAGAAGTGATTTCATCTCTTGTGCACGTGTCTTTGTTATCTATGTTCATTGTGGCTTTGTATTTTCTCAATAGGTTTGGTCATTTGAGTTAAAATGCTAGAATGTCGACCGTGAAGATTTTCAATTTGCAGCACAACTTCTTGAATTTTTGAAAATTTCCACAATTTCTTTCATGACTTATTTACCCAACCTGTACTGTGGACACTTTTTAAAAAGTCTAATCCGTCTTTCAAGTTTTCAGGTCTAAGCTTTGAAGCATTTGTCTGTGAATTTGGGGACCTTTATTTTTCAACTCCTAGAAACAATGAAGACCACTGAAACATGCATGACCAGAAATGGCCTTGCTCCTGATCCGACAAAAAGGGGGTCATATTTTGCTTAGAAAAGAATGTTATTTCAAGTTGATGTAGTGGTTCCTGGCTTGAGATGTAAACACGCAGCAGTTTGTTGTAGCATCTCAGAGTTTGAGTAAGCACAGTGTACAAGATATGGCTTGTTAGATAGCTGCCATTGTGAATCTTAGGCAGTCGTACGACCTGTATGTCTCTGTTAATCAGGTATGCATCCTGCAATAGATTTGTCAACCAGCTACCTATACTCATACACCCATTTGTTCCTTCCAATTTGCTTCTCGCGTTGCCAGTGGATATGAGGCCTTGGAAAAATGTAAAACTTATACTATGAAAGCTATCTTCTTGATTAGGTTATTTATGGCGAGATATAGGGGAAGAGTAAGGGCTCTTCACATGGTCTTATAGATTTTCAGAAAGCTAATAATTGGTGCCAAGGTCAGTTGTGTTATGGGCCTGCTAAGTATGTTAATGCTTATAAGGACATGCATGGTGGAGAGTAACTAGTGCTAGAACAACTAATGGTACCTCCAGTGACTTTCTCATTATAACAGAACTTCACCACGGATCAGCTGTGAGCCCTTATCTATTTTCTTTAGTTATGCATGAGCTCATTAGGAATAATCAGGACAAAGTCCACTGCTATGCTATATATGAAGTATGTAGTGCCAGTCGACGTACTTGAACAGGAGTCAATTCAAAGTTATGGAGAAGCATGTTAGAATCCAACGGCCTTAAAATTGGGAAGGAGCCTGGAGCTAAGACAGTTTAAGAACACCAGAGGAGTCTTGCTGAATTAAACATGGATGGGCTAGAGGAGCCTAAGAAGAATGTTTTTCGGTAGCTTGGGGCAGTAATGCAAACCTAGGAGAGATTGGTGAAGAAGTCTAAGAAGCAGGGACTCAGGTACCCGTGCGGATATCACATGGGTGCGGGTACACATATACGTGATTTTCAAAGAAAACAGGAAAACTGGCGTGGTGGGGATCTGTCAAATATCATATGTATTTTCTTTGTATCTGAATGTGAATTTATTAAAGCAAGTATGCATTAATTGGATCATAAAGAAGTGTATGAAGAGAAAACTAATGAAATTCAACAATTTAACACCACCATTCTGTAACTGCTGCTTGCTGCTAGTCATTGATGGCTTCTTCTTCCTCCACACCCGAATTATTCAAAACTTAAATTAAGAAATAATGATTTCTGACACATCCCCAAGCCGTACCCAATCACCCATCACTGGCAACATAAAGCACAAGTGCTTCATACTGAAGATTTTACTCATTGAATAAGAGCATACTGGATATGTTGAAGTGCTTCAAGAGTGCTGTGGGACCACAACAGACCTATCATTTGAACAAAAAATTATTTTAGTGCAAGGATTAGGCTAGCTGTGTTACATGTTATGTAGAAGCTAGCTGTGTTACATGTTATGGAGAATTGGACAACTTAGAATAGCACATGCATAAAAGATGCGTTAATCAAGACGAGTGCTTAAGTGGATGGGCAGTCTCACAAGGAAACGAGGATATCCTCAAGAAGGTGAGGGTAGCACCAAATAGATATGTCAATGGTCAGATCAGATTGGGGGTGATCCAAACCTATTAGCTAGAAAATTTTCTGATTGAATTATCTATCAGATTGTTACATTGCCAATCCAGATTTTTGTGAGTGGAATTCATATCGGATTATATGTTGGTAAAGGTTCATAAGAACAACCAACAAATTTCAATCAACAATTTACACTCAAGTACAGTATTCGACAAATTCAACAAACCATAGTAGTCTTAAAAGTTCTATTACCCTAGTAAATTCCTCCGAATTATGAGATATATGAAGAGAATTAAATAGAAAAATAATATGCTTAACTTTTGTATGTTCATGCATATGTAACTTTACATGTGTGCTTACATTTGGTCGGATCATGGGAATCAGATTAGTCTATCTCCATATCCGATCACTAAGTGATTGAATAATCGGGGGATTGGTTTATCTCGTAGACGGATTTGAAATTCTTTGCCATATCTGCTAAAGTCAAGACCCATTGACAGGCAGAGCACCAATTGAAGAAAAGGCTTCTATATACTTAACATAGGCCTTCAGATGTCCAAGTGAGGGGAAGTATCTTGTGCTAACTTGGCAGGGTAAGAAGAGAAAGGGGTAAACTGAGAATTGCATGCTTAGAAGCTCAATTACTAAGAGTACTTGCAAAAAAGGAATCATTTAGCCGGTCCCAGGTAGTTGGGAAAGGGGCTTGTTACCGAGGAAGGTGGGGTGGTTGTGGGGGGGGGGGATAAATGGTTATAAACAAGTTGCAATTATTAATCAGTGAGAAGGTACAAAGTCAAGCTGGTTGCCGTGGGATATGCCAAAAGGACGTAGAATTGACTGTGGAACTTTGCAACATGGCTGCCAAGTGCAAAAGTTATTTCTGTTATAGTATCTTACCTTTGGATGTGGCCTGCGGGATAAATCTTGAGCGAGGATGTCACTTGATTCTTCTTCTTTTGGCACGATGGATACAGGGTAATAATCTAAAGACTGCCTAGGACAATGTCTTTGTCCAGCTCCTCACGTATCTCCTGTGGAGCTTCCTCGAAAAACTGAAACCGTGGAACAAGTCCTTTTCTTAAAAAGATAGTCAGCCACTGCATTGGCCTCTCCAAGCGACAGTTCAATCTTTCACGAGCAGCTCCCTGGTTTTTCAATTTCGTTATGGTTAGGGCCCATTAAGGAATCTCCCTCAATCATCTCTATTGCTTCTTTGGATCAGTTGCCAGGAGATCCAGTGTTCGTCCTTTTACCATGCAACTTTATACCGCAGTCTATATCCCCTAGTATGCACAACAAGCATCATACCTGCCATACTGAAGCCTTCCCTTCATAGTTTACAATGATCCCGTACAAGTCCACCTCATACACGTTGAGTCTTCTTTCTTTTTTTTTTTTCTTTTTTGGGGGGGGGGGGGGGGGAGCTGTTTAGTGGGGGGGTTTTGGCAAGCCTCCCACTCTCTCCATAATAATCTGGCTTATTCTGGAGTTAAAGCAAGATGAACTGAATCACTTCCAACACCACCTTCCGATCTGCCCAAAAGGTGCTTGGCATGTTCTTTGCTGTCAGTCAGTCCAGATATCACCAGATTCAGAAATTGCTCTTTCTGTTTATAGAGTCCACTCACAGATGTACCTAAGCTACATTATCTGTGATTAATCGTAGATTTTCAAATGCACTCCAAGCTTGTGGGCTAAATAACTTTTTCAGGCGCATAATGGTTAAGTTTCTCATATTGCGAGTTGAGAATGTTGTGAACCATTTAAGTTTCATTTTCTGATAAAAGCGATGCTGTACGTAGTGGTGGTACACCTTCTTTTGTCTCTCCATGTACATATTGGCGCCTTCTATGATAGCTTAAGCTTTTAGAGCGACAGGTAACTTTTAACAATTCTAATGTATTTTCCCTTTTTTTCTGTTGGAGCAGGAGGCATCGAAGGACTCTCTAAATCATAGCACTCGATCACCAGAAGTCACCTCAAAAGTGGCAGTCACAACTGAAGAAGTTAATGACAGAGTCAAGAGTCTGACAGAGAAGTTATCTGCTGCTCTTGTCAACATTGGTGCCAAAGAAGACCTGGTTAAGCAACATGCCAAAGTCGCTGAAGAAGCTGTTGCAGGTATTTAAGTCGTGTAGTTTGCACACAAATAGGTTGCATATTTTTCCTATCCTGGAAACCCTCAAGATTTTGAGTTACAGAACTGACTACACAAACTCTGCATCTATCTTCGACAAACTACGTTATACTTGGAAACTTTCGCAAGTATTTAGATATGTGATAAAATTTCGCAAGAATTCAGATATGTGATCCTTATTGGGTCTATCACAAAGGGATTAGGATCCACACTTCGCACGGAAGTGGTTTATGGGTGGCAAATTATTTTTTGAGGAATAATCATATTAGTTGTTTGATTGTTAATTTTCGTTACTTGTCAGGCTGGGAAAGGGCAGAAAATGAGGTAGCAGTTCTAAAGCAACAACTTGAGGCAGCAGTTCAGCAAAACTTGGCTCTGGATGTTCGGCTGAGCCATCTAGATGGTGCTCTGAAAGAATGTGTCAGGCAGTTAAGACAAGCAAGAGAGGAGCAGGAGCAAAGAATTTGTGAAGCTGTAGCAGAGAGAACTCATGAATGGGAATCCACCAAATCTAAGCTTGAAGGCCAGCTCCTTGAGCTTCAGACAAAGGCAGAGGATGTCAAATCTGGTTATCAGACTTCTGTTGATCCTGCTCTTCTCCTTAAGCTTGAGTTTTTGGAGAAAGAGAACTCAATCCTCAAGCTTCAGCTCCTCTCTCGATCTGAGGAGTTGGACATCAGGACCATCGAGAGGGACTTGAGCACACAAGCAGCAGAAACAGCTAGCAAGTTGCAGTTAGATAGCATAAAGAAGATGGCAAAGCTTGAGGCCGAGTGCCGAAGGCTACAAGCGGTGGCACGCAAGTCCTCCTCCATCATTGATCACAAGTCTGCTTCGTCACTTAATGTTTGGTCTCTGACAGATAGTCAGTCAGACACTGGAGAACGGCTCCATGCAGTAGACATTGACATCCGTAAGATGAGTACAGTGGACCGTAATGAGTGTGAGCCAAGCTGCTCCGACTCGTGGGCATCAGCCCTAATTACTGAGCTTGCACAATTTAAGAACGAAAAGCTCACGCCTAAAAATTTCACATCTTGTTCCCTCGAAATGGATATCATGGATGATTTTCTGGAAATGGAGAGACTCGCTGCATTACCTGAGATGCAGGGCGAAACCTGTTTTGGGGAATCAGAAACCGCTGACCTCGAAGAGAACAATGTACACACCTTGAGAACTGAGCTTGAGACCATGAGTCATCGGGTGACTGAATTGGAAAGCAAGTTAGCAAGGATAGAAGGGGAGAAAGCTGAGCTGGAAAATGCTGTAAAAACTAGTCAAGATTCCCTTGAGGCATCAAAAGCTCAACTTACTGAGACTCGAAACAGGTTGGAGGAGCTGCAGAAGGAGCAAATTCTAGTGAATGAAACGAAGGAGTTTTTAGAGCTTCAACTTAACGATATGAAAGCAGAAGCCCGGGCCGTGTCAGTAGAGGTTGACTTGTTGAAGGCTGAGGCTGAAAAGGAACAAAAGCTTTCAGCGGAAATGGCTGCTAGGTGCGAGGAATTAGAGGACAATTTGATGCGGAAAACCCAAGAAGTACAGCTTCAGAAAACTGCTAGCTTAAATAGTGAACCCAAAATAAAGCAGGTTTGATGTTACTGATGTTACATTTTGCATTTAGTTTTCTTCGATATTGATCAAAACAAACCCAAAATGAAGCAAAGGAAAAGGAAAAGACATCATGCATATTGATCAAAAGCTGCATGATTGCAGGAGGACTTCGCCGCCGCAGCTGATAAACTTGCGGAGTGCCAAAACACAATAGCATCTCTTGGGAGGCAGCTGAAATCTCTAGCGACACTGGAAGACTTCTTGATCGAGACTACACATGTACCAGGGTCCTCTGGAGGAAGATCCATGATTCCTAGCGGTGGCGAAGAAGCATGGAAATTGCATAGCAACGACACCTTTCCTAAAAGTGATCCAGATTCTTCAACACGACCAGAAGAGAATTCTGGGGCTTCAGTTGATGGTTGCAACGAGGAATCGCCTGGTTCTTCCTCCTCATCAAATTCTTCAGGTGTTGCAATGAGCCATGACGGCTCCACCAGGACAAAAAATGGTTTTGGAAAGTTTTTCTCACGGAGTAAAAGTGGCGTCCAACTTGAAAACCGTTGAAGATAAAAGGAAGGGGACGAGTGAGATCTTGAAACTGTAAAGTCATTAGGGCTAAATCGTCCTGTGATCGTTGATGCTGATTGAAAATTTTTTCCAGTTACCAGTGAATGTTGTAGTTGGATGGTTGGATGAATCACAATTTTGGAATCTCAAGAAGGGTGTTAGCAGCTAACTTACAAGTGTTTCCATGGTTATTCAAACTGTCTCCAAATTAAACCCAGTTTCCGTCATTTTCACTGTTACCAAGTTCTGCCATTAAGATTTCTTTGGTCAACCACAATAAGGATCAGATCTTCTCAGAGATTTTATTTAGGGTTAAAAGCAGAATCTAGTTTAAAAGAAGTGGTAAATTCAAGAGAGGGAAATGAGAAAGGGAAGAGGGAATTCCCAAAGGAAAAGCTGAAAAAGGGAATAAATGGGGTGAGAGAGGCTCGAACTCTCGACCTCAGGATAACTCGGAAGCTATGAGACCTACGCGCTAGCCAACTGCGCCACCACCCCTTTAGGTTGTCTTATGTTGTTTACAATTTAATATAAAGCTTGATTTCCTAATATTAACCGTAAAACTTAATGAGCTAATTAAGATGTGATTCATGTGAATATGACCTAACTGTTCCGAAAGTTCTAAGTTGATCCCATCACAATGATCTATAATATAGTGCTCCCAGTAGAACCTTTTGATAAGAAGGATATACAATAAGTTATAATTTCCTATGCTGCTTTATCATGAATAGTGGGAGGCATAAAAAGAGAAAAGAATTAATATAAAGTCGACACCCTACAAGCGATAGCTTGACAATTTTTTTTTCAGTCGAGACTCAGCTCCTCTTTCGAGCCGATCACTTAATCTACTCTTTTTTAGGTATAATTTGAAGAATTAAATTAAAATGTGAACCGAGTTATGAGAACATTCAGATTACATTCCAAGAACGCCACAAGGTTTAGTTATTTAATTAACCATATCGAAACTACAACAAAATAAAAAAGTAAAACAAGTCTTGTGAGCTAAAAGCTTAATAACACAAGAACCAAGCTTGGAGAGGTTGACCAAAGCATACTCTGCATAGACGTTGTTCTCGAACTAGAAGTGTTTGGTTGTCTTTGCAAAGGAAGAGCGAGTTTTTTTTTTTTTAACTTTTTATCTTTTTTGTCACTAGAATGGACCCCGAGCCTTGGTCTCAAGCACTGTTTATTCTACATTCATTCTTCTTTTCAGCTTGATCATTTATACAGTCGAATGCAAAGAAGAACACCAGAAAAAGCTCACCTTATAAATCTAAAATAAAAGCAACATTGAGGCATGCTTGATCCACTTCAAAAAGGTACACTATTTTTTACATATATTTTTTTTCCAGTTCCAACACACTACTCACAAAGCAATAAAACCTTGTGAAAGTAACACGAGAAACCCCAATATGGGACATACCCTAATACTTCCTAGAAAGCAATAACCTCCGCAAATGTAAAAAAGGAACACCTCAATCCCTCATAAAACTTGAAGACCAGTAAAACAAGTAGTCGTGTAGAACACTACGACGCAGATCTGAGAAACAGAAGACTTGTGTTTGCGCTGCTGGACAAACTCACTATCGATCGCGCGCCTGAGATGCAACCGACGAACAGTGCGGGATCTTTTTTGCCTCTAGGGCCTTGAGACTTATCTAAAAATGGAAAATAAAAATAAAAGTAGAAAGTAGAACGATTGCACGCCCATAAATAACAAAGAGAGCTTTCGATTGGTTGTGAACGTTTACACAACAATGTTTCTAAGTCTAGAAACTAAACTTCCTATCTATGGCAGCAAAAGCCTCTAAACAAAAGAAAGAAAAAGACTTCAAGTCTTGATTTGTTTGGTTGATGATTGTGTGATGTGTTCTGCTTCTTCTTTGACCCACTATATATACTAGAGGCTTTGTAAAAAATAACTACCATTACAAGAAACCACCTACTTAGAGATAAACTACCCACTTAGAAAATAACTTCCCACTAACAAGTAACCAACCACACTTATCCCTTAGGACACATTTTGAGAAGTTGATTTCTTTCACTTCTTGAATCTTCCATTATCTCTTCAGAAATAATAAATATTAAATGCCATTCAGTGGCATTCAATCAAAGTGAACTTATTAGTGAAAAAAGATATTTTGTGGTGCAAATATTTCCCCCTGACTCAAGCAATTGAATACTTGGAAATTGCGAAGCGTCATGTCTTTTAAAGGGGTAGTATTTCCTTCCTTACTATCGATAGACTTTCACGATCGATATATAGTCTTTCACGATCTGTAGTCTCTCAAAATCGATAGGCTTGTATTTTTCACTATCGATTGTGAAGAGTCATTTCAAAGGGAAAGCATTTTCTCACTATTGATAGACTTTTACGATTGATATACAACCTTTCACGATCGATAGGATTTCATGACCGATAGTATTCCATGATCGATAGCCTTTCATGATCTATAGTGTTTCACGATCGATAGGCTTGCACGATCGATAAGCTTTCACGGTCGATAGGCTTGCATTCTTCAAAGTGACAGCATTTTTGCCATCTATTAGCCATCGATTGGCTTTTGCTCTCCATATACTGGTGTCAATGACTATAATTGGCCAAGACACTAAACAAACCATGACCATTGGTCAAGCTACTAATCAAATCAACATATAGAATGGCTACTAATAAGCCAATCGATTGAGCATTTCTTAATTGAACATGCATGAAAAAAAAAAGCACAAATAATATTTGACTATATATACAGTTTTGGATAACCATTGAATTAATACTCTACCTTGGTGTGCTCCACAAACCCAAATAGGGTATCTTTCTCCAAAAAAATATAACACTGATTGGCTCCCAAAATACATGTTCTTCATAATTTTTCATACTGTCAAAAGCTTCAAACTCACTAACAGTGGGGAATTTTGAATCAATAGCCATAGTTGACTCGCTATACATGTCCCTTGTAATGGTAATTAAATCGGGAACCCTAATTTAGCGCCCTTAGCAGACACCAAAAATTCTCAAAAAAATCGAGAGCGTACGTATCGTAAAATGATGGCGTTACAATTTGTTATTTTGTCCAAATAAATTTCTAAACATGTTTAAAAATTCGTAAAGGAATAGCTTGAATAAAACTATCTTTAGCGACATTTACGCTTATTATTCAAATTAGAGCACACACTAAAACACCTTAGTTGCACACACTCGTCTTCCTCATTCACTTACTGTGCACACACAAACTTGCACACAAAGACACTATAACCATCAAACACACCCTAGAATCGTTAAGACACACACTACTAAATCTAAAACACTTATTTAACACATTAGCACCCACAATACACACATATATACACATATTACACACTCACGCACACACAGTGAAACACATAGTTGATCTCCTTTCTCTTCCCCTCTCTGCCGAGCTCAACCCACCATCATTAACCCTTACACCTCACATATACTCATCACCCTTCCATATTACTATTATATACATACATAAACTCACATTTCCCTCCCATAAATCCACACCCGAAGCCACCCCTACACAGCCAAAACACACACGCAGCATACCCACACGCACACTCACAGTGTTAAACACACACACAAATTGAAATCTCACTTAAAATGGGTAGAGAAATACCCTTGAAGAGACCTCCTTCTCTTTCTGATTTCTTCCTTCTTTTTTTCCCTTTTCCCTATGTTTTTTTCCCCGAGCTCTGCTATCTCTTTGTTCTTTGTTTTTTTGTTCTTGTTCTTGTCTTCCTTGAATTCCCACTTTCCTCCCCAAAAGTTTTCTCCTTTTTTTTATAAGACTTATCCACCTACTTTTATTCATAATATAAATTCATTAGTCATCAGGCCAAATGGTAGGAGGTGGCATTTTTTCACAAATTACAAATTAACCCCCAAGAATTTTTATAATTACTAACCCCAAACTTTGTATATATATATATATATATATATATATATATATATATATATATATATATATATATATATATATAAGCCCCAAATTTATTCCAACTTCCACTATGAAATACATACTGTCACTCATTATATCATTTTCATATTAAAACCATAATTTACATTTATTCCCCCAAAGTTTTTCAAAATTATGAAATGCCCCTAAAATTTTCAAAATTATATTTTTTGCCTCAAAATTCTTGTAAGCTTTGATACTCTACTAACACTCGAGCATTGCTGAAAATTATCGCCTGTAAATTTTTCGGAGCCCAGGTGGTTATCAAATTGGCTCCCAAAGTTCAGGATATTACATCAGTATGCCAAACTAAACTTAAATGGAATACAAGCTATTAAAATCGTTAACATCAAAATAAAGTCAAATGCAATGCTGACTCAGACCCGACTGATTGGACTCGATCAAACGCGATAGACTCGACTCACAAGCCAAACATCCTTTTTTTCGGTGATCATATTTCATAGACCCTCCTTTCATATAATGTCTCGTGTTCTGGGATGTTCGTCTCAGTCTCAGGTTATTAAAAGAGATGCTAAACACAAGAAGGGAACTCATGAAGAGCGTTCGTCTCCCAACCACGTTACTGCCAAACTATAAGTTATACTAATTGGACGGACTAAGGGAAATGAGTTCACCTTAAGTCATAGGTCAATAAATTACTCAAACAAGAATTTTTGGTCCCAAAACCGACTGGTGTTCAACACTACAACCGAAACTCACACCAACATCACCCACTGAGTGAACTAGAGAGAAAACTAATACGAGTCCTCAACAATATTCTGAGCTAAGAGGGACATCGGCACAACATTCATTGACATTTCATATGAACCATGCAACCCTCACAATACCAAAACACTATCCACGACAGGTATGCAAGCGAAGTAATTCATAGCATACACGGAACAACATTATCCTTACCTGATTGGCTTTTAGCCGATGAGCCAAGCAACCTCAGATTACAAAAAGTAGGGTCACCTAACCAAATAAGACCTTACTCGCTAGGCACCAATCAAACATAAATACACAATTATTCTATAACGTCTTATGACGGCCCGTTACCCCGGCCCAACAGTCGGGTCTTTAACCTAGCCTTGGTAATGCCTGAACACTAATACTCTTTCATTTAGGCGTGCGAACCCATTCCTCATTTCCTATCACTCCGAATGCTTAATTGCGTGTGTTCCCAAAAATTCAGTGTCGCCATGGTAAATTACCAAAATATCCCCTGATGGCCATAACCACCCCAGCATCCCAAAACCATTTTAAAAAAAATTCTCATATGTCTTACACCCCTTCCTAGACAAAAAAGTTCTACAAAAACTTTTATAGGAAAATTACCAAAATAACCCCTCTGGGTGGTAAATTACCCAAACTACCCCTTGGGTGTTTCCGGTATCGAAAAAAATCTTAAAAACACTCGAAAACACTATTTTAAGCATCCTGAAATTATTTTTGCCCTAAAAAGTATTTTAGGGGATTTTTGCCTGAAAAATCTCGAACCAGTGTTTGAACCAAGCGCTTAGAAGTCAGTTCAGCTAGATATAGCTATTGATTTCGGAACAACACAAAACTTTAGGAAATAGAACATCTCAGGATTTTAAAGTCCTCATAATGTTTTTGCATAAAACCACGTTAGTTTGCTATTTTTGAATAAACTACAAAATTTCACGATATCCGCACCCGTTAACCCCCTTCCGGACCTCTAAAAAATCTAAAAATTTTCCACATTAAAGTTCTTATAAAAATAACTAGAGTTTTGTACTATATCTAAATCTGCCTTGAGCTAATTTTAAAAATTCCATTAATGGACTGCATTAACCCTAACCACTTGTAGTGACACTTACAGTCGCTGTTCATGCACGTTTGAATCAAGTACACACTGTTTCACACTGTCACACACTTGCATTTCTTTTTCCCCTCCCGCCCCCTCCCCCCTAAATAGACACTCACCTATACCGTTTACACCTTCCCCCATCCCTCAAGTTGCCTTCCTCCCCCTTTTCCTCCAACATTAACGCCCCCTACACACACACAACAGCAGCACTAGCTACTGCTCTCTCTTCTCCCCTCCCTTTCACCTCTTAACGCACACATAGGCACCGCGTCACCCAGTAGCACCCCACAGCTGCTTCCCCCTTCACCATTCCCGCACCCCTACCCATACTCACGCACACACTACCCATACTCACGCACACACAGAGCAAGCCCCCCACCCATAAATACACATATAAATCATACTAAATTCAAAATTCCATCAAGAGGAAGAGATTAGCCTCTTTTTTTAGCTTGATTTCCTTCTCTTTCTTTTTTCCCTCCCTTTTTTTTCTCTCTTCTTTTTCCCTGTTTTCTTCCTTTCTGTCGAGGCTCTGCTTCTTTTCTCCTTTTTTTTTTCTATTTTCTTCCCTCTTTAATTTAAGTCCATTACACACACACACACATATGGAAAAGCGAATATGTTGTTAACTTTAGGCAGCTTGCCTAAGGCTAGTAACTAAATTGACGAAATTTTGGTTAATTTTCATTCATTTTTGTTTTCCCTTTTCTGTTTTTTCTCTTTCCCTCTGTAACACTCTCTCTCATTATTAGATCTCCCACACTGCTACCTAGTTAATTAATTCCTAACCCACCTCCTCCTCCGTCTAATGCATTCATCTTCACCTCCTCATTAGTGCAATTACCAGTGTATTTACACCTCTTCATGGAGCATTTCATTCTCAATTCCCCCTCACATCTACTCATGGGCATAGTACTAGCTTTTTCAGATCCACCACTACTAGCAAGACTTTGCCCCCTTCACCAATCTATCAAACAAATCAAAGGCTCTCTTTTTATTACCCTAATGGACAATCCCAAATGCTTACTTGGCTGAATACAGATTGTCTATTAGATCCACTTATTTAAATCAGCTGACATGGCACTTGATGTAATCTGATGCAGTGGGAGAGAATGAACCGGCAATGGTGGGTGTATATAGCAGTGGTTAATTGTTATGGTAGGGGCTGTGGTTTGCCGATGTGAAGACTGGTCGGAGATGTTGGCCGGCAATAGAGTTGTGTGGTCAAACTGATATATATCTATATATAGATATATAGAGAGAGAAAGAGAGAGAGAGAGAGAGAGTTACAGGGTGAGAATGAGAGAGTTAAGTTGTAAAAATATGACGAAACAACGTAGTTTTATTCACTAGCCTTAGGCAGGTTGCCTAAGGCTAGTAACATATTTGCTTTCCCCATATATATATATATATATATATATATATATATATATATATATATATATATATATATATATATATATATATATATATATATATATATATATATCCAAAATGCTTTGTCACATTTCCTAAGTAAGATGTGGGCAGCATCCTTTAAATCTTCCCTCCCTCATGATACCTTTCATGCCACTCATCACAACTTTCTAAAATTGCACTTTTGCCCCAACATTTTTATAGAATTACATTTTGTCCCCAAGACCGATCTAACCCTTCATTTAATTCCCTAATACTTAATTATCCTAAAATAGTACTACTCATAAAAATAACCCCTCCTTAATAATCTAATACACAGTCAAATTCATTTTAAGCATTTTCAGGGTATTACATTTATTATATCATTAAATTGGGCTTGATTCAAACCAGAATACAAACCCGCTTTTGTCGCGACGTTGAATATTTGACCGGTTAATGAAATTTTATATAATTAGCTGGTACATATTGTAGTGTCTGCAAACATATGGTCCATTCATAACGTTGTAGCTTTTAGAAGGGACTCCTTCTGCTTTGGGGTCGTAATCTTCCATGTAAGATTCTGCTTCACTACATTCTATAACGTTTTCACTTTTTGTCTTGCTTTTGGACTTGACCAGACTAGCTACACCTATCAAGCCTCTACTTGAAGAATTTTTAGAATCACTTAAGTTCTACTAAGTTGATTTTAACTTGCGCCAGTGCAGTTCATAGGTATTTACCTTCCTGCAGGGAGCAATTGTCCCATGTCGATGCTAGTATGGTTAAAATGCTAGGATAGTCGAGAAAAAGGGCTTAGTTACTTAAGAGATATGTAGGTCTCTGATATTTAAGGGTCTGTTTGAAAACGTTTTTGTTTTCAATTTTTTTCTCCTGTTTTGTAATCTGGAGAAAAAAACGCGTTGACACACAGTTTTGTTTTATTTTTTTCAGTTTTGAAAATCAAAATTTAAAACAGGACTGTTTTTGAAAACTCCCATTTAGGACTTTTGGATTTTTAGTTTTGATTTTTATTTTGAGACCACCACCACCATCCACTCCCACAGCCATAGCCACCGCCGACTGCCTCTGCCGGCCGTCTGCGACGACCACTGGTAGGCCACAGCCGGCCACTGTGGCGACCGCCTCCGACTGGCCACTGCCACGCCCCACCACCGCCACCGCAAAACAGCACCAAAGAAAAAAACTCAAAATAAAAATTAGATAATCAAACACCCAAACGAAAAAACTCAAAATAAAAACAAGGTAATCTTTTTGTAAAAAAATATAAACTAAACTGGCTTTAATTTTTGTTCTTTTAAAAATAGAAAATCAAAATTAGAAGTGATTTCAAACGCTACTTTAATTTTGTACCGCCACTTGGATCTTTCAAATGGATTCAATTTGATCCTCCATCTTTAAGTGTACAAGAAAAAGGACTTTTAGTGACGGGGAGTTCCATCGCAAAAAAGTCCTATATCCGTCGCCAAAGACTTTGGCGACGGACACACCGTAGTAAAAGTCCATTGCCTACAACCTCGTTTCTAAAAGTTTTGCGATGGAATTTTGAAATTCGTAGCCTAAAGTCGACCTTGAACGACGGACGTATAAACACAATTAGCGGCAGATATTCCGTCGCTAATTATATTTTTTCATATTTTAATTAATTTTCTTTTTTAGAGGTAATTTATTGCTTAAAATATCTAGCGACGGAAAAATGCGTCGCCAAAATTTTTTACGACAGATTTTTAGCGATGAATAATTTGTCGCAAACAATTTTCTGATTTAATGATGGAAAACCCATCGCTAAAAGTCCGCCGCTTAAAAGTTCAGTGATGGAACTTCCGTCACTAAAGAATAATTTATTATAATGAGATTTTTTAGCGACGAAAGAAAATCCGTCTCTAAAAGAAAACTAATTTTTAAATATTTTTTTATTTTTCTAATACTCGAACCTGTAATTAAAAATTCTCAACAACATAATCTCAATCCAGCAAATAATTCTCAATACACATTAGGGTTAAATAATTACTGATCCATAAGCAATTATTTAACCCCAAAACAGACACAACACACACACACACACACAGATATATATAGAATGAATTCTATATCAAATCAAAAAATAAAAGGTATACAAAGTTCACGAGGGCATGGGAGCTGCGGACAATAGAGTAGGGAAAGGTAGGGGAGTAAAAGTCGACGGGGTGGGTGGGGCCGGTGGGGGGGGGGGAACAGGAGCGTGATACAGATAGCTAAGAGGCCGGGGAAGGGCTGATCAGGGGTCGACAAGTCCCGGATTTGGATCCTACCGATTGTCCTCATCCATGGGTGCACTGAGAGGCAGATTTGGCTCGGCAAGTCCAGCAGCATTACCCTGCACGTAAAGGCATGGACGCATTAATCTCGATAGAAATCGTATAAAGTGTTTACTCAACGTTTATAGTGGTTGTATGTGATTATTCGCCGCAATCATCCTAAACACTTCCGTAGCAATGCGATGGATCTCACCCTCATGTAACGATAGTCTCCCCACAGTCGGTGTCTGGGTCAATGGAGGGGCAGCGGGGGGTGGGGACACTCCTATCAAGACACGTGCAGTCGTACCAGGGAGGTCGTATACGCGGCCTTTCGGCCTATTGATGATCCCTGGTGTATCCAGCCATCACTTTAATCCCCTAGTACTCGTACCTGTAATCGCAGACCCTGACGGCTGTTCGGACTACTGCCCAGACCCCCTGATCTATTTGTACGAGGGCTGCAAAATAGTGATTTGACTGATTTGACATTCAAAACACTAAGGCAACAAACATCAACAAAGGCAACAATTTAACAAACTAAACAAATTAATTCGTAACTTACATCGATCTGACAAGAAATATCTGAAACAAAGTCCCCCGCCTGGTGTTGATCGTCCTTATCCTTCTTCCCTATGTCAGAGCATAGACTTTATCTGGCTCTAGATTCGGGTGCTTAATCGCATTCTTATGTCAGAGGACGTTGTGAGCCACCGACCCTCCCGTGTGCGTGGAATCTTTGTCCTGTCTGTTCTCCCTCCCACTCTTACTCTTGGCAACACAGGATGTATCAGTCCTCCACTTATCAACCATCGCTTCCCATACAACTAGAGATATCCAATGAGGGGAAAATTTCTTCCACTCCTCCATCGGGGCACCCTCGGGCGTCATCTTCTGCACCGCTCCCATGCGTCCTGCAGCCATCACCCGTAATTTTTGCCAATGTAGGCAAAAAAGGCCTGCCGTCCCAACGCCTGCTGCTCAGGCGACTCAAACTCGAACCCCTCTTGCAAGGCATCCAACTACACAATCAATACAATTAACTTAAAATTATGCCCTAATTAAACAAAAAATGACTGACAAAAATGGCTAAAAACCATACTAGCCACTCCTCCTATAAAGACTTCCTTGTCGTGGCATCCCAGTTCTTCTAGTATAGCCGTGGCTCAAAGAATTGGCCCTTCACAAGGATGCCGATCTTTGTCTTTGTTGGAGTCTCGAGGTTCCTGATAAAGAAATAACCATCGAATACATTAAACAAGTGAACAATAATAAATATCAGAATTTAATATTATAAGTACTGCATTATGTAATTTTTTTACTTACTGGCCCTCTTGGGTGAATATAACTCTCTTTTTATGCTAGGAGATGATGTGCACCCCGCGTGTCGGTCTACGGCCTCGTCGAAATGCAAAACATCAATAGTAATATAGATCAAATATAATATAAATACCAGTATAATATTATGACAAAATGCGGTTATCAAATATACCTGGGGTAGAACCCACAGAAGAAAGAGAACTGGCGGGCATGTGGGAGGAACGACCCGGGGCTGGGCCAGCGGCAGGGACTGGGACTGGGACTGTGGCTGGGGTTGCAGTTGAGGCTGGGTCCACTGCTGGGACTTGAAACTGGGCCTTTGCCTGCTGGATGTGGGCACTATGTGCCTCGTCATCAGCAGGCAATGAAGAGGTGGGAGCCACCGAGGTTGACGCAGCTCGATGTCCACCGCGACCATATATGGCCCGTAATCTATCCATGTCTGACTTTGTGTACAACAAGTCCAAATTAAAGAAATTAACACATACAAAACAATGTATAGTCCACATCATGTTACAACACTATATAAATAAACCGAGTATATATATGACTTGAGTATAAAAACACTATATGAACCAAATACTAAAAGAATGCATGTTACAACAGTACAAATCAATCATCTTTATTTTGGGAATCATTGCCATCATCATCGTCGGACTCGTCATCCTCTTCTTCTTGCGACTCGTTGTCCTCTTCATCGAGTAATTCTTCATCTTCGTCAGTAGACTCCGCCCCATCATCTTTAACACTTTTTACGTCTTTCCCGTCATCATCTATGACTTCTTCTCCTACATCAACTGTTGGTTGAAAAAGCAGATCATCCTCCTCGTTTTTCACCTCAACAGGTACTAAGACAGGTGCTTGGTCGGCTTGAAAGGTGTCTACCTTATTGTCATATGTCAAGGGTAATTTCTTGGAATTGGTAACTGTATACCAATGAGATTTGAGATTTGCGACGTCCTCCTTGTAAAAGATTTGTATAGCTTGACTAGCAAACACAAATGGCTCGTCTGATGCAAGTCTTGACTTAACATTGACATCTACAATCCTCTGCGAGCTAACACGAATTTTTCTACTGCATGTGACATCGAACCATGTACACTTGAACATTACCAGGCAGTTTTGGGAACCCAGATAAGTTAGCTCAACAATCTCATCTAGCTCTCCATAAAGGTCCATATAATTCTCGTCATAACTGTCATCATTGACCAAGACTCCACTGTTGTTTTGGGTTTGTTTCGTCCGGTCATCATCTTTTACATTAAACCTAAATCGATTGATGATATAGCCTCCATGACAGGTTACTTGTTTACTAGGGCCTTGAGCTAGTAATTTTAACAAGGAGGCTATTGGAGCATCGGCCGACTAAACCTATCATATAAGACGGTGAAAGGTAATAAACCACATATGGAGTGGCAGATGAAACATAGTATATTTGGTTAAAGACTTACACGTCTTCTGAACCACTCTACAAATTGCGATTTCTGATGAGAGTCAAGTCCAGCGGGATCAGTGATTAAAAATTCCGCATCGAATTCACTGTAAATCAAGAGAGTTAACCCACTGATCACACATTTTCAATTATGTACAGTAATTATCTTAAGTAAGAAACTTACTCAACAAAACTTCATCACAATTTAGAACGACATATATTGTTGTAGCATTGTACTCTATATCCGTTAGCCACTGAGAATAGGTTAGCCACCGAGAATAGGTTTGTCTAAACGGACTACCTGACTGCTTGAATATTGACAATTGCCCTTCCAAATGTGTGCTGGCTCCGAGCTCCTTTCGGCCTAGTTGATTTAACCTTGTATCAACATCAGGCCCAAAATACTGGCTACAAAAGTTTACAAGCTCTTCATTACGTAAGCCTCAATAATTGAGCCCTCAACACGAGCTTTATTACGAACATTCTTCTTCAAATGGAACATGAACCTATAAGTTTAACGAATATAGTTAGGTCAAATATCAATGAATCAATGTTTGCATTACATGTACATGAACAACATAGAGTTAAAGCAATACCTCTCGAATGAATACATCCATCGATACTGTACAGGCCCACCCATCTTAGCTTCATACACCAAGTGAACGGACAAATGCTCCATTGAATCAAAGAATGACGGTGGAAAGATTTTCTCAAGCTTGTAAACTATCAACACAATGTTCTTCTTAAGCACCTCCATGTTACTCACTCAGATTATAAAAGAACATATATCCAGAAAGAAATGATATAATTTAGTTAAAGTCTCGCATACAACCCTTGGCAACAGTCCCTGCAAGGCAATATGAATGAATCTTTCCATAAATACGTGACAGTCGTGACTCTTCATCCATTGGAACTTGCATTCTGATAGATTACAGCAATGAGATATGTTGGACGCATACCCATCTAAAAGCTTCAAATTCTTAACCCACTGACAGACCTTTTCCACCTGTTTCTTGTCTAGACAGTAAGGTGCTTTCGAAAGCAGCGTCCTCCCACTGACTATCCGAGGATGTAGTTCACGACATACACCCAACTGTTGTAGATCATTTTTTGCTTTAAGACGATCTTTTGATTTTTCCTTGAAATTCATCATTGTGTTTAACACATTATCAAAAATATTCTTCTTGATGTGCATTACATCCATATTGTTTATAATGAGTGTTCTCCAGTAGGCTAACTCCTAAAAAATACACTATTTCTTCTAGTTGTGCTCTTTTTCATATCCTAGAATCTTTTGATCCGGCACACCCTTGCCGTATGGTATGTCAGTATCAAGTGCCTCTAGGTGCGAGAGCACTTCTTTACCTGATGGGTAGTTTAGTGTGATAACCTCACACTCGATTGTCCCGTCAAACTTATCCTTCTGCCTACGAAACTGATGGTCTGGTGGCAAAAGCTTCCGATGACATCCGAACCACGAGGGCTTCCGTAGTGCTTTCACGTATGACCGAAATTCACTCCCATACAAACAGGGCATGCTAACTTTCCACGAGTGCTCCACCCAAATGTCATTCCCAATGTGGGAAAATTGTGTATAGTCCACATCAAAGCAGCCTTCATCTGAAAGTTCTGTTTAAGGGATGCATCATAAGTTTTGACTCCATGATCCCATAGTTGTCATATTTGAGCAAATGTGCATGGGAAATATACTCGGGAGCTCTGGTTGGGAAGTCTGGTCGGGAGACTTGCTCGGGAGACCTGCTCAGGAGACCTGCTCAGGAGATTTGCTCAGATAGCCTAGTCAGGAGCTCTGGCCGGGACGTCTGGTCGGGAGACCTGCTCGGGAGATCTGCTCGGATAGCCTGGTCGGGACTCTGCTCGGGCAGTGTGCCGTTGCGCTTGGGCACTAAGAAAGTTCTGCTCGGGCAATAGGCTCGGGCATATTTACCATACGTGATTGGGCATCGAGATGGTTCTGCTCGGGCAGTCTGCTTGGGCATACTTACCATCTGTGCTTGGGCATCACGATGGTTTTGCTCGGGCAGTCTGCTCGGGCATACTTACCATCTGTGCTTGAGTATCAAGATGGTTATGCTCAGGCAGTTTGCTCGGGCATACTTACCATATGTGCTTGGCATCAAGATGGTTCTGCTCGGGCAGTCTGCTCGGGCATAATTATCATATGTGCTTGGGCATCAAGATGGTTATGCTCGGGCAGTTTGCTTTCGTGCATACTTACCATTTGTGCTTAGGCATCAAGATGGTTCTGCTCGGGCATACTTACCATTTGTGCTTGGGCATCAAGATGGTTCTGCTCGGGCATACTTACCATCTGTACTTGGGCATCAAGATGGTTATGCTCGAGCAGTTTGCTCGGGCATATTTACCATCTGTGCTTGGGCATCAAGATGGTTCTGCTCGGGCAGTCTTCTCGGGCATACTGACCATCTGTGCTTGAGCATCAAGATGGTTCTGCTCGGGCAGTCAGTTTGGGAACTCAGCTCGGGGAGTCATCTCGAGAGATGATTCAATTGCTATCTTGCCACGTGTCGGGGAAGCATGCAGGTGTAAAAGTCCTTTAGCCGCCAAAACTAAGGCAGTTACTTTTTTGAATTTCAAAATTTAATGCTCCAAGAATGGTGCAAGACATGTGTCATAACCTCGCCGCCTTTGCGAGGGCAGTTATTTCACCTCCCTTCTATATATTTGGGCTCCTCTCTTCATTTGTCCCGTGCTACTCACTCTCAATCTGTTCGGCTCAACTCTAACAAGTAAGTTCCTCTCTTTTTCTTCTTTCTCGGCACATATATATTTCCCTTTAGTAGCTCTAAATATCGTAGATTCTGTTTAGAACATGTCTTCAACATCTTCGAGTAGTTCTTCGTCCACTTCGAGAAGTTCCACTTCAAGTAAGGTTATTATACTGATTCTACTTATGAGAAGACCATTTTCGTGATTTAAGTCTGAGAGGGACATCTTGGTGATTTTACATACGCGCTGAGTGAGGTTCATTTTGGGAGTATATGTGAGTCCGAATTAAGTTATAATATTGTGATGTAGGTTGTGTTCTAATGATTCAATTATTCCGTTTAGGGTAAAATAAAAGACTTTTCAGTTACGATAATCTGGCTGCGGATTCAGGTATTCTATCTGAACCTTGGGTAAGGACTTTCGTCCGAACCCTTATTTTGATAACTCGTACCCATAAATACTCCTTTACTTTACTTATGACTAATGTCAAACTTCGAATTATGTATTGATATCAGCATGTTATTGCCCAAAAAATCTCAATTTTGATCCTGAATAGATTATTTGAAAATCTTGTGATGCTTGCCTATTATTACGTGCTGAGCAAATTTGATAATTGTTTGTGTCCATTCTTCTGAGTTTTGTGCCTAAATTTGATAATTATTCGCAATCTTTTTGCTGTTTATTTGTTATTTTTCTTCTTGAATTCAGAATGATGGCTTACATCATTATGTTATTGTTATTGAAATTCAATTTGATTTTGGTGATTTTTAGCTTATGTTAATGCTCATTAATATTGTTAATTTTTCTGTGTTGACCCTGGGTATCTGTTATGCGAGGCAACGATATAAGGCTGGATTGTTACTGCTTCCTACAGGGAAGCAGGCTAGTTCCTCGACTGATGAAGAGGGCTAGTAATTATATTATGGTACATCATGCATGTCTACGGCTTTGCCTAACGGCATTGCAACTGCCCAGGATCAACGTTGATTCTTTATTTTATTTGCATTATATATTGTCGTGACTGGTACGAAAATGACTGGAAAGTATTATCTGAAATGATTTGTGCTTCTATTGAAATCCGTTGAGAAATCTTCATTGTACTTTGGAAATGATGATGTTGGAAGTGATCTTTTACTGATTGTTTTGAAAACCGTCGTGTTTGTTATTTTGGTATCTATTTATGTTGAATTTTGATCATTTTAAAAATCATTGAACTATTTAGATCGTTTAAAGTATGGGGAAATCATTGTCGGTCGAATTCTTTGTAATTATTTTGTAATCCTTTTGGTAATCCTTGTACGACTTTACTGAGCTCTCAAAAGCTCACCCTTCGTTTGACTTCCTTCTGCAGGTGGTGATCTGCTGTAGCATGTTCGGAAATGGGTTAGAGTCTGTGTGAGATTCTGGTGAGCCCACCACTACTGTGTAGTGAAACCCCTGCGTGGGTCGGTATTGTCAACTTGTTCTATGAGGACTCGAGTTTGTAAAGAACCTAAGTCTTAATAGTTTAAGTGTAAACAAAATATTGTATTTTAAGAATTTTAGTTGATATCGAATTAAATGGTTTGAAGTATGTGTTAGTGAACAGGATCTAACAGGTTTGATGTGATTCGGTAAGTTAACGACCAGGTGATTCAGGGCAATGGAGCTCCAGATTTCTAGGACTGTTACAGTTGGTAGCAGAGCAGTTCGGTCCGGACGACCTATCTCTACGGATCATAGCCGAAACTAAGGCTCACCATTGCTACTCCAATGGTGCCTATGATCAGTCTTAGTTAGAACTGATTGGAGCACTATCTACTCCACTTGGTGGCCCAAGAACAAGAAATGAGAATGCCTTTATTAAATAGATACATCGAAGATTGGGCTATTTTGTTTGGTGAGTTGCATGAAAGAAAGGGAAATCAGATGTTGACACATAAATTTTATAATCTTTATGGTATAAGAGTATAGCCATATGAATCTGTAGGCACGGAACCACCAAATATAGGTAACACGATTCTGTAAAACCATATTTTGGTTAATGTGAGTGGGGTAAAATGGTGGTAGCGTTAAGAGCTCTGCTGTTAAAGTTAAGTAGTCTGCCTGAACTTTTAATTGTAATGTCCTTTAAACACGCGCAGTGTGACATTAATAACTGTTAATTGTACTAGCATGGCCCGCACACACACACACACACACACACACACACACACACACACACTGACAGCAGAGATAGTACGGAGGGCCTAGTGGTCCCTGATAGATGAGATACCAATAAGACTATGTATATGAGCAGGGATTCTTTTCCCCGACATTGGAATGACCTGACCAAATAATCACTTGATTTAGCATTGTAATTTATGGAGGTTTTATGATTATAGAGGGGCATCTCAACCTAATAGGGGGAACAACAGAACCCAGAACTGATGGTTACGATTCTGAACAGTAGGAATCCGATTCTGATCTGATGACATGCAGAATTTGGCTAATCAGTAACCAGAAGTACCAAATCTGGTTCAACCATAACCACAACCTCGAGAAGAGAGTATCTTGGGAGAAACTTAACAAATGAGATGCAATTGATTTTAGGGGTTATTGGACCCTATAGAGGTAGTAAACTGGATTAACAATTTGAGAAAATTTTGAGCAACTGATTGTATAAATTTTGAGTAACTATAAGTGAAGCGACGAAAGATTGAATTTACTGGATATAAACTGAGGGATGAGGTAGATCAGGGGTAGGAAATGATAGCGAGGAGTCTGAATCATCACCAATCAATGGATGTTACTTAAGAATAGTTTAGGAATTATTTTTTACCGATATTTTGTTAGTTTTTATGAACAAATGTGAAGGAAGTTTGTTAATGTAAGCCAAACAGATTAAGAGTAGATAGACAAGGTTGATATGAGATTTCTTGTTTCGCTAGATTTGCAATAAGGATGTTATTGATGGAACAGATAGATGCCAAAAGTCTGAGAGGGTGTTTAGGCCTAAACTGAGAGATGGAATGATTCCAGCTCAATTGACGAGTAGTATGGAACAGTTTATGTTTGACAATGGAGGAAGGCATGTTAATCAAAGGGCGGATAGAAAAGAGATAAGTAAGAATTTTTTTTTCAAACGGATTTGTAGGAACTGACAATAGTCAGTAAAAAGGTTTTTTTTTATAGTCGGCACAGCATGGTGCCCAAGGTTAAAGGTTGAGGCAGAATCAGGGATTCATGCCCACTTTGGTTCTGTGGTATTGAGATTTAGATAGAGTTCTGAAATTCGATCAAGGCATGATATGGGATTTAGGAGAGCGCAAGACGAAAGAGCTCGATCAGTTTAGGGTATTAAAGTTAAACCATTGTATAATTTTAGAGTTAGACCTACACAGAGTACTGGTCAGGATGGCGGGTTAATTTTTTCGCCACCTCATGTGGTAAGTAATATAAAGTGACCGGATGATGTATTAGGCATGGTAGTGTGGAGCATTAAGTTCGAACTGTTTGCTTGTGAGAAAAAATCTGTCCTGTTCCTATAACTAGTATAACAGCGAGCAGTGTTCTTCGGCAGAATAGAGGACAAGGTCACTAGGGACAGAGGCCCAAAATATCAACTAAATTTTTTTTAATGTCCGCTTAGGATGTTGCCACATCCGATGACGTTGTGCCAGGTACACCACAGGTTAATCCATTAGATGTTCGTAGATTTCTTAATTATGGAGCGTGATACTTTTTGCATCTATTAATTTGGCACAGTGATTAAGGGTGGAGGCTTGTCCTTTAGGAACTGATCTTGGGATAGGCATCCTGTCACGAGAATCTTTGACTGTTTATACAGTTTTCGGTGGCTATACTGTCTATGTTACGGATATAGATCTTCATGTGGATCTCATCCTATTTGTTGTTCTAGGTTTGATATCGTGCGAGACATGAAATGATTACACTTCAATCACGTAGCTGCAAGTTGTTTTTTTAAAAAACCTAGTAGTGTTTGGAAGATCTTAAGATATGAATAATGGTTAAGTTAATGATTCGGTTTATGCGAGAATGATGTTTTTGGGAAGTGATTGTTGTTAAGACTGAGAATTGATTTGGGAATACGATAGGAAATTTGGAATTCCATTTTGTCAGCTGTTCATTCTTTTGTATGTTGAATTCAAGGACAACTTAATTGAATATCAGCTTACGCTAAGACGTCAGAGAAGATGTCATTCATGCCGAGTCATCTTATTCCTTTTCGGGATATTTACCTGTCCTTTCGAATCTATTTGGACTTGATGGGGTAGTATCTGACCCACAGGCCATGGGAAAGCTAGGAATCTTATTAAGGACCAATAACTCCTTCCGACTTTGATTGCTCTGAGTCGTTGGGTTGACTTTTCTTCATCAGACCTATATCATTATTTTTGTGTCCCTTGTTTCTTCTAGAATGTCAAATAATTTTGTTGTGAACCCCGAGAGCCAATATGCATGATTTTTATTAAAGATTTTCGTGTTTTGATTGCCTGATTATGATTATTGTTATCATTATTTGTATAGTTTTCCCTACCTAGATATGAAGTTAGGTAGATTCCTAAGCCTCAGATAATCTGTGAGCGTGAATAGTCTATGGGAACGTGGAATGGGTTTGGATAAGCTATTCGATGATTCAATAGAAGATGGAAATTTGGTTGAACCCGTGATAATAGACCACTGGTTATTTTCTTTTGGAACCTTAAGATATAACGGTTTAACTGAAGAAGATGATCGAAGGATAAGGCTATAAGATTTTGTAAATAAGTTGATTGTGAATTGTAAGTGATGGGATAACTTAGACCCTTACATTCTAGTGAAAATGAAAACATAGGTATCCAGAATCATATTTTGTACTATGTTAGGAGAACACATCTCTAGGTGACGAAGTCTGTAACCGCTGGGACTCGATGATAGAAGACACTAGAGCGTGTAGTGAAACCGTAGTGGTTACAGTTCTTCGTTGTTCTGTGAAGAGTTTGGAGAATCATAGATATGTAATATGTATTTATGTTAAGATAACACGTCCCTTGGTGACAACCTGGGCAACTGTTGAGACTCATTGTTTTGAGGTATTAGAGTGTGTAGTAGTGAAAGTCGGGTGGCTACAACTTTTTGTCTTGATTGATTATCTCTGTTAGTGATTGTGAGCTGAAAGTACTTATATGAATTAGTTACCCTACCATGTTAACTTTGGTAAACCGTAGGTCAAGTGTCATCATCATTTAGTATCTCTGTACGCCTTGAGAGTAAAGTTAAGCTGACCATCGTTAAGTAAATTGTGCAAAGGATAGAGTTTTCTAGTATAATATCGGTATAATGTAGTGGAAGTTTATTGTAATACATTTGATTTAATTAGTTTGATATGCGTTGAATTCGGAGCGATGTAGGTGTAACCTGGTGAGTTGCAATAGTTAAGTCATTGTTTGAGAAGTACTGGAATGGTTAGAGAGCGAATGATACCTTGAAAAGTTGAGTTTAATACTACGATGTGAAAGTTAAATAGTTGCCATTGAGTATCTGTGAAACACGAATCTAGTTGCGAACGTCAGAGGGAGCGCACTTACCACGGGGTAGTTATGAGAGTGGCGCAACGGAAGTGTAGTGCCTGGATGTCATGAATGATAGGATATCCGAGATCAAATTTCGATGACGAAATTTTTATAAGGTGGAGATAATGTAATATCTTGAACTTTGAAAGCGGGTTAGAATAATCATCCGTGATCCAAAAACTAAATGGGCAATAATTTTGAGCAATGCTCGGGTACTAGTACAATATCGAAGCTCATAAGAATTTGGGGGCAAAAATGTAATTTGGAAAAGTTTTGGGGTCATTTTGTGATTTTGAAAAACTTTGGGGGGCATAGTTGTAAATTAATGTTTTTCAGTGTTGAAAAGTAATAATGTGAGTGATAAAACATATTTAGTGACATTTAATCAAAATTAAATTAATTCGGGGCCAAAATGTAATTTTTAAAATTTTTGGGGGTTATTTTACAAATATGAAGATTTTTGGGGTCCAAATTGCAATATTTGAAAACTGGACATTATGTATCAAACTTTGGGAAATAGATCATAAGAAAGTGCCACATCCTCTTAGTTTTATGATGACTAATGCATGTAACATTAACCTAAGGAAGTAGATAAGGATCTTTAAATAAATTAAAGAAAATAAAATAAAGAGAAAATTATGGGAGAAATGGAAAATAGAGGAAACAGTAAACAAGCAAAGAAAAAGGAAGAACAAACAGGGAAAAACAGAGCGAGAAGTAGGGGATTTAACAGAGCAGAAATTCAGAAAGAGAGAGGTAAGAAATTTAAGGATCTCTAAAAGGT
Organism: Escallonia herrerae; assembly: GCA_033070095.1. Lineage (NCBI taxonomy): Eukaryota > Viridiplantae > Streptophyta > Magnoliopsida > Escalloniales > Escalloniaceae > Escallonia > Escallonia herrerae. The sequence continues at coordinate 290,720 of JAVXUP010000193.1, forward strand.
AAATTTCACCTTTTAGTGTGTTCATGTGTGAGAACCATGACTGTACAGTGTGCGTGCGTTTAAACTTTGTGTGTGTGTTCCAATTGTAGGGGTGCGTCCAGCTTGAAATTCGGGTAGGTTGGGTGGTATAACATTTGTTCGTGTGTGTTTAGTGAATGGAAGTATGTGTTAGGGGATCGAGGGGAAGGATGTCAGAGTGTTGCAGGAGATGTGTGTATTCGGTCATGGCTGCCAAGTGGTTGTGCATGAGGATTCATGGGTAATTGTGGTGTAATTTGTTTGTTTTAGGGAGGGCAATGAGTGTTGTAGTGTTTTAGAGTGAATGGGTAACAGATTAGGGTGTGTTCATGAGTGGTGTGTGTGCTGGATACTAGTGTGTGTCTCAGTGGAAGACAAAGGAGAGACTATGTGTAAAAAGGTGAGATAGTGTGGGTTTTAATCCATGAATAGTAACTGTTTTTGTCGCTAAAAGGAGGGGTTAATTGAGGCATTTTTTCATGAATTTTTATAAATAGCTAGGGCCAAAATTTGACAAAGGGCAAAAGTGTAACCCCTAATATTTTCACAAGATGTACGCTCTGGAAGTTTATGGGAATTTTCAGTGACCGCAAAGGACGCTAAATTAAGGTATCGATTAGAAGAAATTACCTATTTAATTAGAGTACCAAACCAAGTTATTTTAATCTAAAAATTTTATGAAAACCTTATTTTATCGATTTGATCTACAATATCGTGTTATTCCAAGGCTTATATGTAATTTTTGCAAAAATGGCCTTTTAGTGCTCGGTCCGGACACCAGTTAGAGATTTTCGGGCAAAAAGTTTCTAAAATAATTTTTCGATCAAAAATGACATTAGGATGCTTTAAATAGCTTTTTAAAGATGATTTTGAAAATTTTTCGGTGTCGGAAACTCCCGGGATATTTTGGTAATTTACCACTCCTAAATGATATTTTGGTAATTTTACCTAAAAGATGTATTTTGAGGTAAATTCACATACAATAAGATTGTTTGAGTGAGTTTACTTGCACGAAGGTAAGTTTTTGTGATTCAAGTGTGAGAAGGTGTATTTTGGTAATTTGCCACCCTGAGGGACTATTTTGATAATGTGACCTCAAAAAGGTATTTTGGGTAAAATTGGGTACGGTAAGATTTTATAGTGATTATACTTACGAGAAGACCATTTTTGTGATTTAAGTCTGAAAGGAGCACTTTGGTAATTTTACACCTAAGGGCATTTTGGTAATTTTACATACGTGGTGATGGAAGTCATTTTGGGAATATATGTGAGTCCGTATTAAGTTATAATATTGTGATGTAGATTGTGTTCTAATTATTTGATTATTCCGTTTAGGGTAAAGCAAAAGAATTTTCGATTAGGATAATATAGTTGTGGATCCAGGTGAGGGATTGTATCTGAACCCTGGGTAAGGACTTTCGTCCGAACCCTTGTTTGATAACTTGTACCCGTAAGTACTCCTTTAATTTACTTATGACTAATGTTGAACTCTAAATTATGTATTGATATCAGCATGTTGTTGCCCAGAAAACCCCAATATTGAACCTGAATTGATTATTTGGAAATCTTGTGATGCTCGCCTGTTATTGCATCCTGAAATTCCGAATGATGGCTTACATCAGTATGTTATTGTTATTAAAATCCAATTTGTTTTTGGTGATTTTGAGGACTCAAGTTTGTAAAGAACATAGGTCTTAATAGTTGAAGTGTAAACAAAATATTTTATGTGAAGAATTTGAGTTGATATCGGATTAAATGGTTTGAAGTATGTGTTAGTGAATAGGATCTGACATGTTTGATGTGATCCGGTAGGTTAACGACCCGGTAGTTCGGGACGATGGAGCTCCGGATTTATTGGGCTATTACATCAATTTATGTGAGTCTAAAAGCTTGTTCTCTTTAGAGCTTGCATGCAATTTCTTTGTAAAGTGACATCTAACCTCTCTCAAGAATTTTAGCCAATCAAATTAATTAAAAAAATTCCTTTTGTTCTTTTGCATCGTGGATCCCACGGAGAACATCCCAAAGTCATCTAGGCAAGCTACAGTACGAGGTAACTTTTACCAGCTTCTCCTAGGGTAGAAATCATATAGATCGTCCGTCATTCCCATAGTCAAATTTCATTTTGAAACAACAAAAAGAATAATTTTTTATTTTCATTGTCTAACTCTACGTTCGAAACTTCATGTAGGACTGGAGTCGAACTACGGTGGTTTTGATTGTGATTAGTTCGATCAGATATGTAGGCCACTTGACCCCTGTTGTCGAGTTCAAGCCAAAATAATAAAAATTAGTATAGGGTGAGTGTTGTTGTATTTTACATGCTACATGTTCTTATAGGCCAAAAATCATTAAGAATGAAGTAGAGACCGAAAGGGCGCAGGGGGTGCCTAATACCTTCCCATTGCGTAACTTAGTCCCCATACCCCCCTCATGGTTTCAATAGACTTGTCGTCTTTTGGACACACTTAGAGTCATTTTAGGGTTTTTTTCTAATTTTCCCTAGTTTAAATTAAATAAGGTGGTGACTCCATAAGATCCTTTCTCGGGAACTTTCTCGAGGTAGTGTGCCACAATGGCGAATTTGTTGGGGGAAAATGACTAAGAGGACTAAACTTGAATTGATTTTTAGCCTTGTTGTATTTTTTTTTGTATTTCGTGTTATGTAAAATATGACATAGCTATGTACTTGTGCTTTTATTGTCATACCTCACACGCGCACGTCTCACCCCAACCCACTCATTCGAGAGCGACACTTCAGGCATTTGGTACCCTGGGCTCAAGGCGATGTCTTGATTGAGCTCTCAACTTCACGTGCCTCGTACTAAAGATTCCTCCTGTTTTTTTGGTATATTAAACGACTTATATACGTACTGATCATTGCCCACTATTAACTTCCTAGTTACGAGTAGAGGTATATGGTACGGTTGAGCTGATAGAGTGACCTTTACACCGGTGTTATAAGGAAAAAGAGTCACACCCGAATCATTTAGTTGATCTGCCTTTGTTGGGAGGATACTTGTATTGGCCTATGACATGTTGGCAGGGAAATCACTAGCATTTGTGTAAGCTAAACTGCTAATTTCGCAGAAAAGGATAGACTCCGACTAATTGGCCAGTTATCGCGCTCCCAACCAGACGGTTAATATTTATGTCCATTTGCTTGAAACTGGCTAACTCATACCCTAATCCAACCTATTGACTAATTGGACGGTTATCCATCAGGATGACCGGTCGGTTAGTCAGAAACTTATCCTCAAAAAAATTTCTAGAAATAACTGATTAACCAGCCGCAGCGGACCCAATAGTTAGTCAGAACCTCATCTTTAGAAAAATTTTCAAAAAAAATTCCCAGAAATAAACCCTCAACCCTCATTTCTAAAATTCAAAAAATTCACCAAAAACCAGGAAAGTTCCCCTCGCCCCCGCTAGGGTATGAGCCAGCCAGCTCGATATCTATCGAATGTATAATAAAATTTTGGACAAAATTTTCTTTACTGTTAAGGCTAAGTGTGTTTCATATCGAGACTCGTCCGGAAAGTCTCACGACTCCAATGGCAAAGAATTCCAAAAAATCTCCATCTTAGTCCATATTATCAATGAACTTCATAAGGATCTTCAGGATGGTTTCACTACCTTGACAGAGCAAAAATCCCGGACCGCCAAAAAATTGGATAACCTTAAAAAGAATGGTAGGACATGACTAGAAGAAGCGGGGAAGAAGGATGATAAGAAGAAATGTCCGGAATTTGATTGGATGTATGAGTCCGAGGAAGAAGATACAAAATCCCCTGCTATACCAGAATGGAAGAACAAGATATCCACGCACAAGTCCCAGACTGCTAGTATGAGGAGAGCCGATGACCCTCTAGACTTTAGTGCCCTAACTATGAATCCCGAGGAGAGGCTATCCCTCAAGTTCAATATGTTAGAGATGGATAGGTTTGACGGGGCAAGAGAACCCAAGATTCATATGGAGATGCACTACGAAGTAAATCAGAATCAATTGACATAGTTGTTTCCTCACACCCTCACGGGAGACGTTTCCTGATGGTTCCTTACTTTGGTGAAGCCTGATTTCACACATGGGAAGATGTTTTGAGAGAGTTTGTCAAGCAGTATCAATACAATGCTGATCTAGATATCACCCGGAGAGATTTGGAAACCACAAAACAAGAGCTGAGGGAGTCCGTTTCAGCTTTCATTACGAGATGGAGGAATAAGGCAGCTTAAATCGTGAAATGTCTGAGAAAGGAAGAGTAAGTGAACATTGTGAGAGCAACCTACTTCTAGTCTATGACGACTATTTCTTCGGCCACTATCACATATTGTTCAAAGCCCTCATAGGATCCCTCATAGAGATAGAAGATGCAATCAACAAGGGAACCATCTCCAGCGAGTCTAAGCCGCTAGGAGTATACGTGCCAGCCCAAGGAGTTCTAATTCACAAACCAAGCCAACGACAGCTAATAATGTCAATACCGTGTAAGCCCCTCAGGAAGTATCATGGGAACCTATTGCAGAACCTATGAGCAAATTCACACTATTGAATGCACCACTTCCCAAGGTCTTTGAAACAGCTATTGAGAACAGGGATGATATCCAAGCTACCGCATATCCCCACACCAGCAGTGATACCCAAGGGATATGATGTGAATGCCTTTTTTATTACCATCAAGGAAAGGGTCACCCCATAAATAGATGCATCACCCTACGACACACCATACAAGACCTCATCGACAAGGTGGAAGTTTCCCCTCTTGTCAGACCAAATGTCCGAAAAGAACCCTTACCACCCAATAGAGTTAATTGCATTGATGATAACTAGCCAGTTATGGATTCAATCATTCTTATTATTCCAGCCAAACAGTCAGTTGGGAAGTTTGTATTCGCTTATGATTCTCTGCCTCAGTTTTGCAATGCGATGTCATTACTTGGGAAGAGTTAATGGAAGAAGAGACCTTCATGGTTGAAGAAGAGTATGATGAAAAAATTGGGTTTATGTTTACCAGTGTTGATGTATCCCACTTTACCAGATCTAGTCGAGTATACCAGTCTAGTCGAGTATACCAGACCCCATCAGCTAACCACATCTAACCCATTATTCTCTCAAGACCCTCCCAGATGACTAAGTCCTAAACGGTTAAAAAAGACCCAAGCCAACATTTCCATATGGGGATTAGTGTCACCCTCATACTCCCACCGACAAGCTTTTATCAAACTTCTTAGCAAAGCCTAGATGCCAATCCAAACTCGGCCCTAAGAGCTACCTCAAGTGATAATGGCTAGACATTACAGAAATGTTCTCACCTTTTCTGAGTCTGACCTGCCTAAATCAGGACTAAGCCATAATGGCTCGCTCCATATCACTATAGGAGTGTTTGATAAGAGGGTTTCATTAATCCTCATAGACAATGGTGCTGCAGTCAATTTTGTCTCATACACAATGTTCAAGACTTTGGCATCAACCCATCATAGTTCACCCCTTCCAATCAAGCCGTCTGAGCCTACAATAACACCTGAATGGAGGTGATTGGTATAGTGAAGCTTCCCATGACTGTGGGTACTGCCAATTTTGATGTTGAGTTTCAGATATTAGATATGCCAGTCGCCTTCAATGTTCTGTAGGGAAGACCTTAGGTCCCTTCATTGGGTGCAATCCTTTCTACATTGCACCAGAAGGTCAATTTTGTGTTGAATGATACCATTTTCACCTTAATGGGAGATTCACAGTTCCCTCATATCAGACAAGTCGAGAAAGACAGTGTTCAGGTGCCACATAATTCTTCGGATATTCTGCTCAGTAGGTTAGATCACCCCGGTTCAGTGTCTTGAGTATGAGGAAATTTGTCATGGTGAGAACTTCCTTATCTTTACACCTTAGAGTAGTATGATTGTGCTACCCATGATGAGGAAATTCTACTACTATCCCGAAAAAAGTTTAAGCCAAAACTGTCAAGGAACTCCTAGCTTCTCGGATATGAAAAACAAGAAAGACCAATTCGGCTTAGAATACAAGCCAACCAGAAACGAAAAGAAGGAAGCTATTTTGAAGCTCGCCCAGACCAAGAAGGATGATGAATAGTAAACTAACAGTGGGCAGTCCCTATTTCGATTTTTTGGACTATTTACTAATTTATTTAGCCAAAGTGCAAAACTAAAACTCCTCTTATTTTTGCAAAAACTTCGACATGGAATTTTCTGGGATTTTTCTGGGCCAAAAAAGAAAAGAAAGGTCTGAAACAATCTCATTTTGAAAACCGGTTTTTAAATTATTTGGCATAGTGAACAAGCTCATTTCTAGCCGAAAATTTTATAGTGAGCTGAACTTGCTTAGACCCTTGACCGTCTGAAATTTTGTGACATTCTGGTACCATTTGATATATTTTTGAAACATGAACATGAGCGCTCAATTTAATGAGCAGTTTAGGGTTCTGAGAGAAAAATTCCCAGAATGACCATTCTTGTCCAAAAAAAAACTCACCAATTGTTTAACAAGATTCTTTTGGTTTGTATCTAGGTGGTAATAATACGTTAAATATCGGGGGTAAACAGGTAATTTTACAGAAGTCAAGGGGCGATTTGGTAATTTTACTCACTTGAGAGAAACTTAAAACTTAGGCATGCTCGAGCGGCAATGAATGACATATGTGTGTTTTGTTACTTAGGTTTTGATAGATAAGAGATAGGACCGGCTTTTGAACAAACTCAAGAACCAGTCACTGAGCGAGGTAAGTAACTTGCCATATTCCTCCTTATACCTTATTTGAAAATTTATATATTGTATACATGTTCTCAGTAAAAACGAAGCTTTGAAGTTCTTTTACTGCCATGTGTTCGCGATAAATCGTTTAATGAAAACTGAAATGAAATGCCATGGAATTGTTGTATGAGTAACTCAGTCATGCTCGGTACATGTGGAATGAGATGATAGTCTGACTGAATTACTGCGCCCAACATCCATGGTGGAAAGTGGATTCCGGGTACTGGTCAACGGGACCATATACAATACTGTTGCACCGTGGTTCACCCTTGCGTCCACATGTTGGTAATCCTGGGTGGAGGAGGGATTTTGGGTCCTAGTCAGTGGAACCATATGCTGACCGCAGTATGCATGTTATGATTAACTGTGACAATTTCTGATGAAGCTTTTGATTTATTTCATTCTAATTCGAGAATCTTTTGCTGCAAGTACATATATATATATATATATATATATATATATATATATATATATATATATATATATACACGTGGATATGTTGAGAAAATTTATTTTTATAACATTGAAATCCTTATTGTGAAAAGGAAAACCATGGCATATTTGAAACCCTTAAATTTTATTAAGGATATGGCATGTGTATTTACTGGGCCCCCAGCTCACCCCCTTTTTATAAATGTTTTTAGGTGAACACCAAGATGAACCTTAGTTCTATAAGGGTAATGAAAATGAAGCCGCATGAGATGCTCATTAGGAAGTTGGTTTAAGTTGTTAAGAAATTGTAGAATTGCCGGTTTATTTACTTGAATTGTTCGTAGCTTAATCTCATGAGGTTTCTTTTAAATAAATTATATCAGTCTTTATGGAGGAATTCTGTATAATTTTGGAAAAAGATGTAAGGATATCTTTAGAAGTCATGTTATGGTGTTAGTTAATGTATGATGCCAAGGAAAGTGGGTTCGCAGTCGACGTGGAAGTGCCATAAGGAATGCAGTCCGAGTCAAATGCCAAGGAAAGTGGGTTCGCAGTCGACGTGGAAGTGCCATAAGGAATGCAGTCCGAGTCAGATGCCAAGTGTGATGATGTAGGACACAGTAAGGGCGGAGCAAGGGTAGAGACCAAGGGATTCCCAGACAGAGCTTGAGGGTGGTAGTGCTGCGAGGGCGATAATGCAGGATGAATATACGACGACAGTCACAGTCTAATACTTAGGTCCAGAGTTAGGGTCCTGTATGTTTCTCTCTCTAGGATTCTAGAGTGAGAAAGTGAAAGTGTTCTGAAAATGTTTAACCGTCCAAATGAATTCTTAAGACCTATATTTATAGAGGTTGAGATGATGATGTCATCATGCGACACATGGCTCTCCTCGGGAGTGACACGTCACCGAGGGGTCCACAGCTGCCGGTGCTCCAAGGACTGTCGAAGCACATATTCACCCGACCTGCCCCACACAGCGTCGCTCTATCTGTCTGGAAAGACTGGCTCCCACAGCTTCGGTGTGGCCAGAGAACCCCCTTGATCTAGCCTCCAATCCAAGCCCTTGTAGAGTCCCACAGGCCTGAAAGCGGTGAGGAAGACCCGACGCCCAACTGCCAGGCGAAATAGGCGCAATGCCCTCCGAAGACCTGCTCTCGTCTCGAAGTGACTCGGGGGTCATAGTCCATAGGGGTGCCGACGCAAGTCCCCAGTGTCGTAGCACGTAGGCCAATCACGTAGGCACCCTGGCTGAGACAGTGTCCAGGAGGAGTCACCTATCTCGATGCAAAGGGTCCTCGTGCCGAAGCACTATGAATGGAGCCCCCCGAAATGAAGACGGCGATGGCTTTGCGGTAACGAGCCCATCCCGTGGTGGCGATGACTTTGTTGTAACGAGTCCATCCCACTGCGAGGGGTCCTCGTGCTGGAGCACTACGAACAGAGCCCCCCGTGTTTGTGAAGGCGATGGCTTTGTGGTAACGAGCCCATCCCATGGCGGCGATGACTTTGTGGTAACGAGTCCATCCCTCTGCGAGAGGTCCTTATGTCGGAGAACAACAAAGGGAGCCCCCCGATCCCTCTGCGAGAGGTCCTTATGTCGGAGCACAACAAAGGGAGCCCCCCGTGATTGTGACGGTAATGGCTTTGTGGTAACGAGCCCATCCCATGGTGGCGATGACTTTGTGGTAACGAGTCCATCCTGCTGCGAGGGGTCCTCGTGCCAGAGCACTACGAACGGAGCCCCCCGAAATGAAGACGACGATGGCGTTGTGGTAACGAGCCTATCCCGTGGCGGTGATGACTTTGTGGTAACGAGTCCATCCTGCTGCAAGGGGTCCTCGTGCCTGAGCACTACGAACGGAGCCACCCGGACTGCTGCACACTCCGAAGAGTGGGTCAAAGCATGTTCCACGTCCATGGCAGGGGTGCATGGTGTGGTGAATAAGTGTGATGCCCGGAGGCCTATAACATGATTGTGGCGCATGGGCACGGCGACGACTGTCGCGAGACCATACCTGGTGCCCGGGGCACATATCATGAGAATGGGGCACAGGCGCGACGACGAACGTCTCAGAGACAATACTTGGTGCCGTAGTACATGTCATGAGAATGGCGCATGGGCGCGGCGACGAACGTCGCAGAGACAATACTTGGTGTCGGGGCACATGTTATGAAAGTGGTGCGGGGACGAACGTTGGGTAGCCATACTTAGTGCCAGGGGCACGTATCATGATGATGGCGCATAGGCACGATGACGAACGTCGCGGAGCAATACTTGGTGTCGGAGGCAGGGATCATGAGAATGGTGCATGGGCACGGCGACGAACGTCGTGGAGACAATACTTGGTTCCGGGGCACATGTTATGAAAGTGGTGCGGCAACGAACGTCGCGTAGCCATACTTAGTGCTGAGGGAACGTATCATGATGATGCGCACGGGCGCAGGGACGAACGTCGCGGAGCAATATTTGGTGCCGGGGGCACGGATCATGAGAATGACACATGAGCGCGGCGACGAATGTCACGGAGACAATACTTGGTGCCAGGGCACATGTTATGAAAGTGGTGCGGCGACGAACGTCGCGTAGCCATGCTTAGTGCCGGGGGCACGTATCATGATGATGGCTCACTGGCGCGGCGATGAACGTCGCGGAGACAATACTTGGTGCCAGAGCACATGTCATGAGAATAGCGCATGGGCGCAGCGACGAACGTCGCGGAGACAATACTTGGTGCCGGGGCACATGTCATGAGAATGGCGCATGGGCGCGGCGACGAACATCGCGGAGCCAGTGCACGAAAACGTGTCGGGTGTTCCAAAGACGGTATGTGAGCTGAATGTACCTGTCATAACAAGATAATGAATGCAACATGTAGTAATGAAAAAGTTGGGAGTGATGGTACGCGGTCATCGGCGACGGGTCATTTGGTGGTAGTGCGCGACTTTGGGCAATGGGCATCGTGGGAGCGGTATGCAATCACGGACGACAGACATCACAAGGTTGATGCACGACGGACGTCGTGCGGTTTATGGATGACGGATATCACAAAGTTGATGCACGACAGACGTCGCGAGTGTCGCGAGGTTGGTGCACGACGGACGTCGTGAGGTTGATGTACGAACGTTCGTAAACATCGCGGAGGTGCAAGAACTTGAGAAAACAAGTGCGTGCGGGAGCGGAGGCCATAGGCCAAAATTGGGAGAAGGCCAAGGCCACTACCCCTGGGGAGGCCGAGGCCGACCCCTTGGGAAGGCCATGGCCAATGGCCAACCCTATGAACGGAGGCCAAGGCCACTCCCTCTTTGGGTGAACTTCGGGTGCGCCGACAGAAGGTGTTTTGATGGGCAATGACAAATCCAAAAGTTGTATTGCGACAAGCGTGTCGACATGAATTGTACCCACGTGACGAACAAGGTACCAAAGTCACATACGAAGTGTATGAAGCGAACAAAGATTGAAAGGGAATTTGCCCGAAGAGTGAACAACCGGGGGGAAGGCCAAGGCCAACACCCCATGGAGGCCGAGGCCGACCCCATGGCCTTGGGGGAGGCCGAGGCCGACCCCATGGGGTTGGCCAAGGCCTATGCCCTTGACCCCGTCGTTTCGGTTGCACCGTCGGTTGAAGCTTTTGATGAAAAGGTGTTCGAGTGGTCTCGGTGTGACGGTCGGGCTAGCATCAGTAACGTTGACGTAAAATAATTGGTGACTAAGTCGCGCGTGAGATGTGTGAAGCAAAGAATGCACGTGACTTGGGCGCGCGCACTTTGACCGGTTTGAAACGTTGAATACTGTGCTTGTGCGACGTGTCATGCAAAATGGGACTCCAAGTGGACCTTTGAGTGCGACCATAATAGATTGGGAACAATGTATGACTTTAGAATTATGTACATGTTTAAATAAGGCCTGACAGAATCCTAAATAGTTGTCTGAATGGGTCCACGGCCGGTCATGTGCCTAGCATAAGGGCTTACCCGTGGGTTCGGGCTGTGACAAAGACCGTGTCGAGTATGTAAGGAGGTATTATAAATGTCAGGTGTATGCTAACTTTCAATATCTTCCTCCCCGAGAGTTACACACCTGACCTCCCCTTGGTCGTTCTCAGCCTAGGGAATAGATGTGATTAGGAAGGTCAGTCCGAAAGCTTCTAATAGACTTCATACTGGTAGCCATTGATTACTTTACAAAGTGGGTGGAAGCCACTTCGTACGCATTGCTTAGTGCTAGAAAGGTTGCTCAGTTTATTAGAACGAACATCATATGCTGATATAGAGTAAAGTGGGAGTTGATCTCCGATAATGGGTTACACTTTGAAGGAGAATCCATGGATTTAGCTGAGGAATATGGTATCACCATCGCTCGTCACCATACCGGCCACAGACCAATTGGGCTGTTGAAGCCACCAACAAAAACATGAAGAGCATGTTAAGTAAAATGACATGTTCATGTGGGAGTTGCCCAAACATGCTTCCCTACACACTTTGGGGCTAAAAGTCATCGGTGATAACATCGACTAGGGCTACCCTATATTAGTCTACAGCATGGGGGTCGTGCTCCAAGTAAAATTAGAAGTCAACTCTCTCAAGGTGCTATTAGAGAATCATGCTGCCAAGGAAGACTGGGTGAGACACACATTTGAGGTGTTGGGATTGGCAGACGAGAAAATGTTGAAAACGCACTATCACATTCATTGACGGACTCTCCTCACCATTCAGGACTGAATTTCAGGTTTCCATATCCTTCTTGTAAACTGACCTCTGAGATATCAGAATGACATCCTCTAATTTTTCCACTTGAAAAGCTTGTCTTTATTCATATTTTTTTCTTGCTTTGTTACCCTTCGTGTCAATCTGACCCTCGAGATAAGCATCTACACCGGTTTTTCGGTTCTGAGTAGCTTTAATAGTCAGATTCCTCTTTGATGGCTTTTCCTTCAGCAGCAAAGTGGGATGTCACTGGGACTCGTCCATGTGTATAGATCGTATCGGATTCCCGTCAACATCAAACTTCTTCTCAAACATTTGGGAAGCTTTGTATTATGTTTTGAGAGAATTTGCCAGATTTAGACATCTCTGGACCCAACCCAATAGCAGCACGAGCTTCATCATTTGCTTGCTCTAAAGATCTTATCTTACAAGTACTTAAGAAGTTCCAGTTTAACTGCCCCTGCAACTTATTCTCCAAGGCTAACAACTTTTCCTGAACACGGGTCCAAAGCAAATAGATGTAGGCATTAGACAACAAGGGAAGAACTGTCTCTATATCTATAAGGAAAGGTCTATATTCAATAGAACTATAGGTATAAGGCAGAGACCCCCAACCTCGCAAGACATCCTTGATTATGGAAGGGCTAAGGGCTTGTTCCCCTATGAACTCACCATAGGCTTTCGGGATTTCCTGTTCATAATCAAACTACCTCAAGATCCGACAGGCAAAGTAGAAAGAGGTGTAACGCAATCCCAGGAGATAAACATAGTACTATGTAACTATTTTCAGAACTTTAGACTCCCGCAAACAGAAGAAGCGAGTCCAATCGTCTATGCCCGAACAACCTTCAAAGAGTAAAGGCCTAGAACGAAAAGCATTGAAGTTATACCCCATCGCAGTAGGTTTTACTACTAGGCACATATGGTTTAATAGCCACATGTAAAAAAATAATAACTACCTAGAATGCAACGCTAGGATCTTTATGAACATCAATTATACCAAGCAAAGTTTCAGCTACCACTAAAGAGATTAGGGTTTTAACTTGGGTGGATACTTGGAGCAATGTCAGCTAGCCTCACGTCAACAATCCCGGGACCAGAAAATGTGAGATATTTGGCTACCAAGCCTAGTGTTAGATTAGCCACTCGACTATGGGCATATTGTTGATTCCAATCTGTAGGCTCGGAAGAAAAGTATTCTATAAAGGGGGAGAGCTGAATACCATCACCCCGAATGAAAGATTGAGCGCGCTTCTTTTTTATATTCCATAAGGTTTTTAGGGATTTGGCATAACCATCTTCAAAACTAGGGCTATGGAGTAGTAATCGGCAGATTGGCTGAAATCTATACCAGGGCAGAGAATTCGTTGAAAGTGGGGCAGAGTTCATTCAGACCAAAGCAGAAGACATGATCATCGACATCCCAGAATTTACAAGCCACATGGAGAATGTCTTCACAACCACCATGCTCCTCTAGCTCATCACTGATTTTAGTTTGAATAGCCCATTTAGATGGATCAATTCGACCTTGTTGAAGGAGTCCACAAATGCACGAAATTGGAGCTCAAAGATTGTATGATTATCTTTGAAACCCATTGAGACTTCTAAAAGATGAAGCAAACACGAATTTCGTTTTGAAATAATGGGTTTTAAATATATAGTTAAGAAGCCCAAATTTGTATAAAGTTAGGAGTCAAAAATTTTAAAAACAATTATTGAAAAAATTGTCCGGTTTTCAACTAACCGACCGGTTCTCCATTTGATTTGCACATTTGATGATTCATGTTTCTAGTCAACTGTCTGGTTCTCTTAAGAAAATTAATTTCTTCTAACTAAACAGCCGATTTTGGCCCTAAAATGCGAGTCTATTTGTGACCAACCGCTCGGCTTGGCCTCAAAGTTGGAGTTAAGTCTTGACCAACCGGTCAGTTCTCCTCTAGAAAAAATTCATTCTCTGACAATGCGGTCGGTTAGTCAGTTTTTTTGTAAAATTTTGTAGGGTTTGTCTACTTTTAGGCAAACCCTATACCTGCCAAGCCTCGATTCTCAAGCTCTAATTATCATTCAATCTAATCCCATCTTTCTTCTTTCTATACATGTGTGTGAGCATATAAATAAAGTACGTACTAATATAGGGAATTAACTAAAGAGTCATCAAATAAGAAGCACAGAAAAATAAGTGTTTAGACAGTGTCATTGTTTAAAATCTAGTCCCTAAGGGACTCTAATGAGCGTTCTAACAACTAGGACTAACTCTAGACCTAGAAGCTAACAGCATCAATCATCTTCATGTTCTCCTCTGGATTCTACTGTGATTGGGCGCTCTCTCTCGACTGGATACCGATGGCTCTAGGGTTTCTTCCTAGATTTCCTTGCTGGGCTCTTCTACGGCCTCTGCTTCGGCTTTTTCTACCTTTGTTTCCTCCTCGTCACTCCCTACATAGACCTATTCCTCAGTTGCTCGAGATGACTTTTTCATTGGCCGTGACGGAGGAGATGGAGCCTTCCTTTGCTTCTCGTGGCCACTTCCTTGCCAATGGATGGAGTCGATACTGATTTGGGCTTCTTCTACCATTTTTTGGTCAGCGTTATACTCTTCGCACACTTGCCTTTAGGAACAACTGAGGTCACCCTCGGGGTAACAGTAGTAGCAGTAATAGGGGCTGGGGGCTTCGTAGAGCTCTGCCAGCCACTCGATCCACCTCCCGAAGGCAGCACTGAGGGAATAGGAGTAGGCACTCCATAGCCTCCTCCGAGGGCCCATAAATAAAAGGCATATTCTGGTAGCCGGATACAATGCCCTTAAGGCTGTGTATCATCCTGTAAGCATCTCGGAGTAGGGAGTAAGGGACATACATAAGAAAAAGGCACCAAGTCAAGATCTCGCATGCATAACATGAATAAAGAAAGAAAAGTCAAGTCTTGAGATTACTGTACGAATTTGGGCCAACTCTTTGAGCTTGAAGACCTCTGAGTCTTTCTCTGATCGCGGGATGGGCTCATGCTCCTTGATTATCCCCTTTAAGTAGATCGGCACCGTCCATTGAGGGAAAGTAAGACCCTTGGCCACATTGTCTTCTTTCTTCCCCTTGCCTTTCTTATGCCGGGCTGCCTTCTCCCTTTGGATCCTCTTTAGCCATTTCGAGTTAAGGGGAAGTGCCAGATCTTCTTGCACAAACGCATCATAGGTTCAGGGATCGTTCAGCTACCACAGGGAAGAAAATGAAATCCCCTAAAGCAGAGTTTGTTTCAGCCCCCAATCTACCTCTGTCGTGCAGTACATCTCCTTGGGAGGAGTCTTCGGTATCCTAAAGCCATACCATCCAAATGGTGCTGAGGAAACACCCTATCCCCAGGCTAGAACTCCTCTTGCAAGGGTCTAACCAATAACATTTGGCATCGAGTGCGGGCCAATTCCTCATCATAGTCTCCCACCTTGTGCCACCACCGAGACGGGGATTCTTGTAACTAAGAAAAATGGACAAATGTTAGAATTTGATAAGCACATTTAGAAAGAAATGGAAAAATCATGAAGATTACTTACCGAGTGCTCTCTCAACTCGTTGAAACTGTCTCGGTGCATCAATTCTGAGAGCCAAACCAGCTCGACCTAAAGTTTCACCAGTTCATCATCGATGTAGTCTCAGTAGAAGGCATCTCCCTCAAGCGAGGAGCGCGAGAACCCAAAACCTCAAAAGCCCAAACTTGTTAGAGCAAACATGGCATATATGAGTATAAGTCTAGGATAAGCACAAAATTATTAGAAAATATTCAAAAGCTTGAACATCACAAAATCCCATGAAGCTAAGAGACTGCCTCAGAGATAACAGTACCCATCAATCGGTATAGATAAGCCAGAGCGGTTGTACTCCTCTATCTCCTCAATCACCTCAAGGGCCCCAAGGCACCATAACTGGACAAAGCTATCCCTATTGCTAAATAGGGTTTTTCCTATAGTGTAAAGCAAAAAATCCTGGATGAATTGATCGATCACCATGGGCTCCTCCCCGAATAAATTCATGTGCTCGTAGTGAGTATGGATGGAACCCAAGAGTACCAAACCACCCTTCTTAAAGGATTATTCGTAGCCGATCAGACGGACCACAAAGATCATGATCCTTGTCGAGATCATGGGCTCAAGGCACGGGCCTCCCTCGACAACAAACATCAGTGATGTTTGAAAAATCTAACAGGGTGATCATGGCCTCCCTAAATGGAATATGGAACATGTTGTCTCGTTGTCCCACCAACGTTCGGCAAGACTGAAGATGTTTCTTACTTTGGGTAAAAGCATACAACCCATCTAGGAAGGAGCAGATATTCGTGGCAGTCACTCTACTCTTAATATGAGGGGGGATATTTGCCCACCAATCCCTTACAAGATTTATAGAGCCTCGACATTGCATATTCCTAGGGCAGGGCTACAAATTTACAAAGCAAAGGAGAAAAACCTAAGGAACTGTCTGTTCATCAAAGAATTGCATGAAAAACCTAGTTCATGGGTCCTACCGTGCATAAGCACGATGTGTGTTTGTGTAAAATACAGTAAAAAATGTGTGTTTAGAAGAAAAATTCGAGCGAAAGATACCAACTCCGCAAATAAAGAGTACTATGACGAGTGCCTTGCTCCGGGGTGAGTATAGATCAATCATCAGCTTTGTTCTTCAGTTGAAATCGGCTGATTTTGCCGATTTGGGGTCCCCCTTCATGCCCCTTCTGAGTTCGCGCATATACCTTCATGTCTTTGTGAAATTGAGAGAGATTGAGGTAAGACTAGTTGTATTTATAGTGTAGGAGTGTGATTAGGACAAGAGTACTCGACCTAGGATTTCTAGAAGAAGAAATCTAAAAGAAATTGGAGTGGGATTGAATTGGAAGTGTTTGAAAAAAACCTAAAATTGCTCACGGTTTTTTATTGTTCAAATTTCAAATTTTCAAAGTCTCTGGCTTACCGACTGGTTTTGTGACGAATTTTCAAAAATGTTCAAAAAAAAATAGATAACGCATGCTTGTGTGCTTGAAGTATTTGTACCCCCAATACAATTTTCCATGTTTGCTTGCTTACACGTTTCACATGTTCATTCGCCCGAAGGTACTTTTCTCCGGTGTTGATATGTTTGCATGCTTGCATGTGCATTTTTGACATATAATCCCTAGGATGGATCATGACCCAGATTTTCAAGGGTAAATTATACATGGCAAGTTTGTCCTATACACACGGCTTATACTATCTTTTTTTTTTATTACACTAAGCTATACATTTTTTTTTCAGTTAACAGAGTTAATAAAATAAATGAAAACACTTTGATATTCCTCGTAAACAAATAAATTTATCATTATCTCTCTCTCTCTCTCTCACACCCACACCCACACCCACCCACCCCCACACACACACCCACAACCACACACACCCCTCACACACACACACACACACACACACACACACACACACACCAACACACATGTGTGACCAATCACGACCACCAACAGTCCTACCAACGGCCACCCACAAACAGCACTGTCCCTTCGCCTTCTGACATGCAACCCGTAGCCACCACGACACACCACCCGGCAACACAGTCTGATGATCTTGCCGGTAACCCCACCACACAGTAAAACCCTTCAGCCTCTAATCCCATCCCATTGCCTCCCCCATAACAGCCAACTATCGCATCCAGATCCTTCATCGTGCCAAGGATCCACTTTGATCACCGAGAACTCTGACACCACCATGCCCGCAGAGTCCAATCCGTATGTGTCTCCAACGTCGGTGGGTCAAATTATGGAGATCCAGGCCCTTAAACCCATGGTCAGCGATGAGTTTTTTCAAACCCATCACCAGGCCCTCATAACCAATGTCGGGATCTATCTTGTTCATAGATCTATGCTGACAGTCCTCAAAATCATTGTCGGCAATGGTGATGCTTGATGATGGTGGCATGATCTGGTTACCAGCAGTGTAGCGAAGTGCGATAGATGACGTAGAGATGCCACGCGTTGCGTGGTGATGATGTGGTGCAGAATAAGTGTGTGTTTTTAGGTGTGTGTGTGTGTGTGTGTGTGTGTGTGTGTGTGTGCTGTGTTTAAAAATGGGTAACATTGTAGTGCTGTTAGATCTGTTGGTGGTGTTATGGTGGTGCTAGATCAGTTGTTAGTGGTGGTATCTTGTGGACAATGTGTTTGTGTTAGTGCTTATGTGTGTGTGTGTGAGAGAGAGAGAGAGAGGCAGTGGGCAATGGTGTTTGGAGGGGATGATGGTGGTGCTAGTAGCGGTTCCCTAGAGCCGGCCACAGTGGCTGAAGATGGAAGACATGTTAAAGTGCAATTTTGGTAGTTCATAAAATATCAGGTGGTGACCGAACTTTTATTCACGAAAATTTAACAAAATGAAGTTTTGTGTAAACATCAGCGAATGGAGTGTAGTAAAAAAAGAAGGGAGGAGCCATGTGTAGTTTAGAGCAAATCTCAGGGGTGCCATTTGTAATTTATCCGATTTCCAAATCTTATGCTTTATTCAACAGCTCTTGTACGGGGTAAGGCCAGCGCAAGATTACACGTATGTTGCCAGTCGCAAAAGTGTTTTCTTGTGAAGCAAACTGACTCCTTCACATCCCATAATTAATTGTCTTTATGACATTTCTAGCTCTGGCTACCGACCGAACTCTTACTTTGTCGATCGACCCTTTTGAATCGATTCAAGGCCTCCAGTAACATTCAAGGTTATTCTCTATTTTTTTTCGTTGACTCTTTCAAATTGATTTTTGAGAGTTTGAGTAACAGTCAAAGTTCTTTTCATATGTCGACGCTTTCAAATCAATTTGGGGACTCCGATAACATACAAGATCCTTTTACATGTCTAGATGACCCTTTCAAATCAATTTGGGGGCTCCGGTATCTAAACGTGTGTTTGTCTATCGACTATCCAAATCAATTTATATTGTTCGACGACCAGCCATTGTTACTGTTGGCTCTAGCTTTGAACAATTTATGTATTTCAGTGAACTACGTTGGTTTAGTTCCTCCTAGGAAGATACGTAGGAAACCTGTGAAGGTCTGACCCCATATCCGTGTGAGTCCTTGAGTCTGTCTTTGAGTCACGCGATTTTCTAAAAATTACAAAAATGTGTTCTCTCTGTTTTTTGGTGATGTTGGCACGCAAGCATGCTCCATCCCAGAGGGGCTCTGTATAGGCTTTTGTTTTATTAAATAAATGGTGGGCTTTATCATTTATTAAAAAGCATTAATGAGTTTGAGCTTGATATATATAGTTTAATTAATTAACTCAATCCAATTTAGTTAATTAATTTACTCTAGTTAAATTGTCTAGTCGAGTCGAGTCCAGTCCATTGCACTAGTCCAATCTATTTAGGTCGAGTCCGGTACATGGTCTAGATTATTCTAATTGAAGTAATTTATCTAAATGATTGAGGAAAATAATTCATGATTTATCCTTAATAAAAAAAGATCAAATCCATTTATTTGTCGGTCAAAAGAAGACTTATCCCGAATATGGTATATCCCATTTGTGATTTCTGAGATAATTATCAAAACTGGGGTCATAGAGTGCCTCGATATTTGGAAAAATTATTTTTAATTAATGGGGTGAACCGGCCGATTTTCAACTAGTCAGCCGGTTAGTCGACTTTTGTCAATCTGCAATTTTATCATTTATTCCAACTTATCTTCAGCCATGTAGATTGGCATTGCCAATCTTATCAGATTTGCAACCCTGAGCACTATGAAAAGAGATTTTGGCCTTCACTTTTAAGGGTTAACATCTGGTGACTCCAGAAGCATGTTCTCTTTAGAGCTTGCATGCCATTTCTTTGTGAACAGACATCCAACCTTTCTGAAGATTTTTAGCCAATCAAATCATACTAAAAAGTCCTTTTGTTCTTTTGCATCATGGATCCCACAGAGAACATCTCTGAGTCGTCAAGGCAAGCTATAAAACGAGGTGCCTATTACTAGCTTCTCCTAGGGTAAAAATCATATAGATCGTCTCATATTTTCCGTAGTCACATTTCATTTCAAAACAACAAAAAGAAATACTTTTTATTTTCTTTGTCAAAGTCTAGGTTCGAAATGCAGACTATTTCCCGTAGGACAGAGTTAAACTACGGTGATTTTGATTGCGATTATTCTGATCGGATACATAGGCCACTTGATTCATGTTGTCGAGTTCAAGTCAAAATAATAAAAATTAGTTTAGGGTAAGTTTTGCTGTATTTTTATATGCTACGTGTTCTTTAGGCTAAAATCATTAAAAATGAACTAGAGACTGAAAGAGCGTAACAGGTGCCTAATACCTTCCCATTGTATAACTTAGTCCCTGGACTGCTCTTCTGGTTTTGATAGAATTTCCATCCTTTGGACACACTTAGAGTCATTTAGGATTTTTCTTACTTTCCCTTGTTTAAATTAAATAAGGTAGCGATCGGGGATTTTTTCGAGGCAGTGCGCCAGGGCCACCACTTGCCACCGGCCATTTTCAATAGCCACCGCCACCAACGATCAATAGTTACTGTCAATCAACATTTGTCGCCGCCAGCAAATTCTGGCAACCACAATCGTCACTAACTATCAATAGTCACAACAACCCAACTCTAGTATCCAACTCCGCCGGTAGCCGCCCAACTCCGGCAACCACCCCTTGCCCACCACTGCTGCCAACCAATGTAAAGAAAATTATGGTTTATTTTCAAAAAAAGTTGACTAGTTTAAAGAAAAAAAAAAGAAATACAAACTAAATAGGATGACTCATATTGAATCGGGTTAAATACAGTGTTTTGTATCTAACTAAGACGGGGCGGGGGCCATTACATCAGGTAGGACAATACGGAAACGGGACAAATAGGGATGGAGCAAATTGCGTTGGGCAGGGTGCCCTATATTGCCATTCGGAAATGTTGTCTAAGAAACTTATCCGTATAATTTGGAAATGCATTTTATCAAGGAATGTATTTATATCAACTTATTAGGTTAAATGCAATTTATCCTCCCACATATGACCGTAAGCAAAACTACCCCCAAAGAAATTTAATAACAAAATCCTCCCCCGCATATGAACGAATAGTACCATTATCCACATCTAGCACCAGCCGTCAAGTCAAGGGTATAGATAGTTCAGTTAAGTAGAGTGGTGAATTTTGCAACTTAAATCTTTGGGACTTCGGTTAATATTTTTGCAAATTTGTTAAGGGCTCGTAAAAACATATGGGTCAAGATCTTCCCCTCTCTGTCCTCACCCCCCCCCCCCCCCCCCATTGTGTTTTTTTTTCCTCTTGATCACTCTTTCTATTTCTTCATCTTTCTGAGCTCCCTGTATAGCTCTCTCCCAGAGTTCCGAACTCTCTCAAGTTCACACACTCTCTCGATTTCAAGCAATATGGGTTTTCACAATCACAACTAAAAACTTTTAGGGCAATCTATAGTAAAAGTTTATGTAGCTTGTGATAGCCTAAATAAAATGTCAATGGTTGTTGTAAAATGGTCATAGCCTTTGTTTGGTTTAACAACACCAAGGCAATATTGAGCAAATAATTTTTGCATCTTGTTGTCTTGTCATTTTTTACATTCATTCAGTACCTTTGTTGGATGAAATAACAAACTTGAGATAAAATGTTCTTTGTCTTCGAGTTCAAGCAATGAACCACACATATAAGTGACTAATCCAAAGCGAAAAACAATATACAATACTTTCATTTAAGGAAATAATGTAGACTTGCCATCCTACATCCAATTCAACAAGTTTTGTCAAACTTTCTTAAAGTTAGAGCAGAAAAGTATTGAGAAAAAAAAATTACATCGTGGATAATTTTGCAAAAGCCATAAAAGTCTTTCCTAAGATGCTCTCCATAATTTGGGAGATAAGTTTGCATATAAGAGTTTAATTGAAAGTATTCTAATAAAAGGCAGAACTACGAAATACTTTATGTGAGGGAAGAATTTTGCTATTAGGATTTCTTTAGGAATACTTGTTCTAACATGCCATATGTGGGAGCGTAAAATTGAAATTGGCCCTAGATATTTTAAGGAAAAAACAGGCCGCATAAAAGCAAGAAGCAGTTTTATACTATTCTAGCCCTAATGCCAAAGTATTTATGCCTCTTGGGAGCACTGTATAGTTTATTGAGTAAGTGGTATAACCACACACACACACAATATATACCTATCTAAAATTATGACACTTGACATTTTAAGAGACACCCTTTTGGTGTAGCACATGTTTTGATGTTATATAACTATTTATCTAAAGAAACTATGACACTTGACATTTTAAACTTTTTTTTTAAAAAAAGTAACACAAAATAAAAATTTTAAAAAGCGAATAACTACCGAAAATGACATGTTTGGTTTTCAAAATATAACATTCATTTAGAAAAAAAAGTTACAATGAGAACTTACATGTGATACTTGATTTTTCAACAAATTTGAGATTATTAACTCAACCTTTGCACTCGCACCGCGTATGCCACAATAAGTAGTACTCCATCAATCCTACAATAATTGTTCTATTTTAACTAGGCACCCATATTAAGAGCCCGTTTGAGATTGATTCTGAAAAGAAGAATTCTACTTGAATCTTAATCAGTTTTCAAAATCAGATTTAATCTATTTCAAGCAGAATCACTTTACTGTTTGGTAAAAATAGTTATAAATTAACTTAAAGTTATAAAAGTGTTTGGATAAAAAGTATTTAAATCAGTTCTATGATGACAAAATGGCTATAGAGGACACTTAATAAATAAATTTTTAATGTCCTTTTGGAGAGGTGATGTTAAGATAACTTTCATTTGAAAATAACTATACTGCACAAATAAATTACCAAAAAATTATTTTCATCCACGTAGAAAAGTTGTTTATTTTTACTTTAAATTAAAAGCACCCATAATCTGGTATTAATGCTTATAATAACTTTCGCAAATTAGTTAAATGGTATGAGATGTCCTTTTGTGAGAAATATGAGGATAGTATGGTAAATTAAAAAGTCAAAACTGATTATGAGAAAAGTGATTATTTCATAATCCTCTCTTTCCAGGATTATGAATTTAATCAGTTTTGAGCTTTTTGAAGCAGATTATATCTCTTAATCTGTTTTGCCAAACACCTACAAAACTGATTTAATTAGGATTGACCATCCCAAAATCAATCCCAAACACCCTCTAAGGATAGAAGTCATATTGTGTGTTTTTCATTTTACTATCTCCCTCAAACACAAACACACACCCACACACACACAGAGAAGAGTGTGTTAGAGAAAATGGATTGATGAAAGATTAAATGTTGAGAGAAAAAGGAGGAAGGAAATGGGCCAGGAGAGAGAAAATGGAATGTTGAAAGATTAATGTGGAGAGAAACAGAATAAAAAAAGTAAAGAACGGGAAATATAGAAAAAAAAAAACATACAGAATTTTTCCTGATTTAGAAAGTGGTTAATTTTTCTAAGACAACCCAAAAAGAAAAACTAATCAATTATTTTTGGGACGGAAGAAGTACTATATATAAAGAGAAGAACCATTTTGGTGTACGCCACCTAAAACTATAACACTTGGCATTGTAAGAAATTTTTTGATTATACGTGTATCGCGTGTACCAGATAACTTGTATATACTTAGCAAAAATCGAAACTGCCTTTGAAAATAGAAGAATTTCTATTTCATGCATTTGCACAGCTCTGAAATGTCGGGTGGTACTACGGAGTTTCATACAAGGCTAGCCTAATCATCAGAGGATATCTGAGTTTTATCCGCGGTGATAATTTCAAAAATATTTGCTATGACCACTTTATATAGGTAAGCATTTCTTCAACAAAAGTCAAAATTACTTTAGTAACAGAGCGTAATACGTTTTGTTTTAAGATTTGTTGTTCCTTGCATTTTACGGATGTGCGACTAAGATGTCTCTCTTAATTCGACTTTATATGTGAGACCCATTATATGAAAACACTATCCAGAATCATTTTCAATTCTAGTGTCTGGGAGTTGGAGTTGTCAATTTAAGATGTAGTTAATTAGCTATGTTTCTTAAATTTAGACTTTTTAAGAGCTGTCAAGTGCCATCAAATTCACTCGTGTCCTTTAAGAAAAATGAGCAAGTTCACGTCTGTACGATAGTCGCTCGAGATTTTTCTTCTGTTGACCAATCACAATAGACACAACCTAGACACTATTAGGTGGACCAAGTTAGTCACCAAGCGTGAATTGTTACCACTCAGCCCACGCCCCCACTAAATGGAGCTTTCGATGGACTTTGGCCAACTCTTACATGAACTTCTACAAATTGACCAGCAATCACGAGTAAACATCAAATTGCCATTCTCCTTCGCACATATTTGGAATTGAAAATTCAATCAGAGCTGCGTGCATTTTCCATGCATTTCATATTCCACCACGTTGCAGATAAGGAGAGCTAAACCCTAAGAAGCCACAACCTGTCATTGAAAAGTAGTTCCAGACCGACCAAACAGAAATTCATTTTCCAGATGTATCTGCTCTGGAATGTCTTGACAACACGAGAGTCTGCGACAATTCCAGGTTTCCGAAATCACTAATTGTTGCTGAACTGTCTTGGCTACCAACCCTTTGACCGCTGCTCGCAAGTTCAACTTTTTGAGACCTATCTAATAAGTATATGACGGTCAAAGTTTAACGTTACCAAATCAATAAATCTGAAGCTCACGCTTCAAGTTGGGTGTTGCGCCTTTTTATTCGGAAAATTACTCAAGTTTTGACATTGGCAAGCCCCTTGGCTTGGGCCCGTTTCCCCCTCCTTAAGCTACCTCGCCCTCGCCCCCCAAAGGAGCTTTCCTTTCATAGGGGTCTCCGCTCCCCTCTCCATACTTACACCTCCCTTGGAGTCTTGTTATCCAACCAACACCAAGTAAAGGCCTCCATCCTTAGCTAATCCTTGGCTCTTTAAGGCCTCTGTGCTCCATGACAACCATCGACGTGCCCCCGTGCCATGACGCCTAACTATGACCAAGCACTGGCTCTACGTTATGTGCTACGAGCACTACGTTATGCTTCTCTTGCATCACGATGCCCAACTGTACTCGAGTACAGTCACCACGTTGTGTGCCCTGTCTTGTAATCACTAGTCATGCCTCAGCACCATTGTCGTTTAACGTATCACGGCACCACACATATCTTGTCATGTCTATGTGCAATGTCACATTTACAGTCGTGCCCTAACATTCGATCATACTACCACACCCTAGGTATTAGTCCATCTTTTCAACCTACCATGCACACCTGCCTTGGGCATGGAACATTCTTTGACATGCTCTCTGGAATGCTTGACTTTTTGAGGGCTTCGCTTGTAGTGCTCTAGCATGCGTGCCCTTCGAGACGTAATATGTTCATTCTCTAAGACACTCATGTTGTCGATGATCATTGATGCCTGTCATATCGTGACCTCCGGGAGACTCCGAGACGAGAGTAGGTCTCCGGAGGGCATCATTCCTAGCCTGCTTGAAAGTAGGCGTTGGGCCTTCCTCACTGCTATTAGATTCTCTGTATCTCTTGACACATGTTGTGGACTCAACAAGGGCTTTGGACAGGTGGCTAGATCAAGGTCCTTCTCTAGCCTTACCAGCATTGTAGAAGTTACTCTTGCTACACAGACAAAGTGAGCTGTGCTGGACAGGCAAACTGAGTATGCAATCCTATGGTCCGTGGAACACCAGCATGTAGACTTTAGAGCTCTATGAGTTGCACTCCTAAGGAGCACATATGTCACTTGATGAAAATGCCTTTTAAGTTGCCTAGTAATAGTGGATTTAAAAGCTCAGTTTGACAGAAATTGGACATTTGAAATTTTCACTTTATCCCTTTAAAATAATTCCAGAGAGAAAGAACCTGAGCATTGGACTCTGACATTGGACCAGAACTCAAGACCTTGACATCTGGACCTCAACATCGCTGTTATTTCTTGCTCAGTCTGTTCCTTAAATTCTGATATGTGCTTGTGTTTTTGTTCTTTTCTCAAAAGCATGGTAGTTACTAGCTAGGTAATATAAGATAGTAAGGGTGTGACTGGGTGCCTAGTACTCTCTTGTCACATAATTTAATCCCCAAGCCTAAAAGTATGGCTTTAGCATGCCAGATCTCCCAATTGTGCTTGTAAAGTCAATCTAGTTTTTTTTTGGGGTTTTCCCAGCATCATGAAAATTAGATGGCAACTCTTTTTCAGGGAATGCCAGCGGGTTTTCACCTCACAGGGCATAGGTCATCATAATGATAAACCTCGAAATGCAACTCATCAAGCCCATCTCTGAGGAACTGGGGATGAGGCCTCTCATGGACATGACATATGAAGAGGCTGCACTTGATTCCTCATGGATGAAATCCCTCGAGATCCACAAAGATAAATTGTTAGGTGGCTAGGACTAGGAAGTGTCAAAGTGGCTCACTCAGACTACGGACCAAAACATAGCTTTTCTAACATCTTGTTGTTTGACCCCCTTTATGACGCATGACCCCCTCTTTGGGAGGAAAAGGTCACCTACTTTACCGGTGACCATCCAAAATGGATTGTCTAAGTGCGACTTGAATTTTCAAAAACACTACTTGTAAAATCTTTTATCATTTAAATACCACACCATTAGCCATACAATTCTTATCCTCTCTCCGTGCCAAAAAAATTGATCATATTTTTTTTGGGTTGTCCCAAAAAAATGATCACTTTCCAAATTAATAAAGAATTTGTAGGTTTTCTTTCATATTTACCATTTTTACTCTTTTTTACATGTTTCTCTCTTCATATTTAATCCTCCATCAACCCATTTTCTCTCTCCAGACCCACTTTCTTCCTCCCCCTATCTTTGTTTTGGGATAGAATGGTAAACTCATAAAACATGACTCAAATCCTAAATAAGCATCAAATCGTTAACATCAAATTACAGAGTCATATATTCTTTGCCCACAAACATCTTAATACT
The DNA here is from genome assembly GCA_033070095.1 of Escallonia herrerae. Taxonomy (NCBI): domain Eukaryota; kingdom Viridiplantae; phylum Streptophyta; class Magnoliopsida; order Escalloniales; family Escalloniaceae; genus Escallonia; species Escallonia herrerae. The sequence continues at coordinate 317,581 of JAVXUP010000193.1, forward strand.
ACCAACATATGGTTACTCAAAACAATATCAAACTCATTCTTCATATACATATTCCATTGACTACAAAGACCACACACACAATGTCAAGGCCTAACTAAGACTACAATAGTGCAATGTCTCTGAAGTTCACTAATCAAAATCACAGGATCACCCAAACATTTAGAATTTTCCCATCTATTTTATTAGCTTGACACCAAAACCAACACCATCGAACAACCTTTGAAGCATACCATTTTAACATAGCCAATATGAATAACCAATTTCTATAATCGCTTACATATCACACCAGAGACTAAAAAATACAACTGACATGCTTACGATGTGCACTCTGATGTTTCAAATCAAACCAGTTCAAACTATTACAAAGTCCATCATAGAAAAATGTATTACCTTAAAGGGACCGAAAATCTAATTCTACACAAACACATATGGTGCATTCACCAACGTTTAGGTCTCTGGTTACCTCATCATTTATATCTCGCAATCATAACCTTCATCGTCTATAGATGCTAGTTGATAGAGCTACTCTAATTTCAATCACAAGTTAACTTAGGCTTATGAGTCTACAGAATCTCATATTTAAGCTCTGATACAAATTATGAAGACCCAAAATTTCGGATAGATCCGGGCAGGGGGACAAGCTGTGACCGGGTGCCTGCTGATCAGCCGAGTCAAACGTGAACCCCTCCTGCAAGGCATTCAATAACACAAATTAATTTAGAAAACAAAATCTAATTAAACAAATACTATCAAAGGAAAAAAATACTTCAACGTACCAGCCACTCCTCCCATAGGGACTCCCTCGTAACGGCATCCCAGTCCTTCCAGTACAGGCGTGGCTCGAAGAATCGGCCCTTCACAAGAACGCCGATCTTCGTCCTCGCCTGATTCTCCAGGATCCTGCCAAAGAAGTAAATAAATAAATTAATACAGTTCAAATATAAATTAACATCCCAAATGTACAAAATAAGGCATGATGTGATTTTTTTTACTTACAGGCCCTCCTGGGTGAGCGTAACTCTCTGTTTACGCTGGGGGTCGATGCGTACCCCGCGTGTCGGGCCACGGCCTCGTCGAGATCCTACAAAACACAGACATTAATACAGTTCAAATATACTTCAAATATAAATTAGCAAAAATGTACTAAATACCGTTATCAACTATACCGTTGGTAGAACCCACGGAAGAAGGAGAATCAACGCGCGTGTGGGATGAATCTGCATCGGGCTGGGGCGACGGTTGGGGCTGGGGCGATGAATGGGGCTGGGGCGATGGCTGGGGCTGGGGCTGTACGTGATCACTCTGTGCCTCGTCATCAGTGAGCAATGACGAGGTGGGACCCACCGGGGAGAAGCAGCTCGGCGTCCAGCCCGGCCACGAATAGCTCGTATCCTATCCATATCTGACTTCGTATAGATGAATTGCAAAGACATTAACACATTAAAAACAATAATTTGGCAGATAACATCATCGGCACTATATATATATGAACGGAGATGCAAAAACACATCAATATGAACCAAGTTCTAAAATGTTACTACATTTTTTTCGTGATGTTACAACATTACAAGTCAATCATTTTCAGTTTGGGAATCATCATCATCTTCCTCACTAGACTCGTCGTCCTCTTCATCTTCTAATTCATCCTCTTCATCAGTAGACTCGGTCACATCATCTCCAACACTTTCCACATCTTCCGCGTCATCATCTACGACTTCTTCTCCTACATGAAGTGTTGTTGGAAGAGGAAGATCGTCCTCCTCGTTGTTGACCTCAACAGGTAACAAGACAGGTGGTTGGTCGGCTTGAAAGGAGTCTACCTCACTGTCATATGTCACGGGCAATTTCTTGGACTTGATAACTGTATACCAATGAGATTTGGGATTGGCGACGTCCTCTGCGTAAAAGACTTGTGCAGCTTGACTAGCAAACACAAAGGGCTCGTCTGATGCAAGTCTTGACTTGACATTGACATCTACAATCCCTTGAGAGCTAACACGGATTCCTCTACTGCATGTGACATCGAACCACGTACACTTGAACATTACCAGGCGGTTTTGGGAACCCAGATATGTTAGCTCAACAATCTCATCTAGCTCTCCATAAAAGTCCATGCAATTCTCAGCATAACAGTCGCCGTTGACCAAGACTCCACTGTTTTGGGTTTGTTTTGTTCGGTCATCATCTTTTACGTTAAACCTAAACCCGTTGATGATATAGCCTCCATGACAGGATGCTTGTTTGTTAGGGCCTTCAGCTAGTAATTTCAAGCAGGAGGCCACTGGTCTATCCATTGACTGAACCTATTGTAGATGACGGTAAAAATTAAGGATAAATCAGTATACTAATTGGCCACAGAACTGTATATAACACATAATATAATTTCGTTAAGGACTTACACGTCTTTTGAACCACTGTACAAATTGTGATTTTCGATGAGATTAAGATACAGCGGGATCAGTGATTAAAGATTCCGCATCGAACTCACTGCAAACCAATATAGTTGACTCGCTTATCACACACTTTCAATTATGTACAACAATGTAAGTGAATTAAGATATTAACTTACTCAACAAATGCCAAAACTTCATCGCAATTTAGAAGGGCATATATTGTTGCAGCACTGTACTCTTCATCCGTTAGCCATCGAGTATACGTTCGGCCGAACAGACTACCAAACTGCTTGAATATTGACAATTGCCCTTCCAAATTTGTGCTCGATCCGGGCTCATTTCGGCCTAGTTGATTTAACCTTGTATCAACATCAGGCCCGAAATATTGACTACAAAAGTTTACAAGTTCTTCCATTACGTAAGCCTCCGCAATTGAGCCCTCAACCCGAGCCTTATTGCGGACTTTTTTCTTTAAATGGAACATGAACCTAGAAGTTTAGCGAATCGAGTTAGGTGGAATATCAATGATAATAAGTGTCGCATTAATGCAAATGAACAACTGTAACAATTTAAAGATTACCTCTCGAAGGGATACATCCACCGATATTGCACGGGTCCACCCATCTTAGCTTCATATGCCAAGTGAACAGGCAGATGCTCCATTGAATCAAAGAACGAAGGTGGGAAGATTTTCTCCAGCTTGCAAATCGTCACCACAATGTTCTTCTCAAGCACTTCCATGTTACTCACCCGGATCGTAGAAGAACATATATCTCAAAAGAAATGAGATAATTCAGTCAAAGTCTCGCAAACAACCCGTGGCAACAGTCCCCGGAAGGCAATAGGAATGAATCTCTCCATGAATACGTGGCAGTCGTGACTCTTCATCCCTTGGAACTTGCATTCTGATACATTGCAACAACGAGATATGTTGGACGCAAACCCATCCGGAAGCTTCAAATTCTTAACCCACTGACAGACCTTTTCCACTTGTTTCTTGTCTAGACAGTAAGGTGCTTTCAGAAGTATCGTCCTCCCACTGACTGTCTGAGGATGCAATTCACGGCGTACCCCAACTGTTGTAGATCCCTTCTCGCTTTAAGGTGATCTTTCGATTTGCCCTTGACATTCATCACTGTGTTGAACACATTATCAAAAACGTTCTTCTCAATATGCATCACATCCATGTTGTTTCGGATAACGAGCGTCCTCCAGTAGGCTAACTCCCAGAAGATACAAAATTTTCTCCAGTTGTGCTCTTTCCCATACCCTGAAATCTTCTGATCTGGCACACCCTTGCCGTGTGGTATGTCAGTATCAAGTGCCTCCAGGTGTGAGAGCACTTCTTCACCAGATGGGTAGTCCAGTGTGACAACCTCACGCTCGATTGTCCCGTCAAATTTATCCTTCTGCCTACGAAACTGATGGCCCGGTGGCAAAAGCTTACAGTGACATCCGAACCACGAGGGCTTTCCGCCGTGCTTTAACGTATGACCGGGGTTCACGCCCATACAAGCAGGGCATGCTAGCTTCCCATGTGTGCTCCAGCCACACGTCATTCCCAATGCGGGAAAATCATGTATAGTCCACATCAAAGCAGCCCTCATCTGAAAATTTTGTTTAAGGGATGCATCATATGTTTCGACTCCATGATTCCATAATTGTTTTAACTCATCAATCAACGGCCTTAAATACACATCTATGTCCTTGACGGGACTCTTCGGCCCCGGAATAAGCAACGACAAGAACATGTACGGCTTCTTCATGCACATGCCTGGTGGAAGGTTGTACGGGACAATAATAACTGGCCAACAGGAGTAAGGCATGGTAGACTGACCGAAAGGGTTGAACCCATCGGTTGCCAGACCAAGTCTAACATTCCAAACTTCCTGAGCAAAGACTGGATGCCTGCGGTCAAACTCCTTCCACGCCTCTCCATCAGCTGGGTGTGTCAGCACATCGGCATCGTTGCTCCGAGTCTCACGGTGAGCCCTCATATGTTCAGCCGTATTGGAGGAGTAGTACATTCTCTGAAGCCGTGGTGTGACCGGGAAATATCGTAATATCTTCCATGCAATGTTTTTCTTCTTCCCTTTGTCCGGTTTGTACCTCGAATGATCACATACTGGACATCGTGACAAATCCTTATTCTCTTTCCAGAACAATACACAATCGTTATTGCACGCATCTATCCGCTCATAGCTCAACCCAAGTTTCCTCATCATCTTCTTCGCGTCATAGTACGACGGCGGTAGCTTTTCACTTTCGGGCAGAATTTCTTTGATTAAGGTAACAAACTCGTTAAAACCTTTCTCACTCAGCCCGTGGTCTGATTTCAACTGTAATAACCTACTAACCGCAGACAGCCGTGTGTGTTTCGGAGCTCCATCCCACAGAGGCTCTTCCGCAGCTCTCAACAACTCATAAAACTGATGAGCCCCCTCGTTCGGCGGTTGGGGACCGTCGTCACCACCGTTGTTACCCCAGTCAACATTAGCATACCCAGCATCCATAATCATATCTCGGTAATCATACTGTGCCTCCTCCCTAACTTCAATTTGACTAGCCGGGTTGGAGGACAATACTATCGTTTCGCCGTGCTGCGTCCACCTTGTGTATCCACCCATAAAACCGTACCGACGAAGATGCCATTTTACTTCAATTCTTTTTCTCCAATGCAACAACTCACATCTACCGCACGGACACCTTATCTTATCAAGGTCAACATGTGCAGGATGCGCATAAGCAAAGTCGAGAAATTCGTCAACGCGACACTCAAAATCATCAGCATTCTTCCTTTTCATCCAACTTCGATCGACCGACATGACAACTGAATTATCGTACTTTATACCACCTTCAATTATGACCAATCATTAGGCAGGGTCGATGTAAATATGAATGCATGAATGTGACAACATGTCTATATATTTCTCCTCCATTCTCTAATAGGTAGTGGTCCTATCCCATTCAGAAAAGCACATGTTTATAAAACAGTGAAGAACTCATGCTTAGTCCTATGTCTGTGGAAAATTCGGCAGCACTTCCTCGCATTTCTCCAAGTACACGACATCAATTAGGTGTTCTAACATTCATCTAACCTTGCCTTGCAAGGTTTGACGGATGTTAGAACACCAGATCTGTATGCACCCGGAGAAACACATGAGAACGTGTACCAAATATCCACGACATAGAACACAGAGCATGAGTTGAAACACTATTTTATAAACACATAGCTTTTCCAAACTGGACATCCAAAGGCTCATTACAAAGCATTACTTTGTAATGAGTACCTTTGAACGGGAACTAAGGATTTTTATGCATGCATGCGTTCAGAAATTGATAACATATGCAAGAATCTTTCCAAAATATCAAAATTGCAAAACGATCGTTGCATATGTTACCAATTCCACTTTAAATAGAATTCGTTGGCAACGAGTTGAACCATCTCGTTGCCAATGGACTTCTCAAAAAAACAACTAATATAAAGAAGGCAGGGTTTGTAAACGAGTAATTGAACCATCTCTGGGCAATATGGAGTGATTATGGGATATACAAGGGCTAATTAGGGCTAACTGGGTTATTAGGGTTAATTACGAGTATCAAGGTTTAGGATTTAGCATTATGGAAAAAAGTTAATCTAATTAGGATTTATTAAGATATGTTAGGGCTAATTAGTGTTAATGAGGAGTACCTTGGGCTAATTATAGCTAATTAGGAATAGGACTAATTAGGATTATTTAGTCCTAATTAGGGTTTAATTGTGCCGAGTAGTGCTGATTAGTCCTAATTAGGACTAATTAGGCGTAATTAGGTTATGTTAGGGCTAATTATTGTTAATGAGGAGTTGTTTCGGATAATTATAGCTAATTAGGGTTGATTAGGACTAATTAGGGTTATTTAGTCCTAATTAGGGTTTAATTGTGCCGAGCAGTATTGATTAGTCCTAATTAGGGCTAATTAGGCTTAATTGGGTTATGTTAGGGTAATTATTGTTAATGAGGAGTTGTTTCGGATAATTACAACTAATGAAGGTTGATTAGGACTAATTAGAGTTATTAAGTCCTAATTAGGGTTTAATTGTGCGGAGTAGTGTTGATTAGTCCTAATTATGGCTAATTAGGCTTAATTGAGTTATGTTAGTGCTAATTACGACTAACTAGGCTAACTATAATCAATATGTGCGTAGTTGGGTTCATTTGGGCTAATTTGGAGTAATTACAACTATTTTGATTTTCATTGGTTTCTTAGGGTTAATTAAAACTAAGTAGGCTCGTTAGAGCTAATTAGGGTTAATTGATATATTAAAATATTATTAATCATGACTAATTACAGCTAATTATAACCAGTGTTGGAACCACGATGAGATTCCAGGGGGTACATGCTAAAAACGTCGCGTTAACCCAATTAACCTAAATTGAATGCACAGCTAACAATCTCAATTCCGACACCTCACATAGGGTGTCGATATAGTGTCCGATACGTGTCTGACACCTCCGGACATGTGTCCGAAACGTACGACACCTACGGACACGTGTCCGACACCTACCGACACGTGTCCGACGCCTCCGGACACGCACCTCCAGACACATCGGCACACGTTGATTTATTTTTTAAATGTCGGACACCGTCGATCAGACGTGGTGTCCGTGTCTGCGCTAACTAACAGGTATCTCAATCCAATTGGGTCTCATCCTCCGTCAACAATCTTAATTCTCAATTCTCAAATGCTCAATGCAATAAAAATTAATAAAAATCACACATTCAATCCAATTGGGTCCCATCCTCCGTCAACAATCTCAATATCTCAAATGCTCAATGCACGATTAACAATCTATAATCATAAATTAACAACCTAAAATCATCAATTATTAATCTCAATTACTTCAAATGCACAGCTAATAACCTAAAATCATCAATTAACAACCTAAAATCATCGTTCAATAATCACAATTCTCAAATACACAATTAACAACCTAAAATTATCAAACAAATGATCAATGTTCAAATGAGCAAAATTGTTCAAAATGCACATATCCGATGCGCTTGAATTATTTCAATTTGGTGTTCGATTTGATTAGGGCAATTAATTTAGGATTCAATTAGGGGGTTCAGTTACTTCAATTTAAGGTTCAATTAGGAGGTTCTATTACTTTAATTTAGGGTTCGGTTGAATTGGGACATTCAATTTAGGTTCAATTAGGGGGTTCAATTAGTTCAGTTTAGAGTTCGATTGGATTTGGGCATTCAATTTAGGGTTCAATTAGTTTAATTTAGGGTTCGATTCGATTAGGCCATTCAATTTAAGGTTTAATTAGGGTTCAATTACATCAATTTAGGGTTCAATTATCGTTCAATTACTTCAATTTAGTGCTCGGTTAAATTGGGGCATTCAATTTAGGGTTCAATTAGTTTAAATTAAGGTTCGATTCGATTAAGGCATTCAATTTATGGTTCAATTAGGGGGTTCAATTACTTCAATTTAGGGTTCAATTAGTTTAATTTAGGGTTCGATTCGATTATGCCATTCAATTTAGGGTTTAATTAGGGTTCAATTACATCAATTTAAGGTTCAATTATGGTTCAATTACTTCAATTTAGTGCTCAGCTGAATTGGGGCATTCAATTTAGGGTTCAATTAGGGGGTTAAATAAGTTCAATTTAGGGTTTGGTTGGATTATGGCATTCAATTTAGGGTTCAATTAGGGGTTCAATTAGTTTAATTTAGGGTTTGGTTGGATTATGGCATTCAATTTAGGGTTCAGTTGAATTGAGGCATTCAATTTAGGGATCAATTAGGGGGTTCAATTTAGGGTTCGATTGGATTAGCGCTAATTAATATTAATTAGGTCTTATTAGTGTTAATTATGGTTTAGTTAAGGTTTATCGGGATTAATCCCGATTAAACCTAATTAGGTTAACTAGGGTTAATTAGGGTTTATCGGGTTTAATTAGTTAGGGTTTAATTAGGGTTGTTAGGCCAGTTAGGGCTAATTTAGTTCTTTAGGGTTAATTGAGTTTTTAAAACTTTAATTAGGGTTTAATTAAGAGTTATCTAGGGTCAATTATGGTTAGTTCAAGTTTAGTTAATGTTAATGTTAATTAAAGTGTAAAATGCAACAGTGTACAATTAGAGTAAAATTACAATATACATTACAACAAATTTACTTCAATTAACAAAAATTAGGGTAAAATTAAATTCAAACTCAAACTTACATGCATAAACTCAAACTCAAAATAATTAACCACATTATATTGAATTCAAACTCACATGCATTAAACCACATACATTAAAAAACAATTAGGGTAAGATGGACATACTGGCGGTAGTAGTGGTTCGGCGGTGGTGGTGGTGTGGCAGTGGAAGGCCACTGGAGCTGTGGAAGGGCACGGGGTCGTGGGGGCTGTCACCTGCGGGACGGGGCGGGTGGGGGGAGGGTGTTACCAGAGGGGGGATCGCCGGGGGAAGAAATGGCCGCTGAGTGAGAGAGAGAGAGAGAGAGAAAGAACGGGGAGAGAGAAAAGAAAGGAAAGTAGATATTTATATCAGAACTTTTAGCGACGGAAAACATTTCGTTGCTTAAAGTTAAGACTTTTAGCGACGTATATTTTAGCAACGGTATATTTCGTAGCAAAAGTGTAGTTTTAGCGACGAAATATTTACCGACAGAAACAATCAGTCGCTAAAAAGTTTCTACTAAATTTTAAAAAGGTGGCCGAAAATAGGAAATTTTTAAAAAAATTTAGCCAACGGGAAATCCGTCGCTAAAATCCCGTCGGTAAAGATTTTTACCGATGGTTTGGTACCGTCGGTAAAAGTTTTTAGCGACGGATTTTTACCAACGGTACTTCCCATCTCTGAAATGACTTTTAGTTTGGGATTAAGTACCACTTTAACTCCACACTTTGCCCGCACGTTTCATTTGATTGCGAGGAGTGTATATAGGAAACTAGACCCTCGCAAAACCCTAGTCATAGAGGTGAACAAAATACACGCTGTTTAAATCAACAAGATTTTCATACCCGTTTGATTCGTGGCGTGGAGGCAGTCGTGATGGTGACAGAGTACGGTTGTGATGGTCGTAACAGGTGAGCACGAGCAACTGTGTTGACTTAGTCAGCGTTAGCCTTTTTTTCTTTTTTGGTTGACTCGATTATTGACTCAAGTGAATACATTTTTGCGAACCATAATAGTTTTAAAATGAAGTAAGTAAACCAAACCTACTTAAAGTATTAGTTGCTCCTGTGCACAAAAACATGAAGATATAGAGGCTAGGCTAAGTAATTTATTGCGTTTCAAGCACGTAAGAACCAACATTTTTTTATTTTTTGGACTAAGTACCAATTTAACTCCACACTTTGCTCTTATTTCACTTAAATTGCCAAGAATGTGGTTGAAAAACTAGACCCTCATGAAACCTAGTCACTAGAGGTGAACAAAAAACATGTCAGCTAAATCAGCTACGATTTCTATATCCATTCGGCTTGTGGCATGGAGCTGGTGTAGATGGTGGAACACGGTCGTTATGGGCGAAGCAGGTGAGCACGTGCAACTGAGTTGACCTAACTGGTGATTTAGCCTCTTGCGTTGAATCGGTTATACACTCAAGCTAGCAAGCACATTTTTGAAAACCACAATACTCATTTCATCTCACATAATTCCATTACTTTTTTCGCATATTAAGCATTCAGGTCATATTTTGTGTGTTTTTCATTCTACCGTTTTGAAAGAGAAGTAGAAGAAAGTAGGCCAGAAGAGAGAAAATGAGTTAGATGAGTATTAAACGTAGAGATAAAAATAAAATAAAAGTGTAAGAAAGTGGGTCAGAAGAAAGAAAATGAATTTGTAGAGGGAAAAATAAAATAAAAAAGTATAGAAATAATAAATATGCATAAAAAAAACCTATCAAATCTTTTTTAATTTAAAGGTGATCAATTGTCATAAAACTGTTGTTCCCAACCTATTCTGGTCGTACCAAAAGGCCCAATAAGGGTCCCATTTCACGCGAATACGTCAACGGATTCAACAGTCAATTCTTCAACGCTTCGAACCGGTCAAAGTGCGGGAGCCCAAGTCACGTGCATTCTTTGCTTCGCACGCCTCACGTTCGACTTAGTCACCAATTATTTTACATCAACGTCACTCACGGTAGCACGTTCGTCACACCAAAACCACCAGAGAACTTCTTCACCAAAAACATTGACCGACGGCGCAACTGGGGCAACGGGGTCAAGGGGCAAAGGCCTTGGCCAACCCCATGGGGTCGGCCTCGGCCTCACCCAAGGCCATGGGGTCGGCCTCGGCCTCCCATGGGAGGTTGGCTTTGGCCTTCCCCCCCCCCCCCCGGTTCTTCACTTTTCGCACAAGGTCCTTTTTTGCACTTTGTTCGCTGCGTACGCTTTGTATGTGACTTTAGCGCCTTGTTCGTCACATGGGTATGATTCATGTCGACACGATCGTCGCAACGCAACTTTTGGATTTGTCATCGCTCATCAAAGCACCTACCGTCGGCGCTCTCGAAGTTCACCCAAAGGGGGTGGTGGCCTTGGCCTTCCCCCAATCTTTGGCCTATGGCCTCCCCTCCCGCGCGCACTTGTTTTCTCAAGTCTTTGCACCTCCGTGATGTTTACGGACGTTCGTACATCAACCTCGTGACGTCCGTCCTCCATCAACCTAGCGACGTCCGTCGCGCATCAACCTCGCGACGTCCGTCGTGCATGAACCTCACGACGTCTGTCGTCCATCAAACTTGCGACGTCCGTCGTGCATCAACCTCGCGACGTCCGTCGTCCATCAACCTCGCGACATCCGTCGCGCATGAACCTCGCGACGTCCGTCGCGCATGAACCTCACGACATCCGTCACGCATGAACCTCGAGACTTCCGTCGCGCATGAACCTTGCGACGTCCGTCGTGCATGAACCTCGCAACGTCCGTCCTCCGCGACCGCGCATTGCTCCCGCGATGCCCGTCGCCCAAAGTCGCGCAATACCACCGAATGACCCGTCACTGACGACTGCGTACCATCACTTCAACTTTGTCATTACTACATGTTGCATTCATCATCTTGTTATGACAGGTACACTAAGCTCAAATCCCATCTTCGGGACACCCGACGCGTGCCTGTGCACCGTCTCCGCGATGTTCGTCGCCGCGTCCGTACGCCATCTTCATGGTACGTGCCCCCGGCACCAAGTATAGCTCCGCGACGTTCGTCGCCGCGCCCGTGCGCCATTCTCATCATGCGTGCCCCCGGCACCAACTATAGCTTTGCGACCTTCGTCGCCGTGCCCGTGCGCCATTCTCATCATGCGTGCCCCCGGCACCAAGTATTGCTTCGCGACGTTCGTCGCCGCACCACTCTCATGACATGTGCTCCGGCAGTGGGGGCTTGCGTTGGCACCCCTATGGACTATGACCCCCGGGTCACTCCGAGACGGGAACAGGTCTTCGGAGGGCATCGCGCCTAGTCTGCCTGGCAGTTGGGCGTCGGGTCTTCACCACCACTGCCAGGCCTGTGGGACTCTGCAAGGGCTTGGATTGGAGGCTAGATCAAGGGGTTTCTCTGGCAACACCGACGCTGTGGGAGCCAGTCTTTCCAAACAGACAGAGCGACGTTATGCGGGGCAGACCGGGTAAATATGTGATTCGACAGTCCGTGGAGCACCGACAGCTGTGGACCCCTCGGTGACGTGTCACTCCCGAGGAGCGCCACGTGTCACGTGATGACATCATCATCTCAACCTCTATAAATAGAGGTCTTGAGAATGCATTTGGGGAGGGGATTTTTGGGACATTTTCAGAACACTTTCACTTTCTCACTCTAGAATCCTAGAGAGAAAACATACAAGACCCTGACTTCGGACATAAGCATCAGACTGTGACTGTCGTCGTGTATTCACTCTGCGCCATCGCCCTCGCAGCACTGCCACCCTCAAGCTCTGTCTGGGAAGCCCTTGGTCTTTGCCCTTGCTCCGCCCTTGCTGTGTCTCACATCAATATACTTGGCATCTGACTCGGACTGCATTCTTTGTGGCACCTCCACGTAGGCGCGAACCCACTTTCCTTGGCATCATTTTGGCGACTCCGCTAGGGAGGTGAGCATCGCAGTGTAGTTCGTCTCGTGCCCGACACATCCAAGCAACCATGCCTCAGCAACATAGGGCTACCAGGACTACCAGTCATGGCCTCAACCCAGCCATCCAAGAGGCCGTCATTTTCCAGACTTAGAAAATTTTCAAGCCATAGGGCTCTTTCACAGGCCTACTGACACCACTCTTGATGCCATCATCCACTCCCTTGGGGGCTTCACCCCTTCCCAACCCTTTCAGCCTCACATCCCATACCAAATTGGTGCGTGGTGCGCGGGGTGGCTCGAGCCACGTTACTAAGTCTCAACTCTGTCATTTGATGCCCCCCCAGGTCTCGCGACCGCCTCTACCAGGTATGCATGCAACACGCCTCACCAACCCTCCCCTACCTCCGTCACTCAGTCGGTCATCGATGTCAGCCCATCACCCTGAGTCTCCCATCCCACTCATCTCAACCTCTCGTGCTTGCGGTCGCATGACCACCCCTTTATCAAAAAAAATTTCTTAACACTTAGAAAAAAAAATTTCATTTTTTTCGCAATCGGTCATCGGTGATCACCCTCAGTGGTTTCCCTCGCCATCCTTGTCTCAGCCCAACACTTAGAAATTTTTTTTATTTTTTTCGCAACCGGTCATCGAGGATCACCCTCGCGCGGTCTCCCTCGGCACTCTTGTCCGAACTCAACACTTAGAAAAATTTTGTTACAAAATTTTTTTTCACGCCCCTTCTCCTTAGGCTTCGTCCAACACTCGAAAAATCTTCTCAACACTTAGACAATTTCTCACCCCCTTCACACTCATCCATCTCACCATGCCTGCTTGTGTTCGGGTCACCACCCTCTCACCTTCGTTCTACACTTAGAAAATTTTTCAAAATTTTCATCTCCCCCACATACTCCCAACATTCATAACCTCATCTCTCCCCCTCACATTTTTCTCTCCTCACCCCCACCATCCTACTCCTCTCTTTCTCTTCATGAGCATTGTGAAAATTGTCTTGGGGGCTCCCTCTTTAGGGTTGCCAAAAAAAATATATTATTAATTAATTAAGGGCTAATTACACCCATGTCCCTGAGGTTTGGGGGTAATTACACGCGAGGACACAAAGTTTCAAAATGTAACATACGTGACCAAAAACGTTAAAAAAAGTAACACTTTTATCCAACCATCAGTATTCCGTCCAAAACGTATAATTTTTGTCACTACGTATTTTAAAAATGGCAATACTACCCCTATACAGTATATCGTGAATAATTTGATATCCTAATTTTCTCTCTCCACAATTTAAACCCTAATTCTTAAGTCACCGCCGGCAGCCCCCCTCCCCTGCCCCACACCGCCAGCAGCCCCCCTCCCCTGCCCCACGCCGCCAGCAGCCCCCCTCGCCCCACCATCCTGCAGAACCACCCCACCACGCCGGCAAGCCCCTTGGCTAACCCAAGCTGCCGAGACGCCTCCGGCAAGCTCCTTGGCGAACCCACGCCGCTGGGAAGGAGACAGATCTGGATGAGAAGGAGACAGATCTGGCCATTGCAATGACGGCGATCGCACCGGTGGGCGCGATGGTGCAAGCCCATCGTGGTGGTGATGGCGCTGCCTTGCTGGTGGTCACAGTGGCGCGCATCTCGACGGAGAAGGCCGATGTCGCGACATAGCTCGGTGATGCTTGCGATCTCGGACGACGCGGGGTACGGAGGTAGGTGGCGGCGGTGATGGTGGTGACCGGTATAGCGACAGGCAGATCGGGAGTACGACCGCGATCTTGCGGCACCGGTGCCTCGCCGGAGGGCCTGCTACTGCGCTGACGGGAAGGCAGAAGGCGTGGGGGCGGGGGTGGGGGCAGGGTGTGGGGGGGCTGTGGGTGCTGGGTGTGGGGAGAGAAAGAGGCAGACTCGTGGGGGTGGGGTAGGGGCGCAGGGGGGTGGGGGTGGGTGCTGGGTGTGGGGAGAGGAAGAGGCAGACGCGTGGGTGGGGTGGGGGCGCGGGGGGGTGGGGGTGGGTGCTGGGTGTGGGGAGAGGAAGAAGAATAAACAGTAAATTAAGTGAGTAATTGATTTTAAAGTCCGGGGCAATCAAGTCTTTTTGTCAAAACCGTTAAGTATTTTTGTATTCCGTTTGTCAATGGACATAAGTGTTACATTTTGAAACTTTGTGTCCTCGCGTGTAATTACCCCCAAACCTCAGGGACATGGGTGTAATTAGCCCATTAATTAATTATATTTGAATTTCAAAATTCAAATTTCATTTCAGATCTGGGCAGAGCCCGCCCCGTGCGACCCGCCCGCTTGCCCGACCCGCGCGCCCTTTCTCTTCTCTCAATCACTCGCCCAGCCTCCTGGCCCGCCCGAAACCCGACCCACCCGAAAACCGATCCGCATCCCTACCCTAACCCTAATTTCCTTCTCTTTCTCCTTCTTCATGCGCAGACGCCGCCGCCTCTTCTCCTTGTGGCGCTGCACCTCGGCCTCGGCCGGCAGCCCCCCCTCGCCAACGCCGACCCCCCCACCCACTTTCCCTCCACTCTCTCATCCCTTCTCTCCCCCGACCCTCCTTCCCCCCTCGGCCTCGAGCCTCGGCACCCCACCGCCGCCACCCCCTTCTTCCCCTTCCCTTCCCATTTTCTTCCATTGCCGACACAAGCTCGGCAACCCCTCCCTCTCCCCCCTCGGGCTCGGCCTCCCCACCCCCCTCCCCTAGGTCAACCCTACCTCCCCTTCCTTTCTCCCCTCCCCCTCCCTTCCCCGCCTACCCCTCGGCCTCGACCCCCCCTCCCCCTCGACTTCGGCCCACCCCCCCTTCCCCCTTCCCTCTCTTCCCTTCCCCCACAGCGCACCCACACCTCGGCCGGCCGCAACAACCCCGCTGCCGCCGCTCTTTCTTCCTCTCCCATCTTCTTTCTTCTTCCACTTTTTTTTTCCTTCTTCCCAAAATTCCCAAAGCCATGGCCATCTTCCATGCATTTTGGCCTTCCCCAAGCCATTTTCACTTGGCCTTCACCTTCTCCCCAGTTCGGCCTCCACCACCACACCGAAGTCGACGCAACCCATACATACTCCGGCCTGCCCACATTCATCCAACGACCGAACACCGACAACCAAGGCCAAACACTTCCAAAAAAAAAAATTTGCAACATTGACGGTTGTGCATCGCCTGTCGCCCGAGCACCGACACCGCGACGCCCGTCGCCCAGACATCATCTCCGCGACCCCCGTCGCCCGGACATCATCTCCGCGACCCCCGTCGCCCCAGACATCATCTCCGCGACCCCCGTCACCCGGACATCATCTCCGCGACGCCCGTCGCCCCGAATATCATCTCCGCGACCCCCGTCGCCCCGACAACATCTCCGCGACCCCCGTCGCCCGGACCTCATCTCAGGGACGCCCGTCGCCTGGACATCATCTCCATGACTCCCATCGCCCGGACGTCACATTGTGCCCCTGACACCTTACTTACTCCGCCGTGCCCATGCGTCGCGCCACTGACACAGTCGCGCCCCTGGCTCCCTATCACACTACCATGCTCCTTGCATCGGTCCATCCTTTCACCACACCATGCGCACCTTGCCTTGGTCGTGGAACATGCTTCAACCCACTCTCCGGAGTGTGCAACATCATGCGGGGATAGGCGCTCCCGCGGGACACTATCTCCGTCAGGGAGCTCTTCAACTCCCCTTCCGCCAGGTAGACGGCTCCTCCGGGATGCTACCTCGGCCAGTCGAGTAGACGGCTCCTCCGGGATGCTACCTTGACGCGCTCCGAGTGCTCTGGCACAAAGACTCACCGCGGGGATAGGCGACTCCTCCGGGACACTATCTCCGCCAGGGAGCTCTTCAACTCCCCTTCCGCTAGGTAGACGGCTCCTCCGGGATGCTACCTCTGCCAGTCGGGTAGACGGCTCCTCTGGAATGCTACCCTGACTCGCTCCGAGTGCTCCAGCACAAGGACTCACCGCGGGGATAGGCAATTCCTCCGGGACACTATCTCCATCAAAGAGCTCTTCAACTCCCCTTCCGCCAAGTAGACGGCTCCTCTGGGATGCTACCTCGGCCGGCCAGGTAGACGGCTCCTTCGGGATGCTACCTCGGCCTACGGAATAGGCGACTCCTCCGGGACACTATCTCCGTTAGGGAGCTATTCAACTCCCCTTCCGCCAGGTAGACGGCTCCTCCGGGATGCTACCTCGGCCGGCTAGGTAGACGGCTCCTTCGGGATGCTACCTCGGCCTACGGAATAGGCGACTCCTCTGGGACACTATCTCGGCCTACGGAATAGGCGACTCCTCCGGGACACTATCTCTGTCAAGGAGCTTTTCAACTCCCCTTCCCCCAGGTAGACGGCTCCTCCGGGATGCTACCTCGGCCGGCCAGGTAGACGGCTGCTTCGGGATGCTACCTCGGCCTACGGAATAGGCAATTCCTCCGGGACACTATCTCCGTCAGGGAGCTCTTCAACTCCCCTTTCGCCAGGTAGACGGCTCCTTCGGGATGCTACTTGGCCCGTCAGGTAGACGGCTCCTCCGAGATCCTACCTTGACGTGCTCTAAGTGCTCCGGCACAAGGACTCACCCGCGGGATAGGCGACTCCTCCGGGACACTATCTCCGCCAGGGTGTCTTCCGTCACAGGGACGCCGTTTACATGCTCGCGCCCCTGCGTCCTATGATCGTGCCTTTGTCTCAAACCCAAGCATTCCACGCTTTTGTAGGTGGTGCATGAGGTGGCTCGAGCCACCTACTCTTCATCATCATGATGCTTTGACGACCTCAACAGCTCGCCGGCCAAACAATATCAAAATCTTGCTAAGTGTTTATGCGTGCGGTGCCCGCTCGGGTTGCCCCTCCGTGCACACCCCACGCAGGGGCTTATGTTCCCAACCTATTCTGGTCATACCCAAGGGCCCAATAAGGGTCCCATTTCACGCGAACACGTCAACGGATTCAACAGTCAATTCTTTAACGCTTCAAACAGGTCAAAGTGCGGGAGCCCAAGTCACGCGCATTCTTTGCTTCGCACGCCTCACGTTCGACTTAGTCACCAATTATTTTACATCAACGTCACTCACGGTAGCACGTTCGTCACACCAAAACCACCCGAGAACTTCTTCACCAAAAACATCGACCGACGGCGCAACCGGGGCAACGGGGTCAAGGGGCAAAGGCCTTGGCCAACCCCATGGGGTCGGCCTCGGCCTCCCATGGGAGGTTGGCTTTGGCCTTCCCCCCCGGTTCTTCATTTTTTGCACAAGGTCCTTTTTGCACTTTGTTCGCTGCATACGCTTTGTATGTGACTTTAGCGCCTTGTTCGTCATATGGGTATGTTTCATGTCGACACGATCGTCGCAACGCAACTTTCGGATTCGTCATCGCTCATAAAAGCGCCTACCGTCGGTGCGCCCGAAGTTCACCCAAAGGGGGTGGTGGCCTTGGCCTTCCCCCAATCTTTGGCCTATGGCCTCCCCTCCCGCGCGCACTTGTTTTCTCAAGTCTTTGCACCTCCGCGATGTTTTCGGACGTTTGTACATCAACCTCGTGACGTCCGTCCTCCATCAAGCTAGCAATGTCCATCGCGCATCAACCTCGCGACGTCCGTCGGCCATCAACCTCGCGACGTCCGTCGTCCATCAACCTCGCGACGTCCGTCGCGCATGAACCTCGCGACGTCCGTCGTCCATCAACCTCGCGAAGTTCGTCGCGCATGAACCTCGCGACGTCCGTCACGCATGAACCTCGCAACGTCCGTTGTCCGCGACCGTGCATTGCTCCCGCGATGCCCGTCGCAAAAAGTCGCGCACTACCACAGAATGACCCGTCACTGACGACTGTGTACCATCACTTCCAACTTTGTCATTACTACATGTAGCATTCATCATCTTGTTATGACAGGTACACTCAGCTCAAATCCCATCTTCGGGACACCCGAAGCGTGCCCGTGCACCGTCTCCGCGACTTTTGTCGCCGCGTCCGTACGCCATCTTCATGATACGTGGCCCCGGTACCAAGTATAGCTCCGCGACGTTCGTTGCCGTGCCCGTGCGCCATTCTCATCATGCGTGCCCCCAGCACCAAGTATTGCTTCGCGACGTTCGTCGCCGTACCACTCTCATGACATGTGCTCCGGCACTGGGGGCTTGCGTTGGCACCCCTATGGACTATGACCCCCGGGTCACTCCGAGACGGGAGCAGGTCTTCGGAGGGCATCGCGCCTAGTCTGCCTGGCAGTTGGGCGTCGGGTCTTCACCACCACTGCCAGGCCTGTGGGACTCTGCATGGGCTTGGATTGGAGGCTAGATCAAGGGGTTTCTCTGGCCACACCGACGTTATGGGAGCCAGTCTTTCCAGACAGACAGAGCGACACTGTGCGTGGCAGACCGAGTAAATATGCGATTCGACAGTCCGTGGAGCACCGACAGTTGTGGACCCCTCGGTGACGTGTCACTCCCAGGGAGTGCCATGTGTCGCGTGATGACATCATCATCTCAACCTCTATAAATAGAGGTCTTGAGAATGCATTTGGGGAGGGGATTTTTGGGACATTTTCAGAACACTCACTTTCTCACTCTAGAATCCTAGAGAGAGAAACATACAAGACCCTGACTTCGGACATAAGCATCAGACTGTGACTGTCGTCGTGTATTCACTCTGCGCCATCGCCCTCGCAGCACTGCCACCCTCAAGCTCTGTCTGGGAAGCTCTTGGTCTCTGCCTTTGCTTCGCCCTTGCTGTGTCTCACATCAACATACTTGGCATCTGACTCGGACTGTATTCTTTGTGGCACCTTCACGTAGGCGCAAACCCACTTTCCTTGACATCAACTGTTTTAAAATATATAAATAATATACGTGGGACCGGTGAAATAGCTTTGAAAATGAAAAACTAGAAACAAAGGCTCTGTTTGACAGAGCTTTTTTTTTTGTCTTCAGTTTTTAAAGAGCAATTTTTAAAGAGCAGCTTAATTTTTTTTTTTACAAAAACAAGTGGGTGTTTGATAACCCTTTTTTTTTTTTGGTGTTTGGTAACCCTTTTTATTTTGACTTTTTTTTTTGAGGTGGTTTGCGGTGGCGATGGTGGGGCGTAGCGGTGGTCGACGGTGGTGGTGGCCGGCGGTGGTTGTCGCCGGCAGTGGCTGCCGGCGGTGGTGGCCGGAGGTGGCTGCCGGCGGCCGGCGGCCGGAGGTGGTGGATGCCAGAGGTGGTGGTTGCCGGCGGACGACGGTGGTGGCCGGAGGCCACTAGCCGCCCGGTGGTGGTTGCTTGCGGCCGGAGGTGGCTGTCGGGCGGCGGTGGCTGCCAGCGGTGGTGGCCAGAGGTGGCTGCCGCCCGGTGGTGATTGCCGGCGGCCGGAGGTGGCTGTCGGGTGGCGGTGGTGGCCACCGCCCACCGCCGTCCGGTGGTGGCTGCCGGAGGCCAGAGGTGGCTGTCGGTGGCTACCGGGCGGCGGTGGGTGGTGGCTACCAGCGGTGGGTGAGTTGTGATGGAGGTCTAAAAAAAAATTAAAGTGAAAACGAAAAGAGTTTTTTCCTCTTTTTTTTTACTCTACAATTTAAAAAGCCACTTTTTAGATTGAAAAAAAAAAGTGGTACCAAACACTCCAATTTTTTTCAATTTTTAAAAATGAAAAAAAAAGAGCAAAAAAAAAACTCTGTCAAACAGCCCAAAAGCTATTGAAAGTATTATTTATTATTTATTGCTCGTGTGAACAAGAAGAGGAAAATAGGGAGGCTACGTTTGAATCAGCTAAATATTGATAACCCTGTTAAACCAGTAGATAATCCTTTCTTCTACTTCGCTTTCTATTACTCGTCAGCTGTCACTGTCAGTCTGTCAGTACCTGATAGTACACCGCTACAGGCAGTGGTGTGGGCCGCCCACCTCCAACTGTCCTGTCCGAAGAAATTTTCCACGTGACAGATATGCGCCCCTTCTGCCTACTTATTATGGGTCTTCAGTCTTCCTCCATTAATTTCCCCACGTGTTCATATTTACCCCCCCGCGCCCCTTCTCTCACTATCTTCTTCTTCTCTCTCTCCACACGCCGCTCATTTTCTTCCTCACATCTTCTCTCTCCAGGTTTTCGCTAAGAAAACATGGGTGTCAATGGGTTCCTTCTCCTCGTCTTCAGCTGTGTTGTGATCACCTCTCTTGTTGCACCAAAAACTCCCTCGGACCATGAATTCGCATACTTCGACCACCCCAGCTGTTTCAAGAATCCAATAAACATCCCAAACAACCGAACTTCTTATCTGATGGGGTATCCGTTTTCCCTCTCCCCAGAATGTACTGTGTGGACTCGGGCATGTTCAGAGGAGGTGATGAAGCTGGCAAAGCAACCGGACAATGTTCAGTGGTTAAAGTCGGTAAGGAGGAGGATACACGAAAACCCGGAACTTGCTTTCCAGGAATTCGAGACGAGCCTGCTGATTCGAGACGAGCTGACGAAAATGGAGGTCAGTTTCCGGTTCCCGATGGCGTCTACGGGCATCCGAGCTGTCATCGGAACCGGTGGACCGCCTTTCGTCGCGGTCAGGGCCGACATGGATGCCTTACCAATCCAGGTAGTCCCCTTCGTTGAGAAGCCCTCTCTTTAGTTTGTTACAACCAACTTGTGCATTTACTTTCTAAGTTAAAGATACGGATAAGTGCTTGGCGGAACATATCTCGAGATCTCAAGTACAAGGTCAGAATCGACCCGGTTTCCGTGCCATTGCCTAACCCGATGTTTGTAGACCGATCGAAAATATCACAGTTCACAACATAAATAAAGGGCTAATTACACTTATGTCCTTGAAGTTTGGGATAATTACACGCGAGGACACAAAGTTTCAAAATGTAACATACGTGACCAAAAAAAGTTTAAAAGTAACATTTTTATCCAACCGTTAGGGTTCTGTCCAAAAAGTATAATTTTCGTCATTACGTAATTTGAAAATGACAATACTGTCCCTGTACAGTATATCTTGAATAATTATAATTTATAATTTTTAAATTAGGATATCAAACCCTAATTTTTTAAAATTAGGGTTTTAAAACCTAATTTGAATATTAGGCTTATCAAATCCTGAAATTAAGAACCTAATTTAAAATTTAGGGTTTTGAAACCTTAAAATTAGGGTTTCAAAACCCTAATTTTAAAATTAGGGTTTCTATCTCCAGATCTGATCTCGCCGCCGGCATCCCAAGCCTCCTCCCTCACCCCACGTCGCCGGCAGCCTCTCTCGGCCCACCATCTGGCAGACTCGCCCCACCCCACCATGCCAGCAAGCCCCTTGGCAAACCCACGCTGTTGAGACACCGCCGGCAGCCCTTTCTCACTCTAAACCCCATTTCAATTCAATTTAGTAATTCAATTCAATTCAACAGAGTGGTCGTCGTCATTTCTTGGGCGACGGGGGTCTTTGAGCGATGATCGGCGTCTGACTCGAGGAGAGGAGAGAAAGCTGCGGCGACGGGGGAGGGGGAGGGTGGTGCGGTGGCCGGGGAAGGGGGAGGGTGTTGCGGTGATGGGGACGGGGTCAGTGATTGTAGCGACGGCGAAGGGCGGAGGCAGACGGGGTGGGTGGGGGTTGACCGGGGGAGGGAGGGCTGGGGGGGCCGCGAAGGGCAGGGGTGTGGGTGGCGGCGAAGTGGATGGGGAAAGGGTGGGGGGAGAGAGAGAAAGAAATTTTTTTTTAGGGTTTTTCTTTTCTAAGAAGAGATAATGGCTTTTAAAAAAATAACTTTCTAACATAAGGGCAATAAAGTCATTTTGTTAAAATCGTTAGAATTTTTAGGGTTCCGTTTGTCAACGGACATAAGTGTTACATTTTGAAACTGTGTCATCGAGTGTAATTACCCCCAAATCTCAGGGACATAGGTGTAATTAGCGCCATAAATAAATGATGAAGTACGCTTTGAGAATCGGTGGGAGTCACCAACTGAAGGTGGTCCCAAGCGTTACTTACCTTAATTAGTCCAAGTTATGGCCCCCAGTGCACCGCAGAAGCTTAACTCGATGTGTGCACCTAATGAAGAACAATGAACTGAACCGACGGATATAAGAATGCTCTACCGGCAGTAGATTAAGTTTCTCATCCTACGAAGAGAATAAAGAAGTAGTTAGCAAATGATAAAAGTAAGAGTGATGAACTTCTTATGGTATTGAGGGGACTTGGGTTTCCTAATATAATACTGTAGATCTCTAGAAAAATGGCGACTGCAACTCCGTAACTGTCCGTTTGTTGCTACAGGAAGCTGTCGAGTGGGAGCACAAAAGCAAAGTTGCTGGGAAGATGCACGCTTGTGGGCATGACGCGCACGTGGCCATGCTTATTGGCGCAGCCAAGATTCTCAAGACTCGCGAGCACCACTTGAAGGTTTCTTACTTGACTCGTTTAGCTTAGTCTCATAATCTGGATAGCTGCCTGCAATTAAATTAAACGTGGTAAAAGTATTAGAGTTCACATTCAGTTGGAAAGAGCACCGCATCAAATAAATTATTAGCAAAAAAGTTTTGGCAGCTACTTGGATTGTGAGTACATAGTTATAACTCCCATGTAGCGACGACTAGTGTTCTTGAAATATTTTTAATAATTTTTAATTAATGATGTTAAAAAGTGTTGTTAAAAGTTATCGTTAAAAATGTTAGCAGAAATATCACTAAATACATTTAACGAGTCTTAATTGTCATTACACGGGAAGTTATAACTATTTACTTACAACCACGAAAGCAGCAGTCAAAAATTTTCCATTACTCACAATCCAAACAATAATGTATAAGAATACCGTGTAAGCTAGCAATTAGAAGTCTCTCTCCCACTTAATATATTCATTAAAAGGAATTCTCACATAGAACGGATATCTAGTCTAGTCTAGTCTAGTCCAGTAGTAAAAGATATTGTACTACGTTTTAGGGCCAATATAGTCCCACATTCTAGACAGTAGGTTATATCATAATATAGGCTCTGTTTGATAGAGCTTTTTTTTTGTCTTCAGTTTTTAAAGAGCAATTTTTAAAGAGCAGCTTAATTTTTATTTTTTTACAAAAACAAGTGGGTGTTTGATAACCCTTTTTTTTTTTTTTTTTTTTGGTGTTTGGTAACCCTTTTTATTTTGACTTTTTTTTTTGAGGTGGTTTGCGGTGGCGATGGTGGGGCGTAGCGGTGGTCGACGGTGGTGGTGGCCGGCGGTGGTTGTCGCCGGCAGCCGGCCGGAGGTGGCTGCTGCCCGGTGGTGGCTGCCGGCGGCTGGAGGTGGTGGATGCCGGCGGGCGACGGTGGCTGCCGGCGGTGGTGGCCGGAGGCCACTAGCCGCCCGGTGGTGGTTGCCTGCGGCCGGAGGTGGCTGTCGGGCGGCGGTGGTTGCCGGAGGTGGTGGCCAGAGGTGGCTGCCGCCCGGTGGTGGTTGCTGACGGCCGGAGGTGGCTGTCGGGCGGCGGTGGTGGCCACCGCCCACCGCCGTCCGGTGGTGGCTGCCAGAGGCCAGAGGTGGCTATCTGTGGCTACCGGGCGGCGGTGGGTGGTGGCTACCGGTGGTGGGTGAGTTGTGATGGAGGTCTAAAAAAAAAATTAAAGTGAAAACGAAAAGAGCTTTTTCCTCTTTTTTTTTTACTCTACAATTTAAAAAGCCACTTTTTAAATTGAAAAAAAAAGTGGTACCAAACACTCCTATTTTTTCCAATTTTCAAAACTGAAAAAAAAAGAGCAAAAAAAAACCCTGTCAAACGGCCCCATAGTGTCTGTCTCCTTCTACTACTTGTTCAATCACATCTGCTATATTCAAATATTTAATCCTAATAATCTACACGGATTATATTCAAGTGAAAACGTAAGGTTGGTAGGTACGTTGATGGAACCAAAGGACCTCTTTCAAAAAATATTTAGAATCTTAGCAGGACGGTGTTCATTAATACGATGACCACAAAACAAAATATCATGTTTTGTTTTCTTCCTTGGGTAAAAAGAGCAAGTCTGTTGTCCACTGGCTAAGATAAGAGTACTCTGCTGGGATTCACTTCGTATGGACATAAATGCTCAGAAGAAGAATAAAATAAGTCGGCACGGCTGCAAGATCTTTGAACGTATACGGAACAACCCAGTGGAGAGTGGAGACCTTTCCTGCTTAGCTAGACTTGGTTTATCTTGGGAAACCTTGCCGCAAAGCTTTACTGGGGAGATCAGATGGCTGCAAAACAAAGGCGCCATCACGTTTCTTTCTTTCCATATATGTACCGGCCGTCGTTCCCCAAGAATTTAAGCAAAAATAATAGCAAATCAAACACATCTTTAAAACTTTAATAATTTTCTTTTTCATGGTCCCATGCTACCACATTGGATGGACAACATTAGTTCCTTGAAAGAGCTCGGAAGAAAAACGAGAATCCGGCCTAGTTGAGCTGGATGTGGCATCCTAGAAAACTTTTTCTTTTGTCATCTCTACCTTTGAATGTAGCTTCTGCATACAACATCTATGTTCATACCCTATTCTGGTCGCACCCCAGGACCCGCTAAGGGACCCACTTTGCACGACACATACCCAGTCAGCGGTCAACTTTTCAACGCTCGAGAGCCGGTCAAAGCAACGCACGCTCAAGTCACGTGAACCGCTCGTGAAGCGACCTCGGTGTGCCTTCCACCTTGGGGGTCGGCCACCTCAAGGGGTCGGCCACCCTATGGGGGTCGGCCACCCTATGGGGTCGGCCACCTTGAGGGGCTCGGCCACCCTTGGGGGTCGGCCACCCTATAGGGGCTCGGCCACCCCAAGGGGTCGGCCACCCTTGCGGGTCGGCCACCCTATGGGGTCGGCCACCCCAAGGGGTCGGCCACCCTTGGGGGTCGGCCACCTGCCTTGACAACCGACGCCCGTCACCTTTGACCGTGCTCCGTTGTCACGACGACCGTCGCTCGCGGCCACGCTCCGCCGTAGTCGCGACGACCGTCGCCCTTGGCCGTGCTCCTTCGTCGCGATGACCGTCGCTCGTAGTCTCGACGACCGTCACTTGTGGCCGCTCTGTCGCCATGACAACCGTCGCTCACGGTCGCGCGCCATCCATGCAACGACCCTTGTTGCTCAGACGTCACTCTGCGACCCTCGTCGCCCGCACTCCACCGCGCCCATGCGCCACAATCATGTTATATGCTTACGGGATGGGCTCACAACCTCAAAGCCATCGCCGTCTTCATTCTAGGGGGACTTCGCTCCGTGCTCCGGCACGAGGACCCTTCGCAGCGGGATAGGCGACTCCTCCGGGACACTATCTCCGCCAGGGTGCCTGCGTGACTGGCCTACGTGCTCTGGCACTGGGGGCTCGCGTCGGCACCCCTAAGGACTATGACCCCCGGGTCACTCCGAGATGGGAGCAGGTCTCCGGAGGGGCATCTTGCCTAGTCCACCTGGCAGCTGGGCGTCGGGTCTTCCCCACCGCTGCCAGGCCTGTGGGATTCAGTAAGGGCTTGGACTGGAGGCTGGGGCAACGGGCTACTCTGACCATGCTACCGCGGCATGATCAGTCTCCTCAGACAGGCAGAGAGATGTCGCAAGGGCAGGGCAGCACGAACTTAGGGACCGGCAGTCCCAACGGAGGATCAGTGCTTTGGCCCCCCTGGCGACGTGTCGTTCCCAGGGGGTGACACATGTCAACTTATGACACATGCACATTTTTGCCTATAAATAGTGGACTTTGGAGCCTTTTCAAGGATCTTTCTCTCATTTTGGACTCTTCACTTTCTCTCTCTAAAACGACATTCTCTCTGGAATTCTAGTGAGAGAAACACACTTGGACTCCCGTCTCCGGACCCTTGACGCTGCACCCTTGTCACGGACTGTAGACTGTCGGTCCTGTTCATCGTCACCCTGCCTGCGCAGCGCTGCCAGCCCTCACGACCTGTCGGGGGAGCCTTGCCCTCGGCCCTTACGCCGTCCTTGCTGTCTCCCGCGTTGCCTACCTGGAAGCTGACTCAGACCGCATCCTTTGTGGCACCTCCACGTAGCATCGAACCATTTTCCGCATCATCAATCTATGACATTCTCTTTTTGATTTGATTGAACATCGAACGAAAAAAGTAGCTCACAAACCATTGATGGCCATTAGTGGAGCTCCACCTGATCTCACCAAGCATAATCACAACCTACAAACCAAATATGCTTTGGTAGGTGCATTTTTAATACGTGGACCTAGTATCACCTATATCACCTAAAAGGGTTAATACATGTTACCTAACATTCAAATTTTAGGTTACAAGAGATTTACTAATCATTCATTTAAAGTGAAATAACTATCACTTAGTTCCGAGTGAAGTGAAACAAAAGTTATTACATAGAATATAAGCAAAAAAAATATATTATCCCATGATATCATAGCCACCATCACAAAACCAGCTCCACCACACAACTATCACCTCCACCAGCGTCATACCTCCATGGCCACGACGCCACCACTATCACAACCACTCTAACGCCACCACAAGCATCACCATTATTCGGTCGGCAACACTATTTCTATCACACTAGAGCTACTACCAGAACCGCCACTTCTTGCTGCACCATCATCATAATTACCACCTAGCCGCCACCATGTTCACCGTATGTCACCACCACAACCACCACCTCCATCTCTACCACACTATAGCGATCATCATGACCACCGTCTTACCGCCTGGCCTGACGACATTGCCACTGTGCCATCACCAGTTTTCCAAATACCACTACCACCACAATTACAAGAACCTTTCCCTACCACTACCACTACCACCACTTCCACCACCATTACCAACACAGCCAACATGGTTTGGCCATAAGAGAATTATATTGTAAAAAAAAACAGGTTAACTTTTCTGATTATATTTGTAAAATGGAACAGCTTCCATACCTTCTCTCTTGGTTTACGAAAAACATCCTTACTTATTTTTCAGTAATAATTAGGAGTTCAGTCACTTGAGTTTTCAGCTCTACAAATTCGGTACTTCAATTTCAATTTTATCAAAGCAGCCCCTAATTTTGACTTAATTTCTGTGTTCTTCTGGCTTGTCCAATAATCAAGGATTACATTAGTGTGCGATACATCTATAGAGGACACCGAATAAGAGGATTAAAGCGGCATGCATCAAACCTTCCCACTTACAAAACCGGCAGAAACACAGCGGTGAATGCGCCTGTGCTTTTATTCAGTGATGCGTGCGCTTGTTGTGCAGGGTACTGTAATACTGCTATTTCAGCCGGCAGAGGAAGCAGGGAATGGCGCAAAAATGATGATTAGAGATGGAGCTCTCGAAAATGTAGAGGCAATTTTTGCGCTTCATGTGTCGCATCAGCACCCGACGTCTGTCATTGGGTCGAGACCTGGTCCTTTGCTTGCTGGTTGCGGGTTTTTCAGAGCTGTAATCAGCGGAAAAGAAGGCCGCGCAGGGAATCCACACCGCTCTGTCGATCCTGTTTTGGCTGCCTCCGCTGCTGTAATCAGCTTACAGGGGATTGTCGCTCGTGAAGCAAATCCATTAGACTCTCAGGTATACCTTCTACCCGTTAACTCGAATGTCTATCTTATCAATGAACAAAATACTAATTTCCAAGAAGTAGAGAAAACTATTGGTCGATCAAGCATGAATTACCATATAGCTCCAGAAGGCCAAGTGAGTTCATTTCTGCCAGCAATTACGTAATATACAACTGCTAAATCAAAAAACTTCATAATGCATTTTAAGTACGCGAAAATAATAAAACCTATGGTTATTAAGTCATTGCTCTCCCTCTCCACCATGATTATAATGAGTGTACGTCTATGCGATAAGAAGAAAGTCCAACCCTCTATAAGGGATATTATTGAAACACGAGATTCTCACTACAATCTTATTGCTAAAGATCTAGTTCTGCTAAAGACTTTATGAGTGCCGCTTAAAGTTATGTGCAATATAATTCTCAGGTGGTCTCTGTCACTTCGTTCAATGGCGGAAACAATCTTGACATGATACCAGATACCGTTGTCCTTAAAGGCACATTCAGAGCTTTTTCCAACACAAGCTTTTACCAAATTCTTCAGAGAATAGAGGAGGTCTGTCATTAAACAATTCTTGAATAATGTTAGAGCAATTTTGAATAATGTCTGAGCACGGTACAACTGTAAATGCTGCTGATACAACCCTTAATGGATTTTGTTCTGCTGTCACATTCAAGATAATTGTCTGCTGCCTTGTCACAATCCAGCCACAAAACTGACAATCCTCGCACTATCTAACAGGTTATTGTAGAGCAGGCCAGCGTTTTCAGGTGCTTGGCAACGGTCGATTTCTTTGACAAAGAGTATACAGTTTACCCGCCAACCGTAAACAATGAGCGCATGTATGAACACGTGAGAAAGGTCGCCAGTGATTTAGTCGGTCCAACAAATTTCAGAGTTGTTCCACCAATTATGGGTGCTGAGGACTTCTCCTTTTACTCGGAAGTAGTTCCTGCAGCCTTCTTCTACATAGGGATCATGAACGAGACTTTGGGTTCAGTACACACAGGCCACTCCCCTTATTTCATGATCGACGAAGATGTTCTTCCCGTAGGTGCTGCAGCTCACGCTGCCATTGCTGAAAGATACCTCAACGAGCACCACTAGTGGAGTGACTGTCATGGTCTCTCTTAGTTTCGG
Source organism: Escallonia herrerae (assembly GCA_033070095.1). NCBI lineage: Eukaryota > Viridiplantae > Streptophyta > Magnoliopsida > Escalloniales > Escalloniaceae > Escallonia > Escallonia herrerae. Next base: position 346,664 of record JAVXUP010000193.1, read on the forward strand.
TTTGCCCAAGAGGGCATTAGGTGTAGGAAATGATTCACTGTGTAAATGATTTAGTGGAATGCCGTTTGTTCTTCATTCTTGTGGTCGTCACCCTTTCAAGGTCAGAAGTAATATAATCCCCTCATATTCCCTCAGTGAGTGTAGTGGAACTAGTGTAGTTGACCTTCAACGAGGCCTTATTCTATTCCGATTTTGGAATAGCGGCCTTTCCGATTTAGCAAGAAACTGAAGCTTAGTAGTATTAGTTTAATTGCCCATTGTGCAAGAGTTAAAGCACCTGCAAGCCCCTCTGAGGTGCCTAATTGTGCAGTACCATCCAAGTAATATTGGTGTAGTTGCACCTTGTGCGACAGTTATAGCACCTGGAAGCCCGTAACAGTGTATGAGGTAGCTAATTGTTCACCGACTCTGCGCTAGCTGCTGTTGAATGGTCACCCCTTTCGCAAAGTGAGAAAAATTTTTTTGGTTCTCCAGTAAAAGATAATAAAAAAAGTTCCGAAGAGGGAATTCAGTAAAAGGAAAAATAATATGCAGTTTTACCCTCTAGCATCACACAGACATAGAATAAAAGTTTGCCCTCCCTCCCTCCCTCCCTCTCTCTCTACACGTGTGGTGGGTTAGGGTGTGAGTGTGGGTGGGGTGGGGTGGCGTGGCGTGGGGGCTAGCGCATGAACTCTTGCCCCATATTTGGTGTATTACTGCAACTACACCTCAGACTATCCAAACGTTTTAATTTCTTGACTCGTTGAAGTAACTACGTGATTGATATTGATGGCAGAATAAAAACGTGCATCAAACAGAACGCGGCACCACCCACTTTTAAGTTCTTAGACACAGATGTACGAGAAAGGTCAGATAGTAAAGTATGATTTGTGGAATCTTATTACAGATTTCGGCTTAATTCAATTGTATAATTATAGATAATTGACATCTGCCACATCTAGCATAAATCAGATTCTATGAGTCTAAGTCTCACCTCTTCTCACCGCATAAGCATCTAGCAGCTTGTAAAGCAAAATATGTTAGGATGATATCAGCACCAGCCCGTCTGAGACACATCAAGGACTCCATCATGACACGTTCCTCATCAATCATCTTTAGAACACCACCTGCCTTGATCATTGAGTATTCGCCTGAAACCTGGATCCAGAAATTAAACAACGAAAAAAATTGAGGATGCACGAGGGTGTAAAACTAAGACCAAGCACATAAATCCTTCCGTTTCATTGGATTCTCCCTTATTCCTTTTGGAATGTTCCTAAAAAATTTCCCCTTTCTAAAGATAGATGTGTCATGTTCTTCCTATTATAACGGTACTAAAACATGTCATGTTGTACCTACTACACCCTTACTAATATGTCATGTTGCCTTGTATAAAAATAACAAGAATTTCATGAAGTTGAAAGATTTTTCTTATAAAAGGTTGACTTGCAAATAGGGAAGAATCCAATGAAACAGAGGGAGTAATATGCAAGACTTAAGGTATGAGGAAACAGCTCTAAAGCCAAGAGGAAGCTTAAGGAACTTATACGATCAAAATAGTTCACAGGACTTCCGTTATGCAGCAAAGATCATGCTTGCCATTTCTTCACAACCACGTCTAATTCCATATCTCATGCAGCGTAGTTTGCTTAAAACGTTGGCTTAATTGCATTAAGAGCCTGTACTTTCACGTTGCAAGTGAAAGCCGAACCGTTCTACATTAGCTTTTACACACTGTACTTGACCTTTTATTGCAATATATACATTAAAATCATGCGCGAAATATGGCAAACTTTTCAGAAGTTATATCAGTCATCTTCAATTCGATATGATTGCAAGAAAGCATATATACAAGGTTTTACTACTAATAACAGAGATCATGCTACTACCTGCAATATAGTGCGAGGTACACAGGCCCCCAGTATAAGTTCAAAGGACCTCTCTTGCTTATATTAAGCACTGTGGTTCTAATTTTGTTGAAAGAAAATCCTCGACAACCTTCATATTTCATGTAGTGGCTTTTGCTGATAATGTATCTTTGTCTTTGCCTGTTCACTTTGATACCATGTTTAGCAATTTAAGCTGTTAAGAACGGACCCAACAATGTTATCATACTTTTAAAAAAACTAAGGTAACGTTTGGTAACACTTCTATTTTTGGTTTTCTGTTTTCAAAAACCAAAATCAGATTGATTTTTTTTTTTTTTACAAAAACAGATGAGTGCTTGATTACCCAATTTTTATTTTGAATTTTTTCTTTTTGGGTGTTTGATTACCCAATTTTTTTCTTTGGTGGTGATTCGCGGTGACAGTGGTGGGCCGTGACTGTGGCCGACGGTGGTGGTGGCAGGAGGTGGCCACCGACAGCCGAAGGTGGGAGGTGTTCTTAAAATAAAAACCAGAAGCTCCTTTTTGAAATTTTCAAAAACAGCCCAGTTTTAGATACTGATTTTTTAAAATTGAAAGATAAAAATAAAAAATAAAAAAAACTATGTGCCTAACGCTGTTATTTTCTCCAATTTACAAAATTAAAAAAAATAAACTCTACCAAACGAAGCCTCTTTCTCTCTCTCCCTCCCCCCCCCCCCCCCTCCCCCTCCCCCTCTCGATCAACAAGGGCGCCCCCGAAACTCTCTGAATTACAGCTTACCAATTATTTTTATGCTACCAAAATCATCACGTGGGCTTAGATTGCTTTTCTTCTCATTATTTTCTCTCTCGTTGACGTGACAAAAAAAAATCAAAAAAGAACATCAAGTCCTTTAAAACAGAAGCCTTCACACTGGTCACCCCAAGCCAAAGTTGTAGGAGCAACGTATCTAATCATGCCCACAAGCAAAAAACAGTTTATTTTCCTCTCATCTCTTTTTGTCATGTCGTGCATGAGTCGCTATTTGTATCGAGGTACCCAAATTATGATTTCCATCTGCCAAACGGGTAAGGAGAAACGAGTTTAGACATTCTGCAGACGAGCAGGTTAGTGAAAATAAATCCACGTTCAGGGCCGCTTAAGATTTTTGTTTTCTATCCTCCAGCTATCTTTGTTTTGTGTATTTACCAGCTTTCTTCGGAATAAATCCTAGCCTATACTATCTTGAAGAAAAGAAAATCACAGAACTAGAAGCAATTAGCACATAAACACAAACCCACACACATCGTGTGAACATCTATGCAGTGGGCGTAACGACATCTCCTTCCAAAATTAAATATACTGTCACCAAAAACCAAAGTTTTGACACAATAGATAACTTGAACAGAAAATATTCATGGAGGATAAGTCCTTCGTAAGGATGTGTGGTGCATTTAGCAAAAATAAACGCATAACTGGGGACGAAAACAAAAAAGCGAGCACACACACACAGATGAGCATCTTATCAAGATTTATCCTAAGTATTCAACTGTCAAATGATTATATAGCGTGAACGACGAATTTGGAGTAGGATGAGAAAGTATGGACCATTTCCAAATGCATGATAAAAAACTGAGATTGTATCATCTAATTCTGAATGGATGTCTTATTAATTCTGTTGTTCGCTTTTATTAATTACAATCATCACTGTTTTGTAATATATGTTTCTTAAGAATTCGAAAATGAGGTTTTCACAATTGCCGAGCAATTAAGGGCCAACGGATGGAAAAGTAAACACAACCATGGGAAAACCTGAAACAAGGTGCTAAAGAAGGCACATTGCTGCCTATGAGGCCAGGCTTAACATAAAACGATATCCGTATAGACTAGAGTTTCTAACACGAACCTTTGTATGCTTAATACAAGTTACACCTGGACATGAGATTCATAGAGTCTGTTTCCAGTGTCACTTCAGTAAAGAATATGCAAAGGGTTTCCAAGGTAAATTGTGATGAAGCCTGATATAAGAAAAGGAAGCCAGGGCAAATTCTTTCCGAATTCTGGATACATGACCCCAGAAACAGAAGGAACACAACAAAAGGTAGGATTACCTGATACGCAGCAATTGGCAAAGGCGAGTTATCCCACAAAAGCCTTATAATATCCAAGTAAGGCAGACCCGGCTTCACCTGTACCACACTAACTCAGCAAAACAGAAAGTTCAACCTCTACATCTATAATCAACCTTTGGATTTATTATCAATACCTACCAGAAGGATATCCGCTCCTTCAGACTTGTCGCCGCGGGCCTCAACCAGAGCCTCTCTGTAATTTGCTGGGTTCATTTGATAACTTTTGTGCACAGGCCAAAGTTAGAATGCAAAAGTTAGCACCAAGAGATGAGTTAATACCAAGCAACAATAATGATTTTTGAAATTTTATTAACTTTCATCAGCTGCATACGTTTTCTTGTCTCCAAAACGCGGATTTGAGCCTAATGCTTCTCTAAATGGACCATAAAACGAGCTTGCATACCTGTTAGCAACACAGTTCAATTTAGTTAAAGGCAGATATTAACTAATGGAAATTGTCGAGGAATTGAACAATAACCAATCTAAAAAGTAACCCCAACTTCACAAGCGGACCCTTTTTGTCGTAAAAACATAAATAGGTTATATAAGAAGCTAAAAAATATTTAAACTATTCAAATATGTAATAACTCCAAGAGTTAATGCAACCCCACAGAAATTGATTGATCAAATCTACTGACTTGACATTGGCATTATGTTGCCAATTGAATCATTGTGTTCTTTTTCCGGCATATTGCGTGCTCTCTTACTCTATGTAAAGTGTTGCGGGAAAGCTGAGCAGGAAGGTCCTCTATATAAAGAGGTGGGACCGAACGTGACAAAAAATCCATTTTTCTTTAACTGCTCAATGAGAGCAAATTATCACGTCATCAAGATCCAAACCCTAGCCGCAAAAAGAAGGTTACAGAACTGCATGGATACAGAAAACTATAGGACATCTGAATGGCCAGCACTTCACTCGATCTCTTTCTTAGGTCTTTAGGGAAGTTATTCATTAAAGGGGTCATTGTAACTTTTACTATATGTTCTACAGATTGTCCCAGTTTCTTAACACACCAATATTTTGGAGAATCAAAAGTTCCTAGCCTCAGCAAGGATGAAAAATCTCACACATGGTACATACATAAATCTGGCTTGCCCGTGGCTATGTAAGCGTATCTGCATAAATTGTCATTGAGGTCTGATGGTGAAAACATCTATTTCCCCGAATTCAGGATCAACAACAGTTAAATGATTTTCAGTCAATTTTACTTCATTAACCTCACTAGTCCAACATTCGAGCAAGATATGAATAAACTAGTTAAGTTGAGAATGATAAAGAAGCCAACCTTACTCCTAAAATATATCTCCACTTTGAAACCACATATATTGGATCAGCCTGCTTCTTGGGTGCATGACTCTTTTGAAATTGCTACTAGCACGTAATTTGGGGTGTAGTTTTTGGGAACAACCATTAACTAAACTCCGTACCGGATACATTCTTCATTTTTTAGGAGAGCTTAGAAACTAATGCGTAGGTCTGTGTTTTATCATGCTCAAAATACGCTTACTCTTAAGTGCCCATGTACAGAATCAAGAACAGTTTAGCAGCAGCCTCTAGTCCTGACATGAGCAGGCGCTTTCTTTCGCTTCAGCTGATTGTCTTATCTCATCCAGTCACTGAGGGAAGTAAGAGTGTCAGAGAGGTAAGCTTTGGGTTGTCGTCTTTCTAAATATCTTCTTTAAACAACTTGATTGGTCTTCTCGGAGTATCATACTTAGGGAAGCACAATCCATTTCCCTCCTCGTCATTCATAGAAGAGTGCCTATACTACCTATATGACTGTCTCGGTGAAGACTACGTACGCCTGATTGACTGAAGAAGCATGCTCACCAAACACAGTAGTAAATGATTCGAGTATCCTTGCTTCCTGACATACGTGATAGCCCTGAACTATGTCATCTGTAACCACAATGCAGTGTTGAAGTACACTGGACTGTTTTCTAGGAGTATTTACAGATGGAGCCAGGCAAGTTAAAAGTAAGCATGTTTTTAGACTTTGCTTACCCTGCAAAACCCTAAACCTCAACATCTTAGGGTAACAAATGCCTCAACACCAACCTCAAACACCGCACATTAAACAGCAGGTGATATCTGGGCACCTCAATACCAAAGAGGACGCTCTGCCGTATAACCCATCCCACATAGTTGAACCATCAGCAACCCAAGCACCCACTCGACCCTGCAGCCACCAGCCACCATAACAACCAGCACCGCTAAGCCATCAAAATTCAAACCTACACCATTGCAGACAATGAACTCAGCCACTGATAAAACCAACCGACACTTGCGATCATAGAATGATTAAATCAAGCAACCATTGTTGAGAACGCATGCGACCCAGCTCATATATGTCAAACCAGGGTCTGCAATTAAACCAGCCTCCAACCTCGAAAGAATAACAACCACCTCAACTTAGGACCATAGTGATCCTCCAGAACCAAACAACTAACTTGAAAACTCGCAAACCACGACCAGCAGTAAGAATATAACCCGGAAGCAGAAACAACTCAGAAGAACCAAACGACCGGGTCCAAAAACGGGGTTGGCAAAAAATGAAAGGGTGGGGGAGCCTAAAACCTGAAATCCCTGGATCTAGGAGGAGAGCCTCTCTCATTAAAGGAGAACATCCCCCATCCGCCACCCCCTTCCCTAGCACCTGGAAACAGCGTAGATTGAAAAGAGAGCTGAGAGGCAGAAAAGGAGAAGATCATTGGAGAGATGGAGGGTCGGTTTAGATACAAGTTCAGTAAGCAATTCTACTTTTGGCATTACACTAACTAAAGGTTTTCAATTCAGTTCTAGCAAGAAAGGGAAAGAAACATAGTTATTATTCCGCTAACAACACACACACACACACACACACATATATATATAAAGTTAACTAAGCTAATTATTTTGCGGTGTAGGACATGATAGACACATGTTGAAAACCATCAGCATCAAGTGCTGCTCGAATTGCTCCTACACGGCCATCCATCATGTCACTGGGGCTGACAACATCTGCTCCTGCTCGAGCCTGTGTATTGCAGAAAAAAGAAAAATTGGGAAGAAAAAAGCACAATAAATTGTATCATAGCAGTGTGCTGGCATTATATATTTGAGGCACGAAATTGAAAAGGTTAGTATTACAATCTCCCTAGAGAATTCTGAACGTGTCAGAAAACCTGGAAAAAGTAAATTATCATTCACCTTGTGTAGGAATCAGATATACACCATATCCTCCACTCTTCAAAATGCCATTATCCCAATCTCAAATGTTAACATCAAAGTGGCAACTACTGCTTGAGATTTTATATGCACATTAAATGTGCCAAAACAGAAGAATGATACAAGCTTACAAGCTGATGCGGCGTCCTGACAGATCAGCTTTTTAGTGCCACCCAGTTTTATTAAATATATCCATGCATATTTTAACCAGTTTGTACAAAGTTTCTGCAAAGCTTTTTAGGAAGTTTGGTATCACTTGTTTATATGAAGTTACCTGTGCTACAGCCTGTTTGCATAACTGATGGACAGTCTCGTCATTCATTATTACTCCTGCAGGATATCAAACATATTAAGTCGGGAGAGTCACTGTGGCCTGCAACCTAAATAAGCTCAAAATAAGAAGATATAACACCTGAAAAGGATAACTATTTACTTATAGAACACCAGGCACGAAATGTGTAGCAGGAAATTAGGATATACATCTTTCTTCATGTCCGAACCAGGATGCTGAGACGTGGATTTTACTTACCATCAGTTCAGCTACAAAACCCCTTCAATGTTCTACATGAGGTTAGCCTCAAGGCAATCCAAATGCATCGACTCTTAAATATTGGGCAAGGACTTGAAGACGTGCTTAATGAGCAAAGACATAGTCCACCTAAGTAGCACAGACACGGACACCGGGTCCGAAACTGACCACAATTTTCAGAATAAAAAACTTTGGATACTGTGGGACACTGCTATGTTTCTTGATGCATATTATGTATGGACATGCTTATATAAGTTTCAAGCACATTCTGCCAACATGAAATAGTAAAACACCAACAAATAGACCACAAGTGATAGACATACTTGAAATCAAGTTACTGAAGATAAAAAGGTAGTGGAAGACCCCATAGAAACAAGCCTAAAGGAAACCATAAACGCCTTTCATCTCTTCCATACATCAAGATTCAATCAGCATTAATTGCCTCTTCGCGTTCATTGTCCTATGGATCTCCATCATCAATCTCTTCCTTGCACAAGCTCATCAATTAATAGATTCATCTTGCAACTTTATTGCCTTTGTCAAAGAGCCCCAACTCTACCTCAATTAGGCAGAAGTCGATTGGAACAAGCGGTAAGAATACAATCTACGGTTTGGTTTGCCCTAGTCTTTCGATCTATAGAACCACCCAAACTTTCCCTAATACTCCATCATGACCCTCAAATTAAGATTCCAAATTGGCAGTTCTGCCCCACAGGAATAGGACATTTCTTTATAAGGTGTCCAGCGATTCTACATTCGATAATCACATTAATATTCCGGCACCGCCGAGAGGTGTCCGACACATGTTCGGGTATAAGGACGTGTTGAACATGATACCTCGACCCAGAAGAGGTCCATGTTTCCTAGTTCTCAACCAATGACAGACCCCCAGAACTGCACCAAAGGTGAATGACTATATGACTACTTCTCGAGGGGGAAGGGGGAGGGAGGGGTTAGACGTTGTACAAAAAAACCCCACTTCAACCCACTTAGAAAGATGTTCAGATTACGCTTCTGTTTCCAAACTTTCTTCAGTGCAGGTTCTTCAATATGACTACTTCTCGAGGGGGAAGGGGGAGGGGTTAGACGTCGTACAAAAACACCCCACTTCAACCCACTAAGAAAGATGTTCAGATTACGCTTCTGTTTCCGAACTTTCTTTGGTCACGTTCTTCAATATGGCATTTGAATCCAAAACTTTCTTCAATGCAGCTTCTTTAATTGCCCACTACTTTTCTTTTATCGAACATCTTATTGTAACTACGGAACCACCATAACTCTTATTAGTCATGCACAATTGCTACTTGATACATGATCTTTGCATGATTTGCTGTGATGTAATGCTCTATGAAATTAAAGTATAATATTTTGACCACTGTTGGAAGGTTTCAGATACTCAAAGGCTTGTGCTATGATCCTTCTGCTTTTTGCTAAAATTGCAGAGAGCAAAAGCCTCACTAAATTTTTAAGATTACAGCCCGTTGCTTCCCAGGAAGTAAATGCCACACACATTTCACTTTCAAAATATGGCCACCATATGGGGGGAAACTGATTTCTTTTTCATATACGCTAGTATCAGGTCTTTTATGTTACGCATCAAATAGAAAACCCTTAGATCTATCATGACAAAAATTTACATGGAATAGCTTCTTTTCATGTGCTTTTCTTTCACCATTTCTGCATTGATTTACTTTGAAGCAGGGGATCAAGTCATCGTTGAAGCTGATTGAGCCTATATGCATAGGAATTTTGTCTTACCATCTTCTCTGACAATACCATCATGTCCGTCAGAGGAATATGGATCTAAAGCAACATCCTTGTAAATAACCTGTTCATATACATATCAACTCATCAAAGTCAAAACACAGGCTTTTCCACAGAAAGACCCTAAGTAGAAACCTAGTGTATTATAACTTACAAGATCAGGATACTTGTCCTTGAGCAGCCGTATGGTTCGAGGCACTAATCCGTTCTCGTTATATGCTTCGTCTCCTGTGGGGGTCTAAGGAGCAAGAACCTATTATTAAATACGACTAGTGGAAGTCAAGTACATTTAAAATGCTGAATAAGAACCTTTAATGCATCTGGGACTTTTGGAAAGAGCACTATGCTATTAACACCAACATCACGGACCTTAGACACCTGCATCACAAGACTCTTACTTAAAATACCATCTGCTAAAAGTAGATTTGCTTACTACTGCAAAAACTTGCGAGATGATAATACACAGAGGGCTAAGGGCTATCCTTCTTATCTCTATCTCTTTTACTTTCTTAAGTAGCTGACAGTAAGTTAAGGGTAGTCCTAGCATAGAGTCATTTTTTAGTCTTTGGGGATTACTAGCCTAAGGCAATGTAAATCATGTAAACAGCATTCATGTAGCGTGAAGTTTATCTTAAACAAAACCTGTCTTACCCGTTAACTATTTGCAAGCATAACAAGGTAACACTACATTATCCACTAAATGTAGCAAAACATAGCGGCCTACAAACAAATTGGCAATGTGCTTCCACAAAAAATAGAACTCATGAGATACTTAAATGAAAGTAATATTTGCAATGTGACGGGTCTGTCCAATGTAACTACATTAAATAGTTAAAAATATCTTACCCCTGTGCCTTGGACGCTTTTCACATAAACCCTTACGGGGGGAAAGAGCTATGCACAACCCACCAAGTTTTCAAAACAACAGGTGGGTCAATGTAACAAATTTGATAAGTACCTGACCGTACACACGAGTACTCGCGTCGATATATATGTAGATACACCAATAGCAATTACAAGAGGAATCTACCACAAACAGCCAGGATCTTCATAAGAGGATGGCCAAGATTCCTCAACCCACAAGAACAAAAGATTCAAAAAGGACAGTTTCGATACACTTTATAGGCAACTCCTCATTCGGAAAAGTTCTCCAATTTCATTCCAACCAAATGTTCCACAATAGTAAGGAGAAGCTGTATCCCATAATACGTTCTTCTTTCTTCTACGTTTATTAAAAGACCAGCTCAAAAGCAGTTTGGACATCATGCGAGGCACCATCCAGACTATGCCAAAGAGATCCAGAAGCAAGTTCCATAAAAAATCATCATCAGAAAATGAAGTGGAACATGATCAACAGCCTCCTTGGCCCATTTGCACAAAAAGCACCAGGACACATAACACAACCCCAGGACACATAACACAAAACTCACCCGTCAAAATGGAAGGCCAAGATGCCTGAGGCTCTTATAGAGCCTCAGGCTTCAAAATTCCCTGCCATAGGAAGCCATTGCAACCCTCCTTATAGAATGATTTCACAGAAAAACATCCGATTGCTTCCCTCTTCCACACAACCGAACCAAAGTCCTTAACAGGCTAGCAGCTAGTTACCACCCCTCGGGAAGCCAAAAGGCAATGGAAAATTCATCTCATTATGGGTACTCCCGACAACACTCATCAATCCAAAACCTTCCCCCACCTTAAATTTCATATGTTTGCTAAACGAATGCCATCCCATACAAACCCCTTTCCAAATACTGACCCCGTGCGATAGTCTGAATTTGATCGGGCCCCATCCTTCGACACCACCGTTTGGTTCGACAGATACGACTTATAATGCATTAATTACTATAGTAACCCCACATTTTTTTATGTTTTAGTGCACATCTAAATTTATTTTTTTGTTATGTTTTGCACTACATTCTAATCTTTAGTTGACAAGTAAGTACTTTTTGTCAACAACATGCAGTACAAGATCAATATAGTAGATAAAATATAACAAGCAAACCTAAACAGCTTCTCCAACCATACATTATAATACAAATGTGGAGGCAGTAGACCTTAACCTGCTAAAGAAGGGCTAATTATGGAATAAGGTATTACTTTTCATTATGGAGTTGGACGTCATCTAAAAAAGAAAATCCTCTTGCTATGGGAATTAAAGGGAACTGTAGGCTCTTCCTAGGATTAAGCCTTAACGACCATTACGCCTAAACAGGAAACAAGCACCTATTTTTCTAATTAGGGCTAATTATGTTCTTAATGACGTCTAAATGGTGAACCGAACGGGCTCTTAGGGATCATATTCAATTAGTGAGTGGAAAGATGTTACTGACCTCTTCCATAAGTCCATGTCTCCAACCAAGTCGATAACATCCAGGCATGGCGCCTATAGGCGTGTCCTTTTCGCCTGCAAATCTTACAAATTGAGAACTATGTATAAAGCAAACATAGAGAGGCCAGTGTATTACTTAGAAGAATGGAGAGCGACTTCTAACACAAGTACCAACCCTCGTGAATAAAAAGTGGATATACAAAATTTGCAGGGCTTATGCTTGTTTCTTGAAATGCAGCTCTCAACGCTGGTGTCCTACGATTACGACGAGGGCGCCGACTGATTGGCTACATTATCCAAAGCGATACTTTGTTATCAAATGAGGTAAAAATTGTTATGTACGTAATACCAGCACTGCTAAGATGCACAATGGAATAACATGATACTTGCAACTATCATATTCATATTGGTCCAATAGAGCAAGTTTTTAGCTATGTAAATCATCATAATAAATTCCGACAAGTAACTAAGATGCTAAGTGAAATGCCAAACTACTTGCGGTCATTGTATTCAGATTAGTTCAGTATCGTGGACTTTTTCAAAGTGATGCTAACTTTAGCATAGGGGCCACTTAAAATATACAACTTCTCAACGAGCGGCATACATCCGTAACTTTCAGATAGGACGACAGTCAAAGAAAAATTTAACATTAAATTGGAACCATGTATTAAGTGCACGTGATTTATCCGTGCAATTAACAATTAGTAACTACCACAGTCAATACTAATCGGTAGTACACTTACAAGCGAAGACACCACGGGAGTTCTGGCCGGAGCAGCCGGTGTCGAAGGCGGCGGAGGCGCATCGGGGACTTTGCCAGCGGCCACAGCGGCTTCGCACTCCTCGTCGCTCAGTCCCAGCTTCTTCATAGGCCCCTCACGCGTTTCGCCGGCCCTTACGGTCAGCACGGGCCGCCCAGGCACCCTAATCGAAGGCCGGAGCGACGCTAATCTCCGATTAAGTGACGGTTTCAGGCTCGTGTAATCCGAAACCCTAAGTTCCCCCACATTGCAAGGCACGTTAAAGATGGTCGAAGCCATTGCCACAAATTCTGCATAGAAAGAAAAATAAATTGTCGTTGAAAGTACGGATTTTCGAGACGAAATGGAAGAGCGTGAAATGTTCGGAATTCTTACCCGGGAAGGGAAAATGGCGCGGTGGAAGGGGGGGGGGGGGGCTATCTGAAGCAGCAGGGGGAAAACCAATGGAGAAAGAGGAAAAAGTTTTATTTTCTGACACAGATGACGTTCAGATCAGATCACATCTGTTCGTCGTCATCCTAAATTCAGGCATGGGGTCGTTGGATTGCACACTGTAAATACGGGATCAAGATCCTCTGCTGTACAGCAGACGTGTTGTATCCATAAAATATCGCTAAATATTTTTTAACGACACAAAATTATCACTATAAATTTTAGTAACAGTGATAAAATACTTTGAATGACGACCCACAAAATATCGCTAAATATTTTTTAGCGACACAAAATTGTCACTATAAATTTGTTCCCAACCTATTCTGGTCGTACCCAAGGGCCCAATAGGGGTCCCATTTCACGCGAACACGTCAACGAATTCAACGGTCAATTCTTCAACGCTTCGAACCAGTCAAAGTGTGGGAGCCCAAGTCACGTGCATTCTTTGCTTCACACGCCTCACGTTCGACTTAGTCACCAATTATTTTACATCAACATCACTCACGGTAGCACGTTCGTCACATCAAAATCACCCGAGAACTTTTTCACCAAAAACATCGACCGACGGCGCAACCGGGGCAACGGGGTCAAGGGTCAAAGGCCTTGGCCAACCCCATGGGGTCAAAGGCCTTGGCCAACCCCATGGGGTCAAAGGCCTTGGCCAACCCCATGGGGTCAAAGGCCTTGGCAACCCCATGGGGTCGGCCTCGACCTCACCCAAGGCCATGGGGTCAACCTCGGCCTCCCAATGGAGGTTGGCTTTGGCCTTCCCCCCGGTTCTTCACTTTTCGCACAAGGTCCTTTTTTGCACTTTGTTTGCTGCATACGCTTTGTATGTGACTTTAGCACCTTGTTCGTCACATGGGTATGATTCACGTCGACACGATCGTCGCAACGCAACTTTTAGATTCGTCATCGCTCATCAAAGCACCTACCGTCGGCGCGCCCGAAGTTCACCCAAAGGGGGAGTGGCCTTGGCCTCCCTTCATGGGAGTTGGCTATTGGCCTTGGCCACCCCTTAGGGTCGGCCTCGGCCTCACCAAGGGGTCGGCCTCGGCCTCCCCAGGGGTGGTGGCCTTGGCCTTCCCCCAATCTTTGGCCTATGGCCTCCCCTCCCGCGCGCACTTATTTTCTCAAGTCTTTGCACCTCCGCGATGTTTACGGACGTTTGTACATCAACCTTGCGATGTCCGTCCTCCATCAACCTCGCAAGGTCCGTAGGCCATCAACCTCGCGACGTCCGTCGTCCATCAACCTCGCGACGTCCGTCGCGCATCAACCTCGCGACGTCCATCGGCCATCAACCTCGCGACGTCCGTCGCGCATCATCACACTTGGCATCCGAGTCAGACTGCATTCCTTGTGGCACCTCCACGTCGACTGCGAACCCACTTTCCCTGGCATCAAAATTTTAGTAACAGTGATAAAATACTTTGAATGACGATTTTTTGTCGCTAAATACTGTACAGCACCTCTGCTGTACAGCAGATGATCTTGATCCAATTCGAGTACACACGATATTTATATAAAAATAAAAATGTAACAAAAAATTTAGGTAAACGTATTTTATTAGAAGGTAGACGTATTTATTGTCATATTTAATAAAGTAAATTATAAATTACAAAAAAAAATTAACCATATGTGTCTTAACATAAGTTAACAAAATATTATTATTATATCAAACTTGGCCTTTAAATTTTACTTTAACTCTATTTTTGGATGGAATTTAATTTGTGAAAACTAAACATAATTTTATAGGTAGTTACCACTACAAGAAAAAAGGTTATTTAACGACGAATTGTTCTCCATCGCTAAAAGTCGTTTCAGCGACGGAAAATATCGTTAATAAAAGTCTGTTGCTAAAAACTTTTACCGACAGAAACAATCTGTGACAAAAACAATCTCCCCGTTTTCTCTCTCTCTCTTTCTCTCTCCCCGTTTTCTCTCTCTCTCTTTCTCTCTCACTCACCGGTCGTTTCTTCCCCCGGCGATCCCCCCTCTGGTGACACCCTCCCCCCACCCACCCCGTCCCGCCAGTGACAGCCCCGACGACGCCGTGCCCCCTCCACAGCTCCAGTGGCCCTCCACTGCCGCACCACCACCGCCACCGGTATGTCCATCTCACCCTAATTATTTTTTAATGTACGGTTTAATGCATGTGAGTTTGAATTCAATATAATGTGGTTAATAATTTTGAGTATGAGTTTGAATTTATGCATGTAAGTTTGTATTTATGCATGTAAGTTTGAATTTAATTTTACCCTAATTTTCATTTATTGAAGTTAATTTGTTGTAATGTATATTGTAATTTTACTCTAATTAAACATTGTTGCATGTTGTAACTTTAATTAACATTAACTAAACTTGAACTAACCCTAATTGACCCTAGATAACTTTTAATTAAACCCTCATTAAAGTTTAAAAACTCAATTAACCCTAAAGAACTAAATTAGCCCTAACCGGCCTAACTACCCTAATTAAACCTGATAAATCCTAATTAAACTCTAATTAACCCTAGTTAACCTAATTAGGGTTAATTGGGATTAATCCCGATAAACCTTAACTAAACCCTAATTAACACTAATAAGCCCTAATTAATATTAATTAGCCCTAATCCAATCGAATCCTAAATTGAACCCCCAAATTGATCCCTAAATTGAATGTCTCAATTCAACCGAACCCTAAATTGAACTAATAGAACCCCCTAATTGAATCCTAAATTGAATGCCT
Organism: Escallonia herrerae; assembly: GCA_033070095.1. Lineage (NCBI taxonomy): Eukaryota > Viridiplantae > Streptophyta > Magnoliopsida > Escalloniales > Escalloniaceae > Escallonia > Escallonia herrerae. The sequence continues at coordinate 362,382 of JAVXUP010000193.1, forward strand.
TAATCGAATCGAAACCTAAATTAAAATAATTAAACCCTAAGTTGAATGTCCTAATCCAACCGAACCCTAAATTGAACTTACTTAACCCCCTAATGAAACCCTAAATTGAATGCCCCAATTCAACCAAGCATTAAATTGAAGTAATTGAACCATAATTGAACCCTAAATTGATGTAATTGAACCCTAATTAAACCCTAAATTGAATGGCTTAATCGAATCAAATCCTAAATTAAACTAATTGAACCCTAAATTGAAATAATTGAACCCCCTAATTGAACCCTAAATTGAATGTCTTAATCGAATCGAACCCTAAGTTAAACTAATTGAACCCTAAATTGAATGTCCCAATTCAACTGAGCACTAAATTGAAGTAATTGAACCATAATTGAACCCTAAATTGATATAATTGAACCCTTATTAAACCTTAAATTGAATGGCCTAATCGAATCGAACCCTAAATTAAACTAATTGAACGTCTAATTGAACCCTAAATTGAATGTCCTAATCCAATCGAATCCTATATTGAACTAATTGAACCCTAAATTGATTGCTCCAATTCAACCGAACCCTAAATTGAACTAATAGAATCCCCTAATTGAACACTAAATTGAAGTAACTGAACCCCCTAATTGAACCCTAAATTAATTTCCCTAATCGAATCGAACACCAAATTAAAATAATTCAAGCGCATCGGATATGTGCATTTTGAACAATTTTTCCCATTTGAACATTGATCATTTGTTTGATAATTTTAGGTTGTCAATTGTGCATTTGAGAATTGTGATTATTGATCAATGATTTTAGGTTGTTAATTGAAATTTTTTTGTTATTAGCTGTGTATTTGAAGTAATTGAGATTATTAATTGATGATTTTAGGTTGTTAATTGATGATTTTAGATTGTTAATTGTGTAATTAGCATTTGAGATATTGAGATTGTTGACGGAGGATGGGACCCAACTGGATTGAATGTGTGATTTTTATTGCATTGAGCATTTTAGAATTGAGAATTGAGATTGTACGGAGGATGGGACTCAATTGGATTAAATGTGTAATTTTTAATAATTTTTATTGCATTAAGCATTTGAGAATTGAGATTGTTGACCGAGGATGGGACCCAATTGGATTGAGATCCCCGTTAGGTAGCACAGACACGAACATCGTGTCCGATCGACGCCAACACAAAAACAACATATTTTAGCTTTATACTTGTGGACACCGGCCTCTTCAATGGGTGTCCGGCACCTCTTCAATGCTTGTCCGACACGGTGTCCAGTAATTAAAAAATAAATCAATGTCTTCGAACACCGCTGAGAGGTGTCGGACACAAGTCTGACATGGTGTCCGGCAATTAAAAAATAAATCAATGTCTTCAAACACCGCTGAAAGGTGTCGGACACGTGTCTGGATGTCTCGATGAGGTGTCGTGGTGTCGGTAGGTCACGGACACCTCGTCCGATCGACACCGACACTAAAAAATGTCATTTTGGCTTTATATTTGTGGACACCTCTTCAAAGGGTAACGGACACCTCTTCAAGGGGTAACGGACATGGTGTCCGACATTTAAAAATAAATCAATGACTTCGGACGTGTCCGGAGGTGTCAGACACGTGTCCAGAGGTGTCGGACATATGTCCGGAGGTGTCCGACACATTTCCAGAGGTGTCCGACACATTTCCGAAGGTGTCCGACACATTTCTGGATGTGTCAATCAGGTGTCAAGGTGTCGATCGGTCACGAACACCGCGTCCGATAGACACCAACACCAAAATGTCACATATCCCCCACATTGGATATCTCCGACTGTATGGGGGAGATGATAGATCGGTGGGCTGCGAATCCAAGCTGGGACGCCAAGAGTAAGAGCGGGGTCGTGAACAGACAGAATAAAGATCCGACGCACACGGGGGGGTCGGTGCCACACGACATCATCTGACACATGAATGCTGTCCAGAACCCAGATCTGGAGGAGGATGAGGTCGTAGCTCTGACGTATAATCAGACGCACGTGCGGAAGAAGGACAAGGACGAGGCTCACCAGGCCCACGACTTTGTTTCGGATATTGCCTGACGGATCGATGTGAGTCAATTTGTTTAAGTTGTTAATTTTTTGTCTTTCTATCCTCAATGTATGTTGCGTTAATTAATGCCCTAACATATCTTTAAATCATTATTTTTGAGGCCTCGTATGAACATCTTAGGAGGTTTGAGCAGCAGTCCGGAAAGCCATCAACGTCCACTAGTACGGGTGCGAGTACTAGGGCGTTGAAGCGATGGATGGATACGTTGGAGGTCGTCAATCGCCCGAAAGGCCACATTTGTGGCCTGCCTAGCACCACTGCTCATGCCGTGATAGGAGCGTCCTCACCCCCCGCTGCCCCTCCACAAACACCGACTCCTTGGCATCCGTTGGACGAGGAGGATATCCAGCGCATTGCTACGGTGGTGTTGAGGATGATCAGGGAGCATGATCAGCAGGGTACCCCTGCTGGACATGTCGAGCTGGCCCCAGATCAGCAGGATCCAGATCCGGGACTCGGCAACCCCTGATGAGCCCCTTCTCGTACCTGGCCCCAGCTTGTCCTCCCCTCCCCTAACTGGCTGTATCCGGTTCCCGACTTGTTTATCATGAGTTTTTTTTATATAAACATTTTTTATGATTGATTATATATATTTCTTTGTGTATTGATTATTGTGCGTTGTTGTTGAGAATTGAAATATTTATTACAGGTTTGGGTAATAGAAAAATTAAAAGAAATTAACTTTTGGCGACGGATTAATTATGTCGCTAAAAGTGTCCTACTATCAACTTTTTAGCTACGGCATATTCCGTCGCCAAAAGGCTTATTTAGCGACGGAATGGTCCGTCTCTAAAAATAATTAGCGACGGATATTACGTCGCTAATTTTACAAAACAGAAAATAAATTAAAATACATAAAACATAATTAGCGACGGATATTCCGTCGCTAATTAGTAAATAACTCAGTCGCTAAAAATGCAATATTAGACGACGGATTTGAAAATTCCGTTGCCAAACTTTTAGTTACAGGCTTTTAGACGAGGGACTTTTAGCGACGGTAAATCCGTCGCAAAAACTATTAGCGACGGATTTTCGGCTTTTAGCTACAGATTATCCCGTCGCTAAAAGTCTTTTTTCTTGTAGTGTACTCACCAATTTTGTGTCACATTAAAACATTTCTTGGAATGTCACTTGTCATCATTGTAGGTTGGTAGTTACGTAACACCAAAGAGGTGTTACACCAAACTAAGTTTTAGCTTAATAAGTAGTATAGATAGAGATAAGATTGTTGTTTCCAAAACAAAAGAAAAAAATATAGTACTGTTATTAACAAAACTTTGTCGCTAAACATCAACCGAAAGGACCAAGTCCATTTGTGAAAGCTTGCATTTTGTTTTCAAAAAGAAGAAAATTAGAACCTCTTTAAATTTCTTTTTAAAAAAAAATTAATGAGTTGTTTGATAACATTTTTGTATGATTGGTTTTCACTTTTGTTCATTTTCCTGTTTTTCCTCTACCTTCTTTTCAATTTTTTCTTCTCTGTTCTTTCATTTTCCAATACTTGAGAGATTCTTCTGAGCTCTTATGTTCAACAACCAGAAGCATCCCCACCACGATCTACACATCTCTTCTACAACCATCCAGCTACTGTTGTGGTAGTAACCAGCTTGCGAATTAGGGCTTCATTGGATCTGATTGGGGTTTGATTGGGTGAAGGGGTTTGAATGGCTTGGAACTTACATGCGCAGGTCGAAGATACTAAGGCTAACCGATGAATGCAATATTGTGGTGGTGTTTGTTGCAGGGACAGTGGTGGCATGTATGATGGTGGATTTGGATTCGAAGGAATATTGGTGTTGTGGTGGTGATTAAAGTTGGCACTACAAGAAAAAGGTTATTCAGCGACGGATTGTTCTCCGTCGCTAAAAGTCGTTTCAGCGACGGGAAATACCGTTGGTAAAAGTCTGTCCTTAAAAACTTTTACCGACGGTACAAAACCATCGGTAAAAATCTTTACCGACGGATTTTTATCGACGGAATTTTAGCGACGGATTTCCCATGGCTAAAATATTTTTAAAAATTTCCTATTTTCGGCCACCTTTTTAAAATTTAGTAGAAATTTTTTAGCGACGGATTGTTACTGTCGGTAAACATTCCGTCGCTAAAACTACACTTTTACGACGGAATATACCGTTGCTAAAGTATCTGTCGCTAAAAGTCTTAACTTTAAGTAATGGACTTTTAGCGACGAAATTTTTTCCGTCGTTAAAAGTCCTGATATAAATATCTACTTTCCTTTCTTTTCTCTCTCTCTTTCTCTCTCACTCACCGGCCGTTTCTTCCCCCGGCGATCCCCCTCTGGTGACACCCTCCCCCCACTCGCAGCCGGTATATCCATCTTACCCTAATTGTTTTTTAATGTACGTGGTTTAATCCATGTGAGTTTGAATTCAATATAATGTGGTTAATTATTTTGAGTTTGAGTTTGAATTTATGCATGTAAGTTTTAGTTTGAATTTAATTTTACCCTAATTTTTGTTAATTTAAGTTAATTTGTTGTAATGTATATTGTAATTTTACTCTAATTGTACATTGTTGCATGTTGTAACTTTAATTAACATTAACTAAACTTGAACTAACCCTAATTGACCCTAGATAACTCTTAATTAAACCCTAATTAAAGTTTAAAAACTCAATTAACCCTAAAGAACTAAATTAGCCCTAACTGGCCTAACTACCCTAATTAAACCCGATAAATCCTAACTAAACCCTAATTAACCCTAGTTAACCTAATTAGGGTTAATTGGGATTAATCCCGATAAACCTTATCTAAATTGAACTAATAGAATCCCCTAATTGAATCCTAAATTGAATATCTTAATCGAATTGAACCCTAAATTAAACTAATTGGACCCTAAATTGAATGTCCTAATCCAACCGAACCCTAAATTGAATGTCCTAATCCAACCGAACCCTAAATTGAATGCCCTAATCTAACCGAACCCTAAATTGAACTTATTTAACCCCCTAATTGAACCCTAAATTGAATGCCCCAATTCAACCGAGCACTAAATTGAAGTAATTGAACCATAGTTGAACTCTAAATTGATGTAATTGAATCCTAATTAAACCCTAAATTGAATGGCATAATTGAATCGAACCCTAAATTAAACTAATTGAACTCCTAATTGAACCCTAAATTGAATGCCCTAATCCAATCGAACCATAAATTAAACTAATTGAACCCCCTAATTGAACCTTAAATTGAATGCACCAACTCAACCGAACCCTAAATTAAACGAATAGAACCCTCTAATTGAACCCTAAATTGAAGTAACTGAACCCTCTAATTGAACCCTAAATTAATTGTCCTAATCGAATCGAACATCAAATTGAAATAATTCAAGCGCATCGGATATGTACATTTTGAATAATTTTTTTCATTTGAACATTGATCATTTGTTTAATAATTTTAGGTTGTTAATTGTGCATTTGAGAATTGTGATTATTGATCGATGATTTTAGGTTGTTAATTGATGATTTTGGGTTATTAGCTGTGCATTTGAAGTAATTGAGATTATTAATTTATGATTTTAGGTTGTTAATTGATGATTTTAAATTGTTATTTGTGCATTCAACATTTGAGATATTAAGATTGTTGACAGAGGATGGGACCCAATTGTATTGAATGTGTAATTTTTATTAATTTTTATTGCATTGAGCATTTGAGAATTGAGAATTGAGATTGTTGACGGAAGATGGAACCCAATTGGATTAAGATCCCCGTTAGGTAGCACAGACACGGACACCGCGTCCGATCGACAACGACACCAAAATAACATATTTTAGCTTTATACTTGTGGACACCGGCCTCTTCAATGGGTGTCCGGCACCTCTTCCATGGGTGTCTGGCATGGTGTCCAAAAATTCAAAAATAAATCAATGTCTTCGAACACCGCTGAGAGGTGTCGGACACGTGTCTGGATGTCTCGATGAGGTGTCGAGGTGTCGGTAGGTCACCGACACCTCGTCCGATCGACACCGACACCGACAAATGTCACATTTTGGCTTGATACTTATGGACACCTCTTCAAAGGGTGACGGACACCTCTTCAAAGGGTGACGGACACCTCTTCAAGGGGTAACAGACACGGTGTACAGCATTTAAAAATAAATCAATGACTTCGGACGTGTCCGGAGGTGTCGGACACGTGTCCGGAGGTGTCGGTAGGTGTCGGACACTTGTTGGTAAATGTCGGACACATTTTCGGAGGTGTCCGACACGTTTTTGGAGATGTCCAACACGTTTTCGAATGTGTCGATCAAGTGTTAAGGTGTCGGTAGGTCACAGACACCGCGTCCGATCGACATTGACACCGAAATGTCACATTTTGACTTTATACTTGTGGACACCTCTTCAAGAGGTGATGGACACGGTGTCCGGCATTTAAAAAATAAATCAATGTCTTCGGACGTGTTCGGAGGTGTCGAGCACCAATTAGCCCTAATTAGGACTAATCAACACGACTCCGCACAGTAAAACCTGGCTATTAGCTCAAGATAACCCTAATTACTCGTAATCATCCTTAATTAACTATAATTAGCCCAAGGTAATCCTCATTAACACTAATTAGCCCAGAGATGATTTAATTACTCGTTGCTTATAAAACCTGCATTCTTAATATTCGTTGTTGTTTTGCGAAGTCCATTGGCAATGAGATGGTTCAACTCATTGCCAACGAATTCTATTTAAAGTGGAATTGGTAACATATGCAACTATCTTTTTTGTAGTTTTTGTTTAACTTGTTAATTTTTTGTCTTTCTACTTGTTAATTTTTTGTCTTTCTATCCTCATTGTCTGTTGCGTTAATTAATGCCCTAACATATCTTTAAATCATTATTTTTGCAGGCCTCGTATGAACAGCTTAGGGGGTTCGAGCAACAGTTCGGACAGCCATCAGTGTCCACTAGTACGGGTGCGAGTACTGGGGCGTTGAAGCGATGGCTGGATACGCCGGAGGTCGTCAATCGGCCGAAAGGCCACATTCGTGGCTTGCCTAGTACGACTGCTCGTGCCGTGATAGGAGCATCCTCACCCCCCGCTGCCCCTCCACAGACACCTGCTCCTCGACATCCGTTGGATGAAAAGGAGATCCAGTGCATTACTACGGTGGTGTTGAGGATGATCAGGGAGCATGATCAGCAGGGTACCCCTGCTGGACATGCCGAGTTGGCCCCGGATCAGCAGGATCCAGATCTGGGACTCAGCAAACCCTGATGAGCCCCTTCTCGTGCTCGGCAGTCCCAGCATGTCCCCCCCCCCCCCCCGCCCGGCTTGTACTCTTCTCCCCTCCCCTAACCTGTTGTATCCCGTTCCCGACTTGTTCATCATGAGTGTTTTTATAATAAACATTTTCTATGATTGATTATATATATTTCTTTGTGTATTTATTATTGCGCGTTGTTGTTGAGAATTAAAATATTTATTACAGGTTTGGGTAATAGAAAATTAAAAAAAATTAAAAAATTTGAATTTTGGCCACGGATTAATTTCGTCGCTAAAAGTGTCCTACTATCAGCTTTTTAGCGACGGCATATTCCGTCGCCAAAAGGCTTATTTAGCGACGGAATGTTCTGTCTCTAAAAATAATTAGCGACGAATATTCCGTCGCTAATTTCACAAAACAGAAAATAAATTAAAATACGTAAAACATAATTAGCGACGGATATTCCGTCGCTAATTAATAAATAACTTTGTCACTAAAAATGCAATATTAGACGATGGATTTGAAAATTCCGTCACCAAACTTTTAGTTACGGGCTTTTACACGAGAGACTTTTAGCGACGGTAAATCCGTCACAAAAATTATAAGCTACGACTTTTGGGCCTTTAGCGACGGATTATCCCATCGCTTAAAGCCTTTTTTCTTGTAGTGTGGATGGTTTGTGTTCGGCGGTGTTGGTTAGTGATGATGGGTGGTGGTGGTTGTGGTTATCAGTGGCTATTGTTTTTGGCGGTGTTTGTGGGTGTTGTTCACTGATGTTGGTGAAGGCTTAGTGCTAATGATGGTTGGCGGTGTTGGCAAGTTTGGTGTTTGAGTGTGTCGATCAGTGGTGGTCGCAGATTAGTGGTCATTTTCGTTGATAGTGTTTGTAGTTTGGTATTTAGGAGTGTTGGTGAGTGGCGGCAGCGGCTTTATTATCTGAAGGATACAATGCCGAAGCTCACTGTGCTTATCCTCAAAAAGTCGGTCATCACACAGAAAAGTGCATTACCCTCTATCATGTCATCTAAGATTTAATTGACAAAGGTGAGGTAAACTATCTGTCAAAATCATTTTTAACTCTTAGAGGTCTTCCTCAAGGTTTGAGTCAGATAGATGTTATGTCACGTGTATGTCCGTAACAAGTTGAGAGCAAACATAAACTTTCCAGCAAGAGATAGTTGCCCAATTTGATTTTCAAATGAACCAATCACTTCAAGAAATTATACAAGGGATAGTTTTTGAGTTTAAGCCCAGTGGTCTATCTCGTGACACTTTTTTTTCTGCACTTAGGGTGATAATTACTACCCTTTCAAGCTTAAAAAATTAAAATTTGGTTTCTTTGAAATTAAAGGTCAGAAGCCTAACATAAGAATTTGAGTTGAAAGCTAAACATCCGAGTGGTAATTTAAGAAACTATCAACAAATGGCCTTCCTTTCTTCATTCACTATAAGCAAGCCTAATTCTCAAACATAATAAAGTGTCATATTGATGTCAAGACTTTCTTCTTACTCTGAGCTCAGTCAGTTACTCTTTCCTAGCATGGACCATTTATCTTAAAAACATAAGAAAAAGAAGAAGAAAAGTTTGCTAGATTGAAATCCCTGAAAAAAGCGGTCTAGACAAAAGTTAGGGCATCAAAAAAAATCTCAAAAGAATGTAGGTTTGATGGGTCTTCCTTAAAATGAGCATTCTCAATGATTGGAGGTCATCGTTTGCCACCGAATATCAATCTTGATTACCCTACACTGAATTTTTTCACTTGCTAGCCTATTTGCGCCTAAATGTTTTAGCATTTTTTTTTCGAAATTCTATATTTCTAACCTTGGGTTGATAGTCTGCTTGTGTATGCTTATGTTTCAAAGTCAATTCAGCATGGAAAGGTTCTTTCTCATAAGAACCAAAGTGTTGATGATAGATGGTGATTAAAATCATGATGATCATTTGTTCATTCTTGAAAAAATAAAGAAAGACTGAGAAAAAAAAAAGCAAAAACAAACAAACAAAGATAAACCATTAGGGTTGAAGAATGATTGTCAAAATTGAGTACATAGAATTGCCATCGATTGAGTTCGAAGAATAGATATTGAGCAAATCTGCTTGAACTACGTCTAACCTAATTCCCTCAATGGGGATACGTAGGCAGCTTAGTTACCTTCTAGGCTTGGTCTCCATGAACACACACTAGGGGCTTTGGTTTGATATTTGGATTTTTGAACCTTATTCTCTTCATTTGTTAGCCCACACCCTGGACTACATTGTGTCCCATATATAAAGCCCTCCTTGAGGTTATGCTTGTTTGAGAGAGACAAATGTCTTTTATGTTTTGATAAAAAGGAAAATGAAAAAAAAGGAAAATAGTTGTCAACGCACGTTTTGAGCTCACTATATTTTGACATGATATGTTCACCTCCCCGTGCCTTATCTGATGACCTTTCTATTTCTAATTTTTCGAATCTGATGTATTCATCTCCTTGTTGTCTAATGATGAGCCATTGATTTTCATGACCTGTCTGGCGTGCCTTATTTTGTATGGCAATTTGATATATTTGCCACCAGTTCAATGATAAAACGAGAAGTCTTATGACTTTTTCTTGTTTCTTTCTATCAGGCACTTAATAATCATGTAATGTTACTCAGCCCAAAGCATATACAATGATCTTTTGGCTAATCATGTGCCAAGATCCCATCTGCCTGAAAGTTTATACAACCTCACAACATACAAATTAGCCTCGCAGCTCAACCTCACTACCCACTTTTGGGCCCTACCTTTTTATGGTAATCTTGAGAATTCAATCTCCTGTGTTGAAGTTAAGAGCAACTTTTTTCTACGAAGTTTTGAATGGTATTTGATAATAAGGAACTAAAATATTTTTGATCAAAAATTCCGGTGATCTTCCCTTCTTTGGGTAGGGATAGGCGTGTCAACATAGTGGTAACTATTATCTTTAGTTTATCATATCAAGCAATCAAAATGATTTTAAATTCTAGCATGCTCTTGAACTGTGAAAGGATATTATAATCGTCATAGGTTCTTCTTTGTTGATGTCTTTAAGGGGTTTTCTCTTATGATCTCCCTTCAATTATGGTTATGCTACGATCAACCCTACTTGCATTTTTTTTTAGTCTAAGGCTCCTTATAATTCCCCTTTCTTGATGGTTAGATGGTGTTTGTCTCCGCATGCTTTTTTTGTTTTCTCTAAAGGTTCCCTGTGAGCCCCCCTCCTGATAGCCATGGTAGCGTCTGTCTTCTTCTTATCGAGTCCATCGCACAGTTAATCTTTCCACATACGTTTCATCTCAGTACTCCGTAGGAGCCCCTTCTCCCTACAATCGTGATAGTATCTGTCAGTTATTCCTTTGGTCCATTGCATAGTTAGTTATGTCTGCATGCACTTTTGTCTAAGGGCTCTATGTGATTTTCCTTTCATGAAAATCATGATATGTCTGTCTTTTGTTTCTCCAATCCATTGCATGATAAGTTTTGTCAGCCTACACCTTTACTAGGGGCTCCCTATCGTCCCCCCTCACGACAGTTGCGATAGTGTCTGTCCCTTGTTCATTTAGCCTATTGCGTAGTCAGCATCTGCTGCATTTTGTTTAGGGCTCCCTACGGTTCCCCTTTCACGACAGTCATGGTAATGTCTATCTTTTGTTCGCCCGATTAATTGCATAGTTAGTTTTGTCTGCCTGTACCTTTTCTGGAGGCTCTTTATAGTTCCACTTTCATGACAATCATTGTGATATTTGTATTTTCTTCACTCGATCCATTACATGGTCAGTTTCATTTGCCTGCATTTTTGTCTAGGGGCTCAATGTCGTTTCCTTCTCACAATAGTTGTAATCATGTCTGACTTTCATCCACCCTGTCCATAACATAGATAGTTTTGACTTCATGTATATTTTGTCTAAAGGCTCAATTTGTCCCTTTTCCTGACAGTTGGTATCTTTATTGGCTTTAGAAAAACGGTCGACTTATCTTTCCAGCTCTTTACCAGTCTTTTTTTTCTGGTTTAGATTCAAGTATGAGGTATATGGCCTTTAATTAAGGTCAGTATGTGGAAGTAAAGTACAGTCTTCTTTTTAGATCCAGGTTTGAACTGCATTTAGCTTGATCCTTTCCTGATGACAGTGTGTATGTAACCTTCGTAGGATGCAGCCATTATCAGCCCAAATTTATGTTTGAAGCTTTTAACCCTCAATTCCAGTCAATACACGAAGGTCACATAAGTCTCCATTTCTTAGCCCAGATTTGAGTTTCCCGTCCGTACACGAAAATCACATATAGTCTTTTTTCAAGATCCAGGTTCGAGCTACATTTGGCTTGATCCCTCCCAGATAAGGGTACAGACAACCTTCGTAAGGTGCAGCCATTTTCCAATATAGGTCCCTCTTTCAGGGTATTTGACCCAGGTCAGTACTTGGAGGTAAAGTACAATCTACCTTCTAGTTGTAGTCTCATTTTCCATTCCAAATCCAAGTCTAAGGGTAGACATCTTGAATCCCAGATTGGCACGCGAATACCGCGTACCTTCCTCTGTCATGACCTTGTCTTGTCCAAGTCTCAGTCTCCGTCCAAATCCATGTAAGAGGGTAGAAACCCTCAATCTAGGGGGCATGCAAATACCCTTATATTCTGATGTCTAGTCCCCGTACAGTTCCAGTCTCAGCCCGAATCTATGTTCGAGTGTCTTTGACCCTCAATCCAAGTTAGTACCTGGAAGCCACGTACATTCCTCTCTAGTCATGGTCTAGTTTCAGCCCTAATTAAGTTCCAGTCTTAACAGTCCCCTGTCACAGTTCCAATCTCCATCCATTTTCTAGTCTAGGTCTATTCTCAGTTCTCTTAGTTATGAATACCGTACCGAAGTGCATATAGTTTTTTCCTATAAAAAGCACGTATCAGTACTGGTACCATCTCATTATGGATTAAAATTTTTATCAATAACATATATTAATCATTCATTAGCAAACTAAAATTGTATACGTATATTTTTTCCTCACAGCTCCTCTAGAGCTTGAATTATTTCCTTTTTAACGAAGTTGTTTGTTCCCAAATAAGCTATTTGTTCTTATACAGTGGCACTAAGAACAAATAGCTTGTTCAATTAAATTACCTCATCCAAACTTAGCCTTTTTTTCAATCATCTCATTAGCAGATTCATATAGAAGAATAAGTTATTTATTCTATAACAACGTCTTTAGGTTCAATAATAACCTTGTTTATGTGTATCTATGTTAATAAATGTCTAAATCAGTACAATATATAGATGAAATAATATAATGAAAGCTTCTAGCTATGAACTGCATCAAAACTAGAGGAGAAGTAAAAAAAAATGAAAATTGCAATGAAGATTAAAAACTTATCAAGAAGGATTCTACAAATTCTATTAAATATCGTGAGAAAGAGGCTACAAAGACTTTAATCGACATGACATAGCATATGATATTTTCTGTTAGTTTTTATATGGTCAATTGACTAATTTTTTCAACAAATTTGTAACTTTTATATTTTTTAAGGAACTGGTACAAAATATAATATCTTGATCAATATGTAATGTTCAGGTAGTATCACATGTACTGGCCGGTACAACCGGTACAGAATAGTATTTTGACCAGTGCGAAATGTAAAGATCGGTAGAAGGTAAAACCAGTATAGCCGACACCGGTACGATATTGATAATTATGTCAGTTCTAGGGCTGTATACGAACCGAGTTCGAGCCGAACATGAGTGTGTTTCAACTCGGTTCGTTTAATTTTTAGTATGTTCGAGCTCGGCTCGTGTTCGTTAAGAGCAAAAAAATCAATGTTCGAACTCGGCTCGAGTTCGTGACTGTCGAACTCAGGCTCGACTCGCTCAACTAGTTTAACAATACGAGTTGAACTCGAGTTCGAAAACTCGGCTCGTGTTCGAGTTCAACTTAACAAATCCCTACATCTGCAAAAAAAAAAAAAAATCCCCAAATCCTTCAATCTAATCAAACTAAAATGAATCAAAAATGATTTTATAAAAGATACATGAGGGATGCAGAATAAAAAAAACACTACAAATTAAAAGATATCTTAGAGATCTTGATCGATTGGTGATGAAAACAAAGAAACGAGATGATGCATGCGCCGGCGACGGGGAGATGATGACTTCGAAGACATGTGATGATGGCATCGTTGATAGACGGAGACGCATCATAGATGGCGTTGTTGAAGGCGTCGAAGCCCTGATGTGCATGCGTGGAGAGTCATCGCACACCTCCGTTACTTTGTAGGAGGCATCTATCGATGGATCTAAGGCCGCCAAGGATCAATTTAGTAAATTCGGGTGGGGTTGATTGAGGCACCTTATCACGATGCTTCACTAGAGTGGTAGCCAAAGTAATGGCTGAATCTTCTTTTTCTTTAATGTAAAAGTGGGGGGAGAGACTGAGAGAAGGGGACTACGTGGGATCTGTGAGGCGTGCGTGTGTGTGAGAGAGATCAGACGACTTTGGCGGTGGTCTGGCTGGCGGTGTTCTTGTGTGATGAGAGAGAGGGGGATGAGGGTGCTTGACTGTTCGAGTATCTGAGAGAAGGAGGCGGTGTGAGCGGTGGTCTGGCGACGGAGTAAGGGTGTGGTCTGGCCGGCGGCGTGGGGTGTGGTATGGCTGGCGGTATACTGACGAGAGAGGGGCACGGGTGCTTGTTGAGACCTGAGTTGAATGGGTGTCTAATGAGAAGGGAAATGAATTTGATGATAGAGAAAACCAGAGAGGATAAGTGATCCAAATGCTTCCACGTCTCAACACAGGTCCCAATACACAGATATTTTGTGTAGGTTGTATTTTTCAATTTCAATTGAGTATAAATGAACGGATGTTCGTTTATAAGACTCGGCTCGTGTTCGGCTCGTTAAATAAACGAGCCCTCTTGTTCACGAACATTAATAAATAAACATCATTATGTTCAAACTCGGCTCGTTTAATAAATGAACACTAAAATTGTGTTCGTGTTCGGTTCACTTATTACATGAACGAGTTTTATGGAGAACGAACCACGAGCCGTTTGTGAACGGCTCGGTTCATTTACAGCCCTAGTCAGTTCTAGTCCAGTCTGGTCCCAGTCCAGTTATATATATTCTTGCGTACCTTTTTATAAACTTTTGTGCTTGTGTGCCTTGCGTGCTTGTATAATCTCTCTTTTTGTAAGTTTACGTGTTTTGCCTGGTTTTATTCTTGTTTGGTCAATAGCCTTCCAGCTAATTCACCTTGGCGTTTCATTTTTAATTTTTTGTGCGCTAGCATGCTTTGAGTTTGCATGTTTATGTGTTACTGTAATCTTCAGTATTTGGGGATTATTTTTCAAATTTTTGTTAAGACTTCTTTAATTAATTGATGTTGTTTTTCATTATTCAAATTTGTTGCTAAGTTCAGTGATCTTATGTGGTGTGAGGCTAGTATCACATCGAGTCCCTTGTTTCCAGAAGCAACATTAATGTCTTTATGGTCAACTCTAGAAGATGAGTTGATCTATCTTGCTCCGATACTCAATGACTAACCGCCCTCAAGCATTATTGGCTCCGACTTTGAGTTACCTCTCTCAATTATCATCATTGGATCTAAGCGACCAACCATTCCCCCCACATTGTTAACTTTGGATCTTATATATGAGTCTTCAATATGTCCAGACGATCGTTGAAATTGTGTTGATCGCTCCGACATCTAAATATGTTTCTTTTGTGATTTGTCAAAGTGAACGATCATTGTTACCATTGGCTCCAGCTCTTAGGGTGGTGAGTTTCATGTATCTCTAGACGACTAATTGTCGTTAGTATTGGCTCTAGCTTCTAGAGGTGCGTCCCTTATTGCAAAGCAACAAATCGTCGTTACTGATGGCTCCAACTCTTAGTCATAAGCTCTCTATGTCTCTAGGCGACCAATCATCGTTACTATTCGCTCTGACTTTTAGACACACTTTTCTCCTTATTCGCCTAAGAGAACAATTGTTGTTTATTGTTGGCTCCGGCTCTTAGGCAATAATTTGTTCTAAACGACCAATTATCTTTACCGTTAGCTCCGACTCTTAAACATGACTTTTCAATATCCTTAAATGACCAATTGTTGTTACCGTTGGCTCCAGCTTCTAAGGATACGTGTTATGCCTAAACGACCAACTGTAGTTACCGTTGGCTCCGGCTCTTAGGCAATAATTTGTTCTAAACGACCAATTATCTTTACCGTTAGCTCCGACTCTTAAACATGACTTTTCAATATCCTTAAATGACCAATTGTTGTTACCGTTGGCTCCAGCTTCTAAGGATACGTGTTATGCCTAAACGACCAACTGTAGTTACCGTTGGCTCCGGCTCTTAGGCAATAATTTGTTCTAAACGACCAATTATCTTTACCGTTAGCTCCGACTCTTAAACATGACTTTTCAATATCCTTAAATGACCAATTGTTGTTACCGTTGGCTCCAGCTTCTAAGGATACGTGTTATGCCTAAATGACCAATAATACGTGCTAGGCGCTCGTTTAGCGACCAATCATTGTTAGTGTTGTTCTTGACTCTATGTAAGGATTCGATTTCACTGTCCTCCCGGTGTTGTTTGATGACCAATCATTATAACTAGTGGCTCCGAATTTGAATACTATCTCCCCTTCCTCCACTACGTTGGCATGATTCCTTTCTTAAGGACACAAATGAAATCTCACAAAGGTCCGACCTTATGTCTCTGTGAAGTATTGAGTCCGTCTCGAGTCATGTGGTCATCTACATTATTCTAGTAAAAAATGCATTGTTTTAGGTGATGTTTGCCTGCAGGTGAGCTCCCTCACCGAGGGACTCTGTAGATACCTCATTTTTGTAGTTTTATGTTATATAATTGTGTAATACCCTAAAATACCTTAATTTAATCTACCGTGAATTAGATTAATTAAGGGTGTTATTTTTATCGATAGCATTATTTTATCGATAAGCTAGTAATTAGAATGTAAATGATGAGCTAATTTGGCTTTAGGACCAAAGTGCAATTATGAAAAGTTGAAGGAGCTAAATTGAAAAATTTTCAAAATATGTGGCGAGTTGAATTAGGAGGTGTAGTGAGGGGGAGGAAGAATTAAAGGGAATTGGGCACCTCCTACTTAAGTGGAGGTGACTCATCAAATTAAAGAATGAAAAAGGGGATTATGGGAAATAAAAAGGTAAAAAAGGGGAAAAGAAAAAAGGGAAACTAAAGAGGAAAAACAGAGCTCGGCTGGAGAAAGAAAAACATAGGAAGTAAGGGAAAGAGAAGAAGAAAAGAAAAAAAAATCCCCTATGTAACCCGAAAATTTTCAGAGCGTCAGACAATTATTCGATCAATAATTTAATCATTCAATAACCTTAATTCAATAAAACAACTCCTATGTATATCAGATGTTCTATAATAACTCAAACTCTCAATTAATTTCTCTTAATTGAAAAGACTAAATTAATATACTCGATAAAATAATTTTACACAACGATTCCCTCGCAGGGCTTAAATAATGAAATAATAATTTCACATAGACTTCTTATTCAGGCTCTAATCACTTCGAAGTTTCTTACTGATGATTATTATTTGTCGAAAAGAACTAAATAGAGTGAGCTTTTGAGAACTCAGTAAGGTCGTTCAATAGTCAATGAAGTGATATGAAAGATTTACAATTTAATACGATGACAATATAAGAAAGAGATTCAACTCAATTCCAAAAATCAGATATCAATAAGGAACACTTTTAGATACACTATAACAATCTAGATGATATTGAACATGAGTGATTGCAAAGCCACATAAGCAATGCTTGGTAACACTTAGCAAAGCTGTAATACTCGCATATATTTTTGAGCGCGTTAAAATATTTTTTATTTCTAAGTGGAAATATATTGGATGTCCGGAATATATATATATATATATATATATATATATATATATATATATATATATATATATATATAGAGAGAGAGAGAGAGAGAGTATTAATTTTTAAAAGTCTGGGGGTTCTTTTTGTAAATACGTAAAGTTTGGGCGCCATTTGTGCAATTTTATAAAGATATTTAGATGCTATATTTTTTTTAGCTTAGGTGACTATGCTAAGTAAATAATTTAATATAGGACGATAAGGTCCTCGGGTGAAAGAAAGAAAGAAAAAGAGAGAGAGAGAGAGATAGAGAGAGAGATCAGTGGCAGAAAGAAAGAAACAGAGAAAAAAATGGGAAGAAGCAGATTAGAGAGAAGATGGCTTCATGGGAGAGGGAAACCAAGGGGAAGAAAATAAAACAAGAAGAAATTCTATAAGTAATTTCTCCACCTTGTGCTTTTAGTGTGAATGAATGCATGTATAGCTATTGGGTTGCCGTGGATGAGCTCCGGGAAGAAGGAAAATTAAGGCTGCGTAACAGCCATGGATTAATGCTGGGTTATGTGCGTGTGTGGGAAGTGAGCAGGGAGGGGGTGCTATGTGAGTTAGCGGGGGGGGGGGGGGGTGCCGTGGGTTATAGTAGGTTGTGTGTGTGTGTTCATGGCCACGGCAGTGTGTTTATGAGTATTAGTTGATGAATTGTGTGTAAGTGTGTGTATACATGCAAACAGGGAATGATAATGAGTGTTTTGGTGAGTGATTGTGTGTTTAAGTGAGATAGTGTGTGTGGTTATGAAGTGGGTGTGGGATGAACATCTAGGCTGAAGGAAGAAGACAGCTGTGTGAGAAAAAGGTGAAGTAGTGTGTGTACGCTTAATTTGAATAGGAAGCGTAATCGTCACTAAAACATAAATTATTTTAGATATTTTTTAATGAATTTTTATAAATAATTAGGGTCAAAATTAGGCAAAGTTCAAAGCTATGACCCCGATATTTTTATGAGACGTATGCTCTGGAAGTTTTTGAAAATTTTCGGTGTCCAAGAAGGGCGCTAAATTGGGGTATCAATTAGGAGAAATTTTGAATTTATTTAACATAGTAAACAAAGTTATTTTAATCTAAAAATTATAGATATATCTTATTTTTAATTATATGTTTCATATTCTAGAACTTTGGGTTGTTCTAGGGCCGTTAGATATTTTTTTTCGCGAAACGGGCCTTTTAGCGCTCGATCCGGACAGTAATTCCAGATTTTCGGACAAAAATTCTCTAAAATACTTTTTAACCCAAAAAAGACTTCAGGATATTAAAAATAGTATTTTGAGATGTTTTTGAGATTTTTTCGATGCCGGAAACACCGAAGGGTATTTTGGTAATTTACTACCCGAAGGGGATATTTTGGTAATTTTATCTATAAGAGGTATTTTGAGGTAAATTCATATACATTAAGATTGTTTGAGTGATTTTACTTGTGAGAAGACTATTTTGGTGATTTAAGTCCGAGAGAGGCATTTTGGTAATTTTACACCTTAGGGCCTTTTCAATAATTTTACATACCCGGTAAAGGGTTCCTTCTGAAAGTATGCATGAGTCCATATTATGTTACAATATTGTCATATAGACTACGTTCTAATTAGTTAATTGTTCCGTTTAGGTTAAAACTAAAGACTTCCGATTAGGATAATTTAGCTACGGATCCAGGTAAGGGATTCTATCTGAGCCGTGGGTAAGGACTTTCATTCGAAGCTTTATTTTAATTACTCGTACTTGGAATTACTCTTTCGATTTACTGCTCGCCCATTATTGCATGCTGAGCAAATTTGATAATCGTATGTTATTCTGATTTGTTATCGCTATTCGTTTGGACTCTACTATGCTGATACAAGTTGCATTACTTGCCTTAAAAACCTTTCATTGAGCCTTAAAATATTTATGGAAACTCTTATCGATACTCATTATCTATTACCCATCGAGCATTGAATAATATGTTGTATTATCGAATTGTTGTCATTCTCTACATTGACATGAGATTCTACATTGATGTGGACTAGTACCTTGATAGACTAGTCGTTGCATTGGTGTGGGCTAGTATCTTGATGGACTAGTCAGTGTATTGGTGTGGGCTAGTACCTTGATGCACTAGTCGGTGCATTGGTGTGAACTAGTATCTTGATGGACTAGTCAGTATTTTCGTGTGGGCTAGTACCTTGACGGACTAGTCGCTGTATTTATGATTGTTTGCATCATATCAAAATTTTTCTTTAATATCTGATCGAACATGTTGAAACATATTCGATCAAAGTAAAAATCGCCTTTTTTTAACTTTTAGCGATAGAATTCTGTCGATAAAAGTCCTTCTATGATCAATAAACGTTTTATAGACAAATTTTTAGTGGCGAAAATAATGTTCCTAAAGACTTTGCATTGGAAGCTCTGTCGCTAATTTTTTTTAATTTTTTTTGAAAATTTAGAAATTAGACAAAATATGAAAAATACCTTTAGCAGCAAAAATTCTATTGCTACAAATAATTAATTCCGTCAGTAAAAATTAAACTTTTGCCAACGGATCACCAAATTTCGTCTCTAATCTTTTAATGACAAAGTTTTTACAAACAGACTTTTTGCTATGGATAGTTTTTCGCTAAAAATCTTTACTGACAGAAAATTCACTTTTAGCGATGAAAAATTCCATCACCAAAAGTTGGTTTTTCTTAATTATAGTGAGCTGAAAACCCCTTAAATGTTGGCCCTTACAATACATAGCGGCCATTTTTTAAAACCATGTGAAGACCATATTTCTTAGCTTGGTCGGGTGTTAACTTCAGCTTAAAATGGTTCCTTTACAGTTTATGTAACTTGACAGTTACATAAAACATGGAGTGTCTTCTTCAGCAACATAGTATGTCTATTCTTTGAATACTTTGGGAGCCAAGTGCATTTTTTTTTTTTGGAATTGAATACAATGGCTGACCATGTCGGGTTGCATATTTATGTTGGAATATTGCTAAAAGTTTTTTCCTTTTTAATAAATTGTCTGTTTCTTTGAGTTTATTGATTAAAATCTCTTGTTTCATGTAGGGCGGACTTGTGCATAATGTTGGTGATTCTCAAAGAGGTGAAAACGATATTGGACATGTAATATCCCAAAAATTTTCTTTTTTCTATGTGAAATTAGTATTTTGAATAAATAAGTTTATGGTCTTTTATTAAAATTAAGAAAAATGATTTTAGATTGTTTCTGAAATTTTCGGTTGAATGGAAGTGGTTTCATTCGAAAACAAAAAACTATTTGATTTTAAAGTTTTGGAGTCTGAAAGATTCGGTTGAAGGAAAATGGTTTTGCTTCGAATGAAAGTGATTTCATTCAAATCAAAACTATTGAATTTTTTGAAGTTTTGGAATTTGAAGTTTTCGGTCGAACTAAAAGTTTTAATTCGACCGAAAACTCATTTTCGGTCGAATGCAAAAAAAAAGTTTTCGGTCGAATTAAAAGCTTTAATTCGAATGAAAACTCATTTTCTGTTGAAATAAAAGTTTTAATTTGACTGAAAACTCATTTTTGGTGGAATTGAATAAAAATTTTGAACCATTTTCACTTCTGTTGGATTCGGTCGAACGAAAATTATTTTCGGTGGACAGAAAAATATTTTTGGCCGAATGAAAACTTAAAAGTTTTGTCCCATATAAATAGTCCTCTTATTTCCTCTCTAGCCTTTTTGGGTTCTCTACTTCTTCTTCTTTTCCGCGCGCTAGAGAGAGAGAGAAATAGAGAGAAGAAGGCTTGAAAAGTTTGGAAGTTCTAAAGTAGAGCTTAAGGAGTGTATTTCTCAAAGGCTTGGCTAAGGTAGGGGTTTACTTTTGAAATTCAAATCAGCGATGGACCAATCGCTCATGTAAATCCTTAGTTTCTTTTTAAAACCCGAATTTCTTTGAATTGAGATAATGATTCTTCTTCTCCCCTTTGCTTTGAGCTTCACTATGAATAACTTGTTCTCAATGCTACGACTTCTGAGATTTAATTTCCGTCGAATTCGTTGAACTTAGAATTTGTGATATTGATATTGTTCATTTTAAAGATTGTCTTTATTTTGTAAACTCATATATTGTTTGACATGTCCGCTATTTGACTGTGTTAAATTGAAATCTTTGTTTTGATAACTCTATGAGCCATGTCACAGTGTATGTGACTTATGTCTGACTTACCCATGTGGATTGAAACGTGGGCTAGCTCAGCAGAGTTGAGTTAGAGATCGCGATCTTACTTTCTGAACCGGTCTCATATGTCAGTATTGACGTATGTGACCACTTTCTGAATGGCTCTCTAGTGTCTGTCTCCGTACTCAGTTACATTTTAGCATTTGAAATCTGGTTTGATGTCCGTTCTGTTTGAACTTTTATGCTTTTGAAATTTTGTTTTCCAGACATTTTTGTTTTCGTTTGATTGGTCCTTGAGCGACCTTACTGGGCATTTGGCTCACCCCCTTATTGTTTCTCCTTTCAGGTGATCAGTAGGTGGGACTTTGGGATCGAAGGGCTAGCTGAGTTACCTTTGTTTCAGAGTTAGTACTGATATTTTGAGTGTAATGTTGAGACATATTGTTATCATTTAGATTTTAGAAGAAACTCCGTGTCGGAGAATTTGAATTGTACAAAGGCTTGGGGCCACTATGTTAGATATTGATGTATTTTTAGAAATTATTAGTGTGTGCTCTGATTTACCATTTTGGAGTCTTCTGATAATTATAGAAATTTATCTGATACCTGTTTATCTGGAATTAATGCACCGGAAATTAATCTGGGGCGTTACAGGACATACCGTGCCTTCAACAACCCGTGAAGAAAATGACAACTTCGTCACTTCCTTACCTGAAAATGCTGCACACAATAAGGACATTGATAAATTTGTACGGCCTTAATAGTAGTTACCTTCTTCGTTAACTACCAAACTCATTTCTTTAATTTGGTTCAAGAGAATGTCTATGATAGAGAATATATTTTTATATATATCATTTTGGATGTGATTGTTAGTGAAATAGAAAATGTTATGCAAAGCTTTACTTTGTGAGTTTTGGAATCTTATGTGACATTAGTTTCACTTGATAGTGCAATAATTAGGATTACTGATTCTGCTAAATACAAAATTTAATACAAAAGATTAAAAGGCAAAAAAATTAGCAATCGCGATAGTGGTTGCTAAAAATAATTGATTTTAAGCAGTTGAATTGCCAAAAAGCTTTAGCGAGTGCTACAATGGTCGCTTGACTGGTCAATGCGATCACTAAATTTAGCTCGGTTCGGTGAACAGTGAGCTAGGAATTCAAAGGATCTTTACTCTATACGAGGCTTACGTGACTCCTCGAGAAAGGAGTGCCCAGCTGGGCCAAGGTGTAGGCGACTCTTTATAGAGATGAGCACCAGTGCTCGGTTAGACCATCATAAATGTCCTCAGTGAAGGGGTATTGGATGATGACTGGCACTGTGATGCGGAGCTTCTCAAGGTGTCGGTCATGAGAGTGGCTAGAGCTCGGTTGAAGCACTTAAGAGTGAGCCTCGTAATATATCTTCTTAGGTTGTTTTATTCTTTGAATGACGATACTCCTCTTCGTCTAAAAAAAGTGATGTGGCCATTACAACGGGCAACGGTCTTGGCCTTTTTTGTGATGCCAATGATGAGAGTATAAATTCATCATCGGATGAACTTAGACATTGGTTACAAAAGCTCTCAGTATAATGATGAAGAGGTTAGGTGATGCATCATTGAATAGGTTGCCTTTGACAGGTGGTGGTTTGTAATGCTCCATACATCTGAGAGGGTCGATTGACCAAGGCTTGTAACTGCTTGATAGATTCCTCTATGGCATGAGTAAAGCAGGTCGTGCTGCTCAGCCATTGTATAAGGGGGAATGTAGGCTCCATGCGAGACTGGTCGTAGTCTTATATATATGTAGCCCCCATGACTAAGAAGGCATAGATGCAAAGATGGCTTCTTAGTCACTATGTAGGGCATGCTCGTAAAAATAAGGCATAGATGCAACGACAGCTTCTTAGTCTTTGCGTAAGGCATGTTGGTAAAAATAACTGTTTGCCGGCTCGGTGAGACAAGTAGATAAAGTTAGAGGACCATGGTCAGTCCAAGCAAGTAGCAGACGTGGAGTCTGTCAGAGTAAGATGCCACTAGATGACTAACAAAGCTGTTGCAGCATTTTGCCGATACGCTGTGCAGCGATGTGCAACAGTGTGGCAAGTGAGAATACGGGCACGAGATCTCAAATTCACTAGGCATACGGGCAAAGTAATAATCGTAGGCTTTTTGCTCTCATGGTTAGTGTGTGCGTCTCCATTTCACAAGTCTGCATGTGATGCTTAGTAGGTAGGATGCTGCCTTTAAAGCTCTTAGCTTAACTAAAGCCACAGGGGTTGTGCACTTGTTTTTCAGTTATGAAGTGGTTTGCATGCCACTGTTGGAAGTCTGGGAATGCAGTATAAACCCTCGTGATGGGAATGTAGTATAAACCCTCGTAACAGGAGAAACATGTCACGGGAAAATATAGCAAGAGAGCATATGAGCTCATTAAGGCAACTATATTTAGACGCTAAAATAATGCTAATAATCATGCTCTATCACACCATTACTCCCCTATTAGTTTAGACAGTTAGGATGAGTCGTATTGCGTGACACAAGCGAAGCATAAAAAGTGCTTTGCCAATTGAAGCAATTGGGCAGCGTTAGACCGAAAAATTAATAGGTTTTTGGCTACAATATTTAAGAAATACAGAGGTGTACGCCAAAAGTATCGTGGTTAAAATCATAGCCGTTACGTATTATGCCGTGTACAAACAACTCTATGTATACAGGCTTTAGTGATGAATATGGCCATTCATGTGCAGGCTAATATGCACATATAAATCACATTATAAGATTTAATTAAATCTTGATTGTGGGCAAGCACCAAAAATATGCAAAATTATGGGGTTAAAACATAATTTCATAAGAAGGAACGAGTGCACCTGATAAAAGTCAGTTTCTCTTTCACCAAAGGGGCCAGCCATGGTGTCCCCACAGCGCCACCATCATTAGGGCCACCAACTGCCAAAGAGTCAGCGCCGATCATTGCCGATGAGTCTAGATTTGGCCATTTTCTCCTTGAGGACATCGATTGTAGATGAAGGCCATGTATCTGATGGTTGCTACGATGGAGGCTTGGACGGAGCAAGGGCAGAAGCGGCATGACTGGCGACAGTCGCTGCTGTTGGCTGTGACGGCTTAAAATGGGCCGGAGTGAAGGCAACAGTGTGTCGCTTGGTGGCCACGGTGGATGATTGTCGATGAAGGCAATTTCTAGCGGCTGGTCCATGATTGGCGATAGGTTTTTAGACACTGTGTCTGACCCCTGTTTGTGATTGTTGATGGCGCTGAGCCGTCACCGGCGCTGGTCTTGGCGACACCGGATGTTTGAAAGTGGCGTTGAGGCAAGGGGACGATGTCTGGTGGCGTTGTCATAGCCGCACATGGTGGGTTTACTGGCTGACCGTTTCTGCTATCGGCTGTCTCACGATGGAGCAAGCGGTTGTGATGGCAACGTATGTAGCCGATCATGGTGGTCAGGTGATGTTGCTTGGCGGATTGTCGCAGATTGGGACGACACAACGATGGGGGTTAGACCGGTGATTCGGCAACGTGTTCGTCGATTGTAGCTTGTCTTAGGCGGCAGTGGCGCTGCCACTAGCTGCGACATTGGGGAGTGTGCTGGAGCGGTGGTTGTACCCAATTGTTGAGACTGGGCTTGGCAACAATGGCAATTGATGGCGACAGATGGCGACGATTCTTCCCCCGTCTCTGCTCTTTTTCTTCCCTTTTTGTGTTGTAGTGATGCACCATCATAGACGGCCGCAGTTTGTGCCATTGTTGATGCGCCAATTGTGGCGTGAAGTTGACGAAATAGAATTAGCGAGGAGTTGGCCGGAGTGGCACTAACAACCTGTCCCTCATCGCGACGGTGTGTGATCAACGGAGTTGTCACTAATAGAGCCGAAGTGAAGTGAACCTGCGGCGGTCGTAGGTCTTCTCCGGGCTATGAAGCAACAGCGTTAGCAACGTCGTCATGAATCTGGTGTAACGACGGCGCAGTCGCGTGGCTAATGTCACGTCTGGTGGCCGGCTGTGGTTGGCTGTGAGTTATCTGGTGTTTCACAGGTGACACTGGCCGATCATGGCAGTGGCAAATCTGTCTGCTTTGTGGTTGACGTGGCCGATTCATGGTGGATCTACTGCGACATTTCTTCTTGGTGGCGTTGCCTGGTGCAATGTTGCATATCATGAAGATAAGACATTAAGGGTTTGAACGGTGATGCGGCGATGTGACCATTGGGGTACGACGTTGCTGGTCGCAAGAGAGGTGGGTTGGTGGCCGAAGAAGGAGGCTATGGTTGCTGCAACCGCTTGGTTGTGGAATTTTTTGGCGCTGTTGATGTTGTTCCTTAAGGATGATCGTGCACAGGCACCGGATGATGCCAGTGGAGGCTGCTTCATGGCTGCGGTGAAAGCTTCGTAGGACGGTCGTTGGGTTGTAATGCCGGAGATGATCATCGATGGCACACTAACTGCCACGAACGCCACCGGTGTTGTCGATGATTTTTCAGTTGGAGTTCTAAACTCCCTTACTTTTCTTTGTTGGCGTGTTTGCTAGGTCTGCTTGGCTAGTCAGTCCCATGGATGGCGCAAAAATGTTGTGGCAAAAAATTGACCGGTACCGAACGAGCGTCAATTGGAACCAAACAAGCACGCGAGCAAACCTGCAAAGCACAACACGAGCAAACGGTGATGCACCGGGACCCCCGGAGGGGGCTCCGGTGGGGAGTCTCCGATGCTTAAGTCAGTAAGCAATTTTGAGAGAATATCTAAAAATATTAGATAGTCAGAACTTACCTTCTTCTTCCTTTTCACTTCCATTTTATAGGAATGTATTAACGGATTCGTTCCCTTAATGGGGAGTTTCTAGCTTTTATGAGGAGTTAACAAAATTCATGGGTGATTATTGCCCATAATGAGAGAGTGGGAGAGTGGGTAAATGCCACTTCCTACCTCTCCAAAAGTCATGGGGCGATTTCAAAACTCTCTGGTGGCGACACGTGTCGCTTTCCCACGGGTGTATATTTTTACCCATATCAATACTAAAAAATTTTATACCAAAATCATATGTATTTGAAAAATATTTTTCCTTTTGGCAAAAACAAAAGAGTGCTTTGAACCCCAGCACGCCGCCGGAAACTGTATTGATCGCGCCACCGAAAGTTGTACCTAGACTTCTACGCCACGGCAATCACCAGCGAGAGTGATGGACGGCGAAGGTAACATCTCTTCTCTGAATCATAACTCTTCGCCGCCGAAGGAGGCTGGTTTGTTGGCCCGTTCTACCAAAAAATTCAAACGCCCACATCCTGAATCACCACCCACTCTTAGCTCCATGTCTCCTCTCAATAATGAATCAGCGTCACACATGGATTTCCCTCTGCTGCAACCAACTTCAAGGCCCCCAAGTGATCTTACTCATGTTGTTACATCAGCCATGGTGTCTTTTGTTGATACGTTAGCACGAAGATCAGTTTATATTGGAGAAGATAGCGAGGAAGATGATATTACCGTATTGGAATCCCAGTTGATGAATGTGAATTTGCGATCTGCCAATAACCGAGATGAAAGTGACAATTTTGCAAGGGATGAGTCTTGGCCACGGTTTGAGTTTACACCGGAAGAAATGCGCAGATTGTGGAATCCTTGGGGGAAGGGGCTAATTGTCAAATTGTTGGGATGTTCCATAGGCTTCAAGCTCCTCTATCAACATATGAAGATTCTGTGGAAACTAAAAGGGGAGTTTGAGGCTGTAGACTTGGGTCGAGAATTTTATGTTGTTCGATTCCAATCGTGTGAGGATTACCTTCGCATGCTGCTTGATGGTCCGTGGATAATACTCGGACATTATCTTACTGTTCAGAAATGGAAGCCTCATTTTGCCCTCAGCAAGACGAGATTATACCAATGCTAGCATGGCTTCGTTTCCCTGAACTACCGATTGAGTTCTTTGGCAAAGAACTGTTGATGAGGATGAGGAACAAACTAGGAGTGGCTGTGAAAGCTGATAAACAAACAACAGATTGCTAGAGTATGTGTCGAGCTTGATCTGAAGAAACCTTTGATACCCAACTTCAGGATAAACAATCACCTTCAAGCTGTGGAATATGAAGGATTGTACTCAATCTGTTTTAAATGTGACAAGTATGGTCACAAAGTTTATCCGTGCCCCATTATAAAGCAAGTACCACCAGAAGTAGAACTGTGTCCTAACTAAATGGGCACATCCATGGAAACTAAGACAGAAATGGTAATTGCAGACATATTTGATGTGCAAAGTTCAGAACTGCAAAATCCAATGTATGGGCCGTGGATGATTGTCAAGCCACGGCCGTGGCGCAATAACTTTTAACCAAATCGTGCTCATAATGGAGTTTATTCGAGGACAATAAACTCGAACTATCGTGTGCATAGCTCGAACAAGCCTGTGAGTTGCGAAATTTTAAATAATCATTTGCCAAGTCAGTTACCAGGAAGCTCGGGATCCCGCTTTAATGTGCTAGCCACTGATGTTCTTTTGGATCACTCACCGAATAGCAAGGAAGTAAATGGACAGCTTTCTGGTGGTAGGCTAAAATTAGATACACCAGGATATAGTCAAAAAGCAAATGCCCCAACGCACACAGGTATTATTAAGAAGGGCAAGAGTCATGTCCGCTTGACCAAGCATAATTCGCAGCATGCTCCCAATCCTAAAAGTAACGGTAGCTTGTCTCCCACAGTGACATATGCCAATAGAGACTATTATGTCCAAGCCTGATTCAATAGCTAATGTTGCTCCCTTCAATCCAACTAATTCTAATGTTTTAATAACTACATCGTCTAATTTCACATTTGTAGCGGGGGCATCTTCCTAGCCTTGGCAGCTACCCTTTCTACCTACCAGTTCTTCAAAACTACTACCTCTATTCATCCTTAACTGCCCTCAGCCTGAGACTGCATTTCTTAACCAACCCCCAGATGGTGGTAATCGGGCTTCTTCCGTACCACAGAAAAATGATCAGCAACGAACATTCATCAGAGATGAAGGCCAACCTTTAGACAATTATGCAAAAGGTGATAATCTCCAGGTAAGTCTGGACAAGGATATGGGGACGAGTACCATGGATCATCTGCCCTGGTATTAGAGACTGGTATATCATTATTTTTGTGAATTTTTCCATGAAGTTTATGCTGTGGAATTGTGATGGAGCTGGGAACAGTAGATTTCTACAAAATCTGGTTAATTTGGTTCGATTGCATGATCCAGTAGTTTTTGTTCTTTTAGAAGTTCGTGTTTCTGGCAATCAACATGATGTGATAGCCTGCCGCACGAGGTTTAAGAATGTACACAGTGTGGAGGCTAGAGGATTCTCTGGTGGTATATGGCTCTTTTGAAAAAATAACCGAATCAATATTGAAATTTTGCCATCTTCTAACAAGTGTCTTAATGTTTTAGTGAAACAAGCACCGGACACAATATGGCCTTTTTTCGCTGTGTACGCTACTCCTAATCATGCGGCTACAGTAGAGCTATGGGATTACCTAGCCAACCTGTCGACCAACATTGGAATTCCATGGTTGGTAGCCGGAGACTTTAATGATATCCTGTCCGAGAATGAGAAGTGGGGAGGCTCTCCAGGAGATTTACGTCACTGTAGTAGGTTCGCTGGTAATATTAAGCGGTGTGAATTGCTGGATTTAGGATTTGAAGGTCCTCCATTTATGTGGTTTTGACATAGAAGTGGGCACTGCATTTTGAAGGAGCGTCTGTATCAAGGTCTCTATAGCAAGTCTTGGCGCTCTTTATATCCGGAAGTTGTTGTGAAACACTTGATGCGCACATATTGAGATCACTGCCCAATCATGATTAACATAGAAGGGATTCCTCCGCCATCACTTATACACTGACCGTTTTGTTTTGAAGCTGCTTGGTTGTTCCACCCTGACTTTGGTAGATATGTGAAGGAGAATTGGAACTACAAACATCCTGATTTGATGGAAATTATAATCAACTTTACTGAAGCTGCTAAAGTATGGAATGAGCACATCGTCGGTAACATTTTCCGTAATAAAGGATTCTTTTGGCCCGCATTTTTGGCATTCAATGTGTACTTCAGTATAAACAATCACGATTTCTGGAGGATTTGGAGAGACAACTCATGTGGGAGTTTAACCAAGTTTTATTACAGGAAGAAGTATTTTGGTTCTAGAAATCTCGCTCAAACTGGCTTTGGTTCGGTGATCTCATTACATCATATTTTCATACAACAACATTGATTCAACATCAGCGTAATCCTATTGTTTCTCTCCGTGGTAGTACTGGCAAATAGTGTAGTGTCCTAAATAGCTCAAACTCGTGGAAATTGAACACTTTCGCAATCTTTATACAGCTCCACCTGATAACCTGTTTGATCTCGGCAGTCTAAGTTTGTTCCCTTATATCCCTACGTCTTCTCACACTGTATTTTTAGAACCCATTGTGATGGAGGAAGTTAAACGTGCTACATTTAGTATGAAGCCGCGTAAGTCACCGAGTCCTGATGGATTACAGCCCATTTTCTTCCAACGCTTTTGGGATGTGGTTGGTTCGACTATAACTCGTTCAGTCCAGAGTGCATTTGAAAATGGCTTTCTCCCTCCAGGTACTAATGAGACGATTATCTCAATTAACATAACAAGATAATTCTGAAATGCTATCACATTTTTGGCCTATTTCTTTATGCAATGTCATTGTGAAGATAATATCGAAGGTTTTGGTGAATCGGCTGCGCCCTTTCCTTGATAAATGGATAGAAAGTTTCATTCCAGGCTACCAAGCCAGCGATAAAATTGTAATGGTTCAAGAACTTCTCATACGATTCGACGAATGAAAGGAAAGAAGGGTGGCATGGTTTTGAAGCTAGATCTGAAGAAATCATATGATAGAGTGAGCTGAAGATTTTTGGAAGACACTCTAATAGTGATGGGCTGCCTCAAAATTGGATCTCGCTTATAATAAATTGTACCACCTAAACCGCTTCTCTTTGTTATGGAACCGTGAATGCACTGAATCATTTTCTTCGTCTCGTGGCCTGCGCCAAGGAGACCCTTTTATCACCATACCTCTTTGTGTTCAGTATGGAACGGCTCACGCATTTGATAAATGTGAATGTGTCAAGAAAGGACTGGAAACCTGTTAAGGCAGCAAGAGGTGGTCCAGCAATCTCTCATTTATTTTTCTCTGATGACCTATTGCTCTTTGCCGAGGCATCTACCGAGCAAGCCTTAGTCATCAAGGAAGTTATGGACACATTTTGTGAAGCATCGGGTCAGAATGTCAACCTCACTAAATCAAAGCTGTACATTTCACCCAACATCCCACACCGTACAGCGCGCGCGGGCCATCAACTTGATGAGTGGCATTCCTCTCACTTCCAATCTTGGCCGATATCTTGGCATTCCATTATTACATGAACATGCGCGAAAAAACACATACAACTAGTTACTTGAAAAAGTTCAAAAACGTCTATCGGGTTGGAAAGCATCATGCTTATCGTTAGAGGGCAAAGCGACACTTGTACAAGCTATAACCTCAACCATCCCTTCTTATGCAATGCAAACTACCAATATACCTAGGAGCATTTGCAAAGCTATTGATTGATGCAACAAATGATTTTTATGGAGCGGAACACCGGATAAAGGTAAGCTACATCTTGTAAAGTGGGACACGGCTTGTCAAAACAAAAGCCAAAGTGGTTTAGGTTTTCGTAAAATGGCCAGTGTAAATAGTGACTTGTTGGCCAAACTGGGTTGGCATGTTCTAAATCATAACGGTGCACTATGGTCTCAGGTGCTTTACGCTAATATATGAAGAATGGAAAAAGTCTTTGGAGTTTATTTAATGCAGGTGCTTCATATACTTGGCGTAGTATTTTACAAGGGGTAGATGTGCTTAGAAAGGGGTAGGATGGAAGATCGGCAATGGTGTGTCGGTGAAGTTTTGGAGCGACATATGGGTATCTGAGAAACCTCTGTTTGAATTAGTCATGATCGAGGTCCATGTTGAGTAGTTTACAAGAAGTGTTTGAGACTACTGGTTGGAGGATATATTTGATAGGAATTGGGATTTATTACGACAATATCTCCCAGGTACAATCCTAACGTTGTTGTGTTCAATAATTTTACGTGTCGAGGAAAGTAATATTGATAGAATAATTTGGAAACCATCCTCTAATGGAAAGTTCTCTATCTGTTCGGCTCATGATATAATAACCCAGACTTTAAATAATGGGGAGATTATAGGTTGGAAACAACTGTGGTCTTCTCCAGCCCACCCTAGAGCTAAACATTTTGCATGGTTGGTTTGCCATATCCGAATCCCTACAAATGAGTTGAAAACCAAGCTTAGTAGTGCTGATGATGATAACTGCCCCATATGCACTTTAGCTGTTGAGTCCACGTTGCATGCCCTTAGAGATTGTGCTCATGTGAAGAAATTGTGGAGAACTTTAATCAAGCCTAGTAATTGGGCAGTCTTTTTTGCACTAAATCTAGTAGAATGGATTGATTTGAAACTTTAGTATAATGAAATAGCATTAGTAGCACGGACTGAATGGTCTTTCTTATTCATTGAAGTCATGCACTCCATCTGGTATTGGCGGAACAAGATTGCTCATGGGTGAACAACTATGATCCCGCCAAAGTTAACGCATGTTATGTTGCAACGTATTCAGGAGAATTTCAGCTTTCAATCACAAGTATCAAGAAAAGGTGGGCAGGCTCCCAATTTACTTAGTTGGAATCCACCTAACATTGGGTGGGTTAAGTTAAATGTTGACGGGGCTGCTCAAATCAGTGCAGGTTTAGCAAGGGTAGCAGGATTATGTCGAGATCACTGTGGCAATTGGATATTTGGGTTTTATGCAAAAACTGGGAACTATAAATAGTAGACGAGCTGAATTATGGGCAATATGGGGTGGACTAGAGGTTATTTGGATACGTGGATTCCGTAAGGTTGTTATTGTATCAGATGCTTCGGAAGCTTTAGCATTTATTTCGGAATGTCGTCTATCATTCGTATGGCGAGAGATTAATACTTGTGTTGATTTGCTAGCCAAGGCTAGCAAATCAACGAGTACAGAACTATGCATTTTAGAGTCTCCTCCAGAGTTCCTCTTGTCAGATCTTCAGTTGGATTCAGAAGGCCGCCATTGTTGCCGTAGAAGTGTTTCTTAGCCTTTGGTTTTCATTTGTACCAATATATATATATATATATATATATATATATATATATATATATATATATATATATATTTCCTTTTCGTACTTTATGAGAGATAGATAAACACAAAAAAGAGTTATGAATCGTGTTTAGGATTGGAGTGACAATTTAATGTAAAAGAGCAACAAAACTGAAACAGAAATGAAGCACTTCTGTTTGTACGATTTTAGAGAAAAGTTCGATGTAATAATTTACACAATTTTCAAAATTTTTAGAAGACGATAACGAAAGATAATAATAATAATGTATTGAAAGATCATGCAATTACGGTCTCATACGTGTTTGAGTGAAAAAAGTGTCAAATGGATAAGGCCTTTGTTCACTTTTAGTTTATTGTATACTTATACATGTACAAAGGAACCAAATGAACTAATATCTTGTGTCTGTTTAATTTGCCATGGATTTTACATTAAGATTTGTGAAATTCAATGGGCAAGACATGAATCTAATTATATGGAGAAATAGCTATTTCTCCGCCACTCATGTAACCGTCCACTTGTGATCCTGAATGGCTCAGATTATCCTTTTTTTTTATTCTAACTAGCTTAACCGCTACTATTTGTAGCGGTTAGAAAAATTTCCTAATTTGCCTCTCGCCCCCCCCCCCCCCCCCCAATACAGGAAAATCTCGTGTAACCGCTGGTAAGTGTAGCGGTTAACCACTACACTTAACAGCAGTTACACGAGCAAACACTTCTTTCCCTATTTCAGTCATTCTCTCCATTTCGCTCATTCTCTCTCTGTCCTTTTCTGTAACCCATTCCCTTTCCCCATTTCACTCCTTCAATCTCTCTCTCTCTCTCCCTCTCTCCCTGTGTGTGTGTGTAATTCTGTTCGATTGTAACTGATGGAATCTATACTATATATAATAGGATTCGATTGACAGCTTGAATGAGTAGTAAACTCTCAATCCTATTTTCTCAAAACTTTTAATTTTATTAAGTAAAGAAAATAATGTGTCAACCTCTGTGATTAGATACTCACCTTTTGAAAACTTCCTGTGCCCACTATTCCTAAAAAGCCTCTTTCCAGTTTCCCCACGTCTTCCTAAAAACCTCTATCCCCACGTCTAAATACACTTTTCTTATCTTCCTAAAACCCCTCTGTCCCCACGCCCAAATACATTTTTCTTATCTTCCTAAAACCCCTCTGTCCCCACGCCCAAATACATTTTTCTTATCTTCCTATGCTCCTCCCTTTTTCTCTCCATTTACACACGGTTCTAAAATCCCAATTCACAATCGAAATCATCGGCCAGATCAAATACATTGGTGGACGATCTTCCTGGCTAGCAGCTAGCTTGGGCTCGTGGCAGAGAGGGAGAGGAAGACGACCTTGAAGCCGGCGAGAGAGGGGAGGAAAAAGTGCGGGAGAGGTAGAGGGCGGAGAGGACGACGAAGCAGAGATCTGGGTGGGAAGAGACAAAGGTGTCTTAGAGCAAGCGGCAGAGGGCCTCTACCACCCAGCAAAAAACTGTGGCCGCAACAACTCGGGAGCAATTTAAAGCGTAACAGATGTTTGCTGATTTGTCTCTATATAATCTTCTGGGTATCTATCATCTATCATATATATATTTGGATTCGATTGGTATTCTCTTTGTCTACGAAACTGCAAATCTATTTTTCTAGAATTTTTGAATTTTCCTTGCCAACTATAATTAGGTGTAAAAACTTTATTGGCTAGAAGAATAAGAATAAACCGCTCTACCCTAAGTTTTAGCCCCATGAGTCCATGACCTCCTTTCTTTCGGTAGAAACGACAGTTGATGTTTTCCATTCCTTCTCAATAACTGCCTCCTCTCTCAAATTGCTTTCAACCACGATTCCTTCTCAAAATGGTCTCAATTCATCCTGCCCTGGCATTTGAAGGATTGCATACAACTAATAATTGAGCAATTGTCATCAGGTATGATGCTGTAATTCTAATTTTGTTTCCATTTTTTTAATCCACCAACCATTTGCTACCAATAATCCTGAGCAGTTACATATCCTTTCTATTCTTAGCAGAGTGTAGGGAGGGATCGGTTGCCGTCCGACTGGAGGTTGCCATATGTGACGGCCCTGTAGTACTTGGAGCGGTTGTGGAAGCGTTAAAAGGTGTTGGGTAGGGATTTTGGGGGGTGGTTAAGGGGGCGGTTTGTGTGGAAGGGTGTGAACAGTTTGTCGCCACTCGCCAATGTCGATGGACTGGTCGCCGTCGAACTGGAGCAGACCAGATTTTCGGTGGTGTGGGGTGGGAGGTGGGGTACGAGGCTGGGGTGAGGAAAGGTGTTAAAGAGTAGGTGTTGTCGTGTCTTCATATATTGAATGCCGAACAACGGTAGCCGTATAGCCAGAGGACGTGGGATTTTGGGGGAATTAGGGGCGGAGGGGTGGGGTGTAAAAGTGTGTCTCTGTGTAGGTGTTCGCGGGGGGGGGGGGGGGGTGGAGAGATCTGTGTATGTCATGCGTGAATGTGTGTGTGTCTCTTTGTAGGTTAGTTGGTGGGTGTCGTCTGTGTGGATGTAACTATGTGTGTTGGTGTCTGAATGACTGTTTATCTGTTTGGGTGGGTGGGTTGATGTCATTTTTCCGTCTGCGTCGTGGTTGTGTGTGTGTATGGCCTGTGGGATGTAGGGTGGGCAGGTGTGCATGTTGGTGTACTGTCTGTGTGCGTCCTGAATTGGTTTGCATGTCGACTGTGTTCGTCTGGGATGGGGCGGTCTATCATGAAAGCCCATCTCATTTGTAACCAATTCGGTTTTCCCTTGCTTTTGTTTAAATGCCGGTGCATCCCTGTTCTTTGTCTTGCCGCCAATGGACTGAATGGAGCCATGCATGCCCTAATTATACCACCGAATGAAGAAAACAAGTGGAGCTTTTGTTCTAATTATTTTCTTTGACATATTTGACAAATATACTAAGTTATATTGTCCTTTCCGATCCCGATCCATTTTGTCTCCTATATTTTATTGTGTTTATTTGCTTTCTCTCCTAAATACACTTTGTACCTATTTATGAATTGTTACAAGTTAAGTGCTCCTTCAATTTAAGTTACATATCCTACATTGTGAAATCCTGTTATCTCCATAATTTTAGTTTTCCGTTGACAAAATTTGTAGATTCTTACAAGGTACATTGGTTGCATTTGGTGGCATTTTCATTAATTACTATTAAAAACATCAATTACTATTAAAAACATCAATTACACGACAATATTTCTTTAGTAAGTGCTATGTGTGTACAACCCCCCCCCCCCCCCCTTTAATTCTTTTACTATGGCTATGATAAGGCTTACGTCTACGTCTTCTTCATGAATGATATTACAAACTAATGATTTTCTTCCACCCATGACTTGCCAATAGTTATTTTAAGTAAGTATGTATGTATTACTTCAATGTGGACTTTAGTTTGAGCGGTCATTCTTTTTGCTATTTATATTATAAAAATATAACAAAGCTTAGTAAAACCATAAGAAAGGATCTTATGGTTAGCAACATTTGTAAAAGTATTTAGCAAATATTTGAGCAATGTCGCAAAATTCACTATTAAAGATTTTTTGATTTTTTGACAACCGATCCTAAACATATATTATGTCATTAGGATAGGATATTGAGCCCCGTTCTTCTATCACTAATATTACTGACATTTTCTCACGAGGTTGTTAGGCATGTTGTTTATCGCTAATCTCACTGCATTTCATAGTATTTTGTGTTTTCTAAGGGAATCTTCAAGAAATATATGGCTACTAGCCGACAAGGTATTGTGCAACTTTATTAAAATACTTTTATTTATGTAATGAGGGATTGAGATAAGAACCTTTACATTGTGAAAGTCAGGTTTCAAAAGTACTCATGTTCAAAGCTTAAAAACTTGATGACAAAGTTGTGAAGAATTCTTTAGTCGAATTTTTATAACCATATGTTATTTTAGAGTGGCCCAAGACCCTTTAAACTAGTCCACTCGGACATCTCATCTCTGATGACCAAAATATAAAAAAATTTCATCTCATATGATACAAGAAATTAGGATAAAAAAAAAGGCAGTGGAGGCTAAATCTTTACCTATTTTTCACTAAAAATAAAAAAACAAAAGCATCTCATGTGACCAATGTCTTTGAACTAGCCATAATTTATATAAAAATGTTCTCCTTTTGACATTTTGTTAACTTACTCTTAAGGTTTGATTATCTGATTCTTAGCACTGAGTTTTACGGAAAGAAGTCTTCAAGAAACTTAATATTAATATAACAACCTTAATATCCTCGAACTAAAAATCTGAAAGAAGTTATCGTGAAAGCCCTGAAACTTCATAACAAAGTAATAAAGTATTATTTCAAGTCAATTTTAAAGATCAATGCGTCACTGATACTTCTTTCAGCAAACTAATGAGTATGAGTTTGGTTAAATAAAAATGTCAGTTAGTCTCGCTCAGAAAGAAATAATTATCGTGTTGTCATTTATACCCCTACATTCTAAATAAATAGTCTTTGCAAATTTTGTTAATTTCTGAACTTTGACAAACGATTGCATAACTCGGGATTTTAGCTAAACGTATTGTCGAGATTTTATGCTTCTACCTTAAAATTTTGAATCCTATTAAAATATTATCTTATAAAATGGAGGACATAAATGACTCATGAATTAGTCAAAGGGTGAGTGAAGTAAGAAGGGCATTGAGTAATAACATCAAGATCCCAAGTTCGATTTTACATCCTGACAGGCAATATAAATTATAATTCTGATTCTCCAACAAAAAAAAACCCGTGCTGGGTTTTTAGCTAGTTCTACAAAAAGAGAAATGAAGAACAAGAACTCTCCTCATTTCCATTGAACAAACATCCATGCAGAGTATAATTTGTCAATTCAAAATTAAATCTAATAATCTCAAATTTCATCCATCACAAAATCCAATTGCATATCAATTACACCTAAAATCAACCAAACACATACATCAAAACTGAAAAATGATATCAAATACAAAGGAAACTAATTGCTTATTGGAAAAATTGCAACAGATCTAAAAAAAGAAGGGTAGATGCGGCGGTCGGAGATTGTGGGGGCAGTGGCTGCAGATGTGGTGGCGCCATGACGGCAGCATGGGTTATGGGCAGAGGCGACGCCAGCAATATGGGCTAAGAGAAGTGCGGTGGCGATAGCGAGGGGCAGGGCAATGGGCAGATGCGGTGATGATGGTGGGCGATGGACAGATCTGACGACGGTGACACGGCGAAGTGCAGCTACAGCGGCGTGATCTTCCTGAAGTGACGACGGCGATGCACGATGGTGGTGTCGGTAGCTTCATCGTTTACGGGGTCGGCATCGTATCATTCTTTATGGTTGATCACCTGAAATCACTACCATCCTACAAAATCAGAATCGCCATCAACCACAAATACCGTACATAACAACCACCTCCACACCGCCAACTCCACCACCGCCGACAACCAGAGCCACCATCGAATCTCATCCATCACTAACCATCCCCACTGCATTCACCCACCGACCTGTGACTTCTAGAATTCCAGAGAGAGAGGAAAGAGAAGATAAGCCCACTGCCCACACCTACCACCGTCAGGTAAACAGCCACCCACCACCGCCCATACCCCACGATCATCTCTATCACCAAGATCTACACTAGATCTGAGTCAAACCCACCGAGATGAGGGTGGTTTTGGCCCAGATCTGGAGTGGACCTCGATGGTCGCGATGCCGATGGACGGCGTGAAGAACGGTCTAATGTGATGCCGATGCGAAGAGATAGAGAGAGGGAGGGAGAGGCAGCTTCGCTTGCAGCCCCTTGCAGAGGATGCAAACCTAGCGGCGAAGAGAGAGAGGGAGGGAGTGGCACAGAGAAAGGTCTAAAGAGAGGAGGAAGGGCTTAGGGGCAGAGGTGGAATTATTGGCAAAAGTGCTAACCGCTACAAAGTGTAGCGATTACGTGACATGTTTAAAAAAAAAAAAAAGTCATCTCGGCCGTCCATTGCACAAAGTGGATGGCGATATGGCAGTTGGAGAAAATTTTATTTCTCTACCGGTAGATAGGGGTCGACTTATATATATATAAGCCAAAACTGAGAGAAAGTGATTACGTCAAAGCCTACGTGGACACTCTCCTAGCTCGATATGTAGACTTTTCCTATTTTAACTTTTTTAAAGTTCTGACCTTGAATATCCTCTCTCTGTCTCTCTCTCAAGACAATCTACAATATAGAAACCTAAATTTTGGCTATTATTATCTTCACGTCCGAAATATCTAATCTTATTGAGGAAAGAATTTCAACCTAAGTAATTATATTCTTATTCAAATTCTTTAAATGTTTACTTAAATATCCCTTTCCTTTTTGCATTACGTTATGGCAATCTAACTTCGAAAATGGATTTTGAAAAATTCTGGATTACATTCCTTTGTGGGACCTTACATAACATAAATAAATAAGTGTGCACTTAGTCAATGAAAGGACAAAAAAAGGGTACCATGTTCAGAGGTTATAGTCACTAATCCTATTTAAAATTCCAAAATTAACTGTAAGAATAAAATAATAAGGTGACCTTACCCTTCCTTAATTTGATAAAATAACTTTTACAAACTCAGAATCCGTAAAATAGATTTTCAAAAAGTTTAAACCTACTAATCCTATTTCAAGTTCCAAAACTATCTCTCACAATATGATAATAAGTTGACCATAGCCTCCCTTGGGATAATCTCATTTTATGAACTTTAAAATTTGACAATTATCTATATGGCGAGTCTCTCTCTATTACAAATCCCTGTCGCTTTTATTTATCTCATTAGGATTTGTGGTTACTTGATTATACGTTTCTTCCATTTCAACCAAAATAATCCCTCAAATCCCACAATTAAGTGCAATATTTAAGCATCTAAATCATGATCAAATCCAATTCAAAATCGGCAATTACATTTCACCTTTTGTTTCTCTTAATCTTTCATATTTCTCAGGCAAAAATTTGGTGTTACACATTTTTCTGTTAGGTCTTTGCATTCTATCTTTTTCGTTTTTTTTATCTAATCATCAACTTAAGTTTTAATCTTAGATGTTTATATTAGGTGACCATTATATGGATTCCATCTCTGTGTTCCATCCTTTGTCAAAAAATTTCGTACCTTGCATTTTATTATTTTATTTGTATAATTTATTTGACCATGGTTGCTCCCGTATGCAACGCGCGAAATCAAAACTAGTAAATAAATTATACGTTGATAACAATTCAGATGTTTTTGTGATCAAAAAATTTCTTTTGTATTCTTAGAATGATGAATGATATTGATATTGAAGTGCACTTAAAAATAAGACGAAGTATGAAATAAAGTATTTGAAAAGTGAAGTATGCAATGAGTAATCAAATATTTCACATAAAATAAGAAATTTTCTTTATTTTGTAGTAGTGGAGGTGAAATTTTATTTTGAACATGAAAGAGCTTAAGAAATAAACATTCAAGAAACCATAAACAAAACTATTTATGTTTTCTGTTTGTTCACTTACTAACAGTGGTTGTTCTTCCAATTAAAAAAAAAAGCTTATCAGTGTTAGAATTGACCAAGTGCACTACAAGAAACTAGGTCTTTAGAAAGCAGTAGCCGCGGTTGTTAAATAGCATGTTGTGGTCACTAAATGAGATTAGCAACCAGAAATGGAGGTTGCTATAGACCAGGTCTCCAAGTCCTAGTGACAGTAAGGAAAGTTAGCTCCAACTTTGATGGACTCCTATCCTACCAGTCCGAGCTGACGAGCTTTTTTAGGCCTTTCAAAGTCTCTCTAGCTCCAAATAAAATAGAGTTCTCTTTATATAGAGATATTATTGTAATCCAATAGCCAAGATCTCATGGCTGTTACGACAACCAACACGTGGCGACAATCAATCGCCACACTAGGGGGATAAGTTTACCCTTAAACCCCTTGATAGAAACTTTGAGAAAGCCAAGTGGACACGATACTCCACTCGAATCCTCTATAAAGCCTCTACCTCTACTCGCCCAGTCGAGTAGATGAGCTGTACTCGAGGTCTAAGCCTTAGCTCGTAAAATCAAGCAGACGAGCGCATTAGACCCATGCTTTTACTCTAGATGAGTAGATGAGCGCCTTTGGTCTTAGCCTCTGTCGAGCAAACGAGCGCACAGACCTATGCCTCTGCTCTAACCGAGTAGACGATCACATTTGGTCTTAGCCTCTGCCGAGCAGACAAGTGCACAGACCCATGCATCTGCTCTAGTCTAGTAGACGAGCGTATTTAATTGAAGCCTCTGCTGAGTAGACGAACGCACAGACCCATGCCTCTGCTCTAACTGAGTAGACGAGTGCCTTTGGTCTTAGCCTCTGCCGAGCAGACGAGCACACAGACCCATGCCTCTACTCTGGCTGAGTAGACGAGCGCCTTTGGTCTCAGCCTTTACCGAGTAGACGAGCACACAGACCCATGCATCTGCTCTAACAGAGTAGACGAGCGTATTTGGTCTTAGCATCTGCCAAGTAGACGAGCGCACAGACCCATGCATCTACTATAGTCGAGTAGACGAGTTCTTTTGGTCTTAGCCTCTGCTGAGTAGATAAGAATAATAGACATATGCCTCTAGTCCAGTAGACGAGATCCTTTGGTCTTAGCCTCTGCTGAGCAGACGAGCACATTAGACCCATGCATCTACTCTAGCCAAGCAGACAAGAACATTAGACCCGTTTTGCCTTTACTCCCCCAACTGAGTAGACGAGCTTCATTTGAGGTCTAAGCCTCTGCTCGCAAAGCTGAGCAGATGATCACATTAGACCCTTTTGCCTCTATTTGCCCAACAGAGTAGGCGAACTCCATTCGAGGTCTAAGCCTCTGCTCGTAAAGCCGAGCAGATGAGCACATTAGACCCTTTTGCCTCTACTCGCCCAACCAAGTAGGCAAACTCCATTCGAGGTCTAAGCCTCTACTGGCAAAGCCGAGCTGACGAGCACATTAGACCCCTCTGACTATACTCGCCCAGTCGAGTATACAAGCTCCCTCTGAGGTCAGTCCTCTGTTCTCGCGAATCTGAACAAACAAGCACCTTTAGAGCCTCACCAAGCCAAGCACACGAGCATCTTTGAAGCCTCTGCTCCCCAGGCCGAGCAGAAGAGCACATTAGAGCCTTTCAATCTCTCTACTCACCAAGCCAAGCACATAGAGTTGTCAAACGGGCCGGGCGGCCCGCGGCCCGGCCCGACCCAGCCCGAAAAAAGCCCGGGCCGGCCCGGAGGAATTGGGCTTAGGGCCTGGGCTTGGACCAGGCCAAAAAAATCTGGGGAAAAGCCCGGGCCAGGCCCGGCCCGGTTTTGGCCCGGCCCTGGCCCGGTTCCAGCTCGGTTCTAGGCCCGGTTCCGGCCCCACCTGTTTGAATTTTTTGTTTTCCCCCCTTTCTCTCCCCCTTTTCCTCCAACGGATATATTCCCCCAAAATTCCACTTTTACCCCCCCAACAGCAATATAACGGCTAGTTATGTGTTCAGATTTTATTAATAAAGATCACCAAGAAGAGTAAGAAAAGATTTAACATATAGCAAAAAATAAAATGAGAGACAAATAAATATATCTATACATACATACATATATATGAATATTACATATAATGAAATAAAATGATAAAAATTAGATTTGTCAAAATTTGAAAATTGGACATGCCTAAAGATGAAATTTAAAATTGAATAACAAGAAAATTTAAAAAAAAAATTAAAATAAAAAAGGGCCCGGGCTGGCCCAAGCCCGGCCCTAGAAATTGGGCCTAGGGCCAGGGCTTGGACCGGGCCTAGCATTTCTCCTCAGCCGGCCCAGCCCGGATGGCTGCCTCCCTGGCCCGGCCCCGGCCCGGTTTCGCTTCAAGCCCGATGGACCCGGGCCGAGAGGCCCAAGCCCGGCCCGTTTGACATCTCTACAAGCACACGAGCATCTTTAAAGCCTCTAAGCCTCTGCTCCCCAGGCCGAGCACATTATAGCCTCTCAATCTCTCTGCTCACCAAGCCAATCATACGAGCATCTTTAGAGCCTCTAAGCCTCTGCTCGCTAGGCCGAGCAGATGAGCACATTAGTCTCAGTCTCTCTGCTTGCCCAGTCGAACAGATGAGTGCCTTTAGAACCTCTAAGCCTCTGCTCGCTAGGCTAAGTAGACGAGTATATTAGAGTCATCTCGCGAAGACAAGCAGACGAGTGCCTTCAGAGTCTTCTAAGCCTCTGCTCGCTAGGTCAAGGCGACTAGCACATTAGTCTATCTCTGCTCGCGCAACCCAATAGATGAGCTCCTTTAAGACTCTACTCGAGCAGCTGAGCATATGACTACATCCATGCTCTCTACTCAGCCAGCTGAGTAGACGAGCACGTTTAAGGCCTTTACTCTGCCAAGTAGGCAAGCCCTTCTAAGCCTGTATTTGGTAGGTCGGGTAGATAAGCCCGCCTTTGACAAACTAAAAGTTTCTGCACTCTACCAATGAGTGAGAGATATCACTTTTTGTTTAAATTCCTAATGTGGAGCATCCCTTAATAAAGTCTAAAATTCGATGCTAAATCAATTATCTAGCTTCCACATTCTTTCTCAGAAAGAACATGGAATGAGGGGCAAATGATATGGGTAAAAATATACACTCGTGGGAAAGCGACACGTGTCGCCACCAGAGAGTTTTGAAACCGCCCCATGACACTTGGAGAGGTGGGAAGTGGCATTTACTCCCTCTCCCACTCTCTCATTATGGGCAATAATCACCCATGAATTTTGTTAACTCCTCATAAAAGTTAGAAACTCCCCATTAAAGGAACGAACCCTTTAATACATTCCTATAAAATGGAAGTGAAAATGAAGAAGAAGGTAAGTTCTGACTATCTGATATTTTTAGATATTCTCTCAAAATTGCTTACTGACTTAAGCATCGGAGACTACCCGCCGGAGCCCCCTCCGGGGGTCCCGGCTGTCACCGTTTACTCATGTTGTGCTTTGCAGGTCTGTTCGCATGCTCGTTCGGTTCCAACCAACGCTCGTTCGGTACCGGTCAATTTTTGGCCACAACAAGTATCATAGTTAATCAAATTTCGTGAATCTTACTGATAAGTTGATTAAAAAATAAATATAACCAACCAATGCCTTGCCTTAGTTGTTGGCTAATTAAAAGAAGAAACTGAAGAAGCCGGATAAGAGGTAACCTACTTAACTTTTAGATGTGTCAATCATTGTTGCTCAGCGTAACTGAGTTCCCAACCTATTCTGGTCGCACCCAAAGGCCCACTGGGGGTCCCATTTTGCATGACACGTCCGCACAAGCAACATGCAATATTCAACGATTCCAACCAGTCAAAGGTGCAAGCTCAAGTCACGTGCACTTCTCACTTTTTTACGTGACTTTGTCACCAAGAAACTCATCCTTGCGTGACTGCTC
Organism: Escallonia herrerae; assembly: GCA_033070095.1. NCBI lineage: Eukaryota > Viridiplantae > Streptophyta > Magnoliopsida > Escalloniales > Escalloniaceae > Escallonia > Escallonia herrerae. The sequence continues at coordinate 406,266 of JAVXUP010000193.1, forward strand.
ATCATGCTTCGACCGTCGCACTTCGCCTGTCGGTGCACCTTGGAATCTACCGAAGGAAGTTGGCCTTGGCCTCCCCCTTGGGGTCGGCCTCGGCCTTCCTCTGGGGTTGGCCTCGGCCTTCCTCTGGGGTTGGCCTCGGCCTTCCCCCAAAGGGTTGGCCTTTGGCTTCTATACTTAGCATCTTCACTACTCTTCAAGGGGTCGGACGTCACTCTGTGACCCCTGTCGCCCGGACGCCATTCCATGACCCCCCGTCGCCCGGACGTCACTCCGCGACCCCCGTCATTCTACACTCTGCGGTGCCCATACACCACGCTGCTAATACAGCCGTGCCCCCGGGCTCCCTGTCACATTACAGTGCCCTCGACACTATACTCACTCCGTCGTGCCCATGCCGCGCTCCACTAACACAGACGTGCTCCTCGGCACCTTACTCACTCCGTCGCGCCCATGCGCCGTGCCACTGATACAGTCGTGCCCCCAGGCTCCCTGTCACACTACAGTGCCCTCGGTACCATACACACTCCGTCGTGCCCATGCGTTGCGCCATCTCCATGACATGTGCCCTGGGCACCATACACACTCCGCCGTGCCTATGCACTGGGCCACTGATACGGTCGGGCCCCCTGGCTCCCTGTCACACTACAGTGCCCTTGGCACCATACGTACTCCGTCGTGCCACTAACACAGACGTGCCCCCGGCACCTTACTCACTTCGCCGCGCCCATGCACCGCGCCACTAACACAGTTGTGCCCCCTGGCTCTCTATCACACTACCATGCTCCTTGCATCAGTCCATCCTTTCACCACACCATGCGCACCTTGCCTTGGTCGTGGAACATGATTCGACCCACTCTCCAGAGTGTGTAGTATCCTGCGGGGATAGGTGACTCCTCCGGGACACTATCTCCACCAGGGTGTCTTCATGACTGGCCTACGTACTCCGGCACTTGGGGCTTCCGTCGGCACTTCTAGAGACTATGACCCCCGGGTCACTCCGAGACGTGAGCAGGTCTTCGGAGGGCATTGTACCTAGTCCACCTGATAGCTAGGCGTCGGGTCTTCCCTACTGCTGCCAGGCCTGTGAGACTTTGCAAGGGCTTGGATTGGTGGCTAGATCAAGGGGGTTCTCTGGCCACACCGACGCTGTGGGATCCAGTCTTTCCAGAGAGACAGAACGACGTTGTGCGGGCAGGCTGGGTGAATATGCGATTCAACAGTCTGTGGAGCACCAGCAGCTGTGGACCCCTCAGTGACGTGTCACTCCCGGGGAGCACCACGTGTCGCGTGATGACATCATCATCTCAACCTCTATAAATAGAGGTCTTGAGAATTCATTTGAAGGACTTCAGATTTTCAAATTCACGAAACTCTGACATTTTCACTTTCTCACTCTAGAATCCTAGAGAGAAACATACAGGACCCTGACTCTAGACCTAAGCATTGGACTGTGACTGTCCTCATGTATTCACCCAGCGCCATCGCCCTCGCAGCACTGCCAACCTCAGGCTCAGTCTGGGAAGCCCTTTCTCTCTGCCCTTGCTCCACCCTTGTTGTGTCGCACATCAACGCACTTGACATCTGACTCGGACTGCATTCCTTGTGGCACATCCACGTCGACTGCGAACCCACTTTCCTTGGCATCAAAGTGCAACGGTGGAACAATTACTATCTCGAAAACATTCTTTTATTTGATGCATTACTTCAGGAGCGTCTACGTTAGTGTCTTACCTTATTGCATTGAGAAACTATTCTATCCTTTAGAAAGAGCATAATATTTTTGTTTAGCATTTTCCCTTCAAATAAGTTCTCAAGATTTAGATATTAAATCTAATATTTAGCTACAAAAAAAGGACAAAAATTTTTAGCAGTGAAATGTTGCTTTTAGCGACTAAAAGCTGTTGTCAATGACAAATTAACTTCATCCAAAAGATTCTTAAAAAGGTAAACCATAAACCCATAAATGAGGACAATGAAAATTAGGCAGAAACTCATTACTATTTGCTACTATCAGTGTTAACAAAGTCAGTACTTATGGTGGTAAAGCCAACATATATCTCACACAAAAAATTATGCCAAAAAGGATATGTTATAGTACAGCTAATTCCTTCATTTTCGGTCTTCTTTCCAGTTGCTCGGGTGACATTGCCTTCCTCTTGTTAGCGTTAGTGCTAATTCTGGCATTATCATTGTCATCGTCTATGCTCTTAGGATTGTCGTTGTTAGTAAGATGGTCGTCAATTTTTTGAGTGTGAGAATGGTGGCTAAGAGAGCCGAGTAATTGAGACTGCAGCTTCCTAAGATCTGACAGCTTGACAGGTTTCAAGAGAAACTCTTCTGCTCCACCTTCTAAGCACCTATAAGCAAATATGTATATTAGGAAGAAAAAAAAAAGGGAGAAAATCACTTTCACATTATTATTGGTTTAACGTTATAAATGAGCCATTGCGTCCCAAAATATTAATGGAACCTAAAGGTGAAGGAAAAGAAAGATCACATGTTGATTCGGGAAGGTACATTCTCTGATGACATGACCACAACCGGTACATCTTTCCAAGAAGATCCCTGCAGTTGCATTCACCCGTCACAATGGGGAGCATTATATGTTAAAAAAATAACTATTTGTTACTTTGTAATCAGCATGTCAAACATTTTTTTTTCATTGCAGGCAAACCGGGAGAATGGTTTCTTTATTACCTTGACTCTTTTCAGCAAATCATAACCGCTCATTCCGGGCATACTATAGTCTGTCATGATCAAATTGATTTTCGACGGTCGCACCTGATTTTAAGTTCAAAAAACTGAAGTATGTTAGTATACTAAGATTATCGATCCTATTGAGAGATACAGCGTGCCAAAATCAGGGACGTCCATTCATTCCATGCAATCTCACATTTATAACATTTTCTCATGCATTCTAAGAACACTATACAGTTAGGGGTAGATATTGGTCAAATCATGTAATGAAGAGCGAGATCAGTCACCGATTTCCTCCATGATCAATTGAGCCATTGAAAAGTGGAATGTTTGTTTTGAAGCGATAGGAATCCACGTTGTTACAGCTAAAAAATGTTCGACGAAAACATTTTTGTCATACGTCGCTTTCATAACGGTTTAACACTTTTAACAAACAAATTTGAAAACCTAATTTGCTCCTAAATACCTTGGCAATGTAAAAGCGACATTGAACTCATGACCATGAATTCCCTAGATTCTATTGTCCCGTAAGTGACAATTGAACTTGTTCCACGAAGGGTAGCAACCTCTAGCAAAAGGGGTCCTCAGTTGTGTGTTTGGACGTCCCAAAGGCACTTTGACTACAATAATTTTTCAAAAAAGAGACCAAACTTGACAACCCAACATTGCGCTGGTACCGGTAGTTACCGTGGCAACTAACCTTTTCACTTTTTGATCAATTTCACTACTTTGGCATGTTACCTATAAGAGTCCCCAAGGACCAAGTACTCCGAGTGACGTTGAGCACAACCAAATGATCTATGACATTCAAACCCTACATGCATGAAGTTTCAGTCATTAGGTTTAATCTCATAAGTGAATGACAGTGTAATTTACGTAGCTTTTGCCTTTCGTTTCTCAATCAACACACTTGGGATTCATCACCCATTTCTCATACTGAACAATGTCTATATTTCTCTTTCTTTACATAATCATGGAAAATGGCCAAAACATTGTTCGTTCCATTACATGGATATATAATGAATACCCTCTTAGCATTTGCAAGACAAGTTTCAAGAAAGTGGGTGTCTGAGTGTGTGTGTGTGTGAGTGAGTGAGAGAGAGAGAGAGAGAGAGAGGCAGGCGATACGAGATAAATTGGAAACTTCAAAATAATTTTGATAAAAACTGTTATTGCATTCAATCTTACATGAAAGTTTGTACATGTCCCAGTGTTCCTAGTTTTGGGGATATCAAACCAACCTAAATCGAAACAATCCAAGCCTTTTTAAATCGTCTCTATAATAACCCCTTAAAATGTAACTTGATCCATGTGTTGTATCATTCTTTACAGAAAAAGAAATGGACTGGCAAAACTATATATGTACACAGATATAAATTCTTCAAGGTTTCACATGCCCAACCCACCCAAACCAAACCCAATCAAACCAAAACAAGACTCGCACACACAAAAGAAGTAAAGAAAACCTCTCAAGAATAGAAACTTATTAATTGAAAGAAAAAGAAGTATAACCTCTTGTTGTGATGATAAGCACGTCGAAGACGTGCGAGAAAAAGAAGTCGTAGTTGAAGAATCGTTGTCATGCAAACCCAAGTATTCCAAGGCTTTATCCCCAGAATCGACACAAGTCACTGCAAAAGTTAGCCAAACTCAACACGCATTAATTTTTTAAAGTCTAAACTTCCGCAATGACCGTCAATAAGTCATCTTTATACCTTGGTAGGAAGAAACTGTGAGGAGCTTTTCCAAGAGCTTTCTGTCAATAAGACTATCATCCACTGCCAACACATGAAAATGCTGTTGCTTCTTCTGCTTGTTTTTCTGGGTGGTGCCATCAAGATCTGCCACTGCTTTCAGTTCCATCTTCTTGATCAGTTAATACCCTTTTAATTTGCCTTGCTCTGTGTATCAGAAGATGTCCCAGACTGCCTTGTTTATAAAGAGATGGCCAGACAGAAAGAAGGGGGAAGAGAGAGAGAGAGAGGCGTGCTGGGTGGGAGGTGGAGTGGGGGGGGGGGGGGGGGGTATAGTGTCCGTAGGTTGGTTTATAATGAGTAGTTGAGAAGCAAACTGTGCTTGCAGAAGATGTTGTGTTTTTTCCTTTGAGTGATCTCTCCCTAGATTCTCTTTTTAGACTCCGCGTTGGTACAACTACTCTCGTGGGGCATCTCCTCATCCCCTTTCTCTCCCCCTCTCCCAAGAAAATTTGACACGGCAAATTGCTTGCAAAGATTTTCTCGAGATGTGATGTACTCCTTTAGGGAAACTTATTCGTGAGTAAAGTATTTTCTCATTATTGTTAAACCTCTTAAGAACGGTCTTTTATCGTTAAAATTTATTTAACGACAAAATATTTATTCAGGATTCTTTTGCCTGTATTGCAGAAAATCCTGATCTATCACTAAGTTCTTTTTGTAAAGAAATTAAAACAAACCAGCAAGCGCTAGTGAATTCTCACTTATTAGAGCCCATCACAGAATCACAAATGCTTTGAGTCACGCCCTACTGCATAATTCCCTGTACAAAACACGTCAAAATTCGTTCAGGGTGTATAATTTATAATTTGCAAAGTTGGTGATGGCACGGCAGTAGCAGTGACAGTGGCTGCGTGCATAAACTTCCCTCGTGAAGTATCTCTCTCTTTCTCGTGCTTTTTCTTTGTTGAGATTTGGGTTTGACTAGCCAAGGATTTCTTGGATTCATTGCGTAGGAAAAATCCGGAGATCTTTCTTCTCGTTTGGTCTAAATAATGTGATGTTGATCCTGGGGGGAATTGAACCGAATTGACTTTGGAAAAAGTGGTTTAACTAATTAGGATATGTTTAAACAAACATATATGCCCCATGGCCATGATCTTCTTTACCCTGTTCAGTTCTTTTCCCCATCCATTACTTTAATCCTTACACCAGCTTTGCATGTTAAATCTGGATTGAAGCAGATTTTGTCTCAATCTCAACTACCATATTTTTGAATTGACAACATACGATCGCGTAGCCATGCCTTAGCTTGCCACCAGGATTACAGTTTGTCTTCCATCCATTACATCTGATCCTTCGCATGTCTTTAGCTCATCACCGTCACGTGAGATATATATCTTGTGTAGGAACACTTAAATTGGATAATACCCACTCTCTTTGCTCAAGAGACATTAGCTGGCTCTCGTGGCTGTTAGCTAGTGAGACTAGGATTCATTGCTTGAGCAAAATTCTCCTTTTTTGCTATTAAGACGGAGAATTTTTTGTTAAAGAATGATAATAAAGAAGTTTCGTGCTTATGGCCCATACAATGTATAGACGAAAAGGATAAAGTACAACAAAACGACTCCAAAAACAACGCCTAGTGCCAAGAGTGAGATTTTCTCCTTCTGTAGCGGGTGCATATATATCGATCATAGCTAGTTCCAAAAGACGACCGTTTACTATAGATGTAACTCATGTTTGTTTGAAAGTATATTTAGTTTGACAAAGCCGCTGATAATCTAATTTTATTTTTTTATTAAAAGAAAGATTTTATTTGGGAGGAAGATCTATGTGCTTTTTCTGGATAAACAGGCTTATAAATTCTAGGGCCTCCGGCACAATAATGATGAATTCTAAGGCCTGAAAAAGGGAAATTGGGACCACAGTAGAATGTGATGAGCCGAGACTAAGGGGAGCATGGAAATATGTATGGGATTGAGAATCAACCTTTCGTAATTATACTGCTTAAGACATGGTTGGGGGACCAGGGACCCACTTGCAAAATTTTGAAAATCTTTGTGGGTCCTTTTGTAAATATAATCTTTAGTGGGGTCCCAATTTCCTTGGCCTTCCGATCTAAATCTTCGGTTTGTAGAATCTATCCCAGTTGAGGGTGTCCAAAAGCAGAAATATTTTGGATTAACTACACACGGCACTCTGAGATTTACTCTAAACTACACACGGACCCTCCTATCTTTGAAAATTACACTCCGCTCCATTTTTTTGAAAGGTGTTAACAGTGGGATGCAAAAGGACATTTTTACCCTTGTATATTAACTACACAGTATCGTCTTGGATTTTGGAGAGACTGAGATGTCTGGCTCTTCACTCTTGGCTACAGACATCAAGTCAAAATAAATGTTGCAGTCGGGCACCGATCTATAGTCGTCATCGGTTGACTTTTTGTGGGAAAAAGGGGGAGTGTAGATCGCCATCGCCGATAGGCGAATTTTGTTCTGATCGGAGGGAGAGAGAGAGAGAGAGAGAGAGAGAGAGAGAGAGAGAGAGAGATGAAGCATTGGGGACCGGCAATCCTTGTTATTTTCTTGATTCATGAAAATGGAATGAATCTCAAAGTTTTCCGATTGACCAGTGAATTGTCAGGTGATGACACTGGCCGGAATCGGCCATCGGGGACCGGGTATGCTGCCAACAGTAATGATTCCATGGATGTTTTGGAGGTTGCGGCGGGTGGTGCTTCCAATGGAGGGCGACAGTGTCAGGCATGCGGCTTTGGGTTCATCGGGGATGAAGCTGTGCGGTGTTCGGTGTAGCAGTAGTGCGCGAGGGTGTTGGACGGTACTTCCGGTAAGGGGCAAGGCCGGAGAATGAGGGGTGGTTGACCACGAGATGGCACCGAAGATGGCGCCGATGATAAATCCAGCGCGGTGGTCGCCGCTGTTGTGTCGTGGTGTACACTGTAGGAGACGCCGAAGCCCAAGGCGTGCAAGAAGCTCCCCAAGGAGGTCGGCTCCGCTGCTGCCAGAGACAAAAAGAAGAAGAGGTCCAAGAAGTCTGTCGAGACCTACAAGATCTACATCTTCAAGGTCTTGAAGCAAGTCCACCCAGACATAGGGATCTCGAGCATGGCCATGGGGATAATGAACAGCTTCATCAACGGTATCTTCGAGAAGCTGGCCCAGGAGTCTTTTAGGCTCGCCAAGTACAACGAGAAGCCCACCATCACCTCCCGCGAGATCCAGACCGCTGTTAGGCTTGTGCTTCCTGGTGAATTGGCCAAGCACGCCGTTTCTGAGGGGACCGAGGCGGTGACCAAGTTTACGCCGTTCCTGGTGAATCCTCAAAGGTTGATGATTTTTCAAGAAAGGGAGGGCAGTTTGGGGATGAAAAATTCAAAAAGCAAGGTGTCAGAGAATCTTTAGACGGAGTTAGGGTCCTCGTAAATTTTGTGGGGCTCTGTGAAATGCGGGTACAAACCTGGGGGAGCGGAATGTAATTTTCAAAGATAGGAGGTCCGAATTTAGGGTAAACCTCAGGGGTGCCGTGAGTAATTAACCCAAATATTTTTGTAGACTGTTCAAAGTCTTTCTCTCCCTTTTTTTTTGTTTCACACTTGAGTTATAGGGTCCCTATTTATGTCTGCTATGCGTTGCTTGTTCCATGAATAGCCATTTTCATGAGACCGACATCAGGTTACCATGTACAGTCTACCTTATAGACCGTATGATCAAATCATTCTCATGTTCATGATTCTTATGGTCTGTTGAAGAAGGTCCAACGCCATGCCAACTGCTCCGTCCATTGCACATTGCAAATCTGAAAGATAAAACAAAATAAAGCTTGCAAATTACCTCTGAGTAGGTCGTGATGTACAGTCATCTGTTTATACATAGTCGGTCCTAAACTCAAAATAAGAAATTGATTGTTGTAGGTCGATAGTTGGTGTAGATATAGTTATCGCTCATCAACTTGCAAGTCAACTCCAATTAGTTAGGATCAAATGCTTAAACGATGATGAAAGATTTGCTAGTTGTTCAATGAATTGGTAAAACACCAAAAGTTCGACTACGAATAATTTTAGCTCTTTAATAGCTACTTTGTGTATATAGATAGGTGCATGATTTGGCTGATCAAAGTTGAAATAGAGGAGTTAATGCGATTGGGTGAACAAGAATTTTCTTAGGTGCTCAAGAGACCTCAGTTTCAGCAATGAGAAGTTATCCACCAAAAACACTATAAAAAGCTCAATTGGTCAAAAACAAAGGCTCTGTTTGGTAACGTTTATTTTTTTAGTTTTTTCTTCAGTTTTGTAAACTGGAGAAAATAAACGCGTTTGACGCACAATTTTCATTTTTTTTCTTCAGTTTTGAAACCAGTTTTTAAAACAAAACTGTTTTTGAAAACTCCATTTATGAGATTTGGATTTTCAGTTTTAGTTTTTATTTTGAGACCACCACCTCCCACCACTGCCGGCCATGGTGCCGGTGATCGCCGGCCACCACAGCCCGCCGGCAACTGTCGGTTGGCGATCGGTAGCCACCGCCTGCGACGGCCAGCCGACAGCCACCACTGGCAGCCTCCTCGCTGACCATTGCCACCGCCATCGCAAACCACCACCAAAGAAAAATCTCAAAATAAAAATTAAATATTCCAATACCCAAAAGAGAAAACTCAAAATAAAAACTAGATAATCAAACACCCATTTATTTTTGTTAAAAAAAATAAACTGATTTTTGTTTTTATTTTTTTGAAAACAGAAAACCAAAACTGAAAGTGTTTCAAATGCTACCAAAGCTATCCATCCACACATTTTCTTAACGTATCTCTTTTATGTACTCATATTTTCTTTTTTTATTCTTAGAAACATGTCGCTTGTTTCGTTGTGATAATTGCTTTGAATTTTGTACGCCAACTAGTGACCTAATTTATTAGCCTCTTTAGCAATGTTATTATAGCGAACCACTCTGAAAAAATCCTATAAATAGAATTTTATGGAGTCGCCATCTTATTTAATTTATTAGAAGAAAAAATAAGAAAATCCAAAACTGTGACTCTAAATTGTCCGAAAGACAACTAAACTATCAAAAAGAAAGAAGCGGGTCTGGGGACTAAGTTATGTGGCAGGAAGGTGTTTGGCATCTGTCACACACTTTCACTCTCTACTTCATTTCTATTGATTTAGTTTTGCCTTAAACACATGTAAAATATAAATGCAACAAAACTAACCCTAAGTTTATGTTTATATTTTTGGCTTATACTAGACATCAAGGATCAAATTGCCTATGTATCCAGTCAGATTATTCAAAATCAAACCCAGCGTAATTCGACTCTCGTCCTACGGGAAGTAATTTACATTTCGGTCCTAGACATACCAGAAAATGAAAAAGACTTTTCTAATTTTTATAATAGAAATGTGATCTCGATAATGGGAGACAATTCTACGTGTTTTACCTAAGCTGCAAAGCTATTTAAATTATCTTGAGAAGTCGCTTATCGTGAAGACTCGAGAACACTCTTGGAATGATCCACGATGCAAAGAATAAAAAGACTTTTTTGAGTGAGTATAGATGACTAAAATTCTCGAGAGAGATAGTGTATCACATTACGAAAATGGTACATAGGCTCTAAAGTGAATGAGCATCTGGGACCCCTGAAAATGAATGCCAAGGGCCTTCATTTATAGAGATCTATGGTGCAGAACTAATAAGATTGACTTATGCCATTCTGCTACCTCGAGATAAGTCATAATAAGTGATAAAAATCGCAGATTGACAAAAGGTCAACTAACAAGTCAGTTAGTCGAGAACCGGCCGATTCACCCCATAATTTTAAAATATATTTTTTAAAATTTTGGGACATTATATGACTCTAATTTCAGTAAGTATCTCTGGTTTTGCAGATGAGATGTACCAAATTCGGGATTTATCATCCTTAACCATATAAATTATTGATTTAATCTCTACGTCAGGGATAATTCACTGAATACTTTCCTAAAGTATCTAGACAAGCTAAAAAGAAATATTAAAATAAAATTTAGACACTATGAATTGGACTTGACATAATTGGACTAGACTGGACCAATTACTAATTGGACTGGACATCTAGACTTAGACACTTCATAATTGGACTGGATTGCATCTCTAAACAAGACCATTAGACTTGACAACTAAACTGGACCGGACTGGACTGGACTAAATTAATTAATTAAATCATATTACTATGCCTAAATTTAACAGCAAACCTCTAAAGCCTACTACTTATTTAATTAAAAATAACTATAAAAATAGGGTATTTACAGAGCCCCTTGGCGAGGGAGCTCGTGCGGGCGAACATCAAGAAAAACAACACAGTTTTGTAGGGAAAACATGAAAAAGACCATAAGGTTCTAAACAAACCCGAGGTCCGTGATGCAGACATGAGGTCGGACCTTTACAGAACTTTCTACCTATCCTCCGAAAAGGAATCAGACCAACGTAATTCAATAAGGTACATATATTGTTCGAAGTCGGAGCCAACAGTAACAAGGATTGGTTGTTGAACAATATATGTATAGAATTTTTTTTTGTTGCCAGAGCCCCCGAATCAGTTTGAGCGGGTCGACAGATAAAACTCATATATAGATACCAATGCCCCCAAATGGATTTGAAAGGGTCGTCTAGACATGTAAAAGAAAGAAATAAGTAATCATGTCCGCTAGTGAAGCCCCCAAATCGATTTGAAAGGGATGATGGACAGAGCCATATATCTAGATGTCGGAGCACCACTTAGATTTGAAAGGTTCATCAAGCCTCAAATCGATTTGAAAGGGTCGACAAGCAAGATAGAAATAACTTGGCCATTGTCGGAGCCCTCAAATCAAATTGAAAGGGTTGATCGACAAAGTGGAGCCATATATCTAGATGCCAAAACCCTTAAATCAATTTCAAAGGGTAGTCTAGATATACAGAAAAGGTAATCTTGCCTATTGTCAGAGCTCCCAAATCGATTTAAAAAGGTCGATGGACAAGATGAAAACAGCTTTGGCCATTGCTACAGCCCCCAAATCATTTTAAAAGGGTCAACAGACAAAGTGGGCCGTATATCTAGATTCTGGCATCCCCAAATCGATTTGGAAGGATCATTTAGATATACAAAAAAGGTAACCTTGCGTGTTACTGGAGCCCCTAAATTGACTTGAAAGGGTTGACAACTAAGGTAAAAATAACTTTGCCCATTGTCGGAGTCCTAAATCGATTTGAAAGTATCGACGGACAAAGTGGACCTTCACTAAGAACCAGAGCCAACAACACGTCATACCGGTTGGTTGCTCAGTCAAAACTGAACTTACATATGAGCCAGAGCCAACAACATGTCAAAGCGGTTGGTCGCTTAGATACAAGAGAATTTTGGAAATATCACTCAAATCCAAAGCCAACAATGCCATAAAAGACAGCTGGTCGTTGAGTGCTGAACAACATATTAATATAATTGATATGAAAAAAAAATTGCTTCTAGCAACAAATGCGGGATCTTGCACTAGCCTTGCATCGTACAAAAATCACTAGACTAAGCAATAAATTTGAATACTCTGATCTCAAATCAATCCGAGTATAGGGTAGTGGACATGCACAGGCAAGCATGCAAGCACACAAATGTTAAACAAAATGCCTTACACTAAATGAGGTAAATATCACGTGAAATGCATAAGCAAGCACAACACACGAATTCAGATCATATAATGATTATGCAAGCACACCAACACATGCAAGCATAAGGCACTTAAGAACATAAAGACATGGCTTTAATTGATATCTTCATGGAGTTTTTCTTTCTTGACTATTTCTTCTTCTTATTCTTCCATGACGTACTCTTCATACCTGAATCATACTTGCTCTTGTTTGAGTTTTCAACTTTCTTTATTTTGAAAAACTCATTGAATTCCTTTACAAGTCTATCCATCTCTTTGTTATTCAAGTCTTCCTCATCTTCAATTGAAGATTGTTGAAGTTTTAAGCGCAATGCATTTTGTAGGTCGTTAAACACACTAGAAGAGGGGGGGGGAGGGTGAATAGGGTTTTATAGCTCTAATCAGAAATTTAAAATTTTAGCTAACAAGATAACACCAAGCACAATTCGACACAGATTTATACTGGTTCAGCCCCACCTGCCTATGTCCAGTCCCCGAGCACTCCACACAACAGGGGCCTACTTGAGCCTTCCACTAATCAGCTAGCTTTTGGGTACTAGCTCGAACCTTTGCACCACCTTAGGCAGAAGAGGAAAGATCCAGAGGAGGTGGAAGACCAGAGGTAGGTACTTGGACAACTTCGACCACACGAGGCGATAATGGCGGTGGTGGAGCATAAGGGATGTTCGGATTGAAGAACCACTGCTCGCCATCAGTTCCTCCATGGTGGGATGAAAAAATGTCAGGACGTGTAACTCGAAAACCATGTAGTGTGTCAAAGATCTGATGCGCCAACAACCGGTTCTGCTTAATGATGCACATAGATAATTCGGCTTGGCGATGATTGGCTTGAAGAGCAGTTTCATGCTGACACTGCATATCCTATTGCATGTGAGTTAATCGGTCCAAATTTGGCGAGTGGTTGAGAGGAAGGGAGAAAATGTTAGAGACAATATTTAAGAGAGTATAGAAGTTGATTTGATTGGATAGAAGTTGGTTTGAGGAGTTTTGGAGGGTAGACAGATGATGATGAAGAGTGGATTTGGTTGGCTGTGACAGTAGCGGCTAGGGTATTTTGTGACTTGAGTAGAAGTTGGAGGGAGTTAGATATGCTAGAAAGCTAGTCTGAGAGAGATGAGCTATCAAAAGTAAGGAAATCATCAAAATCTCAGTTAGAAAAATCATTACTGGACTCTAAAAGTGGTCAAAGGACGGAGGCGGTGCAGAAGAACTAGGGTCAGAGGAATAAGGTGGTGGTAAGGAAGAACTTGGTGCAGTGGAGGAAGTGGGTGCATGAGGTGATTATGGTGGTGCTTCCCGCTCAAGAGACATGGCATGGGTTGTGGGGTCAGTTCTAATTATGATGCTATTGCGATGGAGAGTGACGATGTTTAGGTAATGAGTGGGAGGAATAGGAATACACTCGGAGATAGAGGTGGAAAGCGGAACTTTGAAGTGAGTAAAGACTTTAGAGAGAATGAGGTCATAAGGAAAATGATCAATATTTTTGGCTTTACGTGAAGCCATGTTCATCATCATAATACCCACAAGATTTAATAGAGGACCACGAATAAGATGGGTAAGTGAAATGAAACCTCTTCAAGTGCTAGCTCAGACCTCAGTACAGATCTGAAACCTCTTCAAGGTTTCCAACGGTTACAAGTGAAATGAAGAAATGAAATACAATTCACACTCCTCAATGAGTAGATATTACAAATGAAAACAGATGAGTTAAGCTTTCTTAGGTAGGAAGATTTGAATCTTAAAGAACTAGAATGAGAAACTCATAAAATAAGACTTATATCTTAAATAAACGTGTGTCAAATATGATCAAATAATTTGGTACGAAGGGAGTAGAAGTTTCATGTATCTCTTATTTTAGGATTGAAATACAAAGAAAGTCTTTTTCAACTTTTTCTATCTTTAAGTTCCAATGTTCAAGTGCAATTTGTTTAAAACGACGCTTAATCTTAATTTTACTTTCTTTTTTCTACTTTTCAATTAAAAATCTAGTGTAGTCTAAGTTTCTCTTGATAGTGTACTTTAAAGTCTCTTTTATATTTATCTAGCATGACTTTGTTCATCGTAGTAGTAAAATAAGGCTATTAATTTAGTGTAGAAGTTATTTAGCATATATTTGCCTTAAGTTTTTATTTTTTATTTTTAACACAAACTTTACCTACTCATCTAAAAAGTATATATACATATGTGTCTGTGTGTATCCTTTTAAAATCCATACTACAAAATATATGTGTGAAGTTGATATCAGAGAGTGGTAATGAATTAAGTAATTTCAATAATATTCACAAACCTACGTCTTTCTCCCTATATTTATATATATGCATTACAGTTTTAATATAGATAAAATTCAACAAAAGTTCATCAAGAATAATTTGTAACCCAAATCATTCATTAGATAAAGACATGTATCATCAGAATAAAAAGGAAAAAAAAACATAATACCTGTGCATAAGGTTTTGAGAGTTAAGAAAATTATAGGGTTAATTACATCCATGACATTGAGGTTAGGGTAAAATTACAAGTATGCTCATTACTTGGAACAAATAACACTTATGTCCATTGACCAAAAGAAAATACAAAAAAGATGTAAAGATCAAAATGCCCGTCACTTAGGAATTTAATTCTTCAAATATCATTCATCATCCCTTTATCTCACCCATACAGTCCCACCACCACTACCACCCCCATCATTTAGACTTTTGGGTTTCAACACACACAAAGATATTATATAGACCCATCCACACACACGCATGCACCCATCCACACACACATAGACGATATGTACACATATCCACACAGACACACCTCCCTTCCAATCCCCCCCAAATCGGCCACAACCACAGCCACAATCACATCCCACCATCATTGTGTTCTTTAGTTTTTCACTTTTCTTTAGCCTTCTCACTCCAATCAACTGTCACGGATTTCTCATTCTACTCACTTGCAACAAATAATCACAATTCAACAAACCAAATGAACAGAAATGAAAAATTAAATTTGGGATTTAAAATTTGGAAGAAGATGTATAAAATTTCTTGTTTGCATCAAACTATTACGCCACACCACGGTAGCTGCCGCCATTAACTACCATCAGAGCAGCCTTCCACCACTGACATTCGCCGGTGCTGGGATGATGTTGCTAGTGAGGCTGAGCCAGTTTGTCGACTTTCACGCTGAGTGCTTGTCGAGGAAGGTGCGATGACGGGATGGGGGGAGAATATATTTGGGTAAAAATTAGGATTTCGTAAAATTTTATATTGTATATACCTTGTAGATACAAAATAAAGGGAGTATCAACATTTAAAAATTACGTATTGACATAAGCAAAAAAATAATTTTTTAACGGATCAATATGACTTTACCTTTTAAGATTTAATATCATTGACTGTAATTCACCCTAACCTCGAGGACATGAGTCCCAAAATTATAAGAATCTACTGTTCTACAAAACACAAATTAACACATAAATTCATCATAAAAGTTGGAAAAAGAAGGCTTAATCGAACTTGTAGATATTCTGGCTTTGTCTTATGTCAATAAATGTAGTTATATACAAAAGTTAGTAGAGGTAATAGCTGGTACACCTTAATTTATAGAAAACATGATATGTGGACTTAGGAACGATTCTCTAAGAAGTAGGGACAATTAAGGTGCTTATTTTATCGATTTTGATGTTGATAAGTTTTAAAGTTATATTTTGATAAGATTTTCTTTAAAGGTGAACATAGACTTAGTATCATATTTATACAATTGAGCTAGATTCACTCCCACATTTTTGTCACGTACAGATGCATTAGTGAACTTTTAACCACTTTAGCAGCAAATTGTTTATGATTAACTAAAAATATTATAGTTTAGGGCTGTTTAGGCTCACCTTCTTAAAAGTAAAAATACACTTAAGTTTAGTAAATCTTTTATTTTTAAAAGGGTATTTTTAATGAAAAAACTGTAGCCATTTTAATCGCTTGAGATTATTTTGTCGGCTGGGGCGAGATCCTTACCCGTTTTGGTTATATTAATAGTCTTTTGTCAGTAAAAGATGCATTAATGAACCTCTTTAGCGTCAAAATATTTAAAGTTAGCCAAAACAGTAGTAAGTTAACCTCACCATCTAAAAAGTCAAAATATTAATATTTTCTGAAAAAATATGTAGTTATTTGACCCTTTGCATATAAAAATTTGAGAGTTTTCAAGTTAAAAAAAAGTTATTAATCATTTGAGCCAAAATAAATTAGAGTCTTTATTAACTGGGGTTCATCTAATCCTATCACTTTATAAGAGTGAAATATGTGAAGACAATAGCCATTTGAAACATGTTATCATGTAAATATATGATACATCGGGATACAATGCATCGTAGAAAGACAATAACCATATAAATAATATGTTATCATGAAATAAGGGTATTTCAATAACTCTAATATGAATATAGGATTATGTACTTACCACGAACTGAAGTTATTATTAGGAACAAAATTGTATGATAAAATCAATTCTTATGCATTTAAAATTTTCTAAAGAAACTCTAGTTTTATTATAGTTTTCTTATACCACTATGTCTGTAATTAAAATCTAGAATTAAACTTCAGTTTTATGATAGTTTCAATGTACGGAAATGTTTAAATTGAAATATATATATATATATATATATATATATATATATATATATGTACAATAATTAAAATTTATAGCATACACATCAACATACAAATCTGAAACACAAAATTTAAAAAAGAATAAGTTTCTGATAAAATATTCAATCTAGTTTAAGTAGATTATGTTAATATTTTTTAAGGTTATAGAAAATATTATTATCTGCAAGTTGTTTTCATTGATCGAAATTGATGGAGATGATGTAATAACTTGAGGTAGTTTAGCTTTAACGTGAATGGAAGCAGTAGGTTTTGATAGAAATTTTTTCGGTAATCAAAAAATGCGTAGGAGTTCAACGGTGGTTTTATAGGTTTTTGTAAGTTTTTTTTCTTTCTAAAAGACAAAAAAAAAAACCCTTAACTCTAACTAAAGTATATATTCCTATAAGGATATTCTTAAGAAAGATGCTTAATGTCCTAAGAGACGCCAAATACACTCTTATTTTTAACAACACTCTAATTCAAAATGAATATTTGATAGGAAAAAAAGTTTCAAGTGAAGATTTCACTTGAAAATGATTGAATTTCTGACAAAATTAAAAATTAAAAATGATTGAATTTCTGACAAAATATTAAATTTAGCTTAGGTATATTATATTTTTTGAAAAAGGCATTATAGAAACTATGTTCTCTATAAGTTGTTTTTTTTAATCGAATATGATGGAGAGGATGTAGTAACTTTATTGTAGTTTAAGTCAAAACATCCATTTACTTTGATAAAAGCATATATTCTAATAAAGATAATTTAACAAAAGAGACATGATATTATGAAAGTAAAAACACCCCTTATTTTTTTAAAACCCTTATAAAAAATAAGTATTTAATAAAAAAGAAAAGTTTTTAATCAAAAGTCATAACAATCCTTAACTCTAACAAAAACATATATTCCAATAATAGTGTTTTAAGGAAAGATACTTGATATCCTATGAGAAGTAAAAATACCCTCATTTTAAAATAAAACTCTAATTTAGAAAGGATATTTAATGGGAAAGAAATGTTATAAGTCAAAAACATCCTTACTCACCCTTAATCTTTTATGAAAATATCAATTAGAAAAGGGTATTTAAGGAAAGAAAAGATTAGCCATTTAAGCCCATACGTGCTTTTATATATGTATAGATATAGATAAGGAGGTAAGTTTTTATCCAATGAGGTACTTGAGGCTACAGTGATAGCCATTACTTATGGCTTACACAGATTCAAGACAGCTTGAACAAGCAATATTAGTTCTTCTTCATAAGTTGACAGAGCCAGGGCTCTAGACCTAAAAGCTTTAGTGAATTAAGCTAATGACCTACCTCATTGCATGAGGACTGCTCTTACTCCCTGATCACTTGCATCTACTTTAACCACAAAAGGTACAGAAAAGTTAAGGAGGGCTAGGACAGCAGTGCTACTGGACACTCATGAGGCACATCTCTTTTCTATGGACGACAGTGTAAAGAATATTATCAGCTATGGACTTGACATAAATGAGTATAATTGAGTCTCAGCTTGCGAAACAGCTAGATAGATATGGAGACTACTGGAGGTCACTCATGAAGATACCAATCAGGTAAAAGAAAGTAAGATAAACATGCTTGTCCAGCAGTATGAGGCCTTCAAGATGAAGGAAAATGAGTCTATAAATAAGATGTATTCTAGGTTTACTCTCATTATAAATGGATTCAATCTCTTGGGCAAAACATACCTAGAAAAGGAGATTGTAAGGAAAGTCCTTAGATCTCTTCCTAAGAGATGGGAAGCTAAAGCCATAGCCATTCAAGAAGCCAAATACTTAAATGTGCTGAAGTTAGAAGAGCTGGTGGGATCCCTAATGACTCATGAAATCACGATGAAGATTCATGACGAGGAAGAGACCACTTCGAAGAAGAAGAACCTAGCTCTCAAACCTGAGACATCGATCTCATGAACCTGAGGAGAGTAGCAATGACTCCAATCCGGACATGGCCTTCATCAATCGTAAGTTCAAGAAGTTCCTTACAAACCGGTGAGATGGAAAGGTCAGGAGAAATCAGACAATCCAACCACAATAAAGAAATAATGGTGATTGGAGCGCAAGAGATAATTCTGATGCTTGCTATGAATGCGGTAGAACTGGCCACATTAAGAAGTACTGCCCATAACTGAAGAACAAATTTGCAAGCAGTAACAGCCGAGACACAAAAGAAAATAATTTCAAACCCAGAAAAGCGCTGCTGACTTGGGATGATTCTGATGAGAGTGATAAAGAAATGAGTGAATACGATGATGGAGCTCAGTTATGCTTTATGGCCAAGGATGATCACTCAGATGAGGTAATCACTTGAGTTAGCCTTCCTTGAACACAGTAAAAATAATGAGAAGTTGAAACTAAAAAATGATGCCCTGAAAAACAAAGCTCTTTATTTGATAAACATTGTTGAAGAGTTGGTTAGTGAAAAGGAGGAACTAGATGAAAAGACTGAGTTTTACATCATTGAAAATGCCTCTTTAAAAAATAATAAGATTGCTTCTAAGGAGGAAAAATTCTAATTTGTCTTCAGAAATCCAGTCTCTTAGAAGTGTAAAAATTCTTGTAGAAAACGAGCTTTTAAAATCTCAAATGGAAAGGATTTCTACAGAAAAAGGGAGTTTAGAAAAAGAGATCGAAAATCTGAATTTTATGCTTTCAAAATTTACACAAGGAAAAGAGAACCTGGATATACTTTTGGGAAGACAGAGATGTGTTTTTGAAAAAGGTGGGATTGGTTATGATCCTTCAAAGAAGCAAAAGGATTATAAAATTTTTTTTAACAAAAATCTAGCCTCCTGCTCATCATTCACACTCTGCACAGTGTGTAATAAGAAAGGGCACTTAGTAAAAACTGTCCTCTTAAAGTAGTCAAAAATCAACACTCTTCTTCTGTCAGTCAAAATCGAATAAAGCAATTTTGGGTGCCAAAACATTATTTACCTAATCTTCCAGGACCCAAGAAAGTGTGGGTACCTAAAGAAACGAAACCAGAATCTGTTGTAGGTATGCTTGAAAGTAAAGGTGGATTCAAACAAATGGATCCTCGACAGCGGTTGTTCAAGGCATATGACAAGTGATCATTCATTGTTCTCTCTTATCACTCTGAAGGATGGCGGTCTTGTTACCTTCAGAGACTACTCAAATAGGAAAATCATCTAAAAAGGTAAAATTGGTAATGGTCCAATTTCCATTGATAATGTGTCTTTAGTTGATGGTTTAAAATTTAATTTGATAAGTATCAGTCAACTAATCGAGAGTGGACACAAAGTTCAGTTTGAAGGTGACCATTGCATATTCCGTCATGCCTCAGATGGAGGTACTCTGGTTGGTAAGCGAGATGGTAACATTTACACTTTATCTTTTGATACATTAGACTCTTCTTGAGAAGTGTGCCTTTCTGTTCAACAAAATGATATTTGGTTATGACATCATAAATTAGGTCATGTGCATATGGATCTAATTAAGAAACTACTCTCGAAAGAGCTTGTCAGAGACTTACTAAAGTTAAAGTTTGTCAATGATAAAGTTTGTGATACTTGCCAATATGGCAAACAGTCAAAAAAGTATTTTCAAGCCAAAAATATTGTTTCTACCTGTCGTCATCTTCAACTTCTTCATTTAGATCTTTTTGGCCCCACAAGAAATGCTAGCCTAGGTGGAAATTTTGTACCTTCGTGATTGTTGATGATTTTTCAAGATACACCTATGTTCTTTTTCTAACTCATAAGGATGAAACTTTTGAAAAATTCTTTAACATCAAAGCTTCTACAAAATGAGAAAGAGTTGAAACTTTTGAAAATCCAAACAAATCATGGCTATAAATCTAAAAAATATTTTATATCTTTTTGTGATCTAAATGGCATTGCTCATGAATTTTTTGCTCCTCGAACTCCCTAACAAAATGAGGTTGTAGAGAGAAAGAATCGAACTTTTCAAGAGATGGCCCGAACAATGCTTCATGAAAATTCCTTGCCAAAATATTTTTGGGCTGAAGCCATCAGCACTTCATGTTACTTATTGAATATGGTACTTATCAGACCGATCAAGCCACTTTTCTCAAATCGAAAACCTAAAATTGATTATTCTAAGGTTTTCGGTTGTAAGTGTTTTATTTTGAACAATCGTGAGAACTTGGGTAAGTTTGATGTAAAATCTGATGAGGTATATTTCTTTGTTATTCCATGATGAGTAGAACATATAGAATATATATAATCGTAGGACTCTCGTGGTTGAAGAATACATGCATGTTGTATTTGAAGAATCTAATATTGAAAATCCAAGTAAGCATGCAGGTGATGACAGCGAGGAACTCTCATTCGACTTAAACAACAAGTTAGATATTTCTTCAAATGAAGGAGAGAGTTCAATATCATCCCGCAAGAAAATACCGAGTCTCAACCGCTTCCCGAAAGCTGGAGATATTCCTCTAGCCACCCGAAGGAGCAAGTAATCGGTAATGTTGAATGTGGAGTAACGACCCGATCTTCGGTAAATCTCCTATGCGATGATTTTGCTTTTCTTTCTCAAATTGAGCCTAAAAATATTTTAGAGGCTCTCAAAGATGATGGGTGGATACTTGCCATGCAAGAAGAACTGAATCAATTGGAAAGAAGTGATGTTTGGTCTCTAGTCCTACCTCCTGTTCAACAAAATGTCATTGGCACCAAGTGGATTTTTCAAAACAAACTTGATGCAGATGGCCATATTGTTTGAAACAAGGCTAGATTAGTAGCCCAAGGATACAATCAAGTTGAAGGGATTGATTATGATGAAACTGTTGCCCCTGTTGCTCGACTTGAAGCTATCAGAATGCTCTTGGCATTTTCATGTCACATGAATTTCAAACTTTTTCAAATGGACGCGAAAAGTGCCTTCTTGAATGGGGTAATTCAGGAGAAAGTTTTTGTTAAACAACCTCTCGGTTTTGAAAACAAAAAAATACCCCAATCATGTTTTTAAATTGAAAAAGGCATTGTATGGTCTTAAACAAGCTCCTCAAGCTTGGTACAGTTGTCTTAGCAGCTTTCTTATTGATCATAAATTCTCTCTTGGCAAAGTTGGTACCACACTTTTTACAAAAACTCGTAATTCGCATATTCTTATAGTCCAAATTTATGTTGCTAATATTATTTTTAAAGCCACTAACAATGATCTGTGACAAGAGTTTGCTGATAGTATGCGCAGAGAATTCGAGATGAGCATGATGGGAGAACTTTCCTTAGACTCCAAATCAAGCAATCAAAAGAAGGAATTTTTATTAACCAGTCAAAGTACGCACAGGAGCTTTTGAAAAGATTTGGTATGGATAATGCTAAACCTAGAGGTACTCCTATCTCTCCAAGTGTTAATCTTGTTAAAGATGAATCTGGTAAAGATATTGATCACACACTTTATCGTGGTATGATTGGTAGCTTACTTTATCTTACTGCCTCTAGATCTGACATAATGTTTAGTGTATGCATCTGTGCCCATTTTCAAGCGAGTCCCAAAGAATCCCATCTTACTGCAGTTAAACGTATCTTTAAATATCTGTCGGGACGATAGATTTAGGACTTTGGTATTCGCAAAATTCTTCTTTTGATCTTGTTGGGTTGTCTGATTCCGATTATGCTGGATGTCTTGTTGATAGTAAAAGTACCAGTGGTACATGTCAATTCCTCGTTTGTATCCTGGCACAGTAAGAAACAGACATCCGTTGCGCTTTCCACAGCCGAGGCGAAATATGTTACATCTGGAAGTTGTTGTGCTCAAGTCCTTTGGATGCATCAAACCTAACGGGATTTTTGTGTTTCCATTAATAATATTACCATCATGTGCGATAGTAGTAGTGCCATTGATTTTAGTAAAAATCTGGTTCAACACTCTCGAACTAAGCACATTGACAATTGTCACCACTTTCTTCGAGACAACGTTGAGAAAGGATTGATTGAACTCAAGAAAGTAGGATCAGGAGATTAGCTTGCAGATATTTTTACAAAACCTTTAGCTGAATCCATTTTTTTGTTCCCTTTGTTGTCACCTAGGAATATGTGATCTGAGGTGATTGTTGTCTTAACTTCCCTCTATTTTTCTTCGAATGAAATGCTTTTCGTTTGACTGAAAAATTTTCTTTCGACAGAAAAATTTTCATTCAAATGAGAAGTCTTTCCCTTCGTCAGTATTTACCTCCTGCCCAATTCGGTCGAATGAAATGTTTTTCGATCGACTGAAAAGTTTTCTTTCGACAGAACTTTTCATTCGAATGGAAAGTCCTTCTCACTGTCAATTTTTACTTCCTTCCCAATTCGGTGGAATGAAAACTTAATTTTCATTCGAATGAGACCTGCTCTTTTCCTTCAAAATTGCTATCTGTCCAAGTCGGTTGAATGAAAACTGTTTTCATTCAACCGAAATCCTTCGTCTATATAAACCATTTTTTTCTACTATTCTCATTCACTGTTTACTTTTCATCTCTTATAGTAAAAACAAATTACCCCTCTCTACTCGCCGTCGTTCAACGCTACTACTACTATGGATCCCTCCACACGCCGTTCTTGCAGTCGCCATTGCCTTGTGTTGCAAGAAACGTTCGAGTCTGACAATTCGCCTAAAGTTCTTCCTGCTCCTTCACGACACAGCACATGGGCTGCTACTTAGATTGCTATTGCTCGCTCACTTGTTCCTGCCAACCAACCACCCAACGCTCCCCCGACTACTCTAGGTATTGCTGCTGCTGTTGCTCCTCCTTCTTCTTCTTTTGCTTTTCAACCTACCTGTCCTCCACTTACTTGTCCATACATTTCTCAAACAGACATTCTTCACATACCCTATTTTTTTGAATCTGCTGAAGACCAAGTCAATTTCTATACAAACTTTGTCAATAGGGAAGTGCTTCCTGGTCGCGCTAGTGATCCCGAGCTTATGGCACAACTTGGTGTCACACCCATTTTGGAACGCATGGGGTGTACATCTCTCTTATTCCCTCCTTCTGTTGATTATCCCCACTTGGTCCGCATGTTTTATTCTAACATGACTTATAACCCCATTGTCTCCACATTACTTCTAATCTACGTAAATGGGGTCACTATTCGCCTCGATGCCACCACGTTGGCCTAAATCCTCGGTTTCACCAACCAATCTTCTCTTGTCGTCTTTCTCGGCAACACTTGGTCCACTAGTGGCCTCTTCACCCCTCTCCAACAAACTCAAACTTTACTCAACAATCCCTCTATTACTCAAGCCCGAAAACCTAACCTTAGTGAACTATCCCCCCCTATATTGTATTCTTTGTCTCATCATTTTTTATAATCTTTCGGTGCGCTCCGGTTCTTTTGCCTCTTTCACCTATCTCGATATTGTCATACTTACCCATTTTATTCAGGGTTCTCCTTATATATTGTAGGCATCATATTACTTGTTATGCACAATCTTAAAAATAAATCTTCTGCTCATCTTCCTTTTGGTCTTCTTCTGACTAAAGTTTTTCAGTATTTCAACGTTCCCCTTCTGACAGTTGTTTCAGAATGTGTCTCTATCACCAACATTCACATTCTTCATCTCACTTCTCTTTGTCGTACGGGTTTTACCATTTGCACTGACCCAGTTACCCATACATGTTCTCTTGAGCGGGCGGCATCACCTGAGTCCACTCATGCACCTGAGTCCACTCTTTCTCACGCCCTCTCTCTGACCCACCTCCGCCGACTGACCCCTACCCTTCCGCACCACCATTGCCCACTGTCCCTTCCCCTTCCGCCACCACTACCCACTGACCCTTTTGCTTCCACGTCCCGTCAACCCACTAACCCTTCTTCTTCTGCATACCCTCTGCCCACACCACCTCACCCTTCTGACCCTCCTTTTAGTCTCCTCACCGATTTTTCTAACATAAATTTTGACGCTATTTTATCTTCTGACACCTTCGACCTCTCTGAGCAGCTCTCTCGTCTCTCCAACACCGTTCAGCTTATTCTTAAATCTCAAACTACCTTAGTCGCTTCAGTCACTGCAAATCAACTCGCTCTTCTTGACCATATGACTTCTCTTCGGCAGTCCTCGGCCCAACTCATTTCAAATCAGATTTACGTCTACACATTCTTCAATGAGTTTATTTCTAACATCTCCTCACTTCCTCTTAACCTCACTCCTGTCTTAGATCATTTGAATCACCTGCAGTAGGATCTCTAACGCCAGCATGATGTCACGCTTCACCATCATCGTCGTAAGCTTATCTCTCTACCAGCATTTTGACTGAGTAGAACCTCTACCTGGCGCATCAAATTTTTGATCAGGCACATGGGTTTTACGCCACTCGTCCAGACGTATTTCCATCTCGTCATGAAGGAACTGAAGGTGAGTAGTGGTTTTTCAATCCCTAACTTCCGTACAATGCTCCGATGCCGCGATCACCTCATGTGGTGGAAGTAGTCGAGATCCCTACTTTTGATCTTCCTTTGGCTACAGATCCTTCTTCATCTTCTCAGGGTGCCCATCGTAGATTTAGCCATTTTCTTGGGTTGTTTTTCCTCTTTTTGATTTGAAAAAGGAAGAGAAATCTTATAGTAACTATTGAACTGTAAATTTTTACTATTATTAGAGCAGTTCACTTATGTAGTTCACTTATTGTGTATTTGTTTATGATATGATTATCTGATCCAGGGGGTGTACGTTATATTTTGTTAGATTAATGTTGTCATCATAAAAAAGGGGGAGATTGTTAACTTGACTCATTTTGATGATTCCAAGATCTTTGTTTCTAACATTAATCTAACACTGTTATTAAAGAACAATTTCAGGACCAATCACAATCAAACATAAAAGTGGAATATTTATTGTCCAAAGATTGGACTTGGACTTGGACTTAGAAGAAGATTTGGATCTGGACTTAAAGTATATTTTATCTTTGTTGTGATTAATCTTTATAACTAAGTCTTTCATAAACATCTCCAGAAAATCAAGTAAAGAACAAACCAAGAGTTTTCATTCGAAGGAAAATGATTTTTCGTTCTAATTGATCCTACAGTCTCTTTCATTCTAGTTTTCAAAAAAAATTCGGTCGAAGCCAAAAATTTTCAGTCGAAGCAAAACTTTTCGTTCGAATTGATCCTTCAGTCTCTTTCATTCTAGTTTTCAAAAAATTTTCGGTTGAAGCTAGACTTTTTGGTCGAAGTAAAACTTTTCGGTCGAAGCTAGACTTTTTGGTCGAAGAAAAATTTTTCAGTCGAAGCCAAACTTTTCGATCGAAGCAAAGTTTTCATTCGAATGGAAAGTAATTTTCATTTGACTCAAACTTTCAGTAGCTTCAAACCTTTTCGACTCTATCTTTTCATTTGAATGAATCCAGATTTATTTGACCGAATTCTTCAGAGAAGTTTTCAATCGAATAAGTTTGATCTTTCATTCGAATCAATCTTTGTACCATCCCTTTTTAACTTTCATTTCTCTTCTAGTATAAAAAGGGACTTTGATAGCATTTATTATTAACTTTTTGAATCTCTGAAAAATCTGTCTCTCACTTCTCAAAATACTCTCTCATCTTATTTCACACTTTCATCTATTCTTCCTTGACTGAGTTCATACTTTGAGAAATTGAGTAGCAAGCTTCTTGGTTTAGTTCTTGAAAGATTACAGATCTTCCCACCTGAGAAAGCTTAGCCTTGTTGTATTCATTGTAATATTTACCCGTAAAGGAGTGTCTGTTGTATCTCAATTGTTAATCTTCTTTTCACTTGTAATCGTTGGAAACCTTGAAAGGTTTTGAAATATGTACTGCGGTTTGAGCTGGCACCCGAAGCTAGCTGTTTAGTGAAACGCTTGAGTAGGTCTCCCTTGTGTGGAGTGCTCGGGACTGGACGTAAGCTGGTGGCGCCGAACCAGTATAAATCTCTGTGTTGATTTATATTTACTGTTTCTGTTATTATTACTTTGTAAGTTTAGGTTTAAATTTCTGCTCAAAGTTGTAAACACCTATTCACCTCCCCCCCTCTCTAGGTGTGTCTAGGGACCTACAAAATAAATCATGAACGTCCTATATGATAGTCTAATTTAGCATCCTTAGCAGATACTGAAAATTGCAAAAACTTCCAGAGCGTACATCTCGTAAAATATTGGGGGTTACTGTTTTGCACTTTACCAAATTTTGATCCTAACTATTTATTAAAATTTGGACAAAACCTGCCTAATTAACCCCCTCCCCCCTTAATGTAGAATAGTACCAACAAAAGGTTTTGATTTTCCCATCTAAGTATTTACAGAATGAAGATTGTATATGTTAACACAGGTCACAGAACAAGCTGATAGTAGAATATTCAACTGTGGAAACACTTACAGAATTTCAGTAGTAATGATAAACAATAATGAAAATGATGAACCAAAAACCAAATTTGATTATTGCAAAGGATTTATTACAAGATGGAAAGCCTGACAATTATTCCACTCTCTCTCTGTAGGATCTTTAGGAAAAAGCAAAGCCTTCATGTATTAATTTAACCCAAAAACCATTTTCCTTGACAATCTTAGTAAGAACAAGCTCAAACATGAATCACTGATAAGGCGCATGCTGGCATAAGCACCTCAAATATTCTTGAATGAGTGATACATATATCCCATTAAAGGCAGAATAGTGGCTGAGTTGTCAATGATATAGTTGCATCAAAGTGGCTCTAACCCATAAGAGAATCAAATAAAATCCAAACCTCATAAGTCAATGTTTGTTTAAGAAAGAACATGAACAAAGATCAATATGCAAAGTAGCTAACAATAAACAGTGATTAATGGATATAAACAATATAACATGGATTATAATGCTCAGATCTGGGTTAGAAAGGTCGAATATGCTCAAAACTGTCAAAAAAGTAAGGCTTTTGTGGTGATCGAAGAAGACGAAGGTTAAATAAATAGGAGGAGAGGCAGATCAAATACAAAGAGAGAGAGAGAGAGAGAGACGACAAACCTGATAGAGTGGGGAGGCAGCGGCGGTGAAGGCAGCAGCGACGAAGGCAGGGATGGTGGGAGCATCGGTGCAGAGGCAACATGGGGGAGGCAGAGATGGAGTCGGGCAAAAGATCTTGTATTCGGCATATGCGAAAATGTGGGAAGGGAGAAGTTACGGGAAAATGACTTCCCCTTTTCATTTTGGTAAATCGTTTTCCTTGAATTTAGTCTAGCTTTTACATGAATGTAAAACGTTTTCTGTAAACAGTTTTCCAATAAACACACCAAACACCAGAAAATACGGAAAACATTTTCCGGAAAACATTTTCTGTGAAACAAACAAGGCCTTAGATTATGGCACACACTAACTCGCCTTTTACGCATACACTCATCTTCAACCTCCAGCTGTCGAAGCATATGGCCACTTGCCTTTCACATACCCTCACAATATCTCACCAAAACACCCTCTAACTTGATACACATTACAACACACACACACCCCTATGCACAATTACATACAATTCACGCACATAATCATACACACACGCACACCTGTAACACAGTCACAGTAAACACACTCTTCACAAACCAAACTCCTCGGCAACCCACTGAAACTCACCCACTTCCCTCATACACACAAACTAACACAATCAAACACTAAAATTACACATACATATACCTTGCGCAGCCATGAATGCACACAAAACCTGCAACACACGCACAACCTACTGAACACACATTGAACCACGCATAAATCTCTCTCAAATTCTCCCATACACTCTTGTGCCCTCAATACCACACATTCCCACACAAAAACCTCGCAATTACACACTCCTGTTCCATACCCAAAGCTCAAACACGCACTACCCCCGCACACCTGCACCCACAGTTTAAACACACACAGAGTTACACAAAAATTTACACATTAAAGGTAAGGGTTTACCTTAGAGATGCAATCCCAATCTCTCTCTAACTCACTCTGAATCTCTGTTTGAATTCCTACCCGAGCCCCTCTCTATTTTCGCCTCTTTGCTTTGGTTTCTGTTCTTCGGTTAATGTGCATCATTTTTCATTAATTATATTTTCCTCCCCCATATTTCTTTTATATTTTCTTTCTTTCAATTTTATCCCATCCATTAGTTTATAATTAAGTTTCCTTAGTCATCATACAACTATGTAGGAAGTGACATCTTTAGAATTATTTTTTTTCTAAAGTTTTGACACATAATGCGTAATTTTCAAAAATTATAATTTCAGCCCCCAACCTTAATGTAATTACATTTAGGTCCTAAATTTCATATATATATATATATATATATATATATATATATATATATATATATATATATATATATATATAGGGAGCTGATCAATTGATAGCGCTAGTAAAATAGGAGAAGTTGCTAGCGCGATCTGGCTGTCCACGCGCGATCTTTTTTTTAGTCTGTCCGCTACATAATGTAGCGGACGATTTTTTGACAAAAATACCCTTAAGTTTAAAAACAGCCCGTCCGCTACATTATGTAGCGGACGGACTTTTCTATCATTTTTTTCTCTTTCTCTCAGTAATGCTCTGACTTTTTCTCGCTCTCTCTCTCTCTCCTTTTTCTCATCCGCTACATTATGTTGCAGACAAGTTTTCTGACATTCTCTCCCTCTCTCTCTCTCTCTCTCTCTCTTTTCTCTTGGCATCAACTCATTCGGGTAGTTCTGGAAACTCATTCCAGAACTCGTAGGAAAGAAAGATTTCATTGTATCTTCAATACTTTCTTCATCAAAACTACCACTTGGGTTTTCACCCATTTGCTTAGGTAGCTGAAATTCATACCCAAAAGTAGAGGGCCTGAATTGCAGAGGTCAAGCATCTCCAAAAAGCAGAGAGCCTGAATTGCGGCAATCTGTTTCAAAGCTTTTCTTTTGATGGTTATCATATGAAAAGGAGAAAGAGGGGAGAGGAGGACGAAAGAGAAGAAAAAAGTGGTGAGAGAAAGAGATAAGTCAGATTGAAGAGAAAGGACATAGAGAGAGGGGAAAAACAAGTCAGAGCATTAATGAGTGAGGGAGAAGGAGAGAGAGAGAGAAATGTGAGAAAACTAGTCCGCTACATTATGTAGCGGATGAGGGAAAGAGAAGAGAGAGAGAGAAAAAGTCAGAGCATTAATGAGAGAAAGGGGAGAGAGAGAGAGAGAAAAAAAATGACAGAAAAGTCCGTCTGCTACATAATGTAGCGGACAGGTTGTTCTTAAACTTGAGGGTATTTTTGTCAAAAAATCGTCCGCTACATAATGTAGCGGACGGACTAAAAAAAAGCCTAAAAAAAGATCTGGGCCGTCCGCAGATCGTGCGTGGACGGCCAGATCGCGCTAGCAACTTCTCCTATTTTGCTAGCGCTATCAATGGATCAACTCCCTATACATATATATATATATATATATATATATATATATATATATGTGTGTGTGTGTGTGCGCGCGCGCATTTGTGTGTGAAATTGAGCACAATTTTGCAAAAAAAATAGCCCACTCGTGTCTCGAGAAGAGATGGGAAACATGTTCAATATCATTTGATTGAACTATTGATCCAGTCTCATGTTGTTTGAAGAAACCCTCCACTTCAATTGGTATGTTTTCACGAAAAGCAGACATGAGATAACGAATCTAGTGTTTCACTAAGATTTTGATTAGTGGTCCAAATTCAAGTTGATTATATTTTGTCTCTTCCTCAGAGAAAGGGAGCGGGGAGTGGACGGACTAGAGAGAGAAGTAAATGAACAAAATCATTTACAAATCGAGCATATTCTGCTACACAACGGCATAACTTCATAGCTTGAGTAATCTCCCTTAATTTCATTCGATGCCACTAAAACATATATTATCACTCATTTTGCTATTTTTCATTATCAACAAACATTAATTTACATTTATGCCCCCAAAGTTTTTCCAAAATTACAAAATGACCCCAAAATTTGTCAAGAATTTATTTTTGCCCCAAAATTCTTTTAAGCTGCGATACTATAAAATCATCGCCCGTTTATTTCTCCAGTCTCCGATAGTTATTTTAAGCCGCTCCCAAAAAGTGCATGATAATACATTCTCCCCACCTTATAAAAATTTCATTCTTGAAATTTGCTATTGAATTTCATGTCACTTATAACATCTAGACACTATACTTCCGCCGAATAACTCTGGTAACTATCTCATAGTAGCTAAGCTACCTCTAACTTCCGCACCCATATTCCTGTCTCACAGATACCCGAATGCAACTATTTAAGTTTCACATCGAAATTCTAAACTCAAACCTTTCAAGTTGTCCCTTGCACTTCAACCATCCGTATTTTACGGACAGTGACTTAGCTGATACGAAACTCACTAAACTAAATATGCACCGCTCCAAATTCTATATACAATGAATTGAATCATACTCAATATAATAGGCTTCCACTGCACTTTACTGATACTATACCAGAGACTCTATCATTTGTACAACTTACTTAAGGATTGTAAGCTTAACCTTATGCTCAAGGCATACTAAAACGCTAAGCAATGGTTACATATGACCTGCACTCTACCAAGCTAACATGGATAACCAATCGTTATAAGCCCTCACATATTACAAAAGATAGCAAAAACAGTAGCCTAGTGGCTTTTGCTATGCACTCTGACATCCAAAATTAACAAATCCAAACTGTTACCGAATTCATCACTGGGGGACGTGTTACCTTAACATGACGCATATATATAATTCTGCATTCACATGTCTTGCACTTTCACAAGAGTTTAAGGCTTTAAGTTTTCACATCACTTATGGCTCGCAATCTCATTATTTATTAAAATACATAGTCTTATCCTTCGATCATCTGTTTCAGTTACACGTTTAAATCATTTCATTTCCTAAAGCAAGAACATACGGTCTATCATTCAGCCAAGATCTCAATCTTACACCGAATCATCGAATAGCTTATCCAAACCTAATCCACGTTCCCAGAGTCTATTCTCGCTTGTAGAGTATCTAAGGCTTAAGAATCTACCTAATCTCATATCAGGATAGGTGAAACTATGAAAATCCTAGATCAGGTAAAGATACACGTACATGTAATATTGTCAATTTCCATATCCTCTGGAAATAAAACACGTAAGACCGGTAACCAGGTTAACTACAAGCAGCAATTATAACATGTTACCATTTTAGCACGTAAACAAACACCAATTACAAAGAAACAGTAATGGTTACACATCAAATCTTCTAACATTAATCACAACAAACAAATACCTCAGTCCAATGTTTAGGGGTCAAATGATAACAATAATCGCAATCAAACAATCAAAACACAAAAATCTTTAACAAAATCATACTTATTGGCTCTCAAGATTTATGATGCACTTTTATGACATTTCAAAATATGACGAGTATAGAAATAATGGTGTAGGTCTGACGAAGCAAAGTCAACCCGATGACTTGAAGCAATTACAATCAGTAAGCGTTACTGATCATTAATGGGATTCATAGCGCCAATTGGCCAGATACTATCCCATTAAGTCTAAATAGATTCAAAAGGAAAAAAAAATCAAACAACTATCCTAAAGAAGGAATAAGACAACTCAATATGAATGACATCTTCTCAGATGTCTTAGAGAAGTTAGCATTCAATTAAGTCGCACTTGAGTTCAATATACAAAGGAGTGAACAACATGACATATTAGATTCCAAATTTCTTGTCGCATTCTCAAACCAAACTTTCAGCCTTAACACCAATCATTCTCCAAAACACGATTCTTACTCATAAATCAAATCACCAACTTAGCTACTGCTCATACCTTATGAACTTTTCAAATACTACTAGGGTTTCCCTTGACAATCTGCGGATGCATAATTAGAGGATAACCAATCCCTGTGTGGTATGATATTAAAGTCTTGAACAGTAAATGGCATGGGATCCACAGGAAAATTTCTATCTCTAACATGGACAATACCATCACATAGAACCGCAGAAACAGTCAAAGATTCTCCGAATGAGGTGCTTATTCCAAGATCAGGATAGGTTTTCACCCTCAATCGCTATGCAACAGTAAAAGATACAAAAGAATATGTCGTGCTCCAAAATCAAACAATATAAAAACATCCAACGAATTAACCTGTAGTGTACCTGACACCAAGACATCGGATGTAACAACATTCTGCGCAGATACAGAATAAAGTCTAGCTGAGGATCTGGGCCTCTGCCCCTACTGGACTTAAAACTGATGCGTCTGGCCCCGCGGCCTTGTCCTCTTCCCTGACGAGGAACACTACTCTCGATACACTAGCTGTAAGAATGGAATAAAAAGTTGACTGATTATTTCTAACAACTGAACAATCTCGAACTTGATGCTCCACACTGCCACACCCAAAACATTATCCAGTCAATTTATAGCATAATTCAAAACTCTAACTTCTCCCATGGATGATACATGGGATGACTGAAAAAGTTGACCCGCCACCCGAACTAGTACTCTATATAGGTCAAGCTTTGAAATTCTGTGATGGTCCGACTCTAGTACTTTGAGTTGATCGAGCACCTACACCCTGCATTCCTTTAAATTCCATATTATACCCCTATCGAATCCCAGGACTCTACCCTGTTCGAATCCCATAACTCTAACCAAATTTAAATGCCCAAGCCGATATGAGCCTGAATCACTAATTTTGCCCAATTCGGGCCCTTAGGCACCCCACTGTGCCGACTGTAAAATTGCTGACACCATTCAGCTCCTACAAATCTGCCCTAGATAACCCTTACCTATCTTTCTTCTGTCCACCCAGTGTTTACTCATACATTCTCTATTATTAGACTTAGACATGCCAAATAAAGACATTCCATATAGCTCGTCAATCGAGCTGGGATCACTATGTCTCTTAATTCAGGCCTAAGCCCCCACTCAGACTTCCAGTAGCTATTTGCCTCTGTCAGTAACATTCTCATTGCAAATCTAGCTAAACAAAAACCTTATCTCAAACTCGTCTATTGACTTTTAATCCGTTGCCTCATATTAACATCTATTCAAAACTCCCTCAACATCTATTCATGAAATCTCACAACACATACCTGTTAAAAATAATTCCCTAAACTGTTCCCAAGTGACATCAATCAATTAATGGTGAGAGTCAAACTCTTACCTACCATTTTCCACCATTGATCGGCCTCACCTATCAATTTATAGATAGAAAATTCAACCTTTTGCTTCCCACTATAGTAAATAGCTCAAAAATTTTCTCTATTTTGTCAATCCAGTTCCTTGCCTCCGCAGGATCCAATGACCCCTCTTTGAAGCTAGTAGCATTCTGTTTGTTAAATTCACTCTGGGTACTCTTGTTCTGAGGTTGTGGTTGGACCAGATTGGGTACTCCTTGTTAATGGTTGGCTATGTCATCAACCGTAGTGTTCAAAATCGCTACCATCAGCTCTGGGTTTTTCTATTCCCCCTATTAGGTAGAGGTGCCTCTCTAAAATCACAAACAATCTCCATGTAACAGATTTCCTAGTCTAAAGATTGTTTATCAAGTCCTTCCAATGCCAAGAAAAGATCCTTGCTCATTTTATAAAAACCTATTGGAATCTCATCTATCGGGGACCTCTAGCCCCCCCCCTCCCCCCCCCCCCCCCGCGTACTATCTCCACTGCCAGTGCTATGAGTGCGGACCATACTGGTGCAATTAACAGCTATAATTGGTATTCTAACACGTGTATAAAGAACAACACAATCACAAGTCAAAGGCATACTTCTTAACTCTACCACATTCTCATTAACCGAAATGCAATGCCACAGAATCGTGTGACCTATACTCTGTGGTTCCTGTGCCTATAGAATCATATACCTATACTCTTAATACCACAAGACTGAATTGCTTTGATACCAACTGTAACATCATGGAAATCCAGAGCTCCGTCGCCCTGAACTCCCGCAACGTTAACCTACAACATCACATCAAACCTGCCAAATCCTGTTACTAACACATACTTCAAATCATCTAATCTGATATCAACTCAAAATTTTCAAAAACAAGATTATTAAACTACTTGAACTGAAACTATTAAAACCTAAGTTCTTTACAAACTCGAGTCCTTATAGAAAGAGTTGACAGTACCGACCCACGTACGGGTCTCCCTACATAGTAGTGATGGGCTCACCAAAATCTCAAAAACTCTAAACCTATTCCCAAGCATGCTATAGCTGATCGTTACCTGCAGAACGGAATCAAACAAAAGGTGAGCTTTTGAGAGCTCAGTAAGGTTGTGCAAGGACAACCAAAAGAATTACAAAATGCTTCAAAAGAATTTAACCAACAATGATTCCCAAAAATATTTCAAACAATCTAAATAGCTCAATAATTTTCAAAATGACCAAAATTCATTATAAATAGATACCAAAATAAATAATAACAATCACGACCGGTTCCAAACAATCAATAAAAGATCATTTTCGAAGCCTTCATTCCAAAATACAATGATGGTTTTCCAAAGGATTTCAAAACGAGTTCAAAGCCAATCTGGGGAGGGATTTCAAGCAAGTACAAACTGTTTGAGACAATCCTTTCCAGTCATTTCTGTAGCAATCACTGTAAGATACAATATAAATAAATTCAAAGATGTTGATCCTTGGCAGAATGTGATGTCATTCTGGCAAAGCCAGTATGCGATGCCATTTAGGCAAGGCCAATATGGTGTACTCGTGCATGCTGTATGAATACTAGTCCCAGTGGGTACTAGCCTGCATTCCATGCAGGATTCAAACCAGCCTTATAATGCCTCCCCACTGTACAGAACCCCAGATCAGCACAAAATCAACAATATCAATGAGCATTAACATGAGCTCAAATCACCAAAATCAATTCGGGTTATCACTCGGAATTCCAAAATAACCACAAGCAAACAGCAAGAACGATTATGACGGTTGTCGAATTTAGGCACAACAATTCAGGAGAAAGAATGCAAAACATTTATGGAATATGCTCGCATGCAATAACATGCAAGCATCAATAAGATTTTCAAATGATCGAATCAGGTTCAATGTTGGGGTTTTCTTAGCAATAACATGCTGCTATCAATACATAATTCGGCGTTTCACATTAGTCAGTCATAAGTAAATCGAAGGAATACTTACGAGTAAGAGTTATTGAAATGAGGGTTCAAACGAAAGTCCTTACCCAGGGTTCAAATAGAAACCCTTACCTAGATCTAAGGCTAAGCTATATAACCGGAAAGTCTATTGCTTTAACCTAAATGAAATTATAAAATTATTAGAACACCGCTTACACTACTATATCATAAACTCAATACGGAAGCTCATATATTCTCAAAATGAACCCTACCTCAACAGGTATGTAAAATTATCGAAATGCACCTATGATGTAAAATTACCCAAACACACCCCTCGCACCCTTAAATCACCAAAATAGCATTTTCGTAACTAAAATCACTCCAATAACCTTATTGTATGTGTATTTACCCAAAAATATCCTTCTTAGGTGAAGTTACCAAAATACCATCTCTCACACTTGAATCACAAAACAGTCTTCCCGCAAGCAAAATCACTCAAACAACCTTACTCTATGTGAATTTACCTCAAAATACCTTTTATGGGTAGAATTACCAAAATAACCCATTGGGGTGGCAAAATACCAAAATACCCCCTGGGGGGTTCCGGCATCGGAACAATTCTCAAAACATCTTAAAACACTATTTTAAGTATCATGAAGTCATTTTCGGGCAAAAATCTATTTTAAAAAAATTTCGCTCAAAAATTTCGAACCGGTGTTAGGACCGAGCATTCAAAAGCATGTTCGGCTAAAAATAGCTAGTGACTTCAAAATTGCACGAAATGTTAGGTAATGAAACATATCAGTAAAATAGACTTTTCTAAAATAAATTAAGAATTTCTCCTAATTGATAGCCAAATTTAGTATCCTTTGCGGATACCGAAAATTGCCAAAAACATTCCAGAGCGTACATCTCATAAAAATATTGGGGGTTACTGTTTTGCACTTTGTCAAATTTTGATCCTAACTATTTATAAATATTCGGACAAACCTCTCTCAAACACTAAAATTACACATACATACACCTTGTGCAGCCATGAACGCACACAAAATCTGCAACACGCACACAACCCACTGAAACACACACTAAACCACGCATAAACCTCTCTCAAATTCTCCAATACACTATTGTGCCCACAATGCCACACATTCCCACATGAAAACCTCATAATTACACACTCCAATCCCCATCCCCGAAGCTCAAACACGTACCACCCCCGCACACCTGCACCCACAGTTTAAACACACACAGTTACACCAAAATGTACAGACTAAAGTTAAGGATTTACATTATAGAGATAGTCCCAATCTCTCCCTAACTCTCTCTGAATCTCTATTTGAATTCCTGGCCGAGCCCTTTTTTGTTTTCTCCTCTGTTCTCTACTTTCATTTCTTCTGTACTGTGCATGTTCTTCATTTTTCCTTAATTCTATTTTCCTCACCCAGATTTCTTTTCTATTTTCTTTCTTTCAATTTTATCCCATCCATTAGTTTATAATTAAGTTTCCTTAGTCATCATACAACCATGTAAGAGGTGGCATATTTAAAATCATTTTTCTCTAAAGTTTTGACACACAATGCATACTTTTCAAAAATTATAATTTTAGCCCCCAAACTTTATGTAATTACATTTAGGCCCCAAATTATTCTAATCTCCCTTAATTTCATTAGATGCCACTAAAAACATAAATTATCACTCATTTTGCTATTTTTCATTACGAAAAACATTAATTTACATTTATGCCCCCAAAGTTTTTCCAAATCTACAAAATGACCCCAAAAGTTTTCAAAATTGTATTTTTGCCCCAAAGTTCCTTTAGGCTTGGATACTCTACTTTTACTCCAGCATTGCCCAAAAACATTGCTCATTTATTTTTTAGGTCTCCGATAGTTATTTTAACCCTCTCCCAAAAAGTGTGAGATATTACATTCTCCTTACCTTATAAAAAAAATTTCCTCGAAATTTGCTATTGAATTTTCCATCACTTATAACGTCTAGACACTACGCTTCCTCTACATAACTCTGATAGCTATCTCATAGTAGCTAAGCTACCTCTAACTTCCGCAACCATATTCCTGTCCCACAGATACTCGAACGTAACTATTTAAGTTTCACATCGAAATGCTAAACTCAAACCTATCAAGTTATCACTTGCACTTTAACCTCTAGATTTTACGGACAGTGAATTAGCTAATATGAAACTCACTGAACTAAATATGCAGCGCTCTGAATTCTATATACAACGAATTGAATCAAACTCTAATACGTCAGGCTTCCACTGTACTTTATTGATACTATACCAGAGACTATCATTTGTACAACTTACTCAACGATTGTAAGCTTGACCTTTTGCTCAAGGCATACTAAAACGCTAAGCAATGGTTACACATGACCTGCAGAGCCAACAACGGACAAGGTAAGACTAAGATCCAGAGCCAACAATGGACAAGGTAATAAGATCTAGAGCCAACAACGAGTCAAAGCAGTTGGTCGGTTAGTCAAAACCAGACATATATCTTAAATTTGGATCCAATAGCCGACTAGGTCATTCTATAGAAGGTAGGGGGAATCGTTCCCAACTAAGCATGAAAAGGTCGAGTGTTCCATAAGACATCAGATGTCATGGTCTGTAAGGGTAGAGCCTTCCAGGTAGGATTCCGTGACATCCCTTGGTTTATAGAAATGGTGGAGATCTTCGGTATGTACCGACGAAGTAGATATGGGAGAATCAGGTCTCCAAGTATTTACCAATAGTTTTAGGTATTTACCCTAAGTTAAACTGGAAATTTAAAATGCTAGAGGATGCGGTCTCTTTTCGATTGAGTCAATAATCCACTTTGGTATCTTAATTAAGTTTAGCTAGGAAAACCTCCCAGGAGGTCTTCGGTCAGCACGTACTCTCGACCGGCTCGAATCGTTGTTCCACCTTATACGGCTCCTCGTTCAATTCTTTGAAGTGCTGGACCTAGATATAATTCCTTGATTGGGGTCCTTATAGAACTATAAGCTTCTTAAGGAAACTCTATAGATATTTCGAAGTAGTTGGTCATTTAGATATAAGGAAATTTTGGCAATATCACTCAAGACAGAGTCAATAATGTCCAAGGACAGATAGTCGTTGAGTGCCAAACATACTAGATGCAAAGAAAGTGTTAGTTCAAGAAACAAATGTAAGATGTTGCACTGGCCTTACACCGTACAACATCGATGAACTGAACAACTAATTTAAATAATAAAATAGGAACAATCAGTGGTTAGGAGAGCAAACATGCACAGTCAAGCATGCAAGCACACAAATACTGAACAAAAATGCCTTAGGCTAATAAGCAGGGGCAACATGCAACACATACAAGCAGGCAAGACACACAAACTCATGAAAAGAGGGACTACTCAAGAACGCAAGGCACGTAAGAACACAAGAACTCAAGCACACAAGGATACTATGACATTTAGGGGCAGTCCTCAAGCTTCATACGATACATTGATGTTTGAGAGGTATGTCTTAGCTCTTAAGCTTATTTAGTTATTCTCATTCACATAACAGACATATATTTCACATTTTCTCTTCACTCACAGATTTGAGTTTTCGAGTTTATGGGGTTGCGTTAACCGCTACTAGGGCAGAGGCATATGAATTAGATTGAACCAGCAATGTCCAAGTGGAATTTTCAGGATGAGCGAGTTGGAACCATGGTGGGGCTTACCGAGATTGCTTCAACGGGTTGACTCAACACCTAGTGAGTTATTTGTTCATTTATGTTTTAGCCCTTGAATTTCCTTAAATGTATATTTCATAAATATTCACATTCATTTTTTCTTTCGGGGTCCCTGTCCAAGTGGAAAGGAGATGAGTCTTATCCGAAGGAGTTGGAGTGCAACTGATGCCAAGTTCTACAATTTGAAGGCCCACATCTCAGTTGCCCCTCCTATAGAGATGTACTAGACTAGGACTTTGGATCGGAGGCTAAGACATAGTCTAATTTAGGGGATCGATGTATCCTCCTTGAGGTGGCCGTACAATCCTTGTACTTATGAGGCACTCGTGCAAGAGGAGTTTGCCCCTCTTTTGATTGTGGAATGGATGAAGAGGATCCAGTGGGCTCAGGCGGCTCGGGACTAGAAGAGCAAAGGCTTGAATGACGAGGAGGTTACGGAGGGAATTCTATGCCCTTCTTGGATAGTGCCGGTGTATTTGATGGGCAAAAGACACAATATGGAATCAATTCCCCAGTCAAAGAAGGATGAAAATATGCTAGGATTCAAGGTACTAGCTTGTGTCAAGATAGTAAACTCGACTCTTTATCTTATTGCAATTTCACTTTTAGGCTTTGCTTTTATTACTATGATTTTCCTTTTTCTTTGTCCTAAGCTCGATGCTGAAGGATGCCCACTAGATGATTCATAGTCTAAAAGACATGGTATCCACTATGAGATACTTGCTAGAGGTGTATGGGCCATCTATATAGATAATGGAAGTGCTTACACCTACCCCATTCTGGAGATGAATCGAGCACCGGTCAGAGTTCCACAGAGCCTGCTGCCCCTGCCACTCAGACCCTATGGGAGGAGCTCCAACGCCATGAATAGGAGTCCAGAGGAAGACGAGAGTGACAAATCGGGTCCCTTTTAGGTTGATTCGCAAATTGGAATCCATGCCACCCAAGGTGAAAGAGGCCGCTAGCGTGAGAAATTGAAAGTCCGTCATTTTACTAGGGGCACTACAGTGCTTTACAAGATATATGGGAAGCCTAGTGGATTGACTAAGCCTATGGTATTGGAGTCATCTCCGAACCCTGAGGATAAAGAATATGAGGCCAAGTGAGACGATGAGCCATCAGGATCTGACAACAAAGAGGGACTTATCCCCAAAACGCCTCGGAAGAACTGAAGATTAGTTGATTTAGCCTAGAGTTGCATTGAGAGTTCATTACGAACTTGTTCTATCAGACTCTATTTTAATGAAGAATCTCTTTTTAGTGGCAAATTCTTATATTCTTATTAGTAATTCCTATGTGAATATCGTATTTTAATGTATACACACTTGCACAAAAAGAAATTAGGATGGGAATAAAATTGGAATGAACTTGAGCTGGGTTGGAATGAGAAAGGTATAGGGTTTGACCTCCAAAGGGGCAAACCCTGTAAAAATTCTATAGAGGATGATTAACCGGCTTGTTAGTCAATTAAGCTGGTTTGTTTCTCTTATGTCAGGCCTAAAACCCGCTGGTTGGTCAAAAGAAAATCCATTTTTTGAGTAAAGCCGAACAGTTGGTCAGAAGGAAAGTCCATTTTTTTGGAGTTAAACCAAACGGTTGGTCAAAGAAAGTGATTTCCACAAATATTCAAAACAAAGGGAAAACTAGTTGGTTTGTCAAAAACCGTCCGGTTTGTTTGATAAGTTTTTTGATTTTTTAAACTTTGAGTCATGTCTTTACACAACTTAAGACTTCCTATTTATATATTCAGGTTTCATCCTTCACGGGGGCATTCGACTGTCATTCTCTCAGAAAAACTCCCAATGGCCTCCGAAGACAACCCCACGATCTTCTAGCTCTAATTTTAATCCTTTGCTAATTCTTCCAACAAGGTAGAGCTTATATAACATAATGGATGCTTTCATCTGAATCCGGTCATGAGTTTGCAGATGGTGGCTATTCATGAAGTTATTCTTCAGGCCGCTTGCAAGTTTTGGGATTCCCTGGGTCATGTCTTCTAATTCAGCTTGATGAGCTTTAGCTTACTTATGAAGAATTCTTGACTTTGGTGGATGTCACTGCCAATTGACACATTGGTGTTCTGATTATTCAAGATGGCTATTTCTTGTCACTCATGAGATTTTTAGAAGTTAGCAAACAGTTTGCTAGGTGATTTATCAGAGGTGAGCATATCCTTATTTCTCCTGTGATTGAATATTTTTTCTGCCAAACTTGACAACCATAGTCTACAATATGCGAGCGACATGGTGGCTGTAATACCCCGAACCGGGTTTGGGGCATGACAATGGCAGCTTTGGGGCTGTGTCTAATGGCTAATTATCATACTATTGTGTGCCCAGGGGTTGCTGATGTGAGACTAGATGAGTGATATTCCAAGTGTCCTTGAGAGGGAGAACCTTGATCGTCATAGTGGTAGCTAAAACCATAAATGCCATAACCAAGTTGCATGGGGATCAAAGTGCTACATCTAGGCCTAGCCCCTTACTTCTATACATGCGGCTTTTGGATCACATTGGGCTGATAACTAAACCAGCTGAGGTGAGGTATCACACCAGCTGAGGTGAGGTATCACACCAGCTCTTTCGGCTCTAGGCCTTTACTCTTCGAAGGTCATTCTAGCATAGATGATTTGACTTGCTTTTTATGTGTGTGGGAATTTGAGGATATCCACTGGTAATTTAATTGGTGGAAACCTAATGGACCTACTCTGTGGACTTTTGGGTAGCACCATGTGTGTCTTCTGGGACTGTGTTTCATCAGTTTACTTTG
Source organism: Escallonia herrerae (assembly GCA_033070095.1). NCBI lineage: Eukaryota > Viridiplantae > Streptophyta > Magnoliopsida > Escalloniales > Escalloniaceae > Escallonia > Escallonia herrerae. The sequence goes on from JAVXUP010000193.1 coordinate 448,467, forward strand.
ATTGTCATATTATGAGGTAGTTTGGTTATGAGCAAGTTGTTCCAACTTCTTACGGTGATTTTTTATGGTGACAGACCTTAGCGCTTCACTAATCAAGGTCATTTCCCAAGGTTAGGATTCTCCTCCTTATACTCATAGTTCCACCATGATTAGGCTGTTTCTCACTGGTACAGATACGGTTGCTCCAGTGTTGTTTGATGCTTATATCCATGGCTCTAGCCCCTCATTCAAGAGAAGGTATTGGATATTGAGAGTCGATTATAGGCAGAGATTTTTGGGGAGCCTGTGAGATCGAATTTCTAGAGAGAGTTAAAGAGGAAACTCGTGCTACCATAGATTTAGAGCCGATTTGCATGATTCTGGTAAAGCTTCACAGACTATAGTTCAAGGTTTCCATTGCCCTTTGACAGGGGGAGAAGTTCGAGTCCCATGGATTCGGCGGTCCTAGATTGGTCCCCAATTATTTGAAGACAAGTTTGACATAGACAGGAAGAAGAAGCACCAAAAGAGGCCACTGACTATCAAGGCTACTTTAGAACATGAGGACTGTATAGATGCTTATATTGAAGGCCAGTTTGACGGTAAGCGTGCCAAGGGGATAAAAATCAGGAAAGTAATAAAAGGCTTAGAGGCTGAAACAGAGATTCCAGAGGATAGGATTCTGATATCAGAGAGGCTGACTTGTAAGAAGGATAATAAAAAGTTCAGCTCAGTCATATTTCTTGAAAAAGACGATCGTCCTTCCTCAAAGAAGAAAAAGGGGACACGATGGTAGCTTACTCTGAGGTTGCTTATAGGACTTAGAAGTTTTTCATTTACCCTGACTTTTGCCTAAGCTGCCCTTTGCATAGTCTTCGTCCTATCAGGATTTTTAATATTTTTCTAGTTTTTTTTTTGTTCTTTCAATATTTTTTGTTTTGCTATAATTTTTGCCAAGGTGCCCTTTCAAGGTTTTCATCCTAGCGGGCCTTTTTTATTTTTCTCGAGAATGCAATCAAGTTCATAGCTAGTAAAATAAAATATTTTTGACTAAAATTTAATTGCAGTAGAGACATTTTTACGGGCTACCTACGTACCTTCATAAATGTCTATGCTGAGTAGTGTTCTTAAATGAGGATCAGGTCGTTCGTAGTTCAATTACAATTTTTACTCATGCATAGTATTTCTTTAGTCGATCTAGGTTGACTAACTGTAAGAACTCAATTCCATCCAAATCAACTAACAAAGCTGCATCTCCGGTCATGATTTGCTCGATCAGATAAAAACCTGACCAGTTGGGTTCAAATTTTCCTTGGGGCTTCCAAATTTGTCTGACAATCTCCCCCAATACAAATCTCCTTATTTTAAGCCGCGTCCCTTAATTCGCTTGTTAAACACTTGGGCGATCTGCTTTTGATAACCCTGAATATGATAAAGTGGTTTCAACATTTTCTCCTCTACTGATCCTAGCTCTTCAAAGCAATGTCGTACCCAATCTTGTTCAGGTACTTGATTATCCGACAGTACTTTAAGGGAGGCTACTTTCAATTCCACTGGGACGACTGCTTCCATGCCATAAACATGGGGTAGCCCCGGTTGATGTTCTCATAGATGTCCTATAGCCCCAAAGATAGGGAGCTTATCTGGTAAGCTCTAATAGAAATCTGTCATTTTACTCAGCATATTCTTGATGTTCTTATTGTTAACCTCCACAGCCCTATTAGTCTGTGGACAATAAGGTGAACGATCCTGAATTATACCATTCTCTTTTGTTAAATCGTTGACTTCTCCTTCGAAATGCAAATCATTGTCAAAAATCAACTACTGAGGAATGGCGTATTAAAAAATGACATTGGTTTAAATGAATTGAGCCACTTTCTTGACATTAAGTATGGCGTATGAAGCGGCCTCCACTCACTTTGTAAGGAAGTCTATGGCCACTTGTATAAACTCGTGTCTATTAGATGTTTTAGGACTTATCTTTGCTATCAAATTTATTCCCAAAACTAGGGCCATGGAGATGTCAAGGTGTATAACTCTAAAGAGGGGAGGTGCTGCAAATTGGCATTCACTTGACTTTTGTGTGCCTTCTTACATGTTTGATACACTCATGTTCCATCGTACTCCAGTAGTATCCTTGTCGAAGGACTTTCTTTGCTAACATACGGCCATTCATGTGCGGTCCACATTCTCCTTAGTGTATATCCTCCATAATCTAATGGCCTTCTCTCTCCGTAACACACGATAAATGCTCTCCATGTAATGCCTCTTATAAAAGTTTCGGTTACACATGATAAACTGGGCTGCCTATTTCCTCAGAGATACACGGTCCTTCACAGAAGATCTATCGGGATATTTACCATCCCAGATAAGGTTCTGTACATCCCTGTACCAAGGTTCAGTTACCCCAATTTCCTCAACGGGTGTGATCATGAAGCAATAAGCTGGTCGATCCCTCTTTCAATTATAAATGGCTCCATTATCTGTCCTTCGGGTATTTCTATCATCGAGGCGAGCGTTGCCAAGGCATCAAAAAAGTTGTTCTTGAGTCGAGGTAGGTATTGGAACTCTACATTCTTAATTACTCCCCAGTTTTCTCCTGATGGGCATCATATGCCTATAAAAGTTTATCTCTAATCCTCCACATCCCTTGTGCCTGATGTATGATCAACGTTAAGTCAGCATATACTATAATCTCCTGCACTTCTAGTCTCAGATCCATCTCTAAACCGATAATGCACGCTTCGTATTTGGCAGTGATGTTAATACCGTCGAAAGTCAACTTGATGGCTATGAGCAAGTAGGCCCTGTCTGGTGAGATAAACTCTATTCCTACTTTGAATCCTTTGTTGTTTGCTACTCCGTCAAGATACAACTGCTACCGGGTCTCCGATTCCAAGGTGGAAGATTCCTTGTCTGAGAACTTCGCCTCCTATTTACAATTATTCTCTGTTGAACAATCAACTGACAAATTGGCCACGGCCTTTCCTTATATGGACTTTTGGGTGACATAAGTGATGTCCAACTCTGAAAGTAGCAAGATCCACTTTGTTGTGCAGTTGGATAGGGATGAATTTTAAAAAAAAATATTTTGACAGATCCATCCTGGTTAATAATCTAATTGTGTAAGCCAAAACATATTACGCAACCTTTGTGTTACCTAGACTAACGAACACATGTCTTTTCTAAAGCTGAGTAATACACCTCTCCTTCGATCAACTTTTACTGATATTATAAATGACTCTCTCCACTTATGAATGCCTTAAATGTAAGGCCAACATTACTCCTGGGTAGTATCAGTTATGGTTAGGTATAATAATAAGGGACTATTGGGTATCAGAGGGCATAAGATTGTAGGGTTGCTCAGGTATTGTTTAATTCTATCAAAAGAATTTTGGCACAAGAGATTCCACTCTTTTGTTGAATCCTTCTTCAAACACTTAAATACGGCCCACATACCATGGTTAACTAGGATATAAACCGGTTGATGTATTGGCCAGGTTCTACTAAAGAATCCTTGGCTCTTTTTCTTGCTGCTAGGTAGGGGTATTTTGACTATGGCTTTAATCATAGCTGGGTCGATCTCTATGCCCTTCTTACTGACCATAAAACCCTAGTAGCTTTCTGGTTGTAACTTGAGCACACACTTCTGTGGGTTAAGCCTTACATTGTACTGCCTTTATCTCTCAAAGTACTTCCTTAAGACTGTATAGTGATCTTTATGCTTGTTAAACTTGATAGTCATATCATCCATGTATACCTCTAGCTCCTTATGAATCAATCATGGCAAAGGGTGTTTACAGCTCATTGATATAAAGCCCCAGCATTCTTCAATCCAAAAGGCATCACTGTGTAACGAAATGTGCCCTGCAGCGTGGTGAAGGCTGTTTCTCCTAGTCTGGGGACCATCTTTATCTGATTGTGTCCTGCGAAGTAATCCACGATGAAACCAACTCGTACTCCACAGGGTGTTATCTATGATCATTTCTGTGATGGGGCTTTCTTGTCCCAAGTCATCTTCTTGATGGCTTACCCTCTCTCTTTCTTGGTTGGTCTATCTCCCAACCCAAACTGATCTCACTTACTCTCTAGAACTGTGAAGCAAAGAAGTCCTTTGTAGTTTCAGCCCAAACCTTTACTTGGGAAAGATTAAATCTTTCTCATTATAAGAAGTACTACAGTGTCACCGTGGGGCACAAAAATGAAAAAGTTTTCACCGAGACAAACTTTTGTGACCTCCAAACACCAAACTGTGTTATCTATCTTGAATCCGCTGAGCAACAGGTCAAATGAGTCATGTGGAACCACAACATTATTCTTGTCATTTTCCACTTATCCAATCTGAGGTAACTCAGAGTCACCCATAATTTTAAGACGGCTTTGCCAGGACAAACTTGACCTTCTGGTTAACGTAGAAGGGATTTCTCTAATCGAGTGTATCCTTGGTCTCCCAAATAGAAGATTGAACGTAATGGGTATGCCTAACACTTAAAACTCCACTTTGCAATGGGTAGTTCCAACGATCATAGGGAGTTTGACTGTGCCAATAACCTCTCTCTGGGTGTTATCATAGGCTAAGATAGCTTCATTAGAAGAGCTAAATTCTGAGGAACCCTCTTATCAAGTGCCCCCATTATGATAGGAAGCGGGTCGATGTGGTTTGGTCTTGTTTGGGAAAATAGTATTCAGTGAAGGTAAGGACATTCCTATAATAAATAACCCTTAGTACCTGAGATAGGTCTTGTGGCTGGGTTTATATGGGTATTTGGCTTTGATGAGTAACTTGATCAAGGTCTGTTTGTGAGAGTATGAGTAAGAAATGAATAATAATCCTTAGATAGAGATATTAACTTGGGTCTTCTTCAGTTGTCTCAGTACCTCGTCCTCTGGGGTTCTTGGGAAAATAGTGGTTTGATGTGGCTGGTTGGGGAACATTTGGTAAACTTGACCTGATCTCGTCAGATCGTTTTTGGGCCTGAACACGAAGCCTGTATCTTCATCATAATCTTCTTCCACATAAAAGGCCTCGCTTCCATGAACTCTTCCTAGGAAATAACATCAAGAACTCTGGTAGAGAATTAAATACAGAAACAAACTGAAAACACTGGCTTACTGAGGTAATGAGTGTAGCCGAAGTCATCACACGTGGAACACCTTTGATAATGTTATCCCTGTGAGGGTTCCTTCCCGACGCTGGGTCTAGCATGAGAAGAGTATTTGCCTTTTTCAACAATATCCTGGATGACATGTTTAAGACTCATATATCTCTATGTGGAGTGTCCCTTCCCTTGACGATAGGCAAAGAAGCTATAACATCATACCTTTCAGGTTTCAATGCTGGTGTGAAGATAGGCGGTAACTTAAATATCATGTCTTCCCTTAAAAACTGTTTGAACACCTTGGAAAATGGGGCATTCAACGGGGTGAACTTTCTTTAAAGCTCTGAGATAGCTTCCCATGATACTATCTTTTGTGCTCGGATAATGTTTACATTACTGGCACTGGTGGGCTTTTGTTGGACATTTGAATTTCTGGGGCCTGCTCTGCATACTCATGGCTTCATGTCACGGGAAATAGTCCATTTATTGATGGCGTCCTCGATCTGTACTAGGCATCCCATTAATGACCTGAACAATATATGGTAGTGGCCAAAGATTATTCATGGTATACTGAGAGTAGATTGTTTCTCACTATGTTCACATGTTCTTCATTGGTAGGGCAATTCACCACCTGAGCAGCTTTGTTTCTCCTTCTCATGATAAAAGCAGATATAGATTCCCTTGACTCTTGCTTGGTGGTCTCTAACGGAGATATCTAAATCAGCTTTGTACTGATTTACAAACTATCTTAGAACACCTACCATGTTTGAACTTGGGCCTCCTATAAGGTAAGGAACCATCTAGATGCAGCTCCAGTCAGGGTATGGTGGAAGAGCTGTATCTATTAATTCTGGTTAACTCCGTAGAGTGCCAACACACGCATGTACATCTTGATGTAGATCTTAGGGTCTGTGGTCCCATCAAACTTTTCCATCTCTGGCATTTTGAAAGGTGATAATCACTCTTCAGGGTTCATGATAAGTTCATTGAGGTTTAGTGGGTCATTCGCCCCTAATTCAGGCAATCTAGCAGCCAACTTATCCTTCCACTCTGGGACAACTGTCTTCTTCCTCATCTTCTGATTTGTACTGCTATTCAAACTCAGATTTATTTTCATCATCCCTTTTCTCAAGTTAGCTTCACCCTCATGTTCTTTATACCCCTTCTCCTAAGGTTATCCATCTCCTTGGCTATTTGGGCTTGTTGATCAGCTAGGTCTACAAAATTGGCCTGAAAATTCTTTTATCATTCACAGACAATGTCGACCAAATCTGCAATTTGTGGGTATTCTTAGGCCATTAAGGGTCGAGTGAGCATCACGGAAGAGTCTCGATAGCAACCTCGTTTAGTCATAACTGTATAGACAATCTTTAAAAAATTAATCACACCGACCACATAAGTCGAACTGGCGAGCTTATACCTCACGGAGGATAGGAGTTACTGACTAATGGCCGGGCTTCTGACTAATGTGCTTACTTTTGGGAATTTAAAAATTTTGGGATAAGGCTAACTAACCGTTCGTTTACCCTGTGAGTCAACTAACTGGTATGTCTAGTGTTTTATTTTGAAAAATCCTGGAATAAGGATAGTTCTGACTAACCATTTGGCCACTCGGGAGGTGAACTAGTTGGTTGGTTAGTGGATCTAGGGTTTTGATTTGGAATAATTCTGGAATAGGGATAGTTCTAAGTAACCGTCCAGTTACTCAAGAAGTGAACTAGCCAGTTGAAAACTGTATCTGGAGTTTTGATTTGGAAAAAATTTGGAATGCGGATAGTTCTGACTAACTATCTGGTTGCCGACCGAGTGAGCTGACCAGTTGGTTAATGGGTCTATGGTTTGAGGTATAAGCCAACCATTTTTGAATTTCTCAAGAACTTCACTTACTGATTAATAGTACGGTAAAGAGCGCGAAGGGCGGCCAGTTAGTCAGAGTCTTTCCTCCTTTGCGAGATTACTAGCTAGCTTATAAAAATTGTTCATTTCCTGGCACAATGCCATAGGCTAAAGCAGGTATTCTCCTAAAAAAGGAGAAACACTGAAATGGTTCGGATTTGTGGTTTCTCTCTCAACGCCGGTGTAAGGTCACTTATTTGGCTCGATTAGTACCGTATATCTCCCACCTGGAATTCGAGAAATTAATAATGGGCGATCACCAATACGTGTGCAAGTCTTTTAATACACCAAAAAAACAAGAGGTTATTTTAGCAAACCGCCTCGAAAAAAATTCCCCCGTGGTACGAAGATTTTTGGGAGTCACCATATTATTTAATTAGGAAAATTAGAAAAACCTAAAATGTCCATAATTTAACTAATCTATCGAAAACATCGAAATGGGCTTGGGGACTAAATTATACGACGGGAATGTGTTAGGCACCTGCCATACCCTTTCGGTCTTTACTTCCATTTCTCTTGATTTTTAGCCTTTTTAACACATAAAACACATACACATTCATGAAGTAAATCCTAAGTTTATTTCTATATTATTGGCTAGAATTTGGCAAAAGGGGTCGAGTGGCCTGCATATCCAGTTAAATAAAGCGCAATCAAAACTATCGTAGTTTGACTCTAATCTTAAGTGAGGTAACCTATGCTTTGGTCTTAGACTCGAACTAAAAAATGAGAAGACTCTTTTTTATGCTTTTTGTACTAGAAATAAAATGCATTCGCGGGAGATGGAAAACAATTCTAGATTACCAAAGTAGAATAGAAAGCTATAAAATATATCTCGCGAGCTTGCTTGTCTAAAGGACTCGGGAATGCTATATGAAGGATCCACGATGCAAGAGAATTGAGAATAGTTTGGAGTGAGTTATGAAGGGCTAATTTCTCTTAAGAGATGACACACCACTTCTAAAGGGGCCCTATTTATTGAGGTCTGGGATGCCATGAGTGATAAATATGACCATGTGAATCTTTGATCTGATGATAAGACAAAATATTTGATACAAATTATAGATCGACAAAAGTCAACTACTAGGTCTGTTTGTCAAAAAATCAGTCGATTTATCCCATAAATTTATAATATTTTTTTTTGAATTTCAAGACATTATCTGACCTTAATTCGGTAATTATCTCTGAGTTTCTAGATGTGATATATCGGATTAGGCAATTATCTTCACATTTCACATAAATCCATTATTTAATCAGTTGCATCAAGAATAAATTACAAATGATCCTTTAGATCTTCTAGACAAATCATTATCTAGACATGTGAATTGGACTAACATAGTTGGCCAGGCCTAACCCTAAATAGTAAACTCTAATTAATAATAAAGTATAATAATGTAATAATATAAAATGACTACAAAAATGGGTGTGTACAGGGGGAGGGGCGTTCGGGCATTTCACTTCTGCACTTGCTCAAGTAACAATTTTCCCCCTTTTTTTCTTTTTCTTTCATTTTTTGTTTTCCCTTTTTGTGGTGTTGGGGGTGAGGTGGGATACTTAGGAACTCTTTCCGTTTGGTTATAATAGCCTCATGTAATTTTTTTGTTAATTGTTTATCTAGTGTTCTTGTTAAGCAAGGTCTGAATGGTTCACTAGAGTGTTTGAGGCAGGTTGTTGGGTTTGCAGCTATGGTGTGTCCACTTGCAATCTTTATGCTATGGTTAAGGAAGGGTGGTGGTTTCACTCACGATCTTTTGTATGTTTTTTCAGTTATCTTTCTTGTTGTAGTCTAGCGAGTGTTAGATATTTTCTTCTGTTGTTGACTTTGTTTTTTGTAGTTTTAAGAAGGGAACGTCTATTTCCACATTATGATATATTTTTTCACCCCCTCATTCGTTGCTAAAAGATATATGGCTACTCGTTAATATACCTTTTAGCGACATAAAGATGGTGAGGAGTAACATATAGTATGTGAAAATGAACGCTCTCTTTTAAAATCTGTTTTCAGTCTCTATATTTTAATGTCAAGCAGGAGTCTCAATTTTTTTTGTTTTATACAGTGAGGTAGAGTTGTTTTAGGGTCAACATGAATCCTTCATTGGATTCTATTAAAGACTAAACATCATAATAATGAAGTGGTGCGCTCTTATTCGTTATCTTTAGCTGTAAGATTCATGAAATTATTATTAATTGTTACTCATTTTTACTGATGAAGTTCTTGAACTGTTACCAAAGTTACCAAAGGCCTGTCAAAAACTTAAAAAATCTCTTCCATTCTTATTTGGTGTCCAAGTCTGCTTGGCCCTGCATCCAAATTAATTTTTTCAAACCCATCACATACTAGGTTACATAGTGACAAATTCGGTATTTGAAATTTATTCGGTATGGACAATAATCTGGAATTCAGGAATTATTCAGAGAATTTCGTCATTGAATCGATAATAATTCGTTGGAATAACAAACTTCGTATTGTAAATCGGGAATAATTCGGTAATTAATCGTTAAGGTTCTAATGATTTTACGTATATGAAATTTTGTAAATTATATAACTGAAATAAGAAAAATATAAAAACTCTTCTATTCTTTAAATGATGGGGAAAAAGTGAGAGAGAATGTGTGGGTACTGGTATATAATTATGTGTGGATTAATAAAATCTCTATATACTGTTGCTCAATTTAAGCAAGTACTATGGATTGGTGCGATGGCACAAAACTGTGTGGATATTTATTGATACCCGAGTTCGAGTCCCACCAGAATGGATTTTGCTAGTGTCATTTTCCAAGAGGAAAGATGAGGAACTACTCACGATATATCCTTACATGTCGCGATAAACTCGCCAATCTCGCGATATTAAATATTTATTTGCAAATCTTGCAAATAATTGTGATATATTCGTGATTAGTTCTTTCTGATAATTTATCGCGATAAATTCACGAATATCGTCAATTTATCGTAAATATCGTTAATATGCTAGATTAATTAACGAAAACCTAGCTAGCCCACCACACAGCTTGCAGGCCCAAACCTGTTAGCCACAACCTATTCGCGAAGCCAACTTTTCGAAATCAGATTATCTAATATTTACTAGCTAAAACCCGAGTAACACATGGGCGTATTATCATATGGGCCTTTTTTTATATATATATTGAAATAGAAGAATAGCAATGATACCATAAATTGATAAAAATTGAGCATTAATTTTAATTAAAAAAACATTATGACATACCATGATCTATTAAACAAGAGTTCCAAATAACTATAAAGGACGTGCCTACTGTTTTACACTTTGAGTACCAAAAACTAAAACATGAACAATAGATCATTTCAAAGGAACAAGTTGTGCACCCAATCCTGGTAGACGTCTGGAAAGCAAAAGTAGCTAGTAGTTTGTCTTCCTTTAGCTGAATTGAAAATGCCTTGTGAATACTAAACTGATCGAAGTCTGAGACTATGTGGCAAAAGTCATACTCCCTCTGTCCCAATATTATTGATCGTTTTTTTGTTTTGGAATGTCCCTGAATTATTGCACACTTTCCTTTCTAAGAAACAAGTTTTACCCATTGTTCCTTATTTACACATTCTCTTATTATACAACTAATTGGGATCCACGTCTACTTCATTTACATCTTTCTGTATAGACAAATTGAGACCAGACTGTCTCTCCTTCATGTACATAGTACCCATTTTTTACTTTGTTCTCGTAAACTCGCTTCCTTTTTGTCTCCTACCAATTTGCTCCAAGAGACAAACATGGTTCGTGTAGTCGAAGGCCCAATGTAAATTCCGACAAGTGCACTTTTGCAACAACTTCATCTTTGGCCCATGTCCACCCATCATGGAGGTCACACAAACAAATGTAACCAAAATTCAATACATTTCTCTCTCCATGAACAGTGCCGCCACTGCCTCGTCTTAATCACCACCACATCTCCCAAAGACGAATGCCTCCAAAGCATTCGTCGCCCTAAAAACTTTAGATCTAGAGGAAAACATCTAATTACACATTTCCCTATCTAAATCAATCATTTGACACTACGTTGGGCCGTTGCTTACCATAATAGACTATGCGTTAAAGCCCTTGACCAATGCGAGCCGTGTGGGTGACTGGGTGAGTGACGTGGTGGACCTTATGGGCGATTGGGCATTTGACGCATTTAACAACGTGTGCAACTAAGTGTTTGACGCATAAGGCTGGCAACTTGGAGTTGAGCCGAAGAATCACCGTAATTCTTCTTCTCTCTCTTTTTTTCCTTTACCTAGAACAATATCCAAGTCAAAAATTATTATTTTATTCTTAAACAGTCTCTTAGTAATAGGTAGTAGAGATACTTATTCAGAGAGTAGATTCAAAAACTTGGGTTTGACTTTGTTTTCTTGTAATTTGAGATGAGATTTGACTGAAATCTAAATGAAGTGAGAGAACGGAGAGAGACGAAGAGGGTTGTGTGTACAAAAGGAACTTGAATTGGAATAGATCATGTGAACTGGAATAGAAATTGATGAAGCTCTCGTAAAAGGAACTAACTTAAAGCTTAAAAAGTAGCCAGTTTAAGAGGATGAGAGAGGATGGGTGGAAAAAAGGTTCCCTCAACACAACAGACGAGAGAACACAAGGATAATTTAGAAATTTTGGTTAACCAACTTCCATTAATAAGAGTGCAAAGTCATGGTGTGCATTCATTTTTGGGACGGAGGAGGGAGTATGTATTAGGAGTTATGATATTTGTGATCTCTTCAGTATCCGACATTCGAGAAAGTAGAAAGGATGACTAACTTAGTAACTTGACGTGTAGTAATTTCTTTTCCTTGGCCCAAGTAGTAGAAATAAGTATTCATTTTACAAGTGTAGTCATTTCATTAGATGCTAAAGTTGATATTGTCGCGGTATGACATCGAACCCTACTACCCTTTAAGCAAATTAGCCCAACACCAGTTTTGAGGGTTAATCTACGGACTGTTTGACAAAGCTGTGATTTTTAGTTTTGGTTTTTGAAAAAATAAAACCAAAACTAGTTGTGGTTTTTCTTTTTGAGAAAAAATATATGGATGTTTGATAGAGAAATTTTTGTTTTGAGTTTTCTTTCCTCATTCTTTTTTTTTCATTTTTCTTCAGAGTGTTCTCTTCTACTTTAGCAAAACCCTCCAGCCACATCCAATGCCAGTGACCACCACCACCCTTTATCAAATCACATATCTGCAACGACGATGGTGTGATTGGCAAAGCTTGCAGGCATGGTGGAGGTGACGATAGTTGGTTGTTGCAGATCTGTAATGATGATTATCGGGTGGAGTAGATCTATGACAGTGCGAGGGCAGCGACGGATTAGGAATGTGAGTGGCAACGGTGGTCGGGTGGCAGCGCTGATCTCGATGGTGGTCGTGGGTGTGTACGATCGGTGGTGCTGGGTTGTGGTGTTGGCAGCAGTGATGGGACGTTGACAGTGGTTATGGTTGTCAAGAGTAGTGACCATCGGTGGTGTATGATGATGGTGAAAATGGCAATGGTGGTGAGTCATGGTTATGGCGGCAGGTCTGGTTGTCGTGGTGGTGCTGTGTGTGATGGGGGGTTTTGTCAAAATGTTGTTCATTTTTTTGTTTCTAATAAAGTTCGAAGGTTGGATTTCAAAACTGAAAATCCAAAACTCCAATTATGAGTTTTAAAAAATAGCCCAATTTTAAAAACTGAAGGAAAAAAAATTGTCTGTCAAACGGCTTCTTTCTCTAAACTGGAAAAAAGAACTGACAAATGCTACCTTACTGAAGCTAATAGTAATGGCATAGTGATGGCTTCTAGATCTTCACTGGTACAACTTAGAGGGTTAGAATGTATAAGAAGCGGTGATGTAAACCTTTTCCCAACCTACTTTAGCCGCACCCAACAGCCCACAAGGGGTCTCGTTTCATACGACATGTCACCGTGGTCAACGGTCAATTTTCAACGCTCAAAAGACAGTCAAAACGACGCATGCTCAAGTCATGTGCATTTTCTCCTTATGGAACAACTTTGGCGTGCCTTCCCCCTCGGGGGTCGGCCGCCCTCCCCCCTTGGGGGTCGGCCGCCTTCCCTTCAAAACGGTCGATCGCATTCCCCTGAAAGGGGTTGGAGGGCCTTCCCCCTTAAGGGGTCGGCATGCCTCCCACCTCCCATTCAATGCATGCTCTCCCTCAACCTTGCGTCTTCGCAACGCTCGTCACCGCACTCCACCTTTGTGACCCCTGCAGCCGGCATGTCATCTCCGCGTCACATGCCCTCGGCACCACACCCGTCTCCATACATATTCTGCCGCGCCCATGTGATGCGCCGCTAATACAGCTGCGCCGCCAGACTCTCTGTCACACTACCGTCCCCCCGGCACCATACAATCTCCGTCGTCCCCATGCGCCGCACTACTGATACAGTTGCACCCTCATGCTCTCTGTCACACTACCATGCCCCCAGCACCGTACACACTCTGTCGCGCCCATGTGCCACACCGCTGATATAGCTGTGCCCCCAAGCTCTTTGTCACACTACCATGTCACCGGCATCTCATATACCCCGCCATGCCCATGCACTACGCTACTTATAAAATCACACCCCCAGGCATCGTGTCACGCTACCACACCCCTTGCGTTGGTCCATCCTTTCACCACACCATGCGTACCTTGCATTGGTCGTGGAACGTGCTTCGACGCACTCCTGGAGTGTGCAGCATCCTAAGGGGATAGGCAACTCCTCTGGGACACTATCTCCGCCATGGAGCGCTAAGTGCTCTGTCATGAAGACTCCTTTTTTGCCAAGTAGACGACTCCTTCGGGATGCTACCTTGGCCCATCGGGTAGGCGACTCCTCCAGGACAATACATTGGCATGCTCCGAGTGCTCCAGCACTAGGACTCACCCGCAGGGATAGGCGACTCCTCCGGGACACTATTTTCGCTAGGGAGCTTCAACTCCCCTTCTGCCAGGTAGACGGCTCCTTTGGAATGCTAGCTCGGCCCGTTGAGTAGGCGATTCCTCCGAGACACTACCTTGGCGTGCTCTGAGTGCTCCAGCACAAGGATTCAGCCATAGAGATAGCCGACTCCTTTAGGGCACTATCTCCGCCAGGGCGCTCTAAGTGCTTCGGCATGAAGACTTCCCTTCTACCAGGTAGACAGCTCCTCCAGGATGCCACATCGACCCATCGGGTAGGCGACTCCTCTGGGACACTACCTTGGCACGCTCCGAGTATTCTAGGATTCACCCGCGGGATAGGCTACTCCTCCAGGACACTAGAGAGAAATATGCAAGTCATCAACTCTGGACCTAAGCATCGGACTGTGACTGTCATTGTGTATTCATCTCTTGCCATCGCCCTCACAGCACTGCCATCCTCAGGCGCTGTCTGGGAAGCCCTTTGGTATCTGCCTTGCTCCACCCTTGCAGTGTCCCACATCAGCATACTTGGCATCTGACTCAGATTCCATTCCTTGTAACGCCTCCACATCGACTGCGAACCCTCTTCCTTAGCATCATTCTGGCAACTCCGCGGATGAGGTGAGCATCGTAGTGTAGTTCGTTCCTTGCCTGACACATCCAAATAGTCATGCGTCAGCAACGCAGGGCTACCAGCCACAGTCTCAACCCAACCATCCAAGAAGAACATCACCTCGAGGACCAAATCAACTCCAGCCTCTTCCCCGGGATGGATGCACCCAATGTGGCCGCGATTGTCAATGCCACAATCCAACACCTTACTCCTACCATAACTGAACTCTAAGACTCTCAATCTTCTCCCATGCTGTCATCTTAGAATTGCATAAATCAATCCAAGTCTTGACTTCACAATCACAGACTTCTCAAGGCCTTAGAGCTCCCCACCCTGTGCCCATTGCTTACCCCATGTTATCCCAAGCTCTGGGGTTGGCCCCTTATGCTCAGATCCAGCCTTCAGGGTCTGGGCTAGTTCGAGACACTGCCTAGATCCCAGGGTCGTGACCACCGCCGCCTTGGTTCTTCAGGCCATCGGCATTAGGACTCGCGCCCGTAACGTCATGCCTTACTCTTGCTCGGAGTACTTTGGAGACTCATGACTCAATTGAGATAGAGCTTAACCCTAACATAACCAATTAAAACCTAAACACAAGCCATTCACTTGGCTTACTCTAGTCGACCCTTCCAAACGGTCGGCCGCCTACTGTTGGCACTACCCTTGTGCAAACCATACCCCAAGAAGCTGTTCCCTATCACCGACCCTTCTCTACCATTGTCATGCCATCAATGCCTCAGGTCACCCCGTTAGGGGGCTCGGGTGCCAGGATCATCTCAACTGAGCACAAACCCTCTCATGCTTGGTATGTCACCGGCATTCCTTATCTAAGCTATCAGGCCATGCTCCCTACTCTAGCAACCTCACTACCAAGTAACCAGCCTTCACCCCTTTTAACGGCAAAGAGAGCAACACCCACGAGCACCTCACCCGTTTTGTTGGCTCCCTGGAGCACTATAGGGAGGACGACACTTTGAAGCTTCAGGAATTTCACAAGTCCCTGGCTGGCCTGGCCTACTCTTGGTACCACTAAATCCCTGACAGTACTATCCACTCCTGGTCTAACATGGTCCAGCTCTTCCTTGACAAGTTTCACTATGAAACGGAACGTGTGACAATCGTTGACATTGCTGGAATCCGCCAGAACCCCAGGGAAGACCTCAATGCCTATGTAACATGATTTCATCACAAATGTTTGGAGTGCACTACTTCAGCAAGGATGAGACCCTTG
Organism: Escallonia herrerae; assembly: GCA_033070095.1. Taxonomy (NCBI): domain Eukaryota; kingdom Viridiplantae; phylum Streptophyta; class Magnoliopsida; order Escalloniales; family Escalloniaceae; genus Escallonia; species Escallonia herrerae. Next base: position 464,177 of record JAVXUP010000193.1, read on the forward strand.
TACCCATTTGCATCAAGAACATGAAAGAACCTACAAAGTCTACCCTGAAAACCTCTAGCTTCGGTCTTGGGGACATCTCAAGGAAGCTGCACAACGTACCTATGACTCGGTCGATCCTTCAAAGATCCTAAAGCCACAAACTCATATTGCCCTAGCCGCAACGGCAGAAGCAGCCAGTGACAACGAAAATGGCTGTAAGCATCGATACCATAGAGAAGATGGGGCCCTGACAAGATAAGGCAGTCGACGCCTGCCTCGGAATACCCATGAGACTTGAAGACAATCAGAGCTATCCTCGTGACCTGAATCAACGACAATACCATAACCCTCCCAAAGGCCAAGTTTGAACCTACCCCGCAAGACTTAATCAAGCCCAATTATTGCCCTATCATTGGATAATTGGTCACCGGCCTCAAGTGGTGCAGAGGTCTTAAGTTCTTCTTCACTAACAAGATTGCATCAGGTGAACTCAAACTCTAAGCGTAGAACCTATGCCCCACCCGCCCAAGCCTTGGCCTGCCTAGTGCTTTTTTTTCACACTTGTAATATTTTCCTTCATTTTGCAAGTTTCCATGTACTCAATCCTCATGTACCAAGGCATGTTGCCTACTTTTGTTATGAATGCAGTTATATTTTTCACACTTAGACAATTTTCAAGCTACAATAGTTCTTACCCAAGCCTATTGACACCACCCTTGATGCCATCACCTACTTTCTTAGGTGCTTCACCCCTTTCCTATCCCAAGCAGGCCAGGTTCCCTCCCCCTCCATCCCACATTGCACATTGACTTACTAGGTGGTGCGCGGGGTGGCTCGAGCCACGCTACCTAAGTCGCCTCTGTGACTCATCTCATCATCAATGCCAACCCGCCATCCCAAGCCCCCACCTTCCTCTCATCTTGCCTGCTCACTGTCGGGTCACCACCTTCAGCGGCCTCCCTCGACACCCTTGCCCGAACTCCACTCGCCCTTTTTCAAGACTTGAAAAAATTCTTAAAATTTTTCTTCTATGTAACCATCATCACTCACCCACTTACCCCCAAGCTCTTTCCAACACTTAGAAAAAAATTTCCAACAAAATCTTTCTTCCTCCCATACCTCCCCCCCCCTCTTATCTTCTCTTCAACACTTACCTTTCATCAAAAAAAATTTATACCCCTCCCACCACCCCACTCATTCTCTTTATATATACTTTGACAAATTTCTTTGGGGGCAACACCAAAAGAAAAAGGGGAAATTCAAATTAGAAATTCTAGGGCAGAACCCACCCGCGAGAACTCGCTCGCCCCTGCCCGACCCGCACCATGACCTGCCTCGTCACTTTATTTTTCCTCTATTAGTTCCACGCCCGACCCGTACCCTACCCATTTCTCCTAACCCTAATTTATCATGAAACTCTAATATCTATCTTCTCCTTAGCGTTGCACCCTTTTTGCATCGTCACTGCCCCTTCGACCTCGCCAACATCGGCAGCGCCCACTGGGCGTCACCCATCACCGGCGAACTCTGCCCACTCCTTATTTTCCCTCATTTTCTCTCCCTCCCCCCGGTCCCCTCGCCCCCCGTGGCAGCCCCATGCCGCCAACGTTCCCACCTCCCATTTCCCTTCTTCTTTTTATATCCCCCACCCCAGCCGACCTCTCTCTCCCCTGCCGACCCCCCAAACCCCGGCTGACCCCTTCCTTACAGCGTGACACCCCTGGCAGACCCTCATGCCTAGCATGAGGCCGACCCCCCCACCCCTTCAGCCTCTGCCTTAGCCCTCCCTTTGACCTCCATCTTCGGCCACCTCTACTAAAGGCCACCCTCTCGGCACCCCAACCTCAGCCTCTTACCATCAACACCCCAACCTCAGCCATCCACCCTTCCACCCCTTGGCCATTCCCCGTACTTCGTCCAACCCCTTTTTTTCTTTACTATAGCCACCCACTTCCCCCAACACACTCAAGGCCGACCCCTTCACTCCCCCATCGACTTCCCACCTTAACACCACAGCCGACAACCAAATCCGACAAATCACACACTCGACCCACCCCCCGCGGTCACGACCCTTGCTTCACCATCTCAGTCGACCCATACGGTTTACCCTAAGAATGACCCCTCACTTCGACTGACCTCCCAAAGCTGACAATCTTCCCTTGGCTTCTTTGATCCACATTATTGGCCACCACCCATGTCAGCCGAACATCACAAACCATCATCGCAAAGTTGCACGTCGCGCAACCCGCGCCACTTCATGTCGGTCCCTCCCTTACCCATTTCGTCATTTCTTTCTACACTTAGAATTTTTTTTTCAACTTTAACCAAACTAGCACCCATCGTCGTGCTCTCCTGTCGACGCCCAACCATACCCTTGCTTCAGCAGGTGGTGCACGAGATGGCTTGAGCTACCTATTCCTTACCCTCGTTGTTCTGTGATGATGGCGCCCCTGAGCCCGTTATCGTGCTTCCTGGTCGATGCACAAGCATTCTAAAGTGGTCAAAAGGTGGTGTACAAGATGGCTCGAGCCACATACTCTTCATCTTTGTCATTTAGAGATGATGTCAGCAGCTCTCCGGCCAAAAAAATCAAAATTCCTTTGAAGTGTTTATGGGTGAGGCGCACGCTTAGTTACCCCTCCGCGCAAACTACACTCAAGGGCTTATGTTCCCAACCTACTTTGGTCACACCCAATGGCCCACTAGGGGTCCCGTTTCGTGTGACACATTACCATGGTCAACGGTTAATTTTTTATTTCTCCCAAGTTGGTCGGTCGAAACGACACATTCAAGTCACAAGCATTTTCTTCTTGTGGCACACCTTACCCGTTGGGTTTGGCCACACTCCCCTCAAAGGGGTCGCGGTAGCCCTCCCCTTTGGGTTCAGCCACCTTCCCCTCAAAGGGATCGCCCGTCTCCCCCTTAAATGGGTTGGCACGCCTTCCATCTTGGGGGTTCGGCGTGCCTCCCACCTCTCATTCATTGCATGCTCTCCCTCAGACTTGGGTCTCGGTGACGCCCGTCACCCGCGCGTCATCCCAGTGATGTCCGTTGCTGGTGCCCTCACGTCGACTCCGTAACACCCGTCACCCATGCATGCGCGCCGACTTCACAACGCCCATTGCCGGTGCACCAACTCTGTGACACCCATCGCCCACACCCGCGCGTCATCTCCTCAGCACGATGCCCGTCTCCACACACACAACACTGCGTCGTTAATACAGTAACACCCCCAGGCCCCTGGCACCATAGACACTCTACTGTGCCTATGCGCCGCACCGCTGATACAGTCGTGCCCCCCGTCTCTTTGTCACACCACCGTGCCCCCAGTACGATACACACTCTGCCCTTCCCATGCGCTCCACTGGAGAAACAGCCGTGCCCCCAGGCTCTTTGTCACACTATCATGTAGACGGCACCTCACATACTCCGCTGCGCCCCCTGGCATCCTATCACACTACCACTCCTCTTACATCTATCCATCTTTTTACCACACCATCTGCATTTTGCCTTGGTTATGGAACGTGCTTTGACCCACTCCTCAGAGTGTGCAGCATCCTACGGGGATAGACGACTCCTTCAGGACACTATCTCCGCCAAGGAGCTCTAAGTGCTCCGACATGAAGACTCCTTTTTTTCCAGGTAGATGGCTCCTCCAGGATGCTACCTTGGCCAGTCATGTAGGCGACTCCTCCGGGACACTACCTTTGCGTGTTCCAAGTTCTTCGGTACTAGGACTCACCCGCGGGGATAGGCGATACCTCCAGAACATTATCTCCCCCAAGGAGCTTTAACTCCCCTTCTGCCAAGTAGACGGATCCTCCAGGAGGCTACCTTGGCCAATCGGGTAAGAAACTCCTCCGGGAGACTACCTTGGCGCGCAGCGAGTGCTCCGGCATAAGGACTCACCCGTGAGGATATGCGACTCTTCCAGGAAACTATCTTCACCAAGGAGCTCTAAGTGCTCCAACATGAAGACTCCCCTTTCACTAGGTAGACAACTCCTCCGAGATGCTACCTCAGCCCGTTAGATAGGCAACTCCTCTAGGACACTACCTTGGCGCACTTCGAGTGCTCTGGCACAAGGACTCACCCGCGGGGATAGGCAACTCCTCTGAGACACTGTCTCTGCCAGGGAGCTTCAACTTCCTTTCCGCCAGGTAGACAGCTCCTCCGAGATGTTACCTCAGCCCGTCAAGTTGGCAACTCCTCTAGGACACTACCTTGGCACGCTCCAAGTGCTCCGACACAAGGACTCACCCACAAGGATAGGCGACTCCTCTGGGACACTATCTCCGCCAGAGAGCTTTAACTCCCCTTCCGTCAAGTAGATGGCTCCTCCGGGATGCTATCTTGGCCCGTCGGGGAGGCGACTCCTCTAGGACAAGACCTTGGCGCGCTTCGAGTGCCCTGGCACGAAGACTCACCCGCAGGATAGGCGACTCCTCTGAGACACTATCTTGTTCAGGGTGTCTGCGACTAGCCTACGTGCTCTGGCACTAGAGGCTTTCATCAGCACCCGTAGGGACTATGACCCCTGGGTCACTCCGAGATAGAAACAGGTCTCTAGAGGGCATCGAGCCTAGTCCGCCTAGCAGTTGGGCGTCGAGTCTTCCCCACCACTGCCAGGCCTGTGGGATTCTGCAAGGGCTTCGAACTGGTGGCTAGATCAAGAGGGTTCTCTGGCCACACCAGTGCTGTGAGAGCTAGTCTTACCAGACAGAAAGAGCAAAGCTGTGAGGAGCAAGCTAGGTGAATATGTGGTCCGACAGTCGATGGAGCACTAGTACCTGTGGATGGTGACGTGTCACTCCCAGGGAGCACCACGTGTCGCTTGATGACATCATCATCTCAACCTTCATAAACATGGGTCTTGAGACTTCATTGGAAGACTTTAACATTTTTCACTTTCTCATTCTAGAATTCAGAGCTACAGAATTCTAGAGAAAGAAACATACAAGACCTCGACTCTGGACCTAAGCATCGGACTGTGACAATCGTCGTGTATTCACCCCACGCCATTGCAGCACTACCATCCTCAGGCTCTATCTGGAAAGCCCTTGGTCCCTGCCCTTGCTCCACCCTTACTGTGTCCCACATCAGCATACTTAGTGATGCCAAGGGAAGTGGATTCACAGTCGACGTAGAGGTGCCATGAGGAATTCAGTCTGAGTCAGATGCCAAGTGTGATGATGTAGGACACAGTAAGGGGGAGCAAGGGCAGAGACCAAGGGCTTCCCAGACAGAGCTTGAGGATGGCAGTGCTACGAGGGTGATAGTGCAGGATGAATATATGACAACAGTCACAGTCTGATGCTTAGGTTCAGAGTTAGGGTCCTGTATGTTTCTCTCTTAAGGATTCTAGAGTGAGAAAGTGAAAGTGCTCTGAAAATGTCTAACCGTTCTAAATTAATTCTCAAGACCTCTATTTATAAAGGTTGAGATTATGATGTCATCACATGACATGTGGCGCTCACATGGAGTGACATGTCACCGAGGGGTCCACAGCTATCGGTGCTCCACGGACTGTCGAATAGCATATTCACCCGGACTGCCCCGCACAGCATCGCTCTGTTTGTCTGGAAAGACTGGCTCACACAGCGTCGGTGTGGCCAGAGAACCCCCTTGATCTAGCCTTCAATCCAATCCCTTACAAAGTCTTATAGGCCTGGTAGCGGTAGGGAAGACCTGACGCCCAACTACCAGGCGAACTAGTCGCGATACCCTCTGAAGACTTGCTCCCTTCTCGAAGTGACCCGGGGGTCATAGTCCATAGGGGTACCGACGCAAGCCCCCAGTGTCGTAACACGTAGGCCAGTCGCGCAGGCACCCTGGTAGAGACAGTGTCCCGAAAGAGTCACGTATCCCGCAGTGAAGGGTCTTCATGCCGGAGCACTACGAACGAAGCCCCCCAGAATGAAGATGGCGATGGCTTTGTGGTAACGAGCCCATCTCGTAGCGGTGATGACTTTGTGGTAATGAGTCCATCCCGCTACGAAGGGTCCTCATGCCAGAGCACTACGAACGGAGCCCCCCAGAATGAAGACGGCGAAGGCTTTTTGGTAACGAGCCCATCTCGTGGTGGCGATGACTTTGTGGTAATGAGTCCATCCGGCTACGAGGGGTCCTCATGCCGGAGCACTACGAATGGTGTCTCCCATGATTCTGACGGTGATGACTTTGTGGTAACGAGCTCATCCCGTGGTGATAATGACTTTGTGGTAACGAGTCCATCTCGCTGCGAGGGGTCCTCGTGCTGGAGCACTACAAACGGAGCCCTCCAAAAGGAAGACGGCGATGGCTTTGTGGTAACGAGCCCATCCCGTGGTGGCAATGACTTTGTGGTAACGAGTCCATCCCGCTGCGAGGGGTCTTCGTGCCGAAGCACTACAAATGGAGCCCCCCAGAATGCTGCACACTGTGGAGAGTGGGTCGAAGCATGTTCCACGTCCATGGCAGGGGGGCATGGTGTGGTGAATAAGTGTGATGCCCGAAGGCCTGTAACATGATTGTGGCGCATGGGCGCGGCGACAACTATCGCGAGACCATACTTTGTGCCGCGGGCACATGTCATGGAAGCAGCACACGGGCGCAGTTAAGTGTGGATAGCGCCCGGGGGCACGACATTGTGACAGAGAGCCTCGGGGCAGGGCTATATTAGTGGAGCAACGCATGGGCGTGGAGGAGTGAGTAAGGTGCTGGGGGCACGTCTAGGTTAGGGGCGTGGCACATGGGCGCGACAGAGTGCGTATGGTGCCGGGGGCACATGTCATGGAAATGGCACATGGGCGCGGCGATGAGTGTTGCGGAGACAACACTTGCTGCCGAGGGCATGTATCATGAGAATGGCGCACGGGTGCGGCGACGAACGTCATGGAACAATACTTGGTGCCAGGGCACATGTCATGAGAATGCCGCTTACGCACGGCAACAAACGTCACGGAGACAATACTTGGTGTCGGGGCACATGTCATGAGAATGACGCATGGGCGCGGGACGAATGTCGCGGACACAATACTTGGTGCCAGGGCATATGTTATGAAACTGGTGTGGTGACGAACGTTGCGAAGCCATACTTGGTGTCGGGGGCATGTATCATGACGATGGTGCAGGGGCACTGCGACGAACATCGCTGAGAAATACTTAGTGTCCGGGGCACGGATCATGAGAATGGCGTATGGGCGCGGCGACAAATGTCTCGGAGACAATACTTGGTGCCAAGGCACATGTTATGAAAGTGGTGTGGCAACGAACATTGCAAAGCCATACTTGGTGCCGGGGGCACGTATTATGAGAATGGCGCATGGGCGCGGCGACGAGCGTCGTGGAGCCGGCGCACAAGCACCCGTCGGGTTTCTCAAAGACGGTATGTGAGCTGAGTGTACCTATCATAACAAGATAATGAATGCAACATGTATTAATGACAAAGTTGGGAGTGATGGTACGCGGTCGTCGGCGATGGGTCATTCGGTTGTACTGTGCAACTTTGGGCGATGGGCATCGTGGGTGCTGTATGCAGTCACGGATGACGGACGTCACGAGGTTGATGCACGACAAACATTGCGAGGTTGATGGATGATGGACATCGCGAGGTTGATGGACGACGGACGTCACGAGGTTGATGCATGATGGACGTCGCGAGATTGATGCACGACAGACGTCGCGAGGTTGAGGCACGACGGATGTCACAAGATTGATGCACGACGGACGTCGCGAGGTTCATGCACGAACGTCGGTAAACATAGCGGAGGTTCAAAGACTTGAGAAAATAAGTGCGCGCGGGAGCGGAGGTCATATGCCAAAATTGGGTGAAGGTCAAGGCCACCACCCCTGGAAAGGCTGAGGCAGACCCCTTGGGAAGGCCGAGGCCAACCCTAGGGTGTGGCCAAGGCCAATGGCCAACTCCCATGAAGGGAGGCCAAGGCCACTCTCCCTATGGGTGAACTTCGGGCACGCCGACAAAAGGTGTTTTGACAGGTAATGACAAATCCAAAAGTTGTATTGCGATGAGCGTGTTGACGTGAATCGTACCCATGTGTCGAACAAGATGCCAAAGTCACATACAAAGTGTATGAAGTGAACAAAGCACGAAAAGGACTTTGAGTGAAGAGTGAACAACCAGTGGGAAGACCAAGGCCAACCCCCCATGGAGGCCGAGGCCGACCCCATGGCCTTGAGGGAGGCTAAGGCTGACCCCATGGGGTTGGCCAAGGCCCATGCCCTTGACCTCATCGCTCTGGTTGTGCCATCAGTCGATGTTTTTGGTGAAAAGGTTCTTGGATGGTCGCGGTATGACTAACGTGGTACCGTGAGTCATGTTAACGTAAAAAATTAGTGACTAAGGCATACGAAGCAAGAAATACACGTGACATGAGCATGCGCACTTTGATCGGTTCAATGTGCAAAGCGGGACCCCTAGTGGGTCCTTTGGGTGCGACCAGAATAGGTTGGGAACATAAGCCCCCTGTGTGTGGTGTGCGCGGAAGTGCAACCCGAGTGGGCGTCGCACGCATAATCGCAAGTTCACACTTAGAAGAATTTCTTATGTTCTTTGGCTGGAGAGTAGCTGGGGTCGTCTCTGAATGACTAAGGTGAAGAGTATGTGGCTCGAGCCACCTCGTGCACCACCTATTGAGACCTTGGAATGCTTGGGGGTTGAGACAAAGGCACGATGATAGGACGCAGGGGCGCGAGCATGTAAACAGTGCTCGGGCGACGGACGACGAGTGTCTCGGAGACGTCACCCGAGGGATGGGAGACAAGCGTCGTGAAGACGGTGCATGGGCACTGGCGAAGGGTGTCGCGGAGTGATGTCCTGGTGATGAGGGTTGCGAAGATGACGTCTGGGTGACGGGCCTCGCGGAGATGATGTCTGGGCGACTGGGGTCGCGGAGTGACATCCGGGCGATGGGGGTCGCGGAGTGACTTTCGAGCAACCGGCGTAGCGGAGATGACGTCTGGGTGACAGGTGACGGGCGTCGCAGTGGTGGTTCGAGCTACCTCGTGCACACCTACCAAGTACATTGGTGTCGGGGTCATCATGACACGGGACATGATCAAAATTGCAAAATAAATTCTAAGTATAGGAGAGTACGAGATGGGTAAGGGTGCACGAGGTGCGTTGGTTGTCAAAAAAAATTTTTGTCCATGCCTGTGAGGATGGTGGCGATGAGGTTTGGTGATGGTTGTCGGCCGTTGGGTGAATATGTGCAGGCCAAAGTTTGGGGGTTAAGCCTTGGTGTGGTATGAAGCCGAGGAGTGGCCTTGTTGTTGGAGGCCGAAGTGGGCATGGATGATGGTCATGCGTTAGTGTTAAAGGTTAGCCACGGGTGAAGAAAAGAAGATGAAGGTTGAAGGTGGGTGAAGGTGGTGGCCATGGCTTGGGGAAGGCCAAAATGCATGGAGTAAAAGGGAGAGGATATGGGGATGAAGGGCCAAGGTCGGCCGACCAAGGCCGCGAGGCTGAGGCCGACCAAGGCCGCGAGGCTGAGGCCGACCAAGGCCTCTTGGCCGAGGCTAAGGCCGACCGGCAGGGAAGAGGGGGGATGGGGGCGAGGGGGAGGCGAGGCCGTAGAAGGAGGAATGGGGAAGAGGGAAGGGAGGCGGGAAGGGGAGGGGAAGAAGGGTGACGGTGGTGGCGTCGCCTGCCAAAAAGGGAGCGGGGGGAAGGAGTGGCGGGGAGAGAAGGGCAAAGAGAAAGAGGTAGGATCGAGGTCGAGGGGTCGTCATCGGCGAGGGAGAGCTGCCGTCTGAGGCCAAAAAAGAGGGTTGGGGACGTTGCCGGTGAGGGTCACGCCGTGGAGGGCGAGGCCGAAAGACTGTGGCGGCTCCGTATGGGGGGGCGGTGACTGAAAGGAGAAAAAGATGAGATAGATTAGGGTTTTTGCATTAAGGTTTGTGGGAGAGAAGAAAGGCACGGGTCAAGTTTCGGGTAGGATCGGGTAGCGGTTAACGGGTCGCTGGTTTGGCAGAAGGCTGGGACAGAAAAGATGTAGCAGGTCGGGTTGGGTCGGGCGGGCCCGAGCGCGCGGGTATGGTTCTGCCCAGATTCTTTTGAATTTGAATTTGATTTTTTCTTTTTTTTTGCAACCCTAAGGAGGGAGCCCCCAAGAAAATTTTCGCAATGAACAAGATGAGAATGAAAGGAATGGGATGGTGGGAGCATGTAAAATTTTGTGAAAATTTTTCTGAGTGTCGAAAAGTGGAGAGTAGGGCTCGGACAAGAATGGCGATGCAGGAGAGAAAAAAGTTAGAGCGAGAGTGATGAGAGCATGAATGTGGGAAGTATGTGGGGGAGATGAAAATTTTTCTAAGTGTAGAACGAAGGTGAGAGGGTGGTGCCCGATCACGAGCAAGCAAGGTGAGAGGGAGGAGTGCGAAGGGGGTGAGAAAGTTTTGAAAAATTTCTAAGCATTGGGAAGTTTTTTTTTTTTGAGTGTTGGAAGGAGCATAAGATATAGGGGTGAAAATTTTTTCTAAGTGTTGAGCTCAAACAAGAGTGCCGAGGGAGACCGCTGAGGGTGATCATGGATGACAGGTTACGAAAAAATGAAAAATTTTCTAAGTGTTGGGCTGAGTCAAGGATGGAGAGGGGAGACCACTGAGGGTGATCATCGATGAACGGTTGTGAAAAAAATGAACAATTTTCTAAGTGTCAAAAAAAAAATTTGATAAAGGGGTGATCATGCGACTGCAAGCACGAGAGGTTGAGATGAGTGGGATAGGGGACTCAGGGTGATGGGCTAGCATCGATAACAGACTGAGTGACGGAGGTAGGGGAGGGTTGGTGAGGCATGTTGCATGCACACCTGGCAGAGGCGGTCGCGAGACCTGGAGGTGTCAACTGACAGAGTTGAGACTGTGGCTCGAGCCACCTCACGCATCACGTACTAAGTCATTGCAATGTGAGGCCGAAAGGGTTGGGAAGGGGTGAATCCCCCAAGAGAGTGGGTGATGGTATCGAGAGTGGTGTCAGTATACTTGGGCAGAAGCAATGTAGCTTGAAAATTTTCTAAGTCTGGAAAATGACGGCCTCTTGGATGGCTGGGTTGAGGCTATGACTTGTAGTCCTAGTAGCCCTGCGTTGCTGACGCATGGTTGCTTAGGTATGTCAGGCACGGGACAAATTGCACTGCGATGCTCACCTCCCCAGCGGAGTCGTCAAAATGATGCCAAGGAAAGTGGGTTCGCAGTCGACGTGGAGGTGCCACAAGGAATGCAGTCCGAGTCAGATGCCAAGTGTGATGATGTAGGACACCGCAAGGGTGGAGCAAGGGCAGAGACCAAGGGATTCCCAGACAGAGCTTGAGGGTGGCAGTGCTGCGAGGGCGATAGTGCAGAATGAATATACGACAACAGTCACAATCAGATGCTTAGGTCCAGAGTTAGCGTCCTGTAGTTTCTCTCTAGGATTCTAGAGTGAGAAAGTGAAAGTGCTCTGAAAATGTCCAACCGTTCCAAATGAATTCTCAAGACCTCTATTTATAGAGGTTGAGATGATGATGTCATCACGCCACATGTGGTGTTCCCTGAGAGTGACACGTCACCGAGGGGTCCACAGCTGTCGGTGCTCCACGGACTGTCGAATAGCATATTCACCTGGACTGCCCCGCACAACGTCGTTTTGTCTGTCTGGAAAGACTGGCTCCCACAGTGTCGGTGTGGGCAGAGAACCCCCTTGATCTAGCCTCCAATCCAAGCCCTTGCAGAGTCCCACAGGCTTGGCAGCGGTGGGGAAGACCCGACGCCCAACTGCCAGGCAGAATAGGCGCGATGCCCTCCAAAGACCTGCTCTCGTCTCGGAGTGACCCGGGGGTCATAGTCCATAGGGGTGTCAACGTAAGCCCCAGTGTCGTAGCACGTAGGCCAGTCACGTAGGCACCCTGGCTGAGACAGTGTCCCAAAGGAGTCACTTATCCCGCTGTGAAGGGTCCTCATGCCGGAGCACTACGAACAGAGCCCCCCGTAATAAAGACGGCGATGGCTTTATGGTACGAGCCCATCCCGTGGTGGCGATGACTTTGTTGTAACGAGTCCATCCCGCTGCGAGAACTACGAACGGAGCCCCCCGTGATTGTGACGGCGATGGCTTTGTGGTAACGAGCCCATCCTGGGGTGGCGATGACTTTGTGGTAACAAGTCCATCCCGCTGCGAGGGGTCCTCGTGCCGGAGCACTATGAACAGAGCCCACCGTGATTGTGACGGCGATGGCTTTGTGGTAACGAGCCCATCCCGTGGCGGCGATGACTTTGTGGTAACGAGTCCATCCCGCTGCAAGGGGTCTTTGTGCCGGAGCACTACTAACGGAGCCCCCCCGAAATGAAGACGGTGATGGCTTTGTGGTAACAAGCCCATCCCGTGGCGGCAATGACTTTGTGGTAACGAGTCCATCCCGCTGCAAGGGGTCCTCGTGTCGGAGCACTATGAACGGAGCCCCCCGTGATTTTGACGGCGATGGCTTTGTGGTAACGAGCCCATCCTGTGGCAGCGATGACTTTTTGATAACGAGTCCATCCCACTGCGAGGGTCCTCGTGCTGGAGCACTACGAACGGAGCCCCCTGGAATGCTACAAACTCCGGAGAATGGGTCGAAGCATGTTCTACGTCCATGGCAGGGGCGCATGGTGTGGTGAATAAATGTGATGCCCGGAGGCCTGTAACATGATTGTGGTGCATGGGTGCGGTGACAACTGTCACGAGACAATACCTGGTGCCGGGGGCACATGTCACGAAAGCAGCGCACAGGCGAGGTGAAGTGTGTATGGCACCCGGGGGCACGACATTGTGACAGAGAGCCTCGAGGCAGGGCCATATCATCGGAGCGACGCATGGGCGTGGAGGAGTGAGTAAGGTGTCGGGGGCACGTCTATGTTAGTGGCGCGGTGCATGGGCGCGACAGAGTGCATATGGTGCCGGGGGCACATGTCATGGAAGTGGCGCACAAGCGCTGCGACGAGTGTTGCGGAGACAATACTTGGTGCCGGAGGCACGTATCATGAGAATGGCGCACGGGAGGGGCGACGAACGTCGTGGAACAATACTTGTTGCCGGGGCACATGTCATGAGAATGGCGCATGGGCGCGGCAACGAACGTCGCCGACACAATACTTGGTGCTGGGGCACATGTCATGAGAATAGCGCATGGGCGGGCGACGAACGTCGCGGAGACAATACTTGGTGCCAGGGCTCATGTTATGAAAGTGGTGTGGCAACGAACGTCGCGAAGCCATACCTGGTGCCGGGGGCACGTATCATGACGATGGCGCACGAGCACAGCGATGAACATCACAGAGCAATACTTGGTGCCGGGGGCACGGATCATGAGAATGGCGCATGGGCGCAGCGACGAACGTCGCGGAGACAATACTTGGTGCTGGGGGCATGTATCATGGGACTGGCATGCGAGCGCGGCGATGAACGTCGCAGAGACAATACTTGGTGCTGGGGGCACGTATCATGAGAATGGCGCATGGGCACAGCGACGAACGTCACGAAGACAATCTTTGGTGCTGGGGCACATGTTATGAAAGTGGTGCGGCGACGAACGTAGCGAAGCCATACTTGGTGCCGGGGGCACGTATCATGACGATGGAGCACGGGCACGGTGACGAACGTCGCGGAGCAATACTTGGTGCCGGGGGCACGGATCATAAGAATGGAGCATGGGCGAGGCGACGATTGTCGCGGAGACAATACTTGGTGCCGGGGCACATATCATGAGAATGGCGTACGGGCACAGCGACGAGTGTCGCGGAGCAATACTTGGTGTCAGGGCACATGTCATGAGAATGGCGCACGGGCGCGGTGACGAACGTCGCGGAGACAATACTTGGTGCCGGGGCACATGTCATGAGAATGGCGCATGAGCGCGGCGACGAACGTCGCGGAGACAATACTTGGGGCCTGGGCACATGTCTTGAAAGTAGTGCGGCGACAAATGTCGCGAAGCCATACTTGGTGCCTGGGGCACATATCATGAGAATGGCGTATGGGCGCGACGGCGAACTTCGCGAAGCCGGCGCACGAGTGCGCGTCGGGTGTCCCGAAGACGGTAATGTGAGTTGAGTGTACCTGTCATAACAAGATAATGAATGCAACATGTAGTAATGACAAAGTTGGGAGTGATGGTACGTGGTCGTCGGCGACGTGTCATTCGTTGGTGGTGCGCGACTTTGGGTGATGGGCATCGCGGGAGCGGTATGCGGTCACGGACGACGGGCGTCGCGAGGTTGATGGACGACGGGCGTCGCAAGGTTGAGGCACGACGGACGTCACGAGGTTCATGCACGACGGACGTTGCGAAGTTGATGCACGACGGACGTCGCGAGGTTCATGCACGAACGTCCCTAAACATCGCTGAGGTGCAAAGACTTGAGAAAACAAGTGCGCGCGGGAGCGGAGGCCATAGGCCAAAATTGGGTGAAGGTCAAGACCACCACCCCTGGGGAGGCCGAGGCTGACCCCTTGGGAAGGCCGAGGCCGACCCCTTGGGAAGGGCGAGGCCAACCCTAGGGGGTGGCCGAGGCCAATGGCCAACTCCCATGAAGGGAGGCCAAGGCCACTCCCCCTTTGGGTGAACTTCGGGCGCCCCGACGGAAGGTGTTTTATGGGCAATGACAAATCCGAAAGTTGCATTGCGACGAGCGTGTCGACATGAATCGTACCTACGTGACGAACAAGGTACCAAAGTCACATACGAAGTGTATGAAGCGAACAAAGCGCGAAAGGGACTTTGCGCGAAGAGTGAACAACCATGGGGGAAGGCCGAGGCCGACCCCATGGCCCTGGGGGAGGCCGAGGCTGACCCCATGGGGTTGGCCAAGGCCCATGCCCTTGACCCCGTCGCTCCGGTTGCGCCATCGGTCGATGTTTTTGGTGAAAAGATGCTTGGGTGGTCGCGGTACGACGAACGTGGTACCGTGAGTCATGCTAACATAAAAAATTGGTGACTAAGGCATGCGAAGAAAGAAATGCACGTGACATGAGCGTGCGCACTTTGACCGGTTCAATGTGCAAAGCGGGACCCCTAGTGGACCCTTTGGGTGCAACCAGAATAGGTTGAGAACACTTAGGCTTCGTTTGACAAAATTTTTTTATTGGTTTTCAGTTTTTAAAGAGCAGTTTTTTAAAGAGCAGCTTAAATTTTTTTTTTTATAAAAACAAGTGGGTGTTTGATAACCCTTTTTTTTTTGAGGTTTTTTTTTTTGGTGTTTGGTAACCCTTTTTATTTTGACTTTTTTTTTTGTGGTTTGCGGTGGCGGTGGTGGGGCGTAGCGGTGGTCGACGGTGGTGGTGGTGGTGGTGGCCGACGGCCGAAGGTGGCTGCCGGCAGTCACCGGCGGTGGTGGCCGGCGGCCGGAGGTAGCTGCCGGCAGTCTCCGGCTGTGGTGGCCGGCGGCCGGAGGTGGCTGCCGGCAGTCACCGGCGGTGGTGGCCGGCGGCCGGAGCTAGCTGCCGGCCGTCTCCGGCGGTGGTCGCTGGCGGCCGGAGGTGGCTGCCGGCGGCCGGCAGTCTCCGGCGGTGGTCGCCTGAGGTGGCTGCCGGCGGTGGGAGGGTGGTGGTGGTGGTCGAAAAAAAAAAACCAAAAGTGAAAAAAAAAAACCAGTTTTTGGAGTTTTTTTTTTACTCTGCAGTTTAAAAACTGGTTTTTTAAATTGAAAAAAAAATGGTTACCAAACGCTCTTTTTTTTTCAGTTTTTAAAACTGAAAAAAAAAGAGGGAAAAAAATTTTGTCAAACGGGGCCTTAGCATCTGACTCAGATTGTATTGCTTGTGGCACCTCGACGTCGACTGCGAACCCCTTACTTAGCATCAAACTTTGAACCTTATTTACGACGAACGGCCATATCCAGCAAAGGTTGTTTCAACCTAAATTCTGCTATATTATGAGAAAGGTTACATAGGTTTTTTTATTATATCACGGGGATTAAAAAAGCTTTTTGGTGAAACATTAGATGTCAGTACATCCGAATGCACCACACTATGGAGGGAATGTATATTGTTGTAGAGATGCATCTCGGCCTATGTATAGTCTTTGATCTGGGCTATTGGTCATTCTCTGGTCGTTTTACCAATGACATGGACTCGTAAACCACTTGGTCTACCAAACCAAATTGGTCTCACACAGTTGTGCCTAAGGAAAAGGTGATCCACCATTTCTGTCCACCGTTTCTAGATGACTTAAACACGGGGTCAAAGGGCAAAGGTCTGTAGTTGTGACATGGACCTGGACCTGTGACGGTTTGTGTAAAGAGGCAGTCTATCCTAGAGGATTTGCTAGATAAGGAAATTCATTTTTAGCAGAGGGGGTAGCGACAACACTTTCTGCAAAAGGCTAGATTCCACAAAGAATAAGAGGAGCATCCCTTATTTAGTAGAGTAATTGGTACGTTGTTGTTACTGAAATTTTTCCATTTTTGAGCCACTCTCACACCTTAGTATCTTCGAGTAGGCGTGGAAAAATGTGAACAGCTGGGGGAAGATAGAATGGACCATTTCCCTGGGTCGTCTATTTTCAAAGACATAATAGTACCGCTAGTTACAGTTGGATTAAAAACGAACGTACATCCAGAACCCCGCTAGAAACACTCGTAGGGTTGCCTTGGGACTGGTCTTTTGGAATCGATTTACCTTTCATTCCTTCCTTTCCTCAGCGGCACTCTTGGTCCTTCCAGCAACACTTCCAACATCATAATCCCCACCACGGTTCCAACATCATCTCGTCATCCCCCAACCCCCAAATTCCCCACTATCACGCCACATCCAACCCCCGCACTAACGTTGTAATTGGAGACGGAAACGAAGATAGGAAGTAGGTTTGCTTTCTGGAGAGGAAGGGAGTGCAAATTACCAGATGTAGCAATAGACAGGTCCCCGTCCATTAAGCCTCCAAGTGCAAAGTGTTTTTAGTGGTGTGCGTTTGTAACTCTAGTCATAACAGACAATCCAAATCCCATCAGATACAATTACCTTTGACCTTACCTTTGACCAAAGGGGAGATTGCATGCTGTAAGAGATCCAAATCCTATCAGATGCAACTACCTTTGAATTTAACTTTACATGCGGGAAGGAGGGCGCGGGCGATGGAGGGAGCGGGAGGGAGCGAGAAAGCGAGCATATCTCCACTATATTCTTTGGCAAATTACACTGGTGAAGAAGTTTGTATGGCAAAAAATTGTTGCATCTAAGCTATTGCCAAAACTGAAAATCATCTAAGCCAAAAGAACAATCCCACTTTATTAGCGGTACAGGGGATTTTTAGACAAAGCTAGAAAAGGTAAGGATGAGGTTGAGATGTAGAAGGGAACAGCCTTGTTTTGTCACAGGAATCATTTAACTGCTGCCAAACACATCCAGTTGCGTTCTTTCTTTGTAGTTGATCAAGCTACGCCTGCAAAAGGGGAAATCTCAACAACTCAATTGACACATACCATAACTGCTTCAGAGTATAAATTGATGAGAGAGACATGTTGATAGGGTGATGCTAAATTCAATGCTAAAACTGTGTGGATAAGGCAAAAACCTTTAACTACTAAACTAAGAACTTCTTCAACCGCCATTAGGAAAGATGTATTTTGCCCTACAAGAACGTACAAAGCTATATTTTTTTCCGAGATGTACAGATTATCCAGATCAATTTGCCAGATTTAAGGAAGTTTTCACCGTCATGCTCGAATCCAAACATACAGAGCGAGAAACTAACTACCAAATTAGATATTCATTACCTTCACTACAGCTCCTCTTTTGCAGAACTTTGCTGGGTAGTTTTGTCCTTATTCTTCTGAATAAACTCAACGATATCTTCCTTGGTTCTGTCTCCATCATATTGGGAGAGATTTCCACTTGCTGACTTGAAGTATAAAGTTGGGTAGCCTTTGACGTCGAAAGGTTCACTGGGGAAGTCATTTGCAGTAGCATCCTACAGAGCAGAAATTACAGGTATGACTCGAGAATGCAATTGTAAAACTCAAATGAGAAAGATTCAACATCTTCAGCAATGAAATTATCGATAGAAGCTGATGAAAGAAAGGAGCAACACTAAAAACTGCAAAAGCTGAAAAAGGTTTGCTGTAAGAAGGCTGAAACGCATGGGGTTATAAAAGAATGATAGCATATTAACTACAAAACATGTCTATGCATTTGACATCTGGATTAAAATTGTTTGGCTTGACACACACATGCTCCAAATTAAAATCCAATAATTAGCCCTGGCCTCACCCTCATTTCGGTAATCCAGGACTTCCTTTATGAAATTTCAAGGACAAAGGGACTTACTCAGCAAGTGAGACATAAGTTCCAAATGTTAGCTCTATATTGCTCAGCAGGGCTTGTAGTAAAAATGCCTCTTGCAGAATAAGGTTTATAAATTATCCATGTGAATGTAGAATTTATGAGAACATTGCAGTATCAGGTCTACATATGATCCATGTCAATGGCATCACATTTATTAATACAAACAAAATAATAATTGTATAAAAGGACATGAGTTATAAATCTTACAATCTTGGCAATAAGAACATCAGCATCACTCTCAAATGAAAGGGCAACTTCATTCAATATTGGAGCCAACTTTTTGCAGTGTCCACACCATGGTGCATAGAACTCTAAAAAAACTGCAAAATAATACATAACAAAAAATAAAAAAGTAGATATCCAAGGTGTTCAACTGTAGGAATGATAAGTAGAAACAAAATATACAACATAAACATATAAAAGTTATCATTCCTGTTAGCTGCTTATATCGTATATATGCAGCAAATGGTAATAAATGCAGCCCTTTTCATCACGCCAAACAAGAACGAAAAAGAAAAGGAAAAAAAAACTGCAGCATAGGCAAGATAATTTCCAAAAATCATTCCTACTCAACAGGACATGAGAGAGAAAAAAGATTCAATGAAAATTCAGCAATGCAACCAGTAAAAGTGAACATTGAACTAAGTAATGCCTATCCATACCATTTTTCCCAGAGTTGAAAACCATGTCCTCAAAGTTATCAGCAACCACCACCTTAACAGGTTCATTGTTAACCTCAGGTATGGGTTCAGATTTTTTGAAGGGGTGCACATTACCATCCTGCATTTGAATAAAATAGCAAAAGTTATCACACCAGAGAACAAGGAATTTGATCTTTACCTCATTTTCCTAACTCCTGCTCAATCATCAAGGGGATTTACAACTGAGATATAGAATCACCTTGTACTCCTTCACCCATGAGGCAATGTGGTCAGGCTCCAGATTTGGTTTAAGATATTTCTTCCCATCGTTAGTCTGTACAACGATGAGAGGCACCTGATCCTCTTTAAGCCCAAAATACTGTGCATTCAAGCCAACAAAAGATCAGCAAGCCAATAAAATGTGCAAATGGAGTTTTAAAAATGACGAATAGCTACAAACCTGGAAAGCGCCTTGACTAGCTTCCAGATCACCCATCAGGAAACTTATACCTTGTCCCTTGTATTGCTTAGCAACATCATGATAATTTGACTTAAAAGAATCAAAGAGCTCATTACTGAAGTTCAAAAACAACATGGCCTGTTCATTCCAACATCTAATTAGATTCTGCATTTAGGGTAAGAAAGAAAGGATTCACAGTTATACGCTCTTCAAAATAGGTCATCCCATGTGGAGGACGAAAAAAGAGTACCGTCAATAGACAAAAAATATCTCCTTGGAACTAAACAAGTTCCAGTGTCTTAGGAGAAAAACAACACACACACACCCCATGCAGATGGATAGCAGAAGTACTTCACAAAAAGGGTGAAGTGGTGGCATAAATAAACTTCTTATTCTTATGTACATTTGACATAGACGAGTTCTTGAGGACAAAAGATGATGTTCTCCACGTAGTCACCGAGCACAGAATGGTATCAACAAGAGAAAATCAGGATGGTCCCGTTCACCTTTGCATTTGGACTGTTGAAGAATTTAATCACGAAGGGATGGTTGCTAGGGTCATTGTTAAAGAGCGTCACGGTGGGAGTACTCGATTCTTCGACAAACTTCACCAAAGTATCCACATCAAAATCCTGCAAGCATGTTGCTTCTTCTATTAGACAATTATTGCAATCAAAACTTTTAAACAACTAAATACGTAAAGGTGATAAAACAAGAAGCTTAGAAACCTGTTACCTCGAAATCTACAACAAGTTCATCAAATGGCTTGAACAATCTAACAATTGGACCAGAAACGGATGATTCACCGCGTGGCAAATGTTTTGCATCCAAAGTATGGCCGAACTCATAATCTGAGCGTAACCTCTCAGCTAGAGCTGAGAAATTATCAAACTTCTCTCCTGAGAACTCTGGGAACACCCCAACCTATTAATGCAATAAAGATGTATTCAGGATCAAGTTAACACAAAAATTAAGATGGAAGTCGAAATGAGTGGACAAGGCACTTACAACAACAATCTTATTTCCGTCAATAAGAACTTTAGCCTGCTCCGCAGATTTTACTTCCGCAGATGCAGGACCACTTTGCTTCTTTAGATAATCAACAATACCATCAGCCTCTCGAGGTCCTTTGTAATCTTGAACAACTTTTCCTCCACTTCGAAGTATCTTGATAGTAGGGAAGCCCTTAACGTCATATTCACTAGCAAGAACCTTATTTTGTTCTTCGTTGGCATCAACTTTTGCTAGAATGACCGGAGGATCATTACTACTCAATATAGAAGCAGCTTTCTCATACTACAAATTAATAGACAAGTAGTCAGCTTACTAAGCATCTATGCACTCCCCGATCACAATCCAAAGCACAACGTAAATCCTATCTGAGGACTTAAAATATCAACTGTGGTTACCTCAGGAGCAAGTTTCTTGCAGTGGCCACACCTGTTACATCATTAACAATGATATTAACCACAAAAGATAAAAGTCAAATGCATCATCCAGCATGAAGTACCTAGCACACTACAAAAGACGTAGCTCCAATTTCATCATGGAAAATAAACATCTGCTTTACCTATTAAATTTTCTCAGCACACTATTTACTTTCTTTAAACTACGACACAAAAGGATGCACGTATATACAAAGACTTTAGCTAGTTTAACAGATTGAGGGGCAAAGCTCTGTGAGTGCAAGAATCTGAACAAACTGTGGGCCCGTTAGAGAGAACCGAGAAGGCTTAAAATCTCCAGAAACAATAATGCGAGACTGAAAAGGGTCCAGTTGGGGTCTCATTTTTCATATTTTCAGTATACTATGCATGTATCTGGTTGCTTTTTCTAACGAATTTTAACCAAAGAGTTTGGCAAATGAAAGTTTGAAGAAGCATAATCAAATACAACGCAAAAAAACTCCTGATAAACTGATTCCAAAGAAGAACAATTCAAACTTCAAAGAAGAAGAATTTGAAACAAAAGAACCAAGATAACTTAAACCAAATAAGGGCACAGGACATCGCTTGAGCCTAAATATTGGCTTCCAGTCATAAAAAACTACCCCTCACATTCTCAATGCAAAAGTCAGCACTCTTTTGGTTTTTCAAAGATGGAAACAAATTTTTATACTAATCTACAAAAAGAGAATTCAGCCAGATCTATTACTAACAAGTTGACAACAAAGAGAGGCATATTATAAACATAAAAAAGATAATGAAAAAGAAAGCAAGTACAAGAAAAAATATATGTAATAAGAACAAAAAGCAAACACAGAAAAAGTATTGAAGTGCTTATTAAAAAAGCATCAGGCTAAATTCAAAAAGTAAAAAAGACCATCAGGAAAAATTGAGAATCAGAAAAAGAAAAAAGGAGGTTCTTTTGGAGTTACTTCACCCCACTCAGCCCCAGTTTCCGCCCTCTGAAACTGTTGTTTCTACGTTGCTGACATTATTGCAATGTTTACCTAACATTTCAAGGAGAGTATTGTTTGACTGATCCGGAATAACAAAATGTTTAAATGCATCCAGTGAAATACGATGTTTGTGCACACTCTTTGTCTACTCCACGTCATCGTACGGGATAAAAAGGCACCTTACATATCTGTTACCATTTTACATGGACGTGTTTCTGCAAATGTTAAACGCACATTACAGCATCACATACAGAGCCAAAACTCACACGTCAAATTCTATCACTACATTAGCCAAAAGATAATCCACTACACGTGCTAAAGCCTTAGACCTTAGTTCGACAAGCATTCCACAGCCTCCACCTAAAGAAGATGCATGCTATACGGTCTCCCTGATTTGGCTAAACAAGTCTACACTAAACCAAGTTCTTTTTATTTCAAGAAATGTGCTTCAAATACCAATTTGATCTAATACATATACATACCATATATTAAGCAAGAAAAAACTAAATCAAGTCAAACTGAATGATTGGAACATAGCAGTACGACAGTAAAATAGCCCAAACATGGTACGGTTTGCAACCAAATAGTCGCTAAAGCTCAAATCCCGTTGCTTATATCCATCCATACACACATCAAATATTCCATTGAGTTTACACGGCAGTGTACTGTCTGATTCTGCTAAAGAAATGCTTTTTCAGATATCAATTGATTTAATAGATATAGATATATCATATATTAAAGCCCAAGAAGTCAGATTGAATGATTGCAACAGCGCAGCATGACATTCAAAAAAGCCCAAATTTGGTAGGGCTTGATACCAATTTATCGATAAACCTCAAATTCCAACCAACGAATATTCCAAAAAGACACAATAGATCTTCCAAAAGTGCTAGTGAAATGAAAACTTGTTCCACAGAAAGCAATCCCAAATGAAAAAAGACGGTGCTCGTAAATCAGCAAATGGATACAGTGAAATTGAACGAACTGAATTTACCATGGAGCATAAAACTCGACAACGATGAAATCGTGTTTGCTAAGGGTATCAGCGAAGTTGGAGTGATCCAATGTCAGAACGAACTCTTTCGACGCCGGCTCCTCACCTTCAGAGGCAAAGACACCTGTCAGCGACAAAACGACGACGCAGAAGGCACAAATAGAAACCCTAGACGCCATTGTCACAGCAATCTGATTTCTCAGTCTCTGTATAAAATAGCAGAGTTTATATATAATCTCTACAGCAATTGGACAAGAGGCTGATTTTAGCATGACTCCGTGAGCTGAACAGTAGTGGGGTACTATGCGTACGCTCGCGAGTAGGTAAGATGATGTACTCGCTCCATGTGCGTCATTTGTACCACGTGGGAGGTGGTTATTTGTTGGGATTGGTGACAGGGTGGTGATTAGGCAGGTGTTGGCTGTGGAGGGCGAGTAGGGAGTATATTTGAGCGCGGGCGGTTTGGGGAGTGAGAGACGTGTGACGAGGTGAAGGTTAGACTCAGAAACGTAAATCGGGGGCACGTGGGATGTCCAATGATGATTTACCACGTCAGTAAAGTTAATCGCCTTGACTTGAATTTTGAACTTTCTGACGCTGTGGCAGTTAATGTATTTAATTATTCAAAATAATGAAGATCTTCTGCTACCCGTTTTGAAAGGAAAAAAAAAAAAAAAGCCTAATTTGTACTTTCCAATGAAATACTCCTTCCGTCCATAATTATTGATCACACTTGACTTGCAAGTATATTAAGAAATTTAGTCATATATTTTACGTTTTCAGTTCTATCCAAAAGTGAGGAAGAAAGAAAATGGATAAGAAAAGTAAAATAGGTTGGTGGACGATTAAATATGAAATAAGAAATAGAATAAAAAAACTGTAAAAAAAAAAAGATAAACATTGAAAAATACATAGAAATTTTTTCTTAATTTGAAAAGTTATCAACTTTTAAGATAGACCAAAAAGAAAATATGATCCCAAAATAACTTTTAAGATGACCAAAAAAAATATGATCAATATTTTGGGACGAATGAATGAAGTAATAATAAAAGGGTGTTTGGGATTGATTATGGGATGGTCAAACCTGATTTAATTTAAATTAAATTAGGTTTATAGGTATTTGTCAAAAGAGATTAAGAGATTTAATCCATCTCCAAAAGTTAAAAACTGATTTAATCCATAATCCTCAAAAGTGAGGATTATGAAATAATCATTTTTTTCATAATCACGTTTGACCTTCTAATTTACCATCCTATCCTCGTATTTTTTACAAAAAGATCTCTCATACCCCTTAATTAATTAGATAGTTTTTGAAATTTATCTCTTCTCCTATTGCTACTTTTTTTCTTACGGCTAAAACACACGGAGGGATACATCCGCCCTCTTCCTCCACACCATTTCTGTAAGTTTTTCTATCTTCTTATCTTGTAATCTTTTTTTTATTATAGTTTACGAATAGAAATTATGTTAATGTTGTTTGGATATTAGAAAATTATTTATTGAGTGTCCTCTATGGTCATTTTGTCATTGTGAAACTGATTTAAGTACTTTTATCCAAATATTTTTTTATAGATTTAATCCAGTTTATAATTACTTTTACCAAAACAGCAAACTGATTCTGATTAAATTAGATTTTGAAAACTGACTGATATTTAAGCTGAATATCTTTTTTTTAATCAATCACAAACGGGCTCTAAGGGTACTATTATTAAGTCAATTGAGATCAATGGGTAATATCACATATCTGTTATATATGGGAATTACCAGATGAAACACAGACAGAGGTGATTGCTTTTAAAATGACCATTTCAGCTTCACTTTCTCTATTTAGCCAAATTGTGTCCTTTCACCCTCTTTTTTCTTTCTTTGAAGCATACCCCGTCTCGTTTTAAACTTCTCTGGGTCCCTCATAATTTTGATATGGATTTATGACAACTTACCAATCCAGTTGTTCAGTCCAGTCAATAATGTGGCTCAATCTAGTCCATTTAGGTGGGTTAAGTTTATGTGTCAAAGAGTGATTTACTTAGAATATTTCATATAATATTGTGATTTATCCTTGATTCAAGTGATTAATCCTTGATTTACATGAAAGATAACATAAAGATAATTACTGAATTAGGGGCACAAAATGTCCCAAAATTTGGGAAAAATATTCAAAATTATGAGATGAACCGACCAGTTTCTGACAAACTGACCATTTAGTTGACTTTTCTCAATTTGCGATTTATATCAACTATTCTACTTTATCTCTAGATCATAGATTGAGATGGCCGCCTTTATACTACAGATAGGCACACACTGGAATCAAAGAATTTCAAGGATTAGTTTTTTTTTTTCCTGAAATTTTATACTATTTTTCCTAGAAGTGATAGATGATTAAGAGAAATTAACATTTCATAATTATTTCTATATACTTTCACGTTATTTGCATCGTAGATCCTTCATAAAGTGTTCCCGAGTCTTCTAGGCAAGCACACTCGCAAAATACATCTATTGCTTTCAGGCTAGTTTAATGTATTAGTCTAGAGTAATCCCCTTCCCAGCGGTCACATTTCCATTATACATAAACTACCACAATGAGTAGTTTCATTTCATTTCATAGTTCAAGTCTAAGACTAAAGTGTAGGTCGCCTCCCGTAGGGTCTGAGTTGAACTACGATCTGGTTTGTTCGACCAGATACATTGGCCATTTGACCCCTGCTGTCAAATTCAAAACAATAATATATAATTATACCTTCCCGTCGTACAACTTAGTCTCCAAGCCCATTTTTTCTGTTTTTGATAGGCTAGTTAATCTTTGGACATTTTAGAGTCATTTTGAGGATTTTCTTATTTCCCTTGGTTTAATGAAAATGATGGCGATTTCCAAAATTTTTAGACTCTTTTTCAAAGTCTAGGGATTTTTTCAAGGCCACAATGTGCAATTGATGCACTACAACCATCAACCCATCAAAAGGTTTACCTTTATCATCAAAGGACCTAATAAACCTCATTCATTTGGTCAATCTCCACGGCCCTTCACCCAAGGACCCAATATCAAACTTGCCACAAGACCAAAGCAATAAGGACGCATCCCCAAGAAAATTACTGTTATAAATAAGGGAAACATATCTGATAAGCTTCGAACACTGACCCATATATCTATGGCAGAGAATTAAATGGCAATACAAACTAAAATCAGGGCTAATCGAGAGAAAACAAAAAATAAAGAAACATAAGTGCGACCCATTCAACCCACCCCATAACCCCTTAAGTCAAACCCTACTACCCCTATCACACTAATGCACCCCAAATTATTGAGCCAAGATCTGTCAAATCTGAGAAGCTAAATCATCACATTAATAATCATAACCTTGTCACGGTGATTCCTCTTCCTTATAGGGAAGGGTCAAATTGATAAGTGAATCATTGCCTTTGATGAAGTGATATGAATGGATCCAATAGGGTACATAGTGTAACCCCTAAAACTGAAGATCAACTACACCAAACAAGAAATCCATGTGTTCATTGAGGTAAACTCTTACCCTATCTGGATCCTTTGAAATACTTATGCTAGCACAAACTTGAATTGTAGAAACATTCTATCATCTATAAATGGCATTGGAGGCCCATCACCTCCCATGACTTGTCATTGAAATGCCATCACATATGCTAATGAAAAAACTGGGAGGTAGACCCTTAATTTTCAAACGGGCCTCAAAATCTAAGGGCTCTCTGGCTTTCTGCCACCTCATGGACTTGGGCTTCACCAGACCTAAATTCACATGGACGACTAATCTAAGGGGGTAAATAAGTTAATCATGTCTTGATCGAATAGGTCTAGGTGCAACGACCGTTAGCTTCATTTTACCGCGATGCTACAAACTCACCTTACACGCACTTATTTTGACCATTGCCCAGTCCTTTTGACCATAACAAATCACAATGGCCAGAAAAACAAACCTTTCCATTTTGTAATAATTTGGCTGCATGACCCTTCATGAACGAACCTAGCTCTCAAAGACTACGAATCGAGCTCCTCAATATAAGCCAAAGGATCCAACAATCTGCAAATGCTCTAAAAAGCTTAAAACATGATACCTGGCAACATAACTCAAACATTAAGAATGTTAATGGCTAGAAATTTTGGAATCCAAAGAGCTTTGTCAGTAAATCTTTGTCCTTTCTTTATTGAGCTCAATTGTGAACTGACCGAGGAGTTCACATTCATCCTTAGCCAAGAAGAGGAACTATTGGCCCTTGGAGATGCTAACTTCCTTTTTTTTCATACCGCTACCATGGCCAATCATCGGTTTAACTGTATCACGGGGTTTAGAGACCATGTAGGTAATCGAATTCACGAACATAACTAAATCAAAATACTAGTTATTAGCCACTGTAAAAACCACTTTGGCCCATGATGATTGACAACCCCCCACCCCAATCCCCCTCATCAGTGGACAAGTTTCCATTTCAAAGTTGGTAGTGAGTGGAATCACTTGACAGTGAACCCCACACTTAAGAAAGTAAAGGAAGCCCTTCAAAAAACAAACCCGATAAGGGCCCTGGTCCAAATGGCATCCATGCTATCTTTTTCTTAAAACATTGGGAAACTGCAAAGAATGATAATTTTTTATGCATCTCACATGTCTTCTCAACAGAGACAACCCTAAGGTTATCACCCAATCTAAGCCTTTTGGTTTGTAAAGCACCATCTACGACATTCTCTTCAAACTCCTATTTAATAGAATATGTCCCCTCTTTGAAGACATCATAGAATAAGGGAGGTAATGGATGTGCTGTAAGGAATTTAGGAGGCGTTTTTGTGTCTGCTTTAGCTTGCACCTTCTAATCTTATAAAAGTGCATTCGTAACTAAAGCTTTGGCAACTAAAGAAATTATCTAATACTCTTATCTTGTTGTTAATGAGGGATTATCATGAGGGAGACTATCTATTGGTAAGTACCTAATTTACAGACTGAAAAAGAGAGCTCGCTCCCTCTAAATCACTAGAATTGGATTTGCAAAATGCAATAATGATTAGAAACCATAAAAGAGAATAAACACACAAAAATTTATTTTTAACGGGAGAACGTCTTCCTACTCAAATTTAATTGCTTTAAATGCGCTATGATAAAAAAAAAAAAACTAGACATAAAGTCCTCAACCAAAAAAAAATTCAATTCTAGTTAATGGTTGAGAGGAAATTATACCTAGAACCAAATTCTATTACTTGGGAAAGTTTTAAACAAATGGAATACACAAGTTTTAAAACTTCCTCTTCAACCAACACCAAATATGGCTCAAAAAGTGGCCAGACATTTCAGTGAAAGTTGATAAAAAGAGTTAACACGAACTTTAACCATAATTTTGAGGGCCATTTTAATTGATTTTGCCACTCTAGATATGTTATTATCCTAAAGGCTATTAATGCCCCTTGAATGTAGTACTCCAATTTCTTTCTAGTAGTTCATAGATCACCTCAATCAGAGTGTGTATCACAAAGTTATGCTCATTGCACTAAATAAACGTGCAAAAGGGTACATGCCAAATTTGCTCCAAATGACACAATTAGTTCCCAGTTACTTTGCACTTGTCTCTCTTTGCTCTATGTGATCTTCAATAGATGTATTAAGAACCACCTTGATCAAGGCTCCCCCTGTTTGGAGGAGTTAGCTCTTTCTAGTTGTCAAAACTCAAGGTTGTTCATTTCTTTCTTGTTGTACCACTATGAAAAACTGAGTAGTTGTCCTTTCTTACCAATCATGTAGGATCCAATTCTTCCTCACCGTGTGTCATGGTGCATTCCTCTAATAAGGGATGTTCATTCTCAATGAATTAGACACCAATACCTCTTATTGTTCCTCCCTTTAATCTGGCATAGAAGGCTAAAACGATTTTAGTTTCAATGCGTTAACAACAAAAAAATATCTGATGTAAGATGCAGGATCAAGTTGGATTGCTTAGGCTTTTTTGGAATCCTAAAAGGACTATATGTAAATGGTTTTGTCTTCCTACCATCTGTTTAAATTTTTTTCTTGAGATAAAACCACCAGATTTTCAACCACGAGGTCACACTTTCCCCTATGCTAGTGTATCTTTAGACAGAGAACATATGGGCGTATATTCAATATCATTTTTCTACCCCAAAATGTCCTACGACCTTTGAGGTATGAACCTCTCTAATCCAAACTTTATAAGCGTCATTTGGTACACACAAACACCCCTATTGTACATCAATCCTTACTTTGTATTCTACCCCTTGTTCAATCTAAGAATCTTGATTTGTGAAATGAATGTCACTATTAATCACTCGGCATGCTACACAAAACACGATGATTGTATCTGAAAAGCAACCAATAAGGTTTTCACTACAAGATAGCACATCAAATAGCTTATTTTTTTACACCATTCTTGTACTTTCTCACTAATATATGTTGTTGAAGGTAGGACATCCACATCATATGATAAGCTGCAACTTGGATAGAGTTTGTAAGTAAAGTAATGGCTGATGATCAATGTATAAAGTTCTTCATCATTGATAAGGTAGTTCATTGATGGTGGATTGAACATTTTTGAATGGCGTGTTATTATCTTGTAATCTTGCATCAAGACATCACCTCTAACATGAGTTAAGGTATCAACTTCTTTTCAAATGGTCTACGCCGCACAAATATCTCTCTTCAAAAGCTAGAGCATGCCTTCACATTTTACATCCACTTAAACTTCTTATTAGCTCTAATAAGAGCATCCAAAGATATAGCAATTTGCTAGATATGTCTGATAGATTTTCGCAAATATATACATGCTCCCACAAAGGTGTGAACTTTAGTCACTGACTAAGGCCAAGGCCAACCCATATTAACCCGAACCTTTGAGGGATCAATTTTGAAGCCTCCTTCACCAATCACAAAGCCTAGATATACTAAACATTGTTGCCTAAATTCACACTTTTTCAACACTAGTTATTTGTATGCCGTAATTCTAACCCTAACATGTTTCTTATGGCCTTCACAAATCTCACTCTCAGTATATCATCTTAATTGACAATAACAAAATCTTTAATAAAGGGCAAACTACCTAATTCATCAAATGCATGAATGTTGCTAGAGAATTGGAGATTCAATATCACATCAAAAGCCCTCAAACAGCCTCTGTTTTGTCTTAAGTGCAACTTTCCATATTTTTTTCTCCCTAAACTCAAACTAATGATACTCAAAATTCAAGATTGCTTCATGAAGATCCTAGCATTCTGCAACTAAACGATCAAGTCATCAATACATGCAAGCAGGTAACACTTTTTCACCATTATCTTGTTCAAGGCTCAATGATCGATACGCATCCTTCAACCCTCATGTTTCTTAGGAACCAATATAACTTTTCATCGACAAGGAAATTAGTAATGTCCCATTCTTAAGAAGCTCTCGGTTTTTCTTCTTAATGACTTTATGCAGAGCATCTAAAATTAGGTAAATGTCATGCTTAGCAGCTTGTTTAGGGGCAAAGGTCTAGCCTACTTAAATAGACAATTGAACTACCATGGCAGATTCTCCAAATCACATTTCTCTTTTTGACTCGGTTTCACCATACACCGTACTTTTAGGGGACAATCTTTATCAACAAAAATAAAAAGGTAATACAAATTTTGGCACACAGTGATCGTCCTTTAGCCTGAGATTCTGAAATCAAAGTAGTTGGACATTTTGCATGCTTCCTAGGTTTGATCATAACTTTTTTTTAACCTTCACAAAAAATTGGTGTTTTCTCAACCTTCTGTAATGGATTACATATGTCCCATAAGTATGGAGTCCACAGACTTACATGATAGGCATCTGGAAAGCCAATATTAGATGTTACCTCTGCACTATACCTATAAGTTATCAGGAACTTGGAAGTACATTGTTTGGTAATCATCAATTCCATATTTTTAAACCCAGTCGAGAGAATAAGGCCGAGGTTATGGCGTTGTCATTAGGCTCATCTTCTTAACAATATCTTCTGATATGATACTTTTTTGACTGCCTGAGTCAATAATTGTTTATATGATAGTCAATGTAACCTAAAAACTCTTCATGTTAAAGAGTTATTGCAACTTTATTCATTTGGCTTGTCATGAAAATAAGCCACAAGCATCGACTTTCCAATAGCTTCTTACACCTCTATTGATTCTTTAACTTCAAACTATTAAATACAGCTTTCTTCCATTTATACTCCTTCTTTTGAGATCCTTCGAGAGCCATTGTGGATGCAAAATCCAACATGTCCTTTGTAGACCCTTCCACTAACATATGTCATCGTGATTTTTTGGCGCAATGTTAGCCTGCTTCTTGTTAAAAAAATTCCTTATCCTTTTTAGTTTTGCCATTAGACTTGCCCTTCCAAATTTCCTAGTTTTTGACTGAATCACATGGCTTTCACGTTGGCCTTGTTATAGTATTGACTGAAATTGTTTCAATTCTTTAACAACACACCAATATACTTCTTAAGGGCCTCATAATCATCTATAGAACTCCCCCAAACTATGGCTTGCTTATGCAACTCAATGATGCGAACTTGAGTTATTGCATATACTGCCACTTAAACCGATGATCTTCCTTGTATCCAATTGGATAAAAGCATATCTTTTGTTGTTTTAAATTGATCATAATTTACTCCGAAAACATAACTCTAATAAACGAATTCGACCATGAAAGTGAATGACTAGGGAATTTTAAACGAGTAAATCTAACTTTATCATAATTGTCAAATTAATATATGAACTATAAAAAAGTTTCCAGCTGAGCTATCTAATATTCATCTAGTTTTTGGGCATTGATAGCACCATGAAGAACTGAAATCTCTCAAAGCTTTCTTCAATTATTAATTTTCAGCGGATTTTTTGTTACCTGAAGAAGAAATACCATGTTTATCTATCTTTTCTATATCACACTTTTATGACTTTTCCCTATGCAATTCTGGATTTTTAGGGATTTTAAAAGTGCCTTTTTTGGCCTTCAAGTGATCTGTATATAAAGAGTTTGTTTAGTAATAGCTTCATAATTAGTTCCGAATTAGTCATTTGATCTAACATTGTGGTTCATCCTCCTTATGTCCTTTCTACTTTAATTTTGATGTGTCTGTCATCTCCGTTTTTAATTGAGCTTAACACTGATAGCACGTTTGGACCATAAACAGGAACTCCAAAAGACTTGGCACTAGTTAATCCATAAACTGAAAATATAACTCCTCCTTTTAACTCAATATAATAGTGTTTGAAGAATTCAATACTGATTAAACACAATAAATAGAAAATAAACACACGATAATTAGTTTTGAGTGAGAAAACTTCTTCCTGCTTGAATTTTTTTTCAACACACTCTGAAGAAAACGATGTAAAGTCACTTTAAGTAGTCTTAGTGAAGTTCTTTAAATTCTGCATAGAGGTAACTTTACTTAGAACCAAATTATGCTAATTACAAAAGCTTTAAATGGATTGATTCCTTATAGGATAAGCATCAAAATATTTATGGTGCAAACTCCAACACACGGCTCGAATGTGGTCAAACAATCTAGTCAAAGCTAATGAAAAGTTGACATTACTTTTTTCTTGACCAAGAGCCGTCCTAATTGATTTGCCACTTCTAAATAGTTAATGGGTGATTGCATATTGCCTTCGCACGTCCGCCATGTTTACTACAAAACAAGCACTAATATTCAATCACGCATTCCGTGAAAACTTAGGGCACATGTCAACATGATTAATATGCGTGCATTTCCCTTAGGTAGTTTACAGTAGTATAGTGCATTTTATCACAATAGATGTTTTATTCTCATGTTTCTTTAAGCTAATCAAATGTGAAAATCCTAAATTTGGACTAGCAGATTATGTTACTTGAGGAGAAAGCACGAGACACCCTAACAGAGCCTAATGGTCTCATACCCTTAGGTAGTTTATTATCATGCTCATTAAATAAAATGAGAAGAACACATTTATAACATATGACAATTTAAGAAGGCTCGGCGAATTAAAGCAAACCCATAAAAGCACATAAAATGGATTCGATCTGAGAACGAAGCTCCGACTCAATGAACTATGAAATTTTGTTCAAGATGTAGTTTGACATATGACGATAAAATTAGTTTGGAGTTCTTATATGGATTTGATATCTCTAAAATGTTTATTCAAAAGTTTGGTCCTTAATCAAAACAAATGATAACCAATTCAGATATTGAAGACGTCAAAATCAATGAACTAAACACAACCCAATAGTGATTAATTGCACCTAGCATCACAAAGTTTTCTCGTGGTAGTGCCTACCACAGTAGCACTTGAAGTTACCATTAGCTATTCTGCACCACAAGGTTTCCAGAGATATAAATGACCATGATTCAGCCAGATATATCATTGAAATGATGATATGGCTGTAGTTTTAGGGGCGTATGGGAAGTTTAAACTATGCCCCAATAAATTCTTGGTTCTCTCTTTCGTTTTTTTCTTTTATTTTGTTTCATCTTCTTCTGCAATCCATCAGTAGCCATCACACCGCCTCGCTGATCATTACTACCCACATGGACACCACATCACTTTGCTCTAATACTATGAAATTAGAGTAGCAGCTAGCAATAAACTACCTCCTTTTGTCATACCATGTGTTTGTATGTACACACACGTGTGAAATTCCAAACGCGCACACACAAAAATAACCGGGAGAAAAAAAATCCCACACCATTATCGAGTTCAAACAACAATATATTCACCCAATCCACATTCTTCATCATTGGTTCCTCAGCTTGTAACACCCATTACCATCAACGGCAAAGAGAATGAATAAAGGTGAACAATCATTCATCACTAGTTCCTCTACACTTCTTTTAGTTTGATGGAACTGGTGTCCATCAACCTTAGCCATTTTCACGTTACCAAAGTCACTCGCTAAGCGGCCCCCCTGACCAGCACCAACATCACAGACAACCCCGATTGTCAAAATTTATGAGAGATCTAATCCCAATTGATTCAATGATAGCTTGAGTTTGAGAAATTCTAAATTTGCTTGAGATGAAGGTGACTCTAAAGGTAGTTAATTAGTTTGGGCGGTTATGATGGTGGTGTTAGGATGGATGAAGGTGCCAGCAACACTGTGGTCTAGAGTTGTTGGGTGATGATTGATGATTTAAATTATTATGTCAGTTGCTGAACTTGATTTGTCAAATATACTTTTACAAAATCTGTCACATCACTGGAAAGCTTTGGAAGTTTACTTTTACACGGTTTTAAAATTCATGAATGCTATTATATATAACTCTATATATTCAGAATATAATAAAGGTGTGTCAGATTTGGTACAAGTTCGTTAATTTTCTATTATATAAGTTTGATACTTAACAGAATTAGGATTATGATATGTCCACAATAAGGTAACTTAAAGATCTTTCTTGATGTAAAGGACAAATTTTAACATTTTAGGATGTACACCATTGGATTGATGTTCGATTGCACCATAAATATCCAAGACAAGCATAAATCACAATCCCACCCCCATAGGAACATGGGTTAATGACAAAATTGTCCTCTGAGGTTTGCACGTTTTTATAAGTAGTTGTCCATGTTTACAACTTTTGCAATAGTATTCCTTAAAGTTGACAAAATCATTGCAAACAGCTCTAAAATTGGATGGTCGTTCAAATTCGGGCGTTAAGTCCGCATGTGCATAGCACATGCAATTTTGGCATGCGTAGATCGATGATTTCTCCTACTCTCATCTCTCCTCTCTCTCCGTGTTTAATTTCTTCTTCTTTTTCTCCACATTCTCTCTCTCTCTCTCTCTCTCTCTCCCTCTCTCTTTCTTATATGTGTGTGTATGTATGTCTATATACATATATTTATCTGATATGGTATGCTTTAAATTAAAAATAAAAGGAGCTCAATCCCTCATTTCATCAAAACACTAACAGAAAGCATATAAACTTAAGCAATATATAATCTACCATTCCTTAATAGGTGCAGATTGTCTAAATTTACACTGCACCATTGTAGAATTCTCAAATCAGTGCATTGGACCGGATAGAGAGATGAAATCCATGAACTCGTCATC
Organism: Escallonia herrerae; assembly: GCA_033070095.1. Taxonomy (NCBI): domain Eukaryota; kingdom Viridiplantae; phylum Streptophyta; class Magnoliopsida; order Escalloniales; family Escalloniaceae; genus Escallonia; species Escallonia herrerae. The sequence goes on from JAVXUP010000193.1 coordinate 498,997, forward strand.
AGATTCAATAGCTATCATCAAATTCGGAGGAAGGCACACTTTCAAATCTGCTATTTCCATCTTTAAGTCATGGATACAACGTCACTTTCCCAGCAAACTTTTTTACACACCCACTAGAATTGCCACTTGACGGAGGGGGTCGTCAGCGGCGGCGATGGCGTTTGAAGTTGAAGTGGTGTTCGATAGTGAGCTGAGTGTGGTGACGGATGACGGGCTATTTTTGGATTTTGAGCAGTCGGGTCAGGAAGAGATTAGTGGGAGTTCAGAGAAGGAGTTGCCGTCGGTGAAGGAGGCTCTTGCGACCAGTGTACGTGCTCATATTCCAATATCAGGTAACACGCCCAAATAGGTCTCTTTATCATCGTGGGACCCACCACCCACTATTCATCAACCACCAAAACCAAATCGGGTAAATAACTATAACATCACCACATCTACAATCTTCGTTGTACAATGGCCACGACTAAGATCGCCTGCTTGTGGCACTGTTTTTTGGAATCAGGGTTCGCCGTTCTAATTTCCCCTGTGAGTTGGTTTACCTTTGATTTAGGTTTAGTTTAGTCTAGTTTAAAACTAGTTTACTTTTTAGAGTTAACTACTCGGTTGACCATTGTACTATAAAGCAAATTTAACTTTAGTCACCGGGCTTCAATTAGTTTGAAAGTGACCATTAAATTCTTCAATTAAGCTAAATTAGGTCACTCTATTAAATCCAGGCATCCACGGGCCTATTTACTCCGTTAAGTCAGGGGAAAATCTGTCCATTTCATATGATTTCAGCTTTTTGGTTGGTTTTCTTAAGAAGAAGGAAGCACAGCCACGGGGTAAAGGATGGTCGGCCACATTTCCACCCAAAATCAAAAACCCTAAATTGAATCCATCTCAACTATCAACACTACAAACCAATCCAATAACACCAACCAATTGCCAGAACACCAGCCTAAGCCTACCTCCATCACCATTACTGAGTCAATAGACAACACCGTCCAAGCTACCACCTTGAAAACCACCCAAAACCAACTATTGCACTCATGACCTACCATCCTCAAAACCCCGGTCACAACCCTTTAGCCAATCTCCTTCACAGTCCCTTAAACGCAATCAAGACAAAGCAGCCACCACCACTTATTCGTAGATCGGTCAGGTCGACTACCATTGGCTAGAGGTAAGGATGAGGTTCAATTCAAGCTTTGGTAGTGTAGTGGCAGTGGGTTGGTTGTGGTCGCGGCTGAAGCGACGGCTTTGGTGGTGGAATTGTGACATTGTTAGGCTAGCGAGTAGGGGTGGTGGAGGTGATCTCTGGTTGTTGTAGGAAGTTAAAGTCGTGGTCATCACATGATGATGGATTGAAGTAGTTGGTGGTAGTGGTGAGGGGGGACTAGGCGGACACAGCGGCACATGGCAGAGGTAAAGGGCTAGGAATAGTGTGTTTTGTGGATCTTTGTGTGGGATATTGTGTGTGTATGTGTGTATGTCTATGCGTGCCGATTGATTGTATGTATGCGTGAGAGAGGGAGGGGGGAGAAAGAGAGAGTTGTCTGTGGAGGTGAGGCGTTGTATGTGTGATAATGGTCGTTGATGGTGGCGGCGTGGTGGTGGTGTTGGACTTGGAAGAAGAAGAATGAAGAAGGGAATCTGGGGAGAAAGAAGAAAAAGATCAAAAGACGAGTTTACCCCTAAACTAAGTTAATTAACAGATTTGGGTCTAACAGAATCTAACAGAATGACCTAATTGGATAAATTTAACGAGTCCAGTGGTTACTTTGACACAAATTGAAGTTCAGTGACTGAAATTGATTTTAACCAATAGTACAGTGGTCAACCGTTTAGTTAACTCTACTTTTTATTTCTTCACCAAGGATGGGGTTGTCATCCTATTTTTTTTCGCACTATTGGGCCTCTTTGTATATTCTTAGCCTTAATCTTTATACTAGTAAATATTTATGATTTCCAACTTTATTCATTTGGCTTGTCGTGAAAAAAAGCCACAAGCGTCGACTTTCCAAGAGACCTTTATTGACTCTTTAACTTCAGACTATTAAATACAACTTTCTTCCATTTATACTCTTTCTTTTTTAGATCCTTCGAGATCATTTCTGGATGCAAAATCCAACATGTCTTTTGTAGACCCTTCCACTAACACATGTCATCGTGATTTTTTTTGTGCAATGTTAGCATGCTTCTAGTTAAATGCTCCTTGCTATCTTTTTACTTTTTGGTTTTGCCATTAGACTTGCCATTCTAAATTTCTTATTTTTTGACTGAATCACGATGGCTTTCACGTTGGCCTTGTCATAGTATTGACTGAAACTGTTTCAACTCCTTTAGAATAGGCTCATACAACCCACCAATATACTTTTTAAGGGCCTCATAATCATCTATAGAACTCCCCCAGACTGTCGCTTGCTTATGTAACTCAATGATGCGAACTTGAATAGATTGTTCAACATGTCAATGCAAATACTGCCACTTAAATCGATGATCTCCCTTGTATGGTATTATGTTATGTAAAGATGTAAGGCTAAAAGATTTATATCACGGAATGAGCTCTTGAAAACCAAAATAGACACAATATGCACGTCTTACTTGAATTTGTATTTTTTGAGACTTCGAATGAGTTAGTTTTCTCTTGCTTAATGGGCAGCTTGAAGTGCAATTCTATTCCCTCCATGTCTATTTATTTCCTTTTCTCTTTTCTTCCAGGTTAACATCTGTGTGAGTTTCTCTCAAACCTAAAACAATCAGCTTCCGTGTAAGTCTGGCCTATGGCTTCTTCTAGCATTGATTTTTCCAACTTGGAAGAATATCTTGTTCTTAAACGTTGTGGACATGTTGTTAAGGTTTATGTAGAACTTCTTAGGGTTCATCAATCCAGATGGCAGAATACTTTAAGCAATTTGCATACAGTAGGGTGTTCTCTTTGGAATTCGTCCAATATATAGTGCATGTGTTAATGGCATCTGTTAGGCTCTGTGGAAATTGAAGCTGTTAGGGTTTGTTTTGTGTTTCATTTTACTGATGCTAGAGATTTAGAGTATTTGCTTGTGATTAGTCCGTGGAATATCCACAGCCCTCTCTTGCTCATGGGACGTTGGTATCAGTTTGACTGCTTCCCTCGCTTGGATTTTTCCACAGTGGATCTTTGGGTTAGGTTGCATGATATCCCTATCGAAATGTTCTTCTACAAAGTGGCTCTTTAATTTGGTAGCTATTTTGGGGAGGTTTTGCAGGTTAACTGGTCTACTGATTGTCAACAAAATAAAGATTTCTTTCAGGTTTTGATTAGGGTTTATGTTGATGATCCATTAGTTGCTGGAACCTACCTTTCAACTCTGGAAACACAATATAATTGGATATGGGCATCCTATGAAAAAGTGTTCCGGTTCGACTATATTTGTGGGATCATTGGGCATGGTAACAACGAGTGTCCTTTTTCTCTTACACAAGCTAGATAGCAGGTTCTTAAGGTTTTGGATCGCTACACTCTGTTGGGCAACTCGCGAATATTCTACTAGCACCATCGTGCTTTATTCTCTCGGCGTTTAGAGGCTTTTGCAAATTCATATTGGAATCGAACCACTCGTATTTTTCTGGACGGGGACCCTACTGAGATTAAGGAAGGAGATATTGATGTTATCTCCATAGAGGTCATTTCAGACTCTTCAGTTGCTTCTTCTTCTCCAATCAACTTTTCTGCGGAAGGTGTTCCAACAGTTTCTCCGTTCCGAATAATTTGAATGCTTCAGTTTCAGAGACATTTTTTTTCTGCAGATGAAGAATTAAAGTCATTAGTCGGAATCATGCCTAAATAAGGGATTGCTCCGGTTGCTTCTAGTGACTTCTTGCAGACTGTCGGTGTCATAAGTCCTGAGGCTCCCTTGGTTAATGTGTCAACTGCCAGCACACCTAAGTTTTTAGGCCCTCCTAACACTAGCATGTAATATCCCAAACTTTGGGAGCTGTCTAAAATAGTCTTTCCTGACCTCAAAAATAAACGGGCACTAATTTTGAGCAATGCTCAGGTATTAGTACAGTATGAGAACTTAAAACAATTTTGGGACAAAAATATAATTTTTGGGATTATTTTGTAATTTTGGAAAAATATGGTGAATGGAAGGCATATGCTCTTAAGTATCATCATTTTTATGATGAGTGGGTGTCAGGGAGGGGTTAGTGTGATTTTTGGTCAAAGTGTAATTTTCCTAAACTAAAGGGGTCAAAATACAATATTAGAAACTTGAGGGGCCAAAGTGCAAATTTTGAAAGTTGGCAAAAGGTGTCACAAGTTGGAGAAATCAGATCATGCACGATGGCCACCTCCTAGTTGTTTCAAGCTGACTCAAAGTTGGAAATTATAAACTATTTTGGGATAAGATTTAATGGGGTTAAATATAGAATGGAAACTTTGGGGTGAAAAATAGAAACTTTGGGGGTGAAAAATGGAATTAGAGGAAACTTAAGAGCACAACTTGAAGAACACGAATGGGAACAGTGGATACGACAGAAACAGAGAAAAAAAAAGAGAAGAAAGGAAGAAAGAAGAGAGGAAAGGGGGAAGAAAGAAGCCGAAAATTCATCTGGGTATGATTTTGAACCCTAAATCGCAAAGTTATGGAAGAATTGGATGAATTTTTGGTTGAAGAGCATGTGACACACACACACACATATTACACACACACACACACATATATATATATATATATATATATAGCCATATATATATATATATATATATATATATATATATATAGGGAGCTGATCCATTGCTCGCGCTAGCAAATGGAGTTAAGTTGCAAGCGCGATCTGACCGTCCATCCTGAAAAATGGACGACCCAGATCGCGCCCTTTTCGAATACTGTCAGTCGTCCGCGACATAGTGTCGCGGACGGACTTTTTTACCTTTTTGCCCCTCCGCCCCGTCCGCTACACTGTTTCCCGGACAACAAGTTTTATGTTTTTTTAAAGTACGTCCGCTACATTATGTAGCGGACGTACTTTAAAAAATCTCATCCGCTACATTATGTAGCGGACGAGTAGGCAGTGCTTTTTTCCCCTTTCTCTCTCATTTCTCACATTATTTGTCTGACATGTTCTATTTCTCTCTCTCTCTTCCCTCATCAATGCTCATGTCTCTTTCTCTTTCTCATGAATATTCTCTCTCCTTTCTCTTTCTCTCACCACTTTTTATTTTCTCTCTCATCCTCCCCCCTCTCTCTCTCTTTCATGTTTATCCTGCTTCACTTCACACACAGAGTAGAGAGAAAGAGTGTGTCCGGCCACTTGCAGCTCCGTCGAATAGAACCCGTTCAAGTCCATCAGCAACAAGCCGTACTATATTTGTTGCCGATCTTGTATTTCTTCTTATATTTTTGTTTTTGTTTTGGGCAATGCTTTGTTGATTTTTTGTGAGTTGGATTGGGGCTCTTTACTGGGCTCTTTTTTGGTCAAGTGATGATAAGCACTGAAGAATCTTTTTTGCATCTTTCTACTTGTTTCTTGGCCAAACAACAACCCTTTGAAGTGCTGAACCAGTAAAAGCCTCCATAGGAATTAAAGAAGGAAGCTGCATCACCAAAAATTCCTTACAAGAAAACCAGAAACTCATATGAACCCACAACCACAACAAAAATTAAACTCAAATGAACCCACAACCACCACCATTTGGCCACCGCCACTGAACCCATCGCCACCGCCACTGAACCCATCGCCACCGCTACTGAACCTCTGCCTCCCCGAACCACCACCATCCCAAATCTCTATGCAAGATAAATAACTAATCTAAACAGAGAGAGGTAGAGAGCAGATGAAGAATTAAGTCTCAAAATTTCAATTGGGTCTCAAAATTCTTAAAATTTCAATTGGGTCTCAGTTTTACCACCCAAAATGGGGTTGCCACAGCAGGTGGATTGCTTCATTCCTCTGTCGTCGCCGGAAGCGGAGCTGTTCTAGGTGGACAAGATGGTGTCCATCCCGCGGTCGCCGTTGTTCTAGGTGGACGAGATGGTGTTAGGCTTGGTCCTGGTGCTATTAGTTGAGCTCTACTGCTCTCTCCTACCCCGCTGGCGACAGCTCCGAAGCATGACTAACAATATCACCGCTACCGCCGCCATCGTCGCTGCCGCCGCCAACGCTGATTCGCCTGATCAACCGCGAGGTCCAACAGCCGCTGCTGCTCCTCCTAATGGCAACTTCTTCGCACAAGGGGTTCTTCGAGCGCCAAGAGGCTTTCTCTTCCCTTCGGTTTCTGGCATGGACGAGAGAGAGAGAGAGAGAGAGAGAGAGAGAGAGAGAGTGAATTAGAGAAAGGAGAGAAAGAGAAAAAATGAAGAGAGAGAGGAGAAAGAAAGGGAAAATGTCAGAACATTAAATAAGGAAAAGAAGAGAGAAAGAGGAAAATGTCACAACAAGTTTTATGTTTTTTTAAAGTACGTCCGCTACATAATGTAGCGGACGTACTTAAAAAAACATAAAACTTGTTGTCCGGGAAACAGTGTAGCGGACGGGGCGGAGGGGCAAAAAGGTAAAAAAATCCGTCCGCGACGTAGTGTCGCGGACGACTGACAGTATTCAAAAAGGGCGCGATCTGGGCCGTCCATTTTTCAAGATGGACGGTCAGATCGCGCTTGCAACTTAACTCCATTTGCTAGCGCGAGCAATGGATCAGCTCCCATATATATATATATATATATATATATATATATATATATATATATATATATATATATATATATATATATATATATATATATATATATATATATATATATATATACACGGGGTGGAAATTGAAATGGAATTTTGATGGATTGTGTAATATTAGAATCTAAACCATAACCAAGAAGAAGAATTAATTAGGGCTTTGCATTTGGGGTGTGTTCAGTATGTGTGTTTATAGTGTGTGTTCTTCGGATGGATATGGATATGGATTTATATAATGCAATTCTGTAAATTACGTGGATTTAGGGTGTTAATGTGTAGTTTGTGATGTAACCAAGTGATTATATGTGAAACCAATGAGAAATCCATGCGTGATTGGGGGAAAAGTGTGCCCAGGTGTGTGACGGGCTAAAGGAAGAAGAAGACTTGTGTGTGTGCTCAAGGTGTGTTAGTGTGTGTGATGATCTGAATAGTAGATGTAATTGTCGCTAAAAAGATAAATTACTTTAGACAGCTTCTTTCATGAATTTTTATAATAATCGGGATTTTGGAGAACAGTGGGCTGAGTTTATATTCGAGCTTGTGGCCCGTGAGCTAAGAATTTGTTTATCGGGCACACTATGGACCCGTTGTCTTCCTCCTCCCGCAAATGAGCATGGGATGCTTTTCCATCTAAAGTTACAGATTTGGAGGTAAAGAAATCTTGCTCTTCCCTAGTCCCCTCCAAGAACCAGCCCCACGAGTCTTCGGCCAGTCTTAAAGGAAAAGCGATGGATCTGAATCCGGCCCTTCACCTACCACTACAGAACTGGAGTGGCTCTTTAAGCCTAATTTGGACATGGACTCTGCCAAGCCCACTTCCCCTTTTAATCAGTATGGATCCAACTTCAATCTATGCTTTCAGGACCGAGCCCAGCCGCTCATAATCATAACGTTGAGCCTTCAGGCCTAGGCCCTATATCTCAATTGACTTCCCCTCCTCTTTGTCTTTCACCCTCCTTCTGTCCCATGTTCTCCATATCCGAATAGCCTCCTCTGAGAATTTTGCTCAGTTGGTAGAGGAAACTACTTTGGTGGACCATATGGACATTGATAATTCTAATGAGCTAGTGGAGCAACTTGTGGATACCCTTATTGAGCTGTGATCATTCCGTCGAGCCACGTTGGTTTCAGAAATCTTTGATTTCAGATGTTGGTGACCCTTCTACTACAGACTCACTGTCTTCCTCCTCGTACTCCAGTTCCCGCAAACGAGCACGGGATGCTTTTTCATCTGAAGTTTCATATTTTGAGGTAAAGAAATCTCGCTCTTCCCCAGTGCCCTTCACGGACAAGCCACCAGGATTTCAGTTTTACCCTCCTTTGTATACCTTATTTAACTTGTTATAACTAGGCGTTAGTTGTTGGTTACATTCTCTGGGGGATTATGCATTTCAATGGGTGCTTCAGGCATTACAGTGTGATACTTCTGCTTTAATTGCTACTGTTTCCCCTCCTTTTACTCTGCACATGTTTAATTCCAAGCTTGATCGCTTAGTTGATTCTTGGTTGGCTTTGGTGGTTGGGCCTTATTAACCACCGGTGCTTTAATGCTTATTCTCAGCTGGAATTATAGCAGTAGTGGTCAAGCCGCCAAAATTCATACAGCTATTGGTTTGATCGAGGAACATAATCCAGATATTGTTTTCCTAATGTAAACAAAATCTGGTTATCTTAAGGTTGCAGCTTTGTTTCATAAATTTGATTTTCAATTTTTAGTGGTGGTGGATCCCGTAGGGTTGAGTGTTGGTTTATGGTTAGGTTGGTTGGCAGCCCCCCCCGTTGTTTGGTCAGTTGCTCATGTGAATAAGAATTGCATATTAACTACATGGGAAGGAATCCGAGGTACGGTTGAGCTTTTAGGGTTTATCTATGGTCATCCTCAAGTCTCACTGCGTGAGACTACTTGGTTTTATCACTAGACTTTTGCGACTTTTTTCATGCCTTCTCTGATTATGCAGAGATTTTAATCGACCCCTCCGAAAAATTGGGTAACGGCTTATCTGTTATTCCGGGCGTCTCTAGTTTTCGAGAGTTTTTATCCACTTTTGGACTGACAGAGTCATAGCCTCAACCTCATGGATAGTTTTGTATCCTCATGCTTTAGCTACCAATTTAGCTATTCAAAGGTCTGATTGCGATCCTATTTTGTGTAACACCTCTCCTTCATTGCAATCTTTTTCGTTACCTGCTCGTTTTGAAGCAATGTGGTTCTTTTCTCCTCACTCTCTTAGCTTTATCTGATCTGCATGGGTCTACTCTATTCCTGGTTCACCCATTGCCAACTCATGAGACGATTGCATTCTTTAATGCTTTCTTTGAGAGTATGGAGTACAGGAAGTTTTGGGAATCTTGAGGGTCAGATAATTCGTCTTAAGTAGAGCTTGGCTCAATCACAATTGTTGGTTTTGGCTTCGGAGGAATCCCGACTTGCAGATTATAATCAGCGTAGTAAGTTAGACTTTCTTTTAACCTGTGAGGAGCAGTTCTGGGCCCAGAGGTCTAAGATCTTCTGGTTAGATTTGGGGGACCATAATACTAAAGTATTCCACGCTTCTACTATCACTCGGCGTCGAAAGAATTAGATTAACACTCTTAAGGATCAATAGGGTCAGTGTATCTCGGATATAGATATTATCCGTTCTCTTTTGGTAGCTTCTTTTACAATTTTTTTTAACCTACATGTTGCTCTTGAGCATCATGCTTCTCAGGTTCAAAACTTTTTGGCCTCCCTTCCCATTCCTTCTATTTCCTAGTTTACTCTTTATTTCTTCACCTAGGATGGAGTTGTCATCCTATTTTTGCGCACTATTAGGCCTCTTTGTATATTCTTAACCTTAATCTTTATCCTCGTTTATATTTCTGATTTTTTTTTTTAAAGAAAAAAGGCACTTCTGACTTGCCGGTTGTAGTTGAGCTTATCAACTTCTGATAAATGATCTTACCATGGATATGAATCATTAAACATGGAAAGTGTAAACATAGGTGCCTCGAGGAGGATAAAAGAGATTTAACCACCCAAAAAGGGGGACAACAGTAAGAAATTTTGTAGGAAAATCTGCCTATTTGTTAAACTCTGAAGCCTATTCTTACACCTATTTGACTACCTCATTCACTACTCCTAAACATGAGCCAATAATCCCGCATTAACAGCCTATCAACATATAATCCGCCAACTCAGCAACCAATAAAAAAAATAATCAGTTTCTCTACATAAGCCTACCTGTATACCTGGGGGGGGGGGGGGGGGGGTAGCAAAACCATAACTCGGAGTAAACCAACCTTATAGATTCCCACACGATAGACAATGGCGCCTTGACATTCCGAACTAGGAGTGGCTTTTAGACCCGTTGCCTTAAAAAATTTAGCAGTGCAGCTCTCCACATTTCCTAAAAGCGACCGAATGATTCTCCTTTTTCATTCCATCCTAATTACCACTGCTACCTGCTACATGTAAGATTTAAAAGCCGCGAAGTTGCCTTCAAAAGAGGACCCAACTCAGTCAAACTCTACGAGACAATCTGTACTTTACCTATGTGCCCTGGTTAGCCCCTTCCAACCGAACTCGTTTGTGAGCGTTTAAAGCCTCCGAAGTAAATTTCTCCAAAGCCCTGAAAATGGGTACCAGACCTCCTTGTAAACTAGTGGAAGCTGCATTATGCACTAATTTAATTGCCTCCTTGTGTCTTGCTCTCTCTTCATCCAACCTATTTCTCATCGAATCCAAGTCCACTTTTAGATCATCCAGAGGGGAGACACCACTTTCCGAATGAGCAATTGACACTCCCGTTTTGTCTGACATTGCATCACGTTCACGCTCCATTCTCCCCCTCTCCCTCCTAAGGGTATTCAGTCGTTTCTCAAAATCCTCAGAAAGGTGCTTACGTTTGAGCCTCTTTTGATGCTCGTCATCATGTCTCTGCCAGAGCTCTCGCAAGTTTGAAGCAAATTCGCGCATTGCATTTGCAACCCTTGTTTCTGATATTGTTTCCATTGCCTCGTACCAATCATTGCATGTTATGAAGATCGGAGGAGCTCCAATCCGGCCTGGCGAGAAGGGAACAATTCCGTCGGGGCTTTCTTCTTGTTCATGATAGATACACCGCAGAAGCCATTTATTTAAGGACTCAACATAGGACCTCTGGCTTTTAATCCAATCACTAAAATAGCTGCACCAAGTGAGAAGCTCCATTTCGAGTTCAAGAGTGACTCTCAACCTTGAATCTCTTTCAAAGCCAGTGTTAGCTTTGAGACTGCGAGCTTTACTCTCCAAGATAGCTTGAAACTGTTTTTGGTGAGACCTGAGCATTAACTTCCACATACTTATCAATCTGCAGATTACAGCAATATCGTTAATTTTGAAGAGAAAAGAATGGCATGAGTGAAAACTATTGGGAATAGCCTACATAAAATAGTTGTTTATTCCATCTTACTTAACCATATGCCAATACTTGCCAACCCCTACATCTGAGTTTCAAAACTCAATTTTACTGCCCCAACCCCACAAATTTCTTCGATTTGGCAACATGAGGCACAGAAAGGCGGAAGCAGATGATGATGAGGAAGACGAGAGCATGAATATTGCCTGGAATTCCACCAAGGAGAGGTGAGGGGCACTTAAACAATCCTACAAAAAAGGATCTATTTTGAAAACTAGAAGGTACAAATAGGGCATTCTTGATTCCTTTGACTCGAACTGTATGAGACTGATCAACTTTGCCCAGGCCCCAGCGTGTGCTCCAGAACCAAATCATTAAAACAATTGAATCATGCCATCTTAAAAAGGCCCATGTCTCAGGTAATAGGTTGGGATGTGTGGATAGTTAAAAGAGAAAAAAATCTTAAAAGTTCATACCCATGAACTAACTCGGTGACTTGAGGCTGCAACTCCTCATCCCTCAGCTTATTTATCCTGCTTGAGATAGCATCAATGGATTTGATGCAAACATTAAGTTTTGTCATCAAGCTTCTAGCAGAAGCCTGTGCAGCATCAATTTTACTAGATTCAGCTCCAGCATCATCCAAAACTTTCACCTTCTTGCACATCTTTTCATAGGTAAGTCGCAGCTTTTCTTCACCCTAAAGTAAGAGCAAACCACCTAAACCATTAGGAGTTTACCCAACAATTGTACATAATGATGTCAACTAAGGTAGTTCACATAAGACATCAGCTGCCAAAAATGCAACATTAACAAAATTAACTCAAGCATAAAGTGTGTAGTAGCCAGGTTCCATGGATTTTCTTGTTGCCAGAAGCCAGAGGCACTAAGGTACTTCCTCATCTATTAAAGTTTCCCTTATTAAAGTTTATGGTAGATATTTCTTTGCTTCTGCTCATTCTAGACTAGGGAGATTTGGCCCTTCCCATAAAACATGTTCATCAAAAAACTAAGCTGCTCACAAGGATATATGACTACAAAAGTGGAGCTCGCATTAATTTACTGAAAAATTCTGCCTAAATGGTTTCTTTAGCAGTATGCACGACCTATCGAAAAACCATCACTTAAGCATTTTGATGCCAAAGGTATAGAATTTCACTGCTCAACCTAAGTGAGAATATATAGAGAGTCCAACCCAGTAATGAAAGTTAATACTGAAGAAGGAAGGAGGAGGCTTTATGAAACAACTTTCTTTCAGAAAAGAGTGCTGGGGGAGCACACGCAGCAAGAAGTCTTAGAGACAAGGAAGAGCATGTCAACGCCCCTCCCCCCACCCCCAGGGAACTTTCACCTATCCGAGCTTCAGTGCTCTCTGCCATTTATACCCAATAATCATACCCACATTTAAGATATAAATGCGTTCAAACTGCATGCCTGCAACAGGAAAAAAAAAAAAAAAGCACAAAAGGGACAAAGGGTACACATACTAGTCATAGTATGAGTTCTTTGCAAAGAAAATGGATTTTACAAACATGTAACAGATCACTAAGAATATAAATCCTTTTTTGCAACAAGTATTGACATAAACAGCATCCCAATCTCACCTTAACTTCCTCATAGAGTTTCTTCTCCCATTCATATAGTTTCTCCAAAGTAGATGAAAGACGATTACTCCTCGTGTTCAAACCCTTCTCACTATCCCCGTAGGATCTCGCCACCTTCATTGTTCTAGGAGCTAATCTTACTGACCGCAGTTGAGGGTGCGAAGATGATAAGGAAGGTGCTATCAGACCCAGAATCTTGGACAAGAGCACTGCATAAACTCAAGTAAGTGCCAAGAAAGTAGCAAAGAAAATGTTTGCTCATGGGGATTATCATATTTGTTTTTAAACAACATCCCAAACTAAGTTTGGTATTAAAAAGATAACGTAAACTTAGTGGTGATCATATAAATATATGAAGCAGATGACACTGCATTTCTTCTTTCCGCCAATGATCTCCAACTGTAGAAAGTGAACAATGCTTATTAGGTTTTCACTCACCACCATCGCTAGAAGAAAGCTATTTTGCATAATATTTACACAAAGGCCAAAGACTGGGTAACTCTTGCATAATACTCCCTCAGTCCCTAAATATTTGATCATATTTCCTTTTTGGGCTGTCCCAAAAAAAGTTGGTGACTTTCCAAATTAAGAAAGATTCAATAGGTGTTTTTCCATGTTTAACCTTCTTACACTTTTTTTATTCTATTTCTCTCTCCACATTAAATTCCACCAACACATTCTCTCTCCTGACCCACCTTCTTCCCTCCCTCTCTATTTCTCTCTCTTGGGATAGAATGGAAAAATCATAAAATATAACCCATATCTTAAAGAAGCATGCAAGTCAAACACGATCAATGAATTAGAGACAGAGGAAGTATAAAGTTTTGCACAATGAAGAAGCATAGATCTTTTAATTGTTTATTCTTGAGTAGACCGTAGATTAGACCGTAGATCCTAGTATTCTCTCCAGAACTTTTCTGTTTAGCATTCGTCGCTCAAGAGCATTAAAACAATAAATTCTACTCTTTTACAGGCAATACAAATTTTCACTATCTCCAGCCAAAAATCAATTTGTACCATCCTTTGAAAAGTTGATTTATGTTTCGGAACTTAGTCTAACCATATCTTAAAAGAGTCAGTATGTAGTTTGCACTGAGCAAACCACTTTTACATCAATTAAACACCTAATCTAGCAGACCAAAACATCAATTACCTCTCATTGTAGATTTTAGATCTGATAGCATGCTCAACGGTAAAACAGGAGTATCTTGAATTTAATATTGATGTAAGTTCGGCTCAGGGCCACCTTCTCGTAAAATCCCAATGTCAAGCAGCAGCTTCCCTCACAATGCTTAAGGGTTTCCAAATTTACGGCGGATCCACCAAGCAATCACAATGATCAACACTAGAGTGTTTTAATTTATATTCTACCCTACCAAGCAATTTATTTTTAGCTCATCTTCTCCGGACTTCTTCAAATAACTTTCGACAAGCAAAGCAGAGGTTTGAAATCAATAATGACTCCCGACCTGAACTACTAATCAAATGGTAGCTAATATGTTCAACTAATACACGTAACAGGGTCCATTCCTAATACAAAAAGATGTTAGCAGTCCTGAGGTAAACCTAAACTCACAAGTGTAAGAAGAAATTGAAGAAGAACCAATAGTTGAAGTTGTACCTTTAAGAGCAGAAAACTTGGGTTGATAAGGTAGCCTGCCCACCTCAAGCATGACAGCAACTTCTTTCCCGTAATTAGAGGCGGTTTCGAATTCACTCTTGATTTCGTTAACAACCTCCTTAAGATCTCGAGTACCATGAGCAGATAAAGTGGTCAAACTACTCAATTTTGAGGATTCAGCGTCGTGTCCTGATGGTGATACCTCCTCTACTTCAAAACTGACTCCTTTCTTCCTCCCGTACCCACCTTCGGAGCTATTTGATACAACGGAATCCGAACTGCTCTTTTCTACTTTCACGTCAAATGATGGCGCTGCCTCGCTATTTTGTGGTGGTACTGCCCTTGAGTTGCTCTCACTGTCATGTGATGGCATTGTCGATGCACTGCTTTCGCTACTATGCAACGGTACTGCCCTTGACTTCCCCTCACTCTTTTGTAATGGCGCTGCCCTAGAAGTGTCCATGCCCAAATTTCTCCGTGCATCTTCATTCAACTTATTCCCCTTGTGGACTTCTCTAGAGACCTCAGTTTCTGTCTCTTCTTCCAACTCTGGAATTCCCTCCCTCTCCCTCACTTCATCTGAATCTGGACTACTAGCCATCGACCCGTACCCATATCTAGACTGAGAATAATAAGCAGGATAACCATTATCAAACCCATCAAACGGGTTAAGAAAATCCCAAGCAGACCCCTTTGATGAAGGAGGCGGAGGCGGACCTTTGGGAGGACTCGGCTTCTGTTCTCCGTATGCCTCTTGAGGCTGCGAACTCATTGCATACCCAAAAAATCCCCCATCCCCACCCCCATCCGGGTAACTCGAATACATGTTCGAATAACCATCCATCCTCCGCTCCTCTTCGTGAATTACGGTACAAACTGCCGGCGCAGACTTTTTCATGTAATAAGCATGCATATTTGAATCCCCTCCCCCACCATACGGTCCTTCCCAAGCAGTCTGATAAGGTTGATTCATCCCGTTCCCATAAGATCCCCAGCCCGTTAGTGGCGGCTGGTTCGTCCCGTTCCCATAAGATCCCCAGCCCATTTGTGGCGGCTGGTTCGTCCCGTTCCCATAAGATCCCCAGCCCGTTTGTGGCGGCTGGTTCATCCCGTTCCCATAAGATCCCCAACCCGCTTGTGGCGGCGGATTCATCCCGTTCTCATAAGATCCCCAACCCGCTTTTGGCGGCGGATTCATTCCGTACGGATCCCAATACGACTGTGAAGGTTGATAATATGACGGTATCTCGTCCACTGGACTATCCAGCAGCTGAATGTGACTAGTCGACGAATCCAAGTCGGAATCTGAGTCATCTGACAAATGCAAATGCGAATCATCCGCACCCCCACCATCATCACCGTCAGGGGAATGAGAAATAGAAGTGGAGGACGATGACCCCTTCTTATTACCGCTACTACTGTTATTACGGCGACTAATATTACTATGATTACGGTGACCATGATTGCTTGTTGTGTCATATTTCCTTGTTTTTCCTTCGTCCGAGGGCAATGTGAGCACAGGCGAAGACGGCGACGAGGGGACGACGAGCTCCTCGTCGACGAAGCGGCTAAGGACGTCGCCGACATCCTTCAGGGAGCAAAAATACGAGACGTGAGTGGCGGAGAAAGCATAGCGGTGGTGGGCAGCGGCCTTGATGAAGTCTTTGCGCTCCCTGCAGAGCACCACTAATGGCAAATCGTCGGCCTTAGACCCTCCGCAGCCCATACTGTCATCAATCACCAAAACCACCAGAAAAACCCCTAGGTTACCGAAGCACAGGACAACTACAATCATCTCCTCACCTGTGAGTAAAATTGCAGAAACAGGGGGAGCATTTTCAAGTCAAAATTCCCAGATCCACAGTGACGAAAAATTGCTGGGCAGAACCTAGACAGGCGCACAAAATACGTGCGTTCGTGTATGTGTGTGTGTGTCATCCGTATGTGAAACTAAACAAGCGAAGAGCGCTAAATCTTCTGAGAGCGCTGGAAAGTCGCAAAAGGGTATATAGCAACAAAAATGTTAAGAAAGAACCCTCCGGCCGTGATAAATTTTAATTACTGAAATGCACTTCACCACCACATTTTCTATTACAGAAGAAGCACAAGAAGAAGAGGAGGATCATGATCTCACCGGTTGTGTGTGTGTGTGTGTGACTCGAAAGGGGTAAATTTGGCAAGAGGGAGTAAAAATCTGACCTTTGAAATTGAGAAGCTACCATCCATTTGAGAGAGACAGAGAGAGAGAGCAGCGTGTTGAATGAATGGAGTTAATGTGCTTGGAGAAGCGGGGTGTCTGTCGGCTCTTTGGTAAAAATTATATGTTGGGGGTGTAGTAGTAGGTGGGTTTTGCGGAAGGGAAAGCCGTATGGGGTTTTGGGAGCGCGTGTGAGGGTGGCGGTGGTGGTGGTGGTGGCAGTCATGGCGGTGTCAGAAGGTCAGAGAGAGAGAGAACAGATTAGATATATTGGGTCCGTTACCCGTGCCGGGATCCACGATCTCTCTCTCTCTCTCTCTCTGTTTGTTAACTGCTTTCATCATCATGCTGCTGCCCCTTTTGGAGCGAGTAATCATATGTGGGTGCACAGCGACAGGTGATGAGAGAGGGTCTGTGTACTTTACGGTCACTGTTTTGACAATTTTGCCCCGGCGTATTCCACCCACATCACGGGGGTGTCTGAGGTCGTGTTCGTCATTTGGAGTTGGAATTTGTCTCCTCTGTTTTGCGCTTTAGCCTTTATGATTGTGATCTCATTCAACAGCGCAAATTGTTTGGGTCAAAGTCAATTCAACTGTCAAATTACGCGTAATGACCCTAAGATAAGTTATTATTATCTTTTAATGGCATTACAAAACTCCGCTATAAAGGAAAAATCGTGAACTTAGTGCATTATTTTGCTTTCTAAATTTTTTTTTTTATATTTTCAACTAACTTATGCACAACTTTAATGCCTCAATTTGGTAATGTTGTTTTTCTCTGAATTTTATTATTTTCTCGTCAATTTCGACCCCTATATCCGTTAATGTCGCTTTTGTTTTCCTAAATTTATCGTGTTTCTTTTGCATTCCACAAACAAACATGATGTTTTTATGTTTGTCTGAATGCTTGTTGAACTTTTTTGCGGAAGAAATAAAAAACAAATAGAGCTTTAATTTCTATCTACTTTGTAGTTTGAAGGGATTTGTTGGACGTTAAGTAGGTGTGTGTGTTTGATGAAAAGGCCCTTTTACATGATGGAGACTGGATAATGGTCAATTCCTTTTGACAATTCTATTCACACTTTTTTCTTTTTTTTTCCTTTTCAAATTTTAGTTTTGAGTTGGGCGGGTACAGGCCAACCATTTAGGCTGCCGTGCCGGGCAATCCCAGCCCCGTTGTTAGTGGTAGTCCTAGACCCCACCTCCTAATGATGCGGCCCCAAACTTTGCCCTTTTGGATTAGGCTTCGCAAACTTCCTTCCTAACAACAATATATATATATATATATATATATATATATATATATATATATATATATATATATATACACGAGGATCATTACTGTACAACAGCTTTGCAACGGTTTTAGCGAAAAAAAAAAAACTGTTAATAAAAAATATTTTATTTCACTTTAAAATTTTATAGTGATGATTTTTTTATCGTTAAAATATATTTAGCGGTAATGTGTTGTATAGCAGAGATTCATAGTCCCAACTATATATATTGCAATAACGGACTCCTTAAACTTTTTTGAAATATTCAAGTCTTGTTTCTTAAGTTGCAAAGTCTCTTCCGCTCGCGTTATTGTACCAAACCAATGCTGAGTGCTAATAACAGCAGCATACACAACCATAGGAGTTGGTCATGCTGTTTAACTATTTTAGAAGAATAAATTTTAGTTACTATATAGGTGATAGGAAGATAATTGCAATCATCCGTGTAGTGTTAACCAATGGTGGGGCTAAATACAATTAATGACATTCTTGTCAACACCTTTAGAGATGCTTCTAAACATCACTTTTTTAGTGTTATCAAACAAAAGTCATTAAGAATATTTAACAACTATCGCTATATAGAGGGTTGTAACTATTTTTTTTCAATAGCGATTAAAAAATGTTTCACTTAGATTTAGCTCCACTAGTGTGTTGTATCGCCGACACGACCACCATTATCATCATTACCACCACCACTAGACCACACTGCCGCCGCTACCTCCACACTGTTGTTATCAACACCTCTACGGTCATTGCTGTCGGTAGCATTATTGTTGTCATCGACACTACAACTAGTGATGCCCTAATATCACCACCACCATAACCTCCATTACCATTACTAGTCTATCACACCACCAACAACAACCATCGCGGTTGATCTGACACCACCACCACTAATGCCACACCACCCCACGTCCCCACCACTGTTGGCGTTGCTTCCACCGTCACTACTGTCACCGACACTAGTACTAGTGAATAGTGACAATCTAATAATAGAACCATTACTACTAGCATTACCATTACTAGCCCACCACCCCACTAATAATGCTACATTACCCTCACCACTTCCACCACTAGTGTCACTGCACCATCCCTTACACGACTACAACTTGCACACCAGTGCCACCAGGTGCTCTCACCAATACATGAGAAAACCACTTATTATAGTTGTTTTCACCGTATGCTGACGATATGATTTCTAAAATCTCATTACTTTGTAATTTATTCTAGGGCTAATTACACCTATATCCCTGGGGTTTGGGGGTAATTACACGCGAGGACACAAAGTTTCAAAATGTAACACTTATATCCATTGACAAACAGAATACAAAAATACTTAACGGTTTTGACAAAAAGACTTGATTGCCCTGACTTTGAAGGTTATTTACTTTCAAAATGTAATTTCTCTCTTATTTTATTTTTTTCCTCCTCTGTCTTCCCAAACCATTTTTTACCCCCATAAATTTCTCTCTCTTCCTCAGAATGTGTTATTTCATTTTCTAAATTGGATTTTGGCTTTGAATTTCGTCCTCAGAATCTTCACCATGGCAATATGTAGATCTAGGGTTAGGATTCCTTTCCTCTTCTTATCTGATTGCACATGCAATCGAATTGCAAAACAAGTGATTCAAACCTATGAGCATGATTTGACACACTTGAATTGCAAAACCAGTACCGCGAATTGAATATATGGGCAAATCTGAAGGCCCAAGGTTCTTGGTTTTGGAATGAATAGGATTAGACTTGGCCAGTGCGAGGAAAATCCTTTTAGCACTTGGGGCGACTTTGGATCTGGCATCAATAGGTGATCCTGTCTGATCAGAGCACTGATTCCGGCATCGGTGTGCGCCGCCGCTCCTCCCTCTTTCCCCCACTACGCCGGCGCCCCATCCCTCTTCCCTCTATCGCACCATCACACACACCCACTCTCCATCTTCCCCTTCTCCTTCGTGGTCGTGCGACTGCTTTTGTGATTTTGGCAGCCCCCTGGTAACGGTGCCTTTGTCGTGGCTTGATAAGTTGGCACCGCGACCTTGGCCAATGGAGTGGACTTCGATCTGGGCTAAGGGTGGCGTGGTGGGGGTAGGGGGAAGAGGGAGGGGCAGCGACATCGTGGAGGGGAGAAGGAAAGCAACAGCAGCGAGGTGATTGGAGTGATGCGGCGGCAGCGAGGTGGTTGGAGTGATGCGGCGACAGCCCCATTGAGATGATGGTTAGAGAGAGAGAGAGAGATAAAGTTAGGGTTTCAAATTAAAACAAATAAAAAACACAAATTTGAAAAAAAAAGGAACTTAAATCTGTAATTTGATTTGGGGAAAAAGACTTAATTTCTATTAGAGAGATCCTAATTTAAAAATAAGATTAAAACCTTAATTTGGAGATAGAGAATTAAGTTTTGAAATTATAATTTGGTATTAGGTTTGAAACCCTAATTTTGTAAATTAGGGTTTTTAATTTTTATACAGTATATATGTAAATATATGGTATAAGGATAGTATTGACATTTAGAAAATACGCATGGATGACATCAGCCAAAAAATACACTTTTTGGACGGAACCCTAACGGATGGACACGACTGATACATTTTAAAAGTGTTTGGTCACGGAATGTTACATTTTGAAACTTTGTGTCCTTGACTGTAATTACCCCCTAACCTCAGGGACATAGGTGTAATTAGCCCTTTATTCTATTATCCAAGCATAAGATATGAATTCTGTGATTTTGGTAATAGAATTCCATATCCAATTTATAGTTTGAAATCCAATCAATTCCACACAAACAGAGTTTGAAGGTTTTCATTTAAATTAATATGGATGGAGTCTTTTTATCCAAACTTGAATAATACCCATAGACAAGGAACGTCCAATGATCCTAATTATTTTCTCAATTGCTCTACTTTTCTCTATCGGACCATTGATTTTATGCCTATTAAAAGCCTTATGGAGTAGCATTTGTCTGTAGTCAATTCTCCCATTGAAGGAGTCTGCCTTCCATGGTCTATTTCTCATTGTAACTTAATTTGGTGATTTTCGGGAACTGCAGGAGTTCTACTATTTTCTTTGCTTGGGTTTTATAATTCTCCCAAAGGAAAAAAAAAACGATGTTTCTTTTCTTTCTCCCGAGAGGATGCACAAAAGCCATGAAAGTAGTCATAAAGTGAGTGATGCTTCAAATTTCGAACTATACTATGGAAATCTAATTGCTAAGAGCCATCAAAATCGTCATAAATTAAGAGATGCTTCAAATATGGTATTCGAACGAAATAACGACAATTAAATGTGATATCTAAGCTGCATTGTTATCAAAAACAGTAAATTAAGGAATCTTATCATGTTAAGATTGTCGGACATTTATCTATGCTACTTTTAAAAGAAAGCACCCTTAACACGAAGGTTTTTAATCCCTCCTAATTTTTCCCAAACTATTATTGCTTTCGAAATACCTCATCAAAGAGAGTGAGGGTCAAAAAAATAGAGAACCAAACTAAATTTGTGAAATAGACCACACAATTCACATCACTCGTGTTCTCACCCACAATCCCTACAAACTCACGTCTCTCGTCTCTCTCACCCACAATCCCATAAGCTCACGTCTCTCAACTTTCTCGAGAAGTATTTTGGTCATTTATGTTATCTTGCACATGCTTCGGGTGTGCTCACAAATCTTAGTAATAAGCTAAGGGACTTGGATGATTGTGGATATGGAACATATTCGAAGTATAAGATACCTCAGGTGCATACCTAAATACTTTAAGCTTGCCTAGCAACTTTTGTAATAATTTCTTATATTAACCAAAATTCCATCATTAAGTAAAGGAATAGGTTTTCACCGATTACCGAAAAAACGTACGCTGATGTCACGCCAGAATCTTCAATAGGTAAATAATGCTGGATATGGGTAGAAACAAAGGACACAAGTTTGAGCAATATTATTCCTAAGTTCAAATATGGTATAATGAAATCAGCGGATCCCAAAGCTCATTCTGCAATATACATAGGCCCGAGTTATTCTTTTTTTCATTTTTCCTTTCTGATTACTTTTTTCTATATTTACTGGTATTTTTTTTAATTTACTTTGGAACCAGTTCTCTCAAAAATTGTATTTCAAACTGGAACTGGAACTTTTCTTTTTGTTTGGAACAAAAGCGAATTGAGATCGCAGAATTCCTACTTGTGCTTGAAAAGAAGAGAAAATCGAAGGTAATGATTTTTGTCTAACCATATCCTTAGCTTAAAAAACAATTATCGTAAGTGGTTCACATGCATTGTTGACGACACGTGATGGCAATTGTTCGCGAGTTGTAGTCACATAGTAAATGCTAGTGTAGCGAGGCTCATGGTGGAATTAGTATGAGGTTGGTGTGGCATTAATCTCGGGTTGGTGAGGTGGTCTAGAGTGATCGTAATAGTGGTAGCGATTGTTGTGTTATTAGGGCGACGTCACTAGCTGTAGTATTAGTGACAACAGTGATGGTGGCAGCACAATGACGGTAGTGGTGGTGTGGCTTCAATGATGGTGGTGTGGCATCGGTGGCAGCAACAGCAATGGTGTTTTTGGGCTATCTAATGATGGTAACAGTAGCAATGCGACGATGGTGGTGGTAGTCTAGCGTTAGCATTCATAGTGATGGTGAGGCAATATAGCAACGATAACGAAGGTCTTTGGGCATCGCCAGTGATAATGTTAAACAGTAGCGATGGTGCTAGGAGCATAGACGGTGGTACGGTGATGTTAGTTTAGATGGAAATGATGGTAATAGTGGTCATTATGGTGATGTAACACACTTGTGACAGGGGTGGTCGCGAAGATAACAACAAGGTGAAGGTGGTGGTGTTGGTGTACTTGCAGTGAAAATGTTCTGGCGGTATTGTAGTATTGGTGGTGATGAAGGAGGCTTGTTCCTTACCTTGACTTCCTATGTTCAAACCTTGTGATCAGCACCCGAAAGAAAAAGTTTTCTCTAAATGCACCAGGCCGATGTGGGGGTGCGCCCTTAAGATCGTCCGTAGAGGGGACTTAGTCTAGGTTGACGCTAAAGCTGGCTCAAAGATACCCTTATCGTCCAACCAAAAAATATAAAATAAGATGTAGAGGTTAAGAAAATGCTAAAATATGATAAATAATTATTTTTAGTCCAAGTAAATTGAGACCATAAAATCTGATAATTTTTCATTGGATTGCACATTATAGAAAAAAGATTTAGTCATATCCCGCATAATTCAATTTTTTTTATATTTCAAACAACTAAATATAAGCATTTGAAATAAAATTATATGGATAAGGATCATCTGCTGCACATCATTGCTTGAATGACTAAGGATTGCTACTAAAAGTATTTTGACTTATTGCCAAACTTGATAGTGACAATTTTTTAAATCCCTCAGTACTTAGAAATATTTTTTTTACTGCAACAGATGATTCTAAAAAACTTGTTTTTATTGTGCAGACAATCGTAACCCAAGTTCCATTGACTTTATAGTTCTAAACGCACATTTATTTGGTATAATATAATATGCTTGAGGTGCTTTTCATTTACTTGGCCCTAGATATGCTCACAGCTTCTTGTACAGTAAATACAATAATGCATTCATACCTATTCACAAACATTAAGGAGCATTAGGTAATGTTGGAAGTGTTTCTAAAAACAGGCAACATGCAAGAACAACTTCCAAAAAATAAAATAAAATCAGGTGACTAAGGCGTGGACTACGTTGCTCTCTTAAGATGATTCGTGACCCTTCGAGTTACAACTAGTGTAGCAAGGTCATCGAGCGTCGCGTCCAAGTTATAACAACCCAACTTTCACTATTTCATCACTCTTATTTCTACACAAACAAATGAAGTAGAAGCTTCACTCGATATCTTACCAAAATACCCACAAGTCTAAATGTTTAGAAATAAGAAGAAGGGAATAAGAGAGAAAGCTTGAGTTGTCTGTCAAAAAGTGTGGAATAAGTCTCCTTTTAAAGGTGAAGAAAAATAGTTGTTGAAAATCTGTTATGAAGGATTAAATTTGAAATTCATTTCAAAATAAAATACTGCAGTAAAAAGTACGGCTATATGTGTAATGAAAGAAAATATGACTGTTGATAATAAAATGAGCATTAACATAGGTAGCCCAACAGTTATATCGCATCTCCCCCACTTGTCCTTCCTTCCTTGCGCGTACGAGTCTTAGATTCAAGCACATCTTACTAGAAGGTAAAATAGTATCCTCTTATATACTTCTTAAAGTTCTTTAAAATGATCAATGAGGGACAGGTATCTTTCAAAAGCTTAAGTATGTAAGAAAATCTCAACTTTCTATCTACAAGCAATGTGAGACTAAAGCACCTTCCTTTTTCTCAAAATTCTAATGTGTTCTCAAAACCATTTTGAAAAGAAAAGCAATTTTTTTGTTAAACTACTCCAACAATCTCTTACTTATTTTAATAAAAAAAAATTCACAACTTAGACGGTGGGTAAAAGGTGAGAATCTCATGCATTGTGAAAGTGGGTTTGCCTTGAAACCTTCACTTAGTGTTTCAGTCTTCCTGTATGAGAGCCGAAGGGGCTCAGCCTTGAAAAGATAGCTACTTGAGGATACTAGAAGACATCACACACGTGTGACTCAAGGTATCCTATATCAAGCTTCTTAAGCCAGCACAATATGGGCACGTGCTTTATAACAGTTTTCGTGGGTGCTTTAAAGAATTAGACCGATTCTGTCACGCCCCGACCCGGAGGCGGACCTACACATACTATTTTAAAATATTCCTACTTACGAGAAATGTAATTCCCAAAACATCTTACCAAAATATGACCTCAAAGAGGTAATCAGAGCTCTAAATCATATCTGGAATCAAAGGCATTCAAGTCCTTATCAACATCTAATAATTGCAGCGAAAATTTGATAACAATAATTATTTCCTAACCATTGGGGTACCAAAAGTCACTAAATTAAAAAAACTATTACATGGTTCTTATTTCAAAGCTACTAAGAGAGTTATCAATTAAAGTTCAATTCCAAACTTAAGCATAATGCTATTAATTCCTCTAAGCCGTCTCAGCTTAATTACCTGAAATAGGGAGAGAAAGGGGGGGGGGGGGGTGAGCACAAAGCCCAGTAAAGATCACACGCACATACCCACGGAGTACAACGCAAGTATCCAAGAATATATAGCTGAGTCCAACAAAACATATGAAAATAAAATTGCAAAGACGATTGAAAATCTTAGCACGACCAATAATCCCACTTCGGGACATTCCAATCCGTCAAACGTCAAATCAAAGTCAAATGAACACAGTCAAATAATTGAACTAATTATCAAATACGATACAATCACGTAATACGTGACTATAAAGCACGTTAACCTAAGCACGCAAAGGTTTTAAGTTCAAAGTTGCATACTGGTAGCAATTGCCATATCATGTCATGGTATCACGTTAACCTAAGTACGTGAAAGTTCTAAAATATTAATTCAATTCAAAGAAGTCAAACGGACATCAAAGTATCTCACGGATACACTAGCCGCAAAAGTATCAAAACTTGCATTCCAATAAGGATTACTTAATAATTTCAGAAACTATTCGATATTAGACTGAATAGAAGAGGACGAAGACACGAGTTTAAAGAAAGTTAAATCGCTTGAATCCGAGTTTGTATGCGCAAAGAATCATGAAATAATAAAATATGGAGTAAAAGGACATCACATACAAGACCATTGAAGGATAGACACATGGCAGTGTACTAACATATGAGTTACACGCAGAATTTAGGAAGAATTGAAAATACTATTACTATGACAAGGAAAAATGTCATGAACGGACGTAAACACATGCATGTTTCATGGCTAGCCACATGAACCGAATGACAATATGGTGTGCTACTGCATGAAGCAAAGGACACGGAATATAGAGGTCAGCCTATGCGTGCAGGATTACGTGTCAGAAGGGTCCGCGATGCACCGTGGTTGAAATTACACGCAAACACCGACAAAATATTTCATGTGTACGGCGGGTTTTGCCGATAATAATTAAGATGGGCTAATTATACCTATGTCCCTGAGGTTTGGGGAGTTTCAAAATGTAACACTTATGTCCGTTGACAAACGGAACCCTAAAAATTCTAACGGTTTTAACAAAATGACTTTATTACCCCTGACTTTAAAATAAATTACCCACTTAATTTACTGATTATTCTTCCTCTCCCCACACCCAGCACCCACACACACCCCCCCCCCGCGCCCCCACCCCCCCGCCCCCTGCCCCCAACCCCATTTCTGTCACTTCTGCATGAACGGAACGGGGTCAAGGACAGCCCCCAATTGCCACAACCCTGCTGCGGGGGAGAAGAGAAGAGATGGAGGGGAAGAGCGATGGCGACGTCGCCGGTGGTGGATCTGCTTTGTTCGGCGAATAACAGAAGGGACTGCCGGAGGAGAAGGGGCCTGCCAGGGTGAGGGAAGGGGCTGTCGGCGGGGAAGGGGACTGCCGGCGGGGAGGGAAGAGGTTGCCGGGGTGAGGGAAGGGGCTGTCAGCGGGGAAGGGGACTGCCGGCGGGGAGTGAAGAGGTTGCCGGGGTGAGGGAAGGGGCTGTCGACGGGGAAGGGGACTGCCGGCGGGGAGGGAAGAGGCTGCCGGGGTGAGGGAAGGGGCTGTCGACGGGGAAGGGGACTGCCGGCGGGGAGGGAAGAGGCTGCCGGGGTGAGGGAAGGGGCTGTCGGCGGGGAGGGAAGAGGCTGTCGGGGTGAGGGAAGGGGACTGCTGGCGGGGAGGGAAGGGGCTGCCGGGGGTGAGGGATTGGACCTAATTTGGAAATTAGGGTTTTGGGAAAACCCTAATTTGCAAATTAGGGTTTCAACAAAACCCTAATTTTGGGTTTTAAAACCCTAATCTTTAATTAAGGCTTAAATTCTTAATTTAAAAAGGGGTAGTATCGTCATTTTAAAAATATGTATTGATGACATCAGCAAAAAAATACACTTTTTGGACGGAACTCTAACGGATGGACACGACTGATACATTTGAAACATGTTTGGTCACAAAATGTTACATTTTGAAACTTTGTATCCTTGACTGTAATTACCCCCAAATCTCAGGGACATAGGTGTAATTAGCCCAATTAAGATTGTGTATGGCACTAAATATAATCGATGGTGACAAAACAAAATTTTGAACGTTAACGAATCAATAAAGAATTGACCAATTTAAGGCTAACAAAATGACATCAACGAACAGAGGTGAAATCCTTATAAGAAAGGGTATTATGAGTGTAACTCTTACCTCATTTTTTTTACGTAAGATTTGCAAAGTTGCGTAACCTTTCGAAAATCTCAAAACCTAAATAATTGAATCAACCCCAATTACGTTAAATTCTTTATAAACGCAATCCTAAAGTGATGAAATCCATCCTTATAATCAAAGTGGATTCAAGATTCTTAGCAATTGTGCGTAGAAAATTGCAATCCCTCCAAAACCCTAGTTTTCTCTTTCTTCTCTCTCTCTGAAGAGCAAACTCAATTTATCGACAAAAATAACTGACTAGTCTTTATATCTCTAAATTTGATAAACTACTCAAAAGATCCCTAAAATTATATTACTTATTCAAAAGTATTCTAAACTATTATTAAAACTACAAAGTAGCCCAAAAATTAAAATTATTAACTACATATTATTTAAGGTCTTACAGATTCTCATAGGTACGTCCCGACTTGCACACTCATGTAGGGTGCTCCCGTAACTATTACATTTCACCCGTATGGGCAATAGAATCTATTAAGATTTTCAATGAATCTTATCCACTATTATTACAAGAAACATGCACTTACACAATAGGGGGAGGGGGGGGGGGGGCATTGTCATAACACAAAAGTGGTACATGTACAAAATCAGTCATTCTATAATTCATTGGTCTCCTTATCTAGTTCTTAGGATCTCCAATCACTAGGAGGTTGTATCCTTATAGGTGACTTATACAACTTTGGGCTTAAGTCCCATCCCCCTTGATGTATACCAAATCTTTTATCTAATTAGAGCTTTTATCAGTGGATCAGCAAGATTATCACTTGATCTCGAAGGTAAGATCTCACAGTACTGTGTTTTCTTCTTACAGATCTGGATTTTCTATTATAGTACTATTACGCCCCCGAAAATCGGGAGCTCCATCGCCCCGAACTCTCGGGTCGTTAACCTACCCGATCACATCAAACCTGTCGGACCTGTTCACTAACGCATATTTCAAATCATCTAATTCAACATCAACTCAGATTTTCCAAAAATACCAAATCACCAACTACTTAGCGTACATTATTACAGCTTAGGTTCTTCGCAATTCAAACTCTTAAGAACAAGTTAACAGTACCGACCCACGGAGGGGTCTTACTATACAGTGGTGATGGGCTCATCGGAATCTCACACAGACTCTAACTCATTCCCGAACCTGCTACAGCTTATCATTACCTGCAGAAGGGAGCCAAACGAAGGGTGAGCTTTTGAGAGCCCAATAAGGTCGTACAAGGACTACAAAAGAGATTATAACACGAATCTAAAAAATCCAACCGACGATGGTTTTCAAAACACTTTGAACGATCAAAACTCAATGATTATCCAAAATGATCAAAATTCATCAGAAATAGATGCCAAAATAAATATTAACAATTAGAATAGAATCCAAACCGATCAATAAAAGATCTTTTTCAAGTCAGCATTTTCAAGTAGCACGAAAATTTTCCTTGCTTAAGGGATTTCAATCCGAGCAGAAATTCATTTCGAAATTGTAATATCCCAAACTTTCGAAGCGGGTTAAAACAACCATCGATACTCCAAAAAATAAGCGGGCGATAATTTTGGATAAGGCTCGAATAGTAGTAGAGAGTGGAAGCTTAAAATGATTTTGGGACAAAAATATAATTTTTGAAATGTTCGAGGGTATTTTCGTAATTTTGGAAAATTCTAGGGGCATTTGAGTAATTTTATAAAAATGATTTAGAAACCATATTTTTAGAATTTTGACACCTCCTCCTTGGTTAATGACTAATGGGATTTTATATTAAACAAATGTATTGGATAAGATTTAGACAAAAGAAATGAAAAAAACAAAGAAGAAGAAATTCGGGAAATTTAAAGCAAGAAACAAACAGAGAAGAAATAAACAACAGAGTGAAGAAGAAAGAAACATAGCAGAGCACAGAAAGGGGGCTCGCGCGGGGCTGGGATTAGAGGGAAAGGGAGAAAGATAGAGATTGGGAAGGATTCCCAAGGTCAATTTCCTCATTTTCTTAGTATGATTCTTGTTTTAAAGTTAGTGGAAGATTCATGTATTTGCGTGTGTTTAATGTTCTTCAGTGGGTATTTTGAACTGCGTAAGAGGGTGGGTCGTGTGTACTTAAATGTGTAATTGTGTATTTGGATAGTGAATATGGATGAATTGGAGTGGATTGTGAGTTTTGGATATGTCCAAGGTCGGGGTGTGCGAGTTTGTGTGTTTCAGTGTGCGTGTGTTTTAACTGTGTGTTCATGTGGGTATGGGTGCTTGCAAATTGTTGGGTTATTGTATCTCGGGTATGGAATTATGGGTGTACAAGGATATGGGAGAAGGGTAGTGGGTAAAGGAGAGACTGAAGATGCCCAAGGCGTGGTTGCAGTGTCATCAAGTGTGTGTAACATATGGGTGTTCTTCGGGTTGGTGGCAAGAATGAATTTTGTGTGTGTGTAGTTGTATATAATTGGTGTATAAAAGGATGTTAATGTGTGTGTTAGAATGTTTAAAGAGTGTTAATGCAGGTGTATATGCAATTGTGTATGTGTTAGTGATTGAACTGGAAATTCTGTGAGAGTGTGGGATAGGGCAGTGAGGTTAAAGACGAAGTGTGTGCATTTAAGGTGAAATGGTAGGTGTTTTGATCGTGAATAGTGACCGTAATTGTCACTAAAGGTGGAAAACTATTTGGACAGTTTTTCAATGAATTTTTATAAATAGTTTGGACCAAAATTTGACAAAGTCCAAACTGCAACCCCCAATATTTTTACAAGAACTACACTATGAAATTTTTCGGGAATTTTTGGAGTTCGTGAAGAGCGCTAAATTGGAGCACCGATTAAAGAACTTTATTGAATTATTTAGCATATCAAACCAAGATATTTTGATCTGAAAATTTTATGCCTATAAGATATTTTGAGATTTTTTCGGTGTCGGAAACCCCCAGGGGTATTTTGGTAATTTACCACCCCGAAGGGGTATTTGGTAATTTTACCTCTAAGAGGTATTTTGAAGTAAATTTACATACGGTAAGATTTTTTTAATGACTTTGCTTATGGAAAAGTCGTTTTGAGAATTAAAGTGTAGCGGGGGGTATTTTGGTAATTTGCCACCCCAAAGGGGCATTTTGATAATTTGACCTAAGAAAGGTATTTTTTACATAAATTTACATATGGAAAGTTTATTTCAGCGATTCTACTTATGGGAAGACCATTTTGGGTAACTTAAGTCCGAGAGGGGCATTTTGGTAATTTTACACCCTAGGGGCGTTTCAGTAATTTTACATACCCGGTGAGGGGAGGTTCATTTTGGGAGCATGTGTGAGTTCGTATTAAGCTATACTTGTGTTCTGTAGGCTGTATTCTAATGGTTCGATTATTCCGTTTAGGTTAAAGCTAAAGACTTCCTGTTAGGATAATTTAGTTACAGATCCAGGTAAGGGATTCTATCTGAACCCTGGGGAAGGACTTTCGTCCGAACCCTTATTTTGATAATTCTTACTCACAAGTACTCATTTGATTTACTTATGGCTAATGCCGAACTCTGAATTTTGTATGATATAAGCATGTTCTTGTCCAGAAAACCCTAATATTGAACCTGAATCGATTATTTAAAAATCTTGTAATGCTCGCCTGTTTTTATGTGCTGAGCAGATGTGACAATTTTCTGTATCCGTTCTTCTGGATTGTTGTGCTTAAAACTTGATAATTATTCGTACCCGCTTTGTTGTTTATCTGCGATTTTTCTTCTGGAAATTCTGATTTCTTCTGAAAATTTTGAATGTTGACTTATGTCAGTATGATTATTGTTATTGGAATCCGAATTGATTTCGGTGATTGAGCATTGTTCTGTGGGAGGGCGTAATAAGGCTGGTCTGAATCCTGCAGACAAAAAGCAGGCTAGTACCCAAGTGGACTAGTATTTTAGTACATCATGCATGTGTACACTTCTGTGCTTTGCCGAAATGGCATCGCGACCACCCAGGATCAACGTTAATTTTTGATTTTATCTGCTCTGTACACTACCGTGACTATTACGAAAATGTCTGAAAAGTATTATCTGAAATGATCTGTGCTTCTGTTGAAATCCTTTGAAAATCTTCATTGTATTTGGAAATAATGACTCTAGAAATGATCTATTATCGATTGTTCTTTTTGGAATCGGTCATGTTTGTTCTGGTTTATTTTGGTATCTATTTCTGATGAGTTTTTGATCCTTTTGGAAGTCATTAAGTTTTTGACCATTTGAAGTATTCTGAAAATTTTCATCGGTTGGATTCTTTGAAATCGTTTTGTAATCCTGTTGGTAGTCCTCGTATGACCTTACTAGGCTCTCAAAAGCTCACCCTTCATTTGGCTCCCTTCTGCAGGTGACGATAAGTTATAGTAGGTTCGGGAATGGTCTAGAGTCTGAGTGAGATTCCGATGAGCCCATCACCACGGTATAGTAAGACCCCTGCGTGGGTCTGTACTGTTGATTCATCCTTTAGGGATTCAAGTTTGAAAAGATTCTAGGTTTTAATGGTTTGAGTTCAAGCAGGTTTTGTTGTAATCTTGTATTTTGGAGAATTCGAGTCGGTATCGGATTAGATGCTTTGAAGTATGTGGTTGTGTACAGGATTTGACAGGTTTGATGTGATCCGGTAGGTTAACGACCTGGGAGTTCGAGGCGGCGGAGCTCCGAATTTTCGGGGGCGTTACAAAAATATAGCAAGATTTCCCAAGGGATTTTAACCCAAGCAGAAATCAAGTCAGATAATACGATAAAGGCTTGTTAGGGGATTTCAACCCAAGTACAAATCCTTTTAGCTAAGTACAATGAATGTTTGTCAAGGGCTTTTAATCCAAGTACAAATCATTCTAGCTAAAAAAAAAATCAAAGATCAATGTTGATCCTGGGCGATTGCAATGCCATTATGGCAAGCTCATTTAGTGTACTCACGCATGATGTACTAAATAATTACTAGTCCACTTGGGTACTAGCCTGCGTTTCATGCAGGATTCAACCAGCCTTTTACCGCCTCGCCACTAAACAGGTACCCAGGTCAACACAAAAATTAACAATATCAATGAGCGTTAACATAAGCTCATATCCCCGAAATCAATTTGGGTTCTCATAACAATAATCATACTGACATAAGTCAGCATTCGGGATTTTCAGAAGAAATCATAATTTCAGAAGAAAAATCACGGATAAACAACAAAAACGATTACGAACAGATATCAGATTTAGACATAACAATTCAGAAGAAATCAGAATTTCAAAAGAAAATCACAGATAAACAACAAAACGACTGCTAATAATTATCGAATAAAATCACAACAATTTGGGAGAGTGGATACAGACAATTATCAAATTTGCTCAGCAAGCAATAACACGCGAGCATCACAAGATTTCCAAATAACCGATTCAGGCTCAAATTAGGATTTTCTGGGCAAGAACATGCTGATATCAATACATAACTCAGAGTTCGGCATTAGCCGTAAATATATCAAGGAGTACTTACGAGTACAAGTAATCAAATAAGGACAAAAGTCCTTACCCAAGGTTCAGATAGAATCCTTTACCTGGATCCGCAGCTAAATTATTCTAACTGGAAGTCCTTAGCTTTAACCTAAACGGAATAATCGAACCATTAGAATACAGCCTACAGAATAAAATTATAAGTTAATACGAACTCACACATGCTCCCAAAATGAACTTCCCCTCACCGGGTATGTAAAATTATCGAAACGCCCCTAGGGTGTAAAATTACCGAAATGCCCTTCTCAGATTTAAATTACCCAAACGGTCCTCCCGTAAGTAGAATCACTGAAATAAGCTTTCCATATGTAAATTTATGCAAAAATACCTTTCTTAGGCCAAATTACCAAAATACCCCTTCGGGGTGGGAAATTACCAAAATACCCCCTGCTACACTTTAATTCTCAAAAATGACTTTTCCATAAGCAAAGTCACCAAAATAATCTTACTGTATGTAAATTTACTTCAAAATACCTCTTATATGTAAAATTACCAAAACACCCCTGGGGGTTTCCAGCACCGAAAAAATCTCAAAATATCTTAAACCGCTATTCTAAACATTCTAATGTTATTTCTGGCCTAAAAAGTATTTTAAAAATTTTTCGTCCGAAAATCCCGAACCGGTGTCTGGACCGAGCTCTAAAAGGCTAGTTTCGCGAAAAATACCTATCAACCTCAGAATGGCCCAAAATTTTAGATAATGAATCACATCTATAAAATAGAGGTTCCATAAAAATGTCAGATTAAAATAACTTAATTTACTAGGTTAATTAATTTGATAAATTTCTTTAATTGATACCCCAATTTAGCACCCTTTGCGGATCCCAAAAATTCCCAAAAATTTTTAGAGCATAGTTCTCGTAAAATTATCAGGGGTTACTGCTTTGAGTTTTGTCCAATTATGACCCTAACTATTTTTATAAATTCGTCAAAAGCTGCCTAATTAATACTCCCTTTGTAACGACAAAAACGGTTACTATTTGGATTAAAACACACACTAAAGCACCTCAGCTGCACACACTCTTCTTCCACCTTCAGCCGAGACACACAACTGCTTCAATTTACACGTACACCCATTGATTTGTCCTCAATACAGTAGAAGACACCTACATAGATTACTTAACATCCATTAACCTAATCTAAATACAATAACACCTCCTTACACCACCCATACACACGGATTACCATATTTACACACACCCGCACACCAAGAACACACACATACATAGTTCAGTCACAAACACTCACCAACCCACACAAACTGATACTCTAAACCCCTCGAAAATTCACTGAAACCTCACCCCGCACCCTATGAAGCTTCAAGACACTGCAACTCATCCAATTCATAACCCGAAATTCGCAAATATGCATACACACACACACACACACACACAACCGTGTTCACGGCTGTGAGCACAACCTATTCATGCTTTTAACCCACTGAAACCACTAAAGGGAACAAGAATTACCCGTTTTGAGAAGAACCCCAATTTTCTTCAATCTCTCTCTGTGTCCGAATCCCTGTTTTTCTTGTTCCTTCTCTGTTTTGCTTCTCTGTTTCTTTCTTCTCTGTTATGTTCTTCTTCTTTCCCGAAAGGGAAAGGTTTCCCTTTTTGTCTCTTTTTTTCTTTTGCTTTCTTTTGTTTAATTCTCTAAGTTATCATTTTATATCCCAATTTCATGAGTCATCAACAAAGTAGCAAGAGGTGGCTCTAATTAAGGAGGTCTTCTCCACGAATTGACACCTAGGGCATACTTTCAAAATTTGCAAAATAGCCCCTCAAGTTTCCAAAATTACAAAAATTCCCCCAAAATTTTCAAAAATTAGATTTTTGCCCCAAAATTCTTTTAAGCTTCCACAAGCTTCTAATACCCAAGTTTTACTCAAAATTAGCGCCCGTTTATTTTTCGGAGCCCGAATGGTTATTTTAATCGGCTCCCGAAATTCGTGATATTACAAGTACTTATATTGCACTCTGCCAATTGCTCCAATGCTGTCACAATGAATCAAAATAGGGGGCCTGGTTCTCACATAGGCATCTGGAACAATATATCATGTAGCCAACCTACTTCTTCACTTGTCGAACTAAGGCAATTAGTTCAGCTTCCATGGTGAATTTGGCAATGATTTGTTGCTTCTCGGATCTCTAACATATAGCTCCACCACCTAGCATAAAGACATAGTCTGCTATTGACATGGAATCTCCAGATTGAGAATTCCAATTTGCATCACTAAAACTTTCAAGAACAGCTGGTTGCCTTTGATACATCAAACCGTGGTTAATTGTTCTTTTAAGATAATCCATAACACGATACAGGGGCATTCCAATGTTTAAGATTAGGTTTACTTGTAAATCTACTAAGAATATTAACATCCTATGCATTATCAGCTCTTGTGCAATTAGTCACATATCTAGGACTACTAATTATACTTGCATATTCTTTTTTATTCAAAATATCAACATCAAGCTTAGTACGATATAAAGGATTTTGAGGATCGAAATGAGTGCATGCAATTTTGCAATCAAAAGATTTGTATTTCTTCAAAATTTTTGCAACTTAATGAGCTTGATCAAGAAATATGTCATCACGATTAGTAGCAATTTTCATGCCTAGAATAATATCTGCTTCACCCAAGTCTTTCATTTTAAAATTCATTTTCAACGAAAATTTGGTGAATTCAATAATTTTTATGCTGGAGCCAAAAATTAAAAGAAAATCCACATACAAGCAAATGATACATGCTCACTATTTTTGAATTTATAACAGATACATTTATCACTTTCATTTGCTCTAAAACCACTAGCTAGAACACATTGATCAAATTTGGCGTGCCATTGCTTGGGAGCCTATTTCAACCCATATAGGGATTTAGTTAACTTACAGACCTTGCTCTCATGCCATAGTTGTACGTAACCTTTTGGTTAGTCCATAAAAGGCTCTTCTTCCAATTCTCCATTTAGGAAGGATGTTTTAACATCCGTTTGGTGAATCTCTAAAATATGGACAGTTACGTTAGCAATTAAAAGCTTAATGGATGTTATTCTGGTGATTGGCGAGAAAATATCAAATAAGTCAATACCCTTTCGTTGTTTGAATTTGCAACCAACCTCACTTTAAACTTGTCAACTGTACCACCAAGTTTAATCTTTTTCCTTAGAAACCATTTACACCATTTGGATTTGCAAACTAGAACTAAGTCAACTAACTATCATGTTCTATTAGCCATTAGAGACTTCATTTCATCATTTATGACTTCTCTCCAAATCTGGCGAGGATAAGACAAGGGTAATAGGACTTCCCTCAACACTTATACAAGGTAGTTAAGACCAAAGTCTTTTTTTACCATTGCACGTTTGCTCCTTCTATATTCTTGGTCTTCTATGTTAAGAGGTTGCGAGGAGCTTCCCTCTTGACTAGGTTGGGATGATTATATGGCTTTGTTTTCCTCACCCCCACTATCTTTGGATTTGAAAGGAAACTTTTCTTCATGAAATATGACATTCATATATTCAACCACGACATTGTTCTCAAGATCAAAACACTTATAGGCTTTACTATTAAGAGCATAACCAACAAAAACGCAATGTAATGCTTTAATTCCCAACTTGGGAATTCTTTGGTCAGAGATCCTCACAAAAGCTAAGCATCCCCAAACTCTAAGGTGTTCTAAATTCGGTTTTCTATTTCTCCATAACTTATAAGGGGTTTTGAAATTCTTCTTTCTAGGTGTTCTATTAAGGACATGGTTTTGTAGTCAAGAGAGCTTCACCCTAAAGACTCTTAGGTGCACCAGAGTTAGCAAGTATGGCATTACTAGAGCTAATGCAATCAGCTATATGTGAATTTGAAGGCATTTTGATACATTGTGAAAAAAGATGCTTTATCACTTTTATTGATGATTTTTCTAGATATTGTTATGTTTATCTCTGAAAAATAAAAGTGATGCTTTTGAAAGGCTTACTGTGTTTATCAAGGAAGTAGAAAATTGCTTTGAATGGAAAGGTAAAAAGATTGAGAAGTGATAGAAGTATGAATTATGACTCTTTAGGCCTTATCACATATATCCAATATTTAGGGATGGTTCATAAAACTACCCCTCTTTATTCGTCTGCCTCTAATGATGTGGCTGAAAGGAAAAATATTGAACGGGCTCGAAAGTTTGCTTGAATCCTACCTTGTAAAGAAGATAACCGGACACCAAGTTCCTCCTAATATTTGAAGTGTGTAACATGTCCTTAAAGGTCACAATTCTACCCAATGTAAACTTAAGAACAACATCTCCCATGCCTAAAACTTTTGTGGAGTGAGAATCACCAAGCAAAACTTTCTTGTCTTTTTCCACCGGAATGTAGTTTTGAAACAGATTTTTATCATGACAAATATGTCTTGATGCCCCAGAGTTGGCCCACGATCCTTCCTAACTTCCAACTAGATTTATTTCTGAAATCATAGCAACAAGTGGTTCTTCGGTAACATTTGCTTGTGGTGTTGAACCGAGTATTCTATGGCGACAATTCCTAACATGGTGCCCTTGTTTTCCACATATAAAGTATGCACCATTTGCAAAACCTTCATTTGCAAAATTGTTATTGCTAGAA
This sequence comes from Escallonia herrerae, assembly GCA_033070095.1. NCBI lineage: Eukaryota > Viridiplantae > Streptophyta > Magnoliopsida > Escalloniales > Escalloniaceae > Escallonia > Escallonia herrerae. The sequence continues at coordinate 536,133 of JAVXUP010000193.1, forward strand.
TTGTTATTTGAATTTTTTATTTTTCTTGTTGCTATTTGCACGATTGAAAGGATGGCCTTGGTTCCACTTTTTTTAGGCATAGGAAGAATGTTGATTTTTGAAACTTTTGTTTTTCATATGCTTGCATCTAGTATTCAAAAATTATTTGACCTTTGAAAATTATTTTGACCCTTAGGAGCGCTATCACTAGAAGTTAGGAACTTTACCTTAGCACCGTTACCGTTAGCTTTACTGTTACCTTCGTGGTTGTTGGCATGGCTGGCATGTATATTATGGACAAGAGCTTCATTCTTCTTGTCTTGCTTTTTTGCTTCCTCCTCAATTTGGAGCCGTGCCATGAGGTTGACAAACAATTTCGATAGTTGTGACAGACGCCCTTTGGAACTCCTTCCACGAATTCGATAACTTGTCTATGAAGGCAGCCACTTTCACTTGTTCATCTAAATGGATTCTTTCAGAGATAATTTCGTATACAATCATCTGGAGGTCGTGCGTCTGAGCTACAACTGACATATTCTCCGACATTTTGTAGTTGAAGAAGCGACTACATGTATACTTCTTTTTTCTAGCTTCTTCAGTGTCGTGTTTTTGTTGCAAAGCTTCCCACATTCTTTTGGCAAAATTATAAGTATGCGAATAATAATTTTAAAACTCATCAGAAAGACAATTAAACAAATAATTATGACAATTTTCTTCATCATTTTCCCACTTCACAACATATTTTTCATGCTCTGCCAATTGCTCCTAATTTATTTTTTTTCCACCTTCTTTGGAACTTGACAGTTAAAATCCACACTACCTTTATCAACTTGAGGTAAAACAATACCTAACTACCCCACCTTTTGAAGTTTTGTTCATCAAAACAAAATGGCTTGTTCAAGTCATTGGAGTTGGTAACAAGTAATAGAAGATATGGTGGAATCAGCCATCGAATTGCCTTAAATTGTTGAAAGTGTTACAAGATACAGGCAAGAATAACGTCCAAAAAAAATAAAGTAAAACCAGCTGGCTGAGGCTGCGGACCTAGCTCTCTTAAGACGATCCGTGCCCCTTCGAATTACCACCAATGCGACTATTGATGCATCGCCTCCTAGATACAATAGTCCAGCTTTCACTGTTGTTTCACTCATATTTCTACACAAATGAATGAAGCAAAAGCTCCACTCGATGCCTTACCAAAAATGCCAACAAGTCTAAGTTTAGAAATCAGAAGAAGAGAGTAAGAGAGAAAGCTTGAGTTTTGTGTCAAAAAGTGTGGAAGAAGTCTCCTTTAATAGGTGAAGAAAATAGCTGTTACAAATAAAACTCATATCTCTCCCACTTTTCCTTCCCCCCCGGTGCGTGTGCGAGTGTTAGATTCAAGCATATCTTGCTAGAAGGTCAAGGAGTATCGTCTTATATACTGTTTAAAGTTCTTTACAATGGTCAATGTGGGACATATATCTTTCAAAAGCTTTAGTACGTAACAAAATCTCAACTTTCCATTTATAAGCAATGTGGGATTAAAGCACCCATTGTTTTCTCAAAACTTAAATGTTTTTCTCAAAACCATTTGAAAAGAAAAGGAAATTTTTTTTGTTTGGCTAGAGTACTTCAACAGGTAGATAAGTACTTCGAGTGCAAGCCGGGAAAGATTTTTTTCCATCTTTTGGGTTAAAAATTAGAAATATAGACTAAGATAAGAAAGATTATGTTCTACACTTGGTTAAACTAGTATTGATAATAGAACACTCTTAGCTCCAATTTGTACGATGACTCCTGTTACTCTAATGCCAGAAAGGATACCTTTTTGCTGTTACCTGGAAGATAAGTGCAACTTCTTCCATAGCGCCAATTAATAGTTACCAAGTATATTTATATTTCTACTATAACTTTCAGCAATAATTGACCTTTTTGACATCATTATCTAAAAGCGATTATAAATATATAAGGAGCATTTATTATCACTATCTTCCTTCCTACAACCCGAATAGCAGATTAACACCCAATTATTTTTTTTCAGAAGTGAAAATATACACGTGTTTAATCGAATACCAACGTCAGAGCATAGAGTTTCATCTTTTCCATTTTTGTAGGTGCCTATTATTGATAACTATTTTGTTCTTCTCAGGTTACTCAAATTAAAAATACCAAAGGTTCGGACGAGGGAGGCTCCTTCATGTTTTTGTGTCTGTGTGGTGGGGCTTTTCGGCTGTCTTTACAGCATTGGAATCTGGTTTCTTTGGTCCATTGTAGCTGAAAGGTTGGAGTCCATGGCTAATAGGTATAAGGGACGCATATGATCTAACGAGATGAAAAAATTTCCAGACAATAAGGAGTTAATGAATTATTACCATCCTCTCCTCTTAACTGTCGGTTGCACGACATATATATATATATTTTTTTTATCACAGTTGGACTCGATGTTTTTTTCTTGATGGAGAAAGAATCTCTTTCGAACAACCAAGAATGCCACTAAAAAAAGTGGCTGCCACAAACAAAAGGCTCATCAAATATAATTGTGAAGGTGAAAAGTGAACAACCATGTCATCAGGAGGATCTGCAACGCAAGTCACAGTTCGGAAGGCAAGTGCAATGACTTGAGCCTGGCTATATAGTCGTTTGCACAAGCACTAAAACCAACTCTTTAACACTACATCAATGCTGAGTAAGCAAGAAATGAAGATCAAAGAATTTCTATTAAGTAGCCCAAAACAAAATCAGTTCATAACCAGAGATGTCAGGAGTGCCAAAACTGCAACCACAATCATGATATTAAGAAAATAGTTCGATTGTAGTGGCTTATCTGGGCTGCCCCCAAATCCTTCATACTCTGCTCGAATCTTCTGCTTCATAGCATCAGAGAGCTCTCTCTGCAATTCAAATAGGCAATACCATTGAATTTATTCTCTCCTTCATTTAGACTTCCAAGTTTTAGATGCGTGAGTTCACAGGGTTTGATAATAGCTTGATCTTGTGTTATTTAAAACAAACGGCAGAAGAAAACAAGATACTTGCAATTTAATCCTGCATCAAATCATCGAAAGTAAAAGATTTAAACGGACAGGAAAGAGATCCCAGCATGGGAGTTTTTTGTGCAAGATATTGAATATAAGATAGGTATATACTGCCACAACCTTTCCAGTTGAATACTTGGCTGCCACAAACTTTTGGGGTGCAGCTTTTGCAGGACCATCATCTAAAGAGAAGCCCTGATCAGAAGATTCCACCAAATTTGTGAGTAAGAATACTTATGAAGTTAAAAGAAAATTATCACACTTGAATGAGTATATGCCCAATTGAAACTGGGTGGGCAAACCAAATAAGTAAACATGTATCATCAGTAGGTTAGAAAGGCAAATATGATGGAGGTCACTCAACTTCATAGATCTGGAAAATAACAACTATAGAGTTTAGGTTACGTGATAATGAAAGTCTAAAGGGTTAAAAGGCAATGAAGAAACAAAAAAAAAAATTTACAAAATGAGGAAGTTAGACAAAGGAAACGGGATTAAAGGGGGTTCTGACTTCCGAATCATGCACGGCATAAAGTAAAGGCTCTGCAACTTTGATTTATACGACTGGAAAATGTTTATCTCACACGCCACAGAACAATTACAAGTATTCACGATATCTTCCGCAGAAATCTAGCACAATTACAAGTATTCACGATATCTTCAGCAGAAATCTAGCACAACGTTTCTCTGTAAAAGCCAGTAGAAGTTGCAGAATGATATTCACATAAAGCAATATTCAGTTGAGCCTAACCTCTGGAGGATCAAATTTGGCTCCAAGGTTGCTGAGTTTGGCGTGGGCTTCGGCATAATCTTTAAAAAAGGCCTCCTGATCTTCAGCATACTTCTTGGCATATACCTGCAGAATATGCACATTTGACATCAATAAAGATGTAAAGTACTAAAGCTTCTCCTGACGAACATCTATTTGCTTCACCTTAAATGATGGATCCTCAAAAATGGCAGCATCAGTTGGCAAAACCAGTAGATCTTCATCCCTTTTAGCTTTGATATCCTGAGCAGATTTATTGCATTTTAGCTACCCAAACTCACTTTCTTTTGGTTTCTTGATAAACAAAAACTTGTTAACTGTATATCTCACCTTGAAGTAAGAGTTGTCAAATTTTAGCCACTGCACTGTCCATGATTGTCCTCCTGGAGCTCCTGGACCGTCTTTCTGTCATGCAACGGATATGGTTCAGTTAGTAAAAAGAGGTACAGCAATCTAGTCAACCATCCCAGTAGGGCAGAAGCCCAGGGAAGCTAATAATCTTCAGCCTTTGGAAGTCTATGTTACCATAAGAATGCTTCAATTCCACAAAATAGTGGTTGCTTGTATGCTTTACAAACAACTATAATGGATTCTTCATGCCTAGTAATTCTTAAAATTCCGAGTGCAGAACAACGCATCAAGATTTTCAAATCCAGTAGCTCTTAGAACGTGGTTTTTTCTTCTATTACAAACCTACTTAAATACCGTATACTTAGTCGCTGGCTTGCCCCAGCCACTGCGTTCTGGTCTGGACCTTCCCAAAGTGTGTGCACCAGATAGCACAACTATTTCCTGAAAACAAGCATCTCAACGGTAATCACAACACCGCCATATATAATGACATCAAAAGCAGAAATTTATCAGTAAATGATAACCTTGTCATCTAGTCCCATTCTGTAAAAGACATCACGTAAATGAGAAGCAGGTGAAGGGGGGCCGGCATCTATTTACAAGATGAAACGTCAGAAGTTAGTAGCTGAAGCTGAAGTTTATTTACACTTCCATTCAGATAGCAAAAAACAACATCAGGATATTATAAATGATAAAATGTGAATCCCAAAATTTAGAGCAACTTAAAATTAATGACGCAGTACAATAATCCAAAATTCTTCTGGAACTTATTTATCTTTTCTATACGTACAAATTGTGCAGATGTGATGCTGCGGTTGATGCCTGTTAATTCTATAATAAAAACCCAATCGTGTGAGTTATTGTCTACAACAAAGTCCTTGAGGTGAATCCTTCTAGAAATGCAATAAGATTGTGTATTGTCCTCATATCAGATTGAGCACCTCACTGATTCCATCAAAGCTAAACTATGTCTAGTACAAACGCATTGGTTACAGTGAAGTACACGATCTGCCTCCAAAGTGGTACAAATCACATAATTTTATCAATGCTCCAGACATTTTTATGCAGTTCAACGAGTTATACACTCAATTGACAAATATATAGAGGGTGGTCATCAAGGATTGCATCAAATATGTCTACTTATGCAATTATTGTTTTCTGGCGAAAGACGATCATTCCCAATTTGCATAAGAAACACAGACATTCAAAGGCCAGATAAGGTTATAATACCAGGGAGCCTCCCCTCTTCTGGACATTGCTCGGGTCCAGAAACATCCACTCTTCCATACTTCATCGGGAGTTTGGGGCCCCCAGCATCCTGCGCATATCAACAAATAAAAGTAAATCAATGTCTAGATAAGGTTGGTAATTCAAATAGATGCCAGAATATTATGAATGACCTCCACAGCAGTAGCACTGGCCAACTGGAATAGGTCCGCATATGTCACCCCAGAATATTTCTCTTTAATAGGCTGGAGAAGTTTAAGTGCATTCACAAGCCCTGTAATGCCACTTTCCATGAGAAAATCCTTACCAACCACACAAAAACATTGATTAAAAAGACATACCAGCATTTGCTGCATGTTTCTGTTCAACTTCAAACCTTAAACTCCCATTCGCTCCGCCTCTTTGCGGCCACTCCTCGATATTCTTGTTATAAGTACCAGCATCATGCCATCCCAGGCGAACCTATGCGGATATGAAATTACTCAGACTATACATACATTAACAGAGCCATGATCACTTTCAAAAGATACCAGTTCATATGTCATTTCATTTGTTGCAAGACAAACTGCCTTCATTTCATAATATATGCAGAGATGTAAGAAACAATTCAAAACGGGAAATGATGACCAGACACCACTGTTCACCACTTGCACTAATCGTGTCACAAAAGATAGAAACAAAGGTGTCACTAGAAAGCTTTACAAAAATCTTATTAAGGGTGGATACGGTTATCAACTCCCTATAGAGATAGGGAGAGAAGAAGACACGGAAGAGTAGAAGGTAAGTAAAAGAATACAGTAGATAGAGGATCTCCATTGCAAAGTTCAAGGAGGATAATGGGAAAACGACCCTCATCTTAGTAAGCGGGATGCCAAGACCTTTCCAATTACAAGGGAAAAAGAGAGAGCTTGCTTTCACCTTTTCCTAGGAGTATCAAAACAGAGTTCAATTTTAACTTGAAATTGGTGATTATCAAGTAGGATACTTTAGACTCCATCCACGGGTTCGGAACGTATAAACAGCCAATCTGCAATAGCATTACCCTCTCCTCATACACAATAGTAGCACGGGCATACAGCACTAGGCAACGGTAGCTGCCTTAGCAGAACCTAATAATTTGTAATTCAACCACGATTTTGAAATCCCTAGCATCGTCCTCTACAACATAATATGGGTAATGCAACTCTGGGCAAATTGTTTTTGCAAAAGTCACATCACTACTGAGCTACAGTTTAAAGCAATTGGGATCCACCATTTCCAAAATAACTTGGATCAGAAAGAACCACAACAACTTTTAAGATATTAATCTTGGAAGCTATCATTACTGGAAATTAAAAACACCCACAACAACTCTTAAGATATTAATCTAGGAAGCTAGCATTACTGGAAATTAAAAACACCCATAATGCTTCTCATATTGGTAGCCAAGGAAACAGTAGTAATAGCAGGGGCCAATATCTGATGGAAATGATTGTTTTCCTTTCCTTTCATCATACGTAAAATTTTATCTCCAGATACTGCCAGTAGTCAAGATAAGCCAAAACTCGCCTTCCAAACAAAAAAAGTAACCCTCCTTGACGACTTTGATCTCCAATGGCTTTCTGTGAAAGAGAGGTCTAGCCATCATCAATGATTACTAGTATGGTCCCCTCTAGATTTGAAGTCATAGAAAGCATCAAAGATGCTCGTAAAGACTAGGTTGTACACCGTCTCCTCTACAATCCCCGCAGCAAGCAGCACCACCACCACCACCCCACACCAACTCCGACCCCCACCCTCTCCCTCCCTCCCTCTCTCTCTTTCTCTCTCTCTCTCTCCCTCCCTCCCTCCCTCCCTCCCCATTGTTTTCCTTGCCTTTCAACACATAAAAAATTTCCAGATTCTATCACTAGTCAAAATAAGCCGAATACCAAACAGAAAAAGTCACCCTCCTTGGCGCCTTTCATCTCCAATGAATTTTTGTGAAACGGATGGCTACCCACCATGGAAGATTAGTTGTAAGGTCCCCTCTAGATTTGAATTCGTAGAAAGTATCAAAGCCAGCTCCTAAAGACTAAGTTCTGTAAAATTTCCACAAGAATCCCAGCAGCAAGCACCAACACCAACACCACCACACACCAACTCTCTCTCTCTCTCTCTCTCTCTCTCTCCCTCCCTCCCTCCCCTCCCTCCCCCTCCCTCCATCCCAAGTTTCAATGACTATACATCCCACGGTGTTTGCGCTCACTGGCAAATCATAATCAATGAGTGGATTTTTTTTGCCTCCGGATGATTACTTCTTCAAAGCGTTTGGAAGATTGTAAATAGTGAAATGAAACGTAGAAAGTGCACCCAAATATAAATCGAAGGCATCTAACTTCTAATCTAGAAGGCTTTTGTCATGAAAAGAAAAACTACACTACTTTTTCCTACGAGGAAGACTTTTTGTTTGAAAAAGAAAAAGGAAAAGGATGTGATTGATGATCATTGTTCCCTTAGACTGAGTATTGCATCTAATATTTATACTACAAACTACCTAATACAAAATAACAAGCACTACTTTGAAAATAACTAATACCACATACAAAATAACCTCCTAACTTCTACTATATAGGTTACCCTCTAGAAAACAGCAACACATTTAGCTTAAGTTAGTTTCTTAACATGAGAAAATAACTTCCAAACTTGAATCCATCGTCATCTCCTTTTTTTAAATTGTAATAAAAAACTGAATCCCGTTTAGTAGCATTTAGTTAAAGACAAACCATTAACTTTATGTGGCTCTAAATAGTGCCTATCGATAGTGAGAAAATATTTGTTGGCACAAACACAGTGACAAATCCAACTGTATGATCTGTCCCTTTCATAGTTAAAGATCATTTGTCATTACTATTATTCTGCTGGTACTATAACTTCTGCATTTGTTTTTTCTCCTCAATATATTAATTACGGCAAGCATTTGGAAATTATTCTCGAATCAATCTCAAAATTTTGGGTTTTCCCCCTCAATTGCTTAGAATCAGATGTGATAATCAAAAAGTTAATCAAATTATTCTTTTCTTGTAATGTGATTGCTGTCACTACCCCTATTTGTTCAGATGCGTATTTCCATCCTACTGTTTAGTGATTCTGCAGCCTGCAGCTATAAATCTTTGAATAAACCAGCAGCATATAGTCCTATAAAGTGCTGAAAGTAAAGTGTTTACCACTTTTACCCCACTCTAATAGACTAATAGCCTTCTTTTTCCTTTTTAGCACGCAAATAAGTTACACTTACTTTGAAACTCATACTTTCAATCTAACCCAATTGATTTTATATAAACGTCGTTTCTAGAACAGTTTTCGAGTCCCTCTGCAAAAAAAAAAAGGTTAGGATTTACTTTATGTTCCGAACCTATCTTGGTCGCACCCATGGGCCCACTATGGGTCCCGTTTCGCAGCACATGTCGATACAGTCAACTGTCAAATTTTCAACGCTTCCAACCTGTCAAAACGTCACGCTCAAGTCATGTGCATTTTTCATTTTTTTTTACGATACTTCGTTATAAGAAATTTATTTTTGCTCAACTTACGGCAACGCCTCATCGCGCCTTGGCCGTCGCACACCACCCATCAATGCACCTTGCCAAATTGCCCAAGGGGGATAGCCTCGGCCTTCCCTTGGGGTTCGGCCTCGGCCTCCCCTTGGGGGTCGGCCTCGGCCACCCTTGGAGGGTTGGCCTCGTCCTCTCCTTGGCGGTCGGCCTCGGCCTTCCCTCAAGGGTTGGCGTGCCTTCCCCCAATGCTTATTCTCCACCTTGACCTTGCGCCATCCGCGACACCCGCCGATGTTCACGCATCGTCTTCGGGATGTTCATCACCCGCAGCCGCACTGACTCTACAGCGCCCGTCACTCGCGGTTGCGTGCCGTCTCTACGACACCCGCCATAGCGTGCCATTTCCGCAACACCCCCGTCCGCCCTTGGGGTGACTTTGAGGAGCCCGTCTCCGCGACAGCCGTCACCTGCGCCATGCCCCGTTCATCTGTCACGTGCCCCCGGCACAACACCCACTTCTGCGATGCCCGTCGCCCGCGCCTGTACACTGCTTCCGTAACAACCACGCCCCCGTTCATGCATCACGTGCCTCCAACACGACGCCCACTTCCATGACACCAGTTGCCCGCGCCTATGCGCCCCTCAGGCGTCACGTGCCCCTGGCACGATGCCCACTTCCGCGACACCCGTCCCCCGTGCCTGCGCGCCGTCTCCACGACCAGTCACCAGCGCCTGTGTTCCGTCTCCGTGACAGCCATGGCTCGCACCCATGCGCCATTTATGGGTCACGTGTCCCTAGCACGATGCCCACCTCCGCGACACCTGTCGGCCGGGCCCATGCCCCACTCATGCATCACGTGCACCCGGCACGACGCCAACTTCCACAACACCAATTGCCGGCGGCGCCCATGCGCCGCTCATAAGTCACATGCCCCGCCACGACGCCCACTTCTGCGACAGACGTCGCCGCGCCCATGTGCCACTCTCATGTCTCGTGCCCCCGGGCACCGCACCTATTCACCACACCATGCACCCTCGCCATGTAAGTGGAACATGCTTCGATCCACTCTCTGAGATGTGCAGCATTCTGAGGGTCTCCGCGGCAGTGCTCCGACATGAGGACCCTTCGCAGCGGGATAGGCTCGCTACCATAGAAGCTATGTCCACCTGGGGCGACTTGCATGATTAGGCACGCCTCAGCTGTGACCACGTCGCACTCACGTTACCAGCAATCGTCGGCGCCCGCACTTGTTCACCACACCATGTGCCCCCAATGTAGACGTGGAACATGCTTCGACCCACTCTCTAAAGTATGCAGCATTCCGAGAGACTCCGCTTTCGGTGCTCTGGCATGAGAAACCTTCGCAGCGGGATAGGCTCGCTACCACAGAAGCTATCTCCGCCTGCGGTGAGTTGCACGACACTAGGCACTCCTAAACTGTGACCATGTCGCACTCACGTTACCGGTGATCGTCGATGCCCCCAGAACGATGACCCCACGAGTCACTTCGAGACCGGAGCACGTCTTTGGAGGGCATCGTACCTAGTCCCCCTGGCAGTCGGGCACAGGGACCCTTCCTCACAACTATCAGGTTCTCTCCGCGTCTCTCAACGCACCCCTATGGAATTCAGTAAGGGCCTAGACCGGTGGCTAAAGCAAGGGCTTACTCTGATCATGCCGACGCTGTGTGGTCATACTTTTCAAACAGGTAGAGCGACGTTGTGTAGGGCAGGCAACGCGAATATACGAACCAAAGGAGCACCGGTATTTGTGGACCCCCTGGCCAGGGAACGACACGTGGCAACTGATGACAGAAGCATACTTTTGCCTCTAAATAGAGGACTTTGGAATTCATTTGGAAGAACTTTTCTCATTCTCACAAAATCACTTTCTCACTCTAAAATCCAGAGCTATTGAATTCCAGAGAGAGAAACATAATTGGACCGTGACATTGGACATAACATCGACCGTGACATTGGACCTTGACGTAGACCTTAGCTTGGACTGTCGACTGTTGGCCCTGTTTGTCTCATCTCGGCCTTGCCTCCACAGCACTGCCACTCCTCACGGCCTGTCTAGGAAGCCTTACTCTCTGCCCTTACACCACCCTCATTGTGTCCCACTTTGTACATTTGGCGGCTGACACGGACTGTATCCTTTGTGACACCTCCCCGTAACTACAAACCCACTTTCCTTGGCATCACTTTATAAGTTTAGTTTAAGTTGCATCCTTTAAGCTGTGTAGACGCATTACATAAATCTTTAAGAACTTAAGACCCTCTATCATTCGGGAGGGTAAATGTGATGTGGTTCAATCACGTCGTTGTCACCTAAACAGACTATATTGACCGAAGTTAAGTCACCCTAGCTGGACATAGCACTATATTTTCTTGGAGAAAATTTAAATCTAAGCACGACTAAAGCAACTAAACTTACGCGTGCATGTTATGATCACTTGAAGATTTGAACAGCTAGTACTATGCAAATCAACAAGCACCTCCACTCATCTAACTCCAGTACAGCTATTTGACAGTGTTCTGTATTTAGTGGGCTTTTAGATGTCACTAAAAACAACTTATGCGTGCATGTAATCTGATCACGAAAAAATTTCAACAACTAGTACTGTGCAAATTAAGAAGCACCTCCACTCATCTGACTCCAGTACGACAGTGTTCTGTAAAGTTTTAGTGGGCTTTTACATGTCGCTAAAAACGACTTTGTTGCCAAGCCTCTAAAATCACCAATATTGTGCCAGCATTAATTACCTTATAGCCTAGTATATTTGACCTGATGCAAGACCGTATACGATAAAATCGCATATTATTAAGACATAAAATTAGGGAAGTTACCAGAATGGGATGACAGAAGGTAGTTTTGAGGAGCTCTTTGATATCTTCCCTGGCGCTCTTCAGCTGATCGGAATCGGAGGCGAAGCATTTCGGAGAAGCTGCCGTGCTGTAATTGCCGGCGGAGGACGCGTGAACCGTCGATCGTTTCTGCTAAATGGAGATAGAAAAGCATACACCGAGCTAAGTTGTATTGCAGGGTATATGTACAGCCTTTGCAGCGACAGATAGAAAAAGCGAGAAACTAAGAATGAAGTCAATATACCTGGCGGAGGAACAGGTGGGAGAGAAGGGGAGTTGATCGGAGGCACTTGAGGGAAGGAGGCGGTGAGGCGGGGGAGAGGGAGACTGTGGACTTAGTTGCGGCGGCGGGGGAGAGGAGGCGGGAGGCGGCGGCGCCACCAAAAGCAGCAGCCATTGATGATGGTGATGATGATGATGTGAGAGAGAGGGGCATACTTGCCTTGGATTGGTCGAATTCAGTGTCTTTATAGGTGCGACAGTGGCGTCTGTCTCCCTTGAGTTTTGGATTGAAGGGGGTGTAGGTGGTGGACTGAGGTTCAGTCAAATGCTCAGAGACTCTCTAAGCATTTGATTTTGGATGGGTTGTTGCTTTGGATTGCTTAGAGAGTTTTGTTTGGTTGTTACTTTGGATTTTGATTTTGATTTGGATTTTGGGCTTGGAGCTATTTATTTAGTGGCTCTTTGCCTCTATCCTTATCCCAAAAGGACACATAAATAAGTTCACATGTGTTGTTGGAGGCACTTTGAATGTTCTTCAACACCACACATATTCAATTTTTCAAGAATTTTTCTTGGAAGTGTTTTTTGAACTCCAAGGTAATGGTGAAGGTCGTTTATTATGGGATTTAAGAGAGTTTTAATAACTTTAAAGGACTTTAAATATTTTCCTTTTTCAGAACAGTGTTCTGAGCATTAAAATATCGAAACGATAATGACCTTTTGGATAATTATATCATCAGTAGACGGTTGAAATAAAATTATAGTGAGTGGTTTCACATGTGGTTGTGAAAAGTATTGGGCCATGCACGAAAGTGTAGATGGTAAATCGCTGATGGTGATGGTGGTGAAGTCTGAAAGTGGTTGTCAGAGGTGTCAAAGGATTGGCCTTGGGCCGGCCCAGCCCAGGCCCTTCGGATCTGACAGGGAAACAGGTCGAGCCGAACCGTGGCTGTGGGGAACCCAACCTGACCTTGGCCAGGCCACCTGAAGGATATTAAGGCCCGATCCAATTCCAAGCCCTTGGCCCAAATACAGAACACTGTCAAATAAAATTCCTTTTATTCATTTTTTGTTTTGCGGTAAAATTAAATTTAAGATAAATTTTGTTCATAAATCCTCCTTCTTTTATCCGAGTTTGGGAGCAGATGCTTGTTAATAAGCAGGCGAAGTTACCTATTTTATCTTATGTAAATGCTTTTCAAAAAAAGTGAGGAAAAATATCCATTTTGCTTGTAAATAGCCACATTCTCATGTCATTGTTTACTTTAAATACATTTAATTTATTTAAAAATAATTCACAGAAAAATGTAAACTATCTCGTCAGAAATAATTTATTCTAAAACTTGAGAAAATGAAAAGAATAGGAAATTACCTAATCATCTGGAAGATCTTCAATGTTCGAACTGTTGCTCTTCCTATCTCAACTAGTTTATCTTACTTCCGATATTTTACAACAAGATAATCCTTCCAACATACACATAATTCAAGTGACATGGGTTAAGACTCTTCCTCCTGTCATCTAACACCCTCCCGCACATTGAAAACAAGACTCTGACGCAACCGGGGAGGCTTGCACCGGTATTACATTCCAGGCAATTTGAGATAAAGTTTATAAAATTTTGCATCTTGTTTTCAAAAAGTTAACAAATTATAATTCGTCTGCTCATCCATTGGTAATGAAGAATAATGATTAGTATTTACATATAAACCAATTTCATCAAAAGAGGAAAAAGATGACGAGCCTATAGAACTGGAAGTACCTCCCACTGTTGTTTGTTTTGCCACTATATGTTCAAGGCTCTTAAGAAATGGCCATAATATATTTGACCGCTCGACGATGTAGCTCGCCTGCGCACATCAGTGAAGTTTTGGTATAAGTTGTAAATATCTTCAAATGACTTACTCACTTTCTTTTTAGGTGGAGTTGTGTCAGCTGCTGTGTAGTACATTTTTTCAGATATTTGTACTATTGAGACATGCACGCCATGCAACTAGAACCTAGGATCCAAACAAACAGCGACAACAAAAATAAGAGGCAATTCTGTTGAATATTTATTAAACTTAATGTCCATTTATTCTACTATACCCTGAAAGGGTCCTATATATCTCCATTTTGCTAAAATGGTAGCAATTTTTAGAATTTCTACCATAGCGACAGGAGAAGTGAGATAGTGCGCACCAAACAACAGAACGCTAAACATGTAAAATACCTTCAAAAATTCAATTAGGTGGCCAATAATTCGCCATTCATCGTGAGTTGACAAGCCTGTGAGAACATGGTTAGTAGGTAGTGAATATACACTTGTTTGTATACCATAACATGTAAATGCATTTGATATGTAGAGTTTCACCTACGCACAACATCTGTAAGTGGTTTCCTATGAGGCAAATTATATTGAACACACAGTTTTAAATTGCTATATTTTGAACCCCAATAATTAATATACACCGTCATATCCCTCATTTTATGATGAATATCTCCTACAATAGCTAAAGTATCAACAAATAAATTAATTATATGACGAACACATAGAACATGAAACAAATTACCATCAAGTATAGGTCTAAGGTTTGTTTTTAAGACTTCAACAGCAGCTATATTGTTATAAGCATTATCAAAACCGGTACTCATAATCTTGTCCTTTTATTTGAAACATGTTACATACTCGAACTATAATATTAGCAACGTGTACTGCCTCATGCGGATAGAGAAAGAGTTAAAAAACAATGTTTCTCTTGTTCATAATCCAATCAAAATTAATTCAACGGGCCGTCACACAAGAATAATTAACTAGAGTAAAAAAAAATTGCAAACATCAGAAGTAAGACTAACTCTACCATCAAATTTCTCAAAATAATCAATCAAGACTAAAATGCAGGGTATCTAGTAAAGGTGTATATTCAAAATCTGGAATGTTATGGTTAAACTGAATAAAATTTTGGGTATCTATACCCATTTGTGGTGGATCTTAAAATTCTGGTGCTTGTGGTGGTGCTGGATGTTTTTGGCTACGTGATCTAAATAATCTTGAAAAGTTATATTTGATGCTAAAATTGTTTGACAAGAATGAAAAATGAAACGGATAAGAGTAATTAAATGAAAAGAATAAAAGTACTAAATAATTATATAATACTTGTAATTGAAAATTGGAGATTAGTAACAAATAAGAATGGTAGGAAAGCTTATAGAATTTAGAAGAGAAAGAGAGTGAGAAGATTTGTGTGAAAAATATGAAGAAGAGGGGGAGAATTTATTAATTTTTTAAAGTTCACAAAAGACCAAAATACCCCAAAGAACTAGTCATTTATATTTGTTGGGGATGGTAAACATATAAAAGTTCATAAAAGAGCTGTTGGAAACTTGTTGGATGAAAATACCCCCCCCCCAAGTTAGCTGTTATATAACTGTTGGGGGGTAAAAATAGAATTTTAAGAAGTTATAGCCGTTGGAAGGATTCTGATTTCTTCTATTTTTTTTTTAATTTTTGGAGAAGGGGTTGGTTCCTACCAGAATAAGGGTCGTGCCAGATATTTTTAGGGCCGAGTCGTTTTGGAGCTTTTGGATTAGGCCTGACCCTTACTTTTTTTGGAGAATATTTCAGCCTGGCCCTGACCCTATGGATGAGGACCATCATTGTTCACCAGAAGGGTCGAGTTGGCCTGCGGGTGGCTTGGCCCCTTTGACACCTCTAGTTGTAATGGTGGTGCGAGAAGGACGAGCTCCTACAAAACTAGCAGTTGTATTGGTGTGGAATATCAGGTGACGACAACAGTGGTGCTTTAGTAGTGCTGAAGGTGAAAATGGCATTGGCAAGCGCATGTGAAGGAATAGATAGATTTTTTTTATATAAGAAGTGGCAGTGTGGTAGCAATCTCTCAAATACCTCTTCTATTCTCTCCTCTCGTGGTTAAAGCAAGCAACAGGCAATGACATCAGTGGAGGAGGGGGTGGTGCTGCCAGCTGTGGTGGTGGTAACAGCAATGGTGGTGGTGTTTGTGGCGGTGCAAGAATAAGTAATTGCAATACTAGGTCACATTGGCGGTCATGTGCCACAGGTAGTGGTCTACTAACATTACGGTAGTCGCAGTAGTAAAGGTGGTGTTAGTAAATTTTTGGTGTTGTCTTAATTGAAGTTCATAATTAGTAGATTAAATATAGCTTTAATATATCCAAATCCCATGCCAAATTTTCTTCAGATTCATTTGATGAAGAGAATATAAATACCATCGAATTTACAAATAACTTGAGATTATAATTAATTTGCTCTGAACATCCAAGTCAAACATGACTTTGTCAAATGATTATACCTTGCAATATATGATAGAAATAATAATCTTAGTATCACATGAAGGCAATCTTCCCCTCAAGTCGATGTTAGATAATTAACCTAATCTGACGGCCTGATTATAGTATGCCTTGTTGTTAGATGTTCGGCAAGCCAACACCCATCCAAGATTTTGAGGTTCTGTTATTGGTACCAGCTGTAATGACTAAGGACTATGGTATCACAGTAGATACGTAACGTTTAATAAGACCTTGTCAGGGCTTTCAAATGTCAAATTACGTTTTGTGTTTCCGTCTTTAGCTATTAAAAGAGCCACTTTATGGCCGATTATAGCTTTATCTATGACCGAAGGGGAGCATGTGGAAATCGCCACGAGAACAAATAAGGTTATTTTTCTGAGGGGCCTAGATTACTAAGCACGTCGATAACCATAACTTTCTTAGAGAACGTGGTACTATTCCTAGAGCGCATCACGCGGGTACCAAAGCTTACAATTTATTGCGTTTCAAATTAGGTTGTTAGCATTCATATCATGGTCAAACTTATCGTGATGTCATACCTCATTTTATACATTAAACATATGTGAAGTTAATAATGTTCAACCTGTGTTGTTTTACCAATAGTCCACCTCGTCATTAAGGACTTCATGAGCGTCATGCACATGAAATAAGCTCTATTGATATACATCTTTGGTTTTAACAACCCCATGTACTAACATCTCAGTGGGTCTGCCAGTACTAACTCACCAAGCTTTTTGATAACACTTCTTGTGTAAAGTACTAGTTCAAGGATTAAAAATCGTGTTTTCTCTTCAACAAACATCAACATAACGCTCTGTTTTCAAGGTTTAAGTTGAATTGATAAAATCCTTCTCTTAAACTAAAACAAGAATAAGTCAAGCTATCTCAGGTGGGTGGGTTAGGGACAAACGTTTGCAAGTGTGAGGCTGAAAAATAAGAGCAAAATTACCACAATCGTAGCACATTATACATGTTAAACAACCCAAAGAAAATACAAAAAAATACAAAAAGTAATAGAAAATTTTTCAAATCTAGTCCTCTTAATTTTTAGTCCCTAGTGAAGTCGCCACTGTTGCGAACCGCCTCAAAAAAAATTTCAGAAGGGATTTTAAAAGTTGCCATCTTATTTAATTAAGTAAAGAAAAATAAGAAAAGTCCAAATATAGCTTTTAAAATGTCCAAAGACTACTAATCTATTAAAAACAAAAAAACGGGTGCGCGACTAAGTCATACGACGGGAATGTGTTAGACACCAACTATACCCTTCCGATCTCTACATCATTTCTATTGATTTCACTATAAGAAAATATGCCTTTAGCGATGGGTTTTTACCGACATAATCTTTTCCGTCGGTAAATAGACTTTTATAGACGGAAGCAACCGTTGGTAAAACTTCCATCGTTAAATAGTATTACCGATGAAACGTTCCGTCGGCAAAAAATTTTACCGACATATTTTTTGTGGCAATTTTTTAGCAACAAAATTCCCGTCGCTAAACTTTTTAACAAAATTAGTTTTTTGGGGAGTTTTATAAAAAAAAATTAATCGACGGAATTACGCCGTCACTAAAAATTCCGTCAGTAAAGCACGTCATTCACCGACGGACTTTTAGCGATGGAGTAATTCCGTCGCTAAAAGTCCTCGATTAAAACACCCAGATCTGCTTCTTTCTCCCTCCTCGTTTCTCTCTCTGAAAATCACACCGCTGCACCGCCATTCTCAGCTCCGCACTCCACTTACACGGTGACCCACCTCCGCACTCCCCCTAGACGGTGACCTCCGGCGATCCCCCTCCATTGCCGCCGCGTGAAAACCCTAACTTCCACTGCCTCGCGCCTTCAACGCTATCGCGTGAAAAGCCTTCCACCGCCACGCGCCACTAATGCTGCCGCCCTTCACTGCCGCCGTCTATTACAAGGTAAGTCCACTAAATCAGTTCGCTTCATTCCTTTCTATGAAGCTTCGCTTCTTGATCAAAAGAGTCATGGTCATGAGCATTTCAAATGTAAACGATTTAATCTAATAGGTTAATGTTTGGGTTTTTTGTCAATGACTTGTACCCTTTCACATTACCATTCCACCTGCATTATAAAATCAACTTCTTGTTGAAGTAAACAAACACATCTGTCATTCCAGTTCTAGATTGTCCATAACTTAACTGGGTATCGCGATATCATGAAATTGAGGCAAATTTTGACAGAAGTTGCTGGATTGATTTGAGGGGAAAGACTTCAAGATTGTACTGATCATGGGAGGTACAATTTTGAGCGTAAAAAGTAGGCTAGAATCTTTAGAGAACGGTTCATCTTGGTTGAGTCACCATGGATACCCACAATCTTCGGGCTCTCAAAAAGCCCCATACTACACCCCCCAGCACCAGCATGTGCCTGCCCCTTTTAATTATGTGACAACCAAGATGCAAATGCTTTATATAGATTTGAATCAATGGCATGAAATGCCAATTCAACACAATTCACTAATGATCATAGTCCAATTCACTAATTGGAACTTGTCCTAATTTGCCCTAATTGGCTCCATAGGTTAATGATGTAGCTAAGCCAATTTAATTGTGTCACCTATTGAATGCCCTAATCAAATTGAACCCTAAATTAAACTAATTGAACCCCTAATTGAACCCTAATTAAACCCTAATTGAATCGAACCCTAAATTAAACTTATTGAACCCCTAATTGAATCCTAAATTGAATGCCCTAATTCAATCGAACCCTAAATTGAACTAATTGAACCCCCTAATTAAACCCTAAATTGAATGCCCCCAATTCAAACGAACGCCAAATTGGACTAATAGAACCTCTTAATTGAACCCTAATTAAACATAAATTAAATGCCCTAATCGAATCGAACCCTAAATTAAACTTATTGAATCCGTAATTGAACCCTAAATTGAATGCCCTAATCCAACCAAACCCTAAATTGAACTTATTGAACCCCCTAATTGAACCCTAAATTGAATGCCCCAATTCAACCGAACGCTAAATTGGACTAATAGAACCCCCTAATTGAATCCTAAATTGAAGTAATTGAACCCGAATTAAATCCTAAATTGAATGTTTTAATTGAATCGAACCCTAAATTAAACTAATTAAACCCCTAATTAAATCCTTAATTAAATGCCATAATCCAATCGAACCCTAAATTGAACTAATTGAACCCCCTAATTGAACCATAAATTGAATGCCCCAATTCAACCGAATCCTAAATTGAACTAATAGAACCCCCTAATCAAACCCTAAATTAAATGTCCTAATTGAATCGAATCCTAAATTGAAATAATTCAAGCACATCGGATATGTGCATTTTGAATCATTTTTTTTTCATTTGAACATTGATAATTTGTTTGATAATTTTAGGTTGTTAATTGTGCATTTGAGAATTGTGATTATTGATCGATGATTTTAGGTTGTTAATTGATGATTTTAGGTTATTAGCTGTGCATTTGAAGTAATTGAGATCGATAATTGATGATTTTAGGTTGTTAATTGATGATTATAGATTGTTAATTGTGCATTGAGCATTTGAGATATTGAGATTGTTGACGGAGGATGGGACCCAATTGGATTGAATGTGTGATTTTATTAATTTTTATTGCATTGAGCATTTGAGAATTGAGAATTAAGATTATTGACGGAGGATGGGACCCAATTGGATTGAGATACCTGTTAGTTAGCACAGACACGGACACCACGTCTGATCGACGGTGTCTAGCATTTAAAAAATAAATCAACGTATGCCGACGTGTCGGAGGTGCATGTCGGTGGGTGTCAGACAAGTGTCGAGAGGCATTGGACACGTGTCGGTATGTGTCGGACACATGTCCGGAGCTGTCGGACACTTGTCGGTAGGTGTCGGACAAGTGTCTGTAGGTGTCGGACATGTGTCTGGAAGTGTCAAACACGTATCGGACACCATATCGACATCCTATATAAGGTGTCGGAATTGAGATTATTAACTGTGCATTGAATTTAGGTTAACGCGACATTTTTAGCATGCACCCCCTGGAATCTCATCGTAACTCTAGCACTGGCTATAATTAGCCATAATTAGTCCTGATTAACCATATTTTAACCTAATTAACTCTAATTAGCTCTAACGAACCTAATTAGTTATAATTAACCCTAAGAACCCAATGAAAACCAAATTAGTTGTAATTACCCCAAATTAACACTAATAAGCCCAAATTAAACCCTAATTAGCCCTAATTACTCATATCTTAGCAACCCGTGATTAGATTAAATAAACTCTACACCCTAAACCCTAAAACCTAACTAAATTCTGATTAGCGACAAATGAACCCAATTACGTGCATATTGATTATACTTAGCCTAATTAGTCGTAATTGAACCTAACATAATCCAATTAAGCCTAATTACGACTAATCAACACTACTCGGCACAATTAAACCCTAATTAGCTCTAAATAATCCTAATCAACCTCAATTAGCTATAATTTTCCGAAACTACTCCTCATTAACAATAATTAGCCTTACATAACCCAATGAAGCCTAATTAGCCCTAATTAGGACTAATCAACACTACTCGGCACAATTAAACCCTAATTAGGAATAAATAACCCTAATTAGTCCTAATCAACCGTAATTAGCTATAATTAGCCCAAGGTACTCCTCATTAACATTAATTAGCCCTAACATATCCTAATAAATCCTAAATAGATTAATTAAACTCATAACGCTAAACCCAATACCCTAACAATTTTAATTAACCCTAATAATCTAGTTAGCCCTAATTAGCCCTTGGTTATCCCATAATTACTCCATATTGTCCAGAGATGGTTCAATTACTCGTTGTTTATAAACCTTGCATTCTTTATATTCGTTGTTGTTTTGCGAAGTCCATTGGCAACGAGATGGTTCAACTCGTTGCCAACGAGTTCTATTTAAAGTGGAATTGGTAACATATGCAACGATCTTTCTGCAATTTTTATATTTCAGAAAGATTCTTGCATATGTATCAATTTCTGAATGCATGCATGCATAAAAACCCTTAGTTCCCGTTCAAAGGTACTCATTACAAAGTAATGCTTTGTAATGAGCCTTTGGATGTCCAGTTTGGACAATTTGAAAAAGCTAATTGTTTATAAAACAGTGTTTTGACTCATGCTTTATGTTCTATGTCGTGGATATTTGGTACACGTTCTTGTGTGTTTCTCCGAGTGCATACAGATCTGGTGTTCTAACATCTGTCAAACCTTGCAAGGTAAGGTTAGATGAATGTTAGAACACCTAATCGATGTTGTGTTTGGAGAAATGCGGGGAGGTGCTGCCGAATTTTTCGCAGACATAGGACTAAGCATGAGTTGTTCACTATTTTATAAACATGTGCTTTTCTGAATGGGATAGGACCACTACCTGCTAGAAAATAGAAGGAAAATATATAGACATGTTGTCACATGCATGCATTCATATTTACATCGACCCTGCCTAATGATTGGTCATAATTGAAGGTGGTATACAGTACGATAATTTAGTCGTCATGTCGATCGATCGAAGTTGGATGAAAAGGAAGAATGCTGACGGTTTTGAGGATCGCGTTGACGAATTCCTCGACTTCACTTACGCGCATCCTGCACATGTTGACTATGATAAGATAAGGTGTCCGTGCAGTAGATGTGAGTTGTTGCATTGGAGAAAAAGAATTGAAGTAAAATGGCATCTTCATCGGTACAGTTTTATGGGTGGATACACAAGGTGGACGCAGCATGGGGAAACGATAGTATTGTCGTCCAACTAGGCTAGTCAAACTGAAGTTAAGGAGGAGGCACGGTATGATTACCGAGATATGATTATGGATGCTGGGCATGCTAATGTTGACTGGGGTAACGACGATGGTGACAACAGTCCCCAACCGCTGAATGAGGGGGCTCATCAGTTTTATGAGTTGTTGAGAGCTGCGGAAGAGCTACTGTGGGATAGAGCTCCAAAACACACACGGCTGTCTACGGTTAGTAGGTTATTACAGTTGAAATCAGACCACGGGCTGAGTGAGAAAGGTTTTAACGAGTTTGTTACATTCATCAAAGAAATTCTGCCCGAAAGTGAATGGCTACCGCCGTCGTACTATGACGTGACGAAGATGATGAGAAAACTTGGGTTGAGCTATGAGCGGATAGATGCGTGCAATAATGATTGTATATTGTTTTGGAAAGAGAATAAGGATTTGTCACGATGTCCAGTATGTGATCATTCGAGGTACAAACCGGACAAAGGGAAGAAGAAAAACATTGCATGGAAGATATTGCGATATTTTTCGATCACACCACTGCTTCAGAGAATGTACTACTCCTCCAATACGGCTGAACATATGAGGGCTCACTGTGAGACTCGTGGCAACGATGCCGATGTGCTGACACACCCAGCTGATGGAGAGGCGTGGAAGGAGTTTGACAGCAGGCATCCAGTCTTTATCTAGGAGGTTTGGAATGTTAGACTTGGTCTCGCAACCGATGGGTTCAACCCTTTTGGTCAGTCTACCACGCCTTACTCATGTTGGCCTGTTATTATTGTCCCGTACAACCTTCCACCAGGCATGTGCATGAAGAAGCTGTACATGTTCTTGTCGTTGCTTATTCCGGGGCCAAAGAGTCCCGGCAAGGACATATATGTGTATTTAAGGCCATTGATTGATGAGTTAAAATAGTTATGGAATCATAGAGTCAAAACATATGATGTATCCCTTAAACATAATTTTCAGATGTGGACTCTACATGATTTTCCCTCATTGCGAATGACGTGTGGCTGGAGCACACATGGGAAGCTAGCATGCCCTGCTTGTATGGGTGTGAACCCCGGTCATACGTTAAAGCACGATGGAAAGCCCTCGTGGTTCGGATGTCATCGTAAGCTTTTGCCACCGGGCCATCAGTTTCGT
The DNA here is from genome assembly GCA_033070095.1 of Escallonia herrerae. Taxonomy (NCBI): domain Eukaryota; kingdom Viridiplantae; phylum Streptophyta; class Magnoliopsida; order Escalloniales; family Escalloniaceae; genus Escallonia; species Escallonia herrerae. Next base: position 559,292 of record JAVXUP010000193.1, read on the forward strand.
AGGCAAAAGGATAAATTTGAAGGGACAATCGAGCGTGAGGTTGTCACACTGGACTACCCATTTGGTGAGAAGTGCTCTCACACCTGGAGGCACTTGATACTAACATACCACAGGCAAGGGTGTGCCAGATCAGAAGATTCCAAGGTAGGGGAAAGAGCACAACTGGAGTCAGTGCACTCCAAGCACTTGTGATGGAAGCGTGTAACATAATTGTTGAGGTCTTCCCCGGGGTTCTTACGGATTCCGGCAATGTCAACAATGGTCGCACACTCCGTTTCATAGTGAAACTTGTTGAGAAAGAGTTGGACCATGTCAGACCAGGAGTGGATACTACCGTCAGGAATCTGATGATACCAAGAGTAGACGAGGCCAGTCAGGGACTTGTGAAATTCTCGAAGCTTCAAAGTGTCGTCCTCCCCATAGTGCTCCAGGGAGCCAGCAAAATCGGTGAGATGCTCGTGAGCATTGCCCTCTTTACCATTGAATAGGGTGAAGGTTGGTTGTTTGTACTTGACAGGGTAGGGCTTAGTAGCGAGGTCGCCAGAGTAGGGAGCATGGCTGGACAGCTTAGAAGGGGAGTGTGGTAAGGATGACTGCGTGAGACGGTAGAGGATGACATAAAGGTCATGCTTGGTGACATACGAAGCATGCAAGAGTTTGTGCCTTGTCAGGATGATCCAGGCACCAGACCCCCAGACGGGGTGACCTGAGGTATTACGGGGATGATAACGGTTGAGAAGGGTTGGTGGCAAGGAACAGCTTCCTGGGGTGGGGTTTGCATAGGGGTAATGCCAGTAGCTGGAGGTCAGCCATCAGGAAGGGCTGACTGAAGCAAGCCAGGGGAATGGCTTGTGTTTAGGTGTCGGTTGGTTATGTTAGGGTTAGGCTCCATCTCAATTGAGTCGTGAGTCTCTGAAGTACTCCGAGAAAGGGTGAGTCTGGCTGCTGTGGGCTGAGGCACCGCGGGCTAAGGTGCCACGAGTCCTACTGTCGAGGGCCCAGAGGACCAAGGCAACGGTGGTCGCGACACTGGGGACTGGGCAGTGTCCACAATTAGCCCAGGCCCTAAAGGCTAGATCTGAGCAGGAGGGGCCAACCCCAGATCTTGGGGTAACACGAGGTGAGCAACAGGCGCAGGGTGGGGAGCTCCAGGGCCTTGAGAGGTCAATGATTGTGAAGTCAAGACTTGGATTGATTTCTGCATTTCTAAGATGACATCCATGAAAGAAGATTGAGAGTCTTGGAGTTCGGTGATGGTAGAAGTAAGGTGTTGGATTGTGGTGTTGACGATCGCGACCACATTGGGTGCATCCATCTCAGGGAGAGGCTGGAGTTGGTTGTGGCTGATCTCTTCTTGGTCCTCGGGGTGATGCTCCTTTTGGATGGCTGGTATGAGACATTGGCTGGTAGTCCTGGTAGCCGTACGTTGCTCAGGCATGGTTGTTTGGGTGTGTCAGGCAAGGGACGAACTGCACTGCGATGCTCACTCCCCAGCGGAGTTGCCAAAATGATGCCAAGGAAAATGGGTTCCCACTCGACGTGGAGGTGCCATAAGGAATGCAGTCTGAGTCAGATGCCAAGTATGTTGATGTGGCACATAGCAAGGGTGAAACAAGGGCAGAAACCAAGGGATTCCCAGACAGAGCCTGAGGGTGGCAGTGCTATGAGGGCGACGGTGCACGTTGAATATACGACGAAAATCACAGTCCGATGCTTGGGTCCAGCTTTAGGGGTCCAGCTTCAGGGGTCCAGCGTCAACGGTCCGATGTCGGAGGTCTAACTATGTTTCTCTCTCTAGAATTCTAGAGAGAGAAAGAGAAAGAGAAAGTGAGAGCAAATTTTAAGAATCTAAAAATCTGAACTCCTCCAAATTAATTCTCAAGACCTCTATTTATAGAGGTTGAGATGATGATGTCATCACGCGACACGTGGCACTCCCCGGGAGTGACACGTCACCGAGGGGGTCCATAACTATCGGTGCTCCACAGACTGTCAAATCGCATATTCACCCAACCTGCCCCGCACACCTCTGTCTGTCCAAAAGGATTGGCTCCCACAACGTCGGTGTGGCCAGAGAACCCCCTTGATCTAGCCACCAATCCAAGCCCTTGTAGAGTCCCACATGCCTAACAGCGGTGCGAAAGATCTGACGCCCAGTTGCCAGGCGGACTAGGCGCGATGCCCTCCGAAGACCTGCTCCCTTCTCAGAGTGACCCAATGGTCATTGTCCCTAGGGGTCCCGACACGAGCCCCCAGTGCAGGAGCATGTAGGCCAGTCACGAGGACACCCTGGCGGAGATAGTGTCCTGAAGGAGTAGCCTATCCCGCGGGTGAGTCCTTGTGCCAGAGCACTTGGAACCCATTAATGTAGCATCCCAGAGGAGCTGTTTATCCGACGGGCCAAGTAGCATCTCAGAGGAGCCGTCTACCTGGTTGAAGGGGAGTTGAAAAGCTCCCTGGTAGAGATAGTGTCTTAGAGAGCGAGCTTATCCCCGCGGGTGAGTCCTTTTACCGGGCACTCAGAGCGTGTTAAGGTAGCATCCCAGAGGAGCCATCTACCTTACTGGCTGAGGTAGCATCCCGGAGGACTCGTCTACCTAGCGGAAGGGGAGTTAAAAAGCTCATTGGCAGAGATAGTGTCCTGGAGAAATTGCCTATCCCCACGGGTGAGTCCTTGTGCCGGAGCACTCAGAGCGTGTCAGGTAGTATTCCAGAGATCCGTCTACCTGGCGGAAGGGAAGTTGAAAAGCTCTATAGCTGAGATAATGTCCTGGAAGAGTCGCCTATCCCCGCAGGATGCTGCACACTCCAGAGAGTGGGTTGAAACATGTTCCACGTCCATGGCGGGGGGTAATGATGTGGTGAATAAGAGTCATGTCCTGAGGCATGTAACATGATTGTGGTGCACGGGCGCGGCGATTGTCGAGGGACAATAGCTGGTGCCGGGCACATGTCATGGAGATGGCGCATGGGCGCGATGAAGTGTGTATGGTGCCCGGGGACAAGTCATTGTGAAAGAGAGCCTAGGGGCACGACTATATCAGCGGAGCGGCGCACGGGGTCGTGGAGTGACATGCGGGCAACAGGGTCGCGGAGTGACTTTTGGGGATGAGGTTCACAGAGTGAAGTCCGGGCGACGGGGGTCGCAGAGTGACGTCCGGGCGACGGCGCGCAGTCGCAAGGAATGAGCGTCGTGAAGTCGGCGCATGGGTGAAGGTAGACGTCACACGACCACGGGTGACGGGGGCACCGTGAGGTCAATGCGTGGGCGACGGCGAGCGTTGCGTGGACGGCGCAAGGCATGAGCAACGGTTGTCACGGCGACAGAGCGCGGCCGCAAGCGAAGGTTGTCGTGGCGACGGAATACGGCCGAGAGCGACGGTCATCGTGGCGACGGAGCGCGGCTGCGAGCCACGGTCGTAAGACGCGCGACTGCGAGCGATGGTCGTCGGTCATCAAGGTAGGTGGCTAACCCCCCTAGGGTGGCTGACCCCCTTAAGGTGGTCCCCTAGGGTGGCCGACCCCCTTGAGGTGGAAGGCACGCCTTAGGTGTTTCACGAGCAATTCACATGACTTTAGTATGGTTGCTTTGACCGGTTGAGAAGTTGAAAAATTGACCGCTGAACATGTGACATGTTGCGCAAAACGGGACCCCTGGTGGGCCATTGGGTGCAACCAAAGTAGATTGGGAACATCATTGAGTGTCACTGGCTGTGACTTGTTATACACTCGACTAAGCAGACAATCACTGGAGTGCTTTGTAGTAGCCTCTGCAAAGAATCTTGCTTTGTAGTGTTTGGCAACTTAGGTTTTAACGTTCACTGTCATTACTTGGCCAAAGTATCATTTTGCTTGTTGAAATCCTCGTATTCATATAACATAGACCAAAAAGAACTTCTATATACAAAGTAGTAGAACAAGAGACCCGCATCATCATCATATGATTATTAAACTACAAACAACAATAGCAACAACTTGTTTAGCCCACATGATTTTCTTAAACAATCGCAACAACATAAGCATAAAGATATAAAGCAAAAGTAATAGTTGGCTTTGAAGAACCATTCAACAATTTGTTGCAAATATGTTAACAATCCTTCTTCGAATTAAATACGATTTCATCAATTTATTTATGTAAAAACGTATTCGAGCATATTGATACGTGTCACTGTTTCAAAAGTCGGGTAATTAAGAGAATGGTGGAGCTACATTCACACTCCTTTCGCTAAATCCTGCTGCCTAACTTTGTTGGAATAATTTTTTTTTATTGCAAATACATTTTTTAGCGACGGGAGTAAATTATGGAAGAAAGAGTGAATTTAGTCCCACTCTGAAAAAAGAAGTAATATGTTATTTGAACTCTATATTCGATTATGAGCTCTACACTCGTTGCTAAATATGTCTAAAGTGTCACTGTATAAGACTTCTTGTGATATTTGTGGATTTCAAATACTGTAAGAAGAGAAACTCAAAGTATTCTTTAAAAACAAAATCAAACAAACAAACTTAGGTAACGTTTGGTAACATTTTTTTTCTCCAGTTTTGTAAACTGGAGAAAAAAATGCGTTTGGCAGACAATTTTTATTTTTTGTTTTCCTTCAGTTTTGAAAATCAAATTTTAAAATGGAGCTATTTTTGAAAATTTATTTTTCAGTTTTGATTTTTGTTTTAAGATTCAACCTTCGAATTTCATTATAAGCAAAAATTGAGTTACATTTAAAAAAAAAAACCACCACACAGAAGAACAACCTCCGACACCTAACTAGAAACTGTATACGTTGCCACGATGGCCACCATCGCCACCCTCCCCCACCCACCACCACCACCATGAAGAGACTAGTGCCGCCACCCCACCATTGTTGCCACTTACATTACTGCCCCGTTGCTGCCATCGCACTGACCATTCTATCCCACTGTTGCAGATATGCTCCACCCAACATCACAACGGATGCGAGTCACCTGCCCAACCACCGCCACTGCACTAGAGATCTGCCCACCGTTGCACGCAGCCCCAACATCACAGATCTGCTCCACCCACCGTCATTACCGTCACCACCGCGACATCACCGCCACCCAAAATACCAACCAAAGTTTGCTAGATCTGCTAGATCGCTTTCAAGCAATGCTAGATCTACAATAGATCGCAGTGGATCTGTCATGGTGACATCGTGGAGTTCCGTTCGTCAATGGGTTTGGGTGGTGGTAATGTCGGGTGGTTGAGTGGTGGTGTTGGGTAGTTATGACAAGTAGTGGCGAGCGTGGCAGAGGGTTGGTAGCAATGGATGGTGGTTGGTGGTCATCTGTGTGTTGGGATGAGGAGTAAGGATCTATCAAAGAAAGAAAGAAAGAAAGAAAGGAAGAAAAAAGAAAAGAAAGAAAAAAAGAAAAGAAAAGGTGAAAACTGAAAATAATACTTTCTATCAAATACTTATGAGTTTTTGTCCAAAATAGAAATGGCAACTAATTTTCGTTTATATATATATATATATATATATATATATATATATATATATATATATATATATATATTATACTCCGTATCTATACTATATATAATAGGATTCGACTGATAGCTTATTTGGTCATCAAAAAGCCAAACTAATTTTATGAAATTTTTGAATTATTTCTACACAAACCTAATTACGTGTCAAAAGTTTATTGGCCAAAAATATATTAAGTTTTACAAAACTTCCAAATTATTAGGCCCACTAACCATGCAAACATACACGTCTAACCTCCACTTCCTCATTATACAGTTTCCTCTGTATTTCTTCTCCATATATGTTATCAGTTTCCAACCACAACATTCTAGCCCGTGCATGCCACTGCAAGATTGTTACCTTATCAAAGAAGAATTCAAAAGAAAGTAAAGAGGTTTTCTAACCCATTCATTGCGTATACAGTGCTTGGAGAGCCACATCATTCTTAGCAAAAGGGTAAGACTAAAACCCATCTCTTTGTTTTCATTTATTTGTAGTTTGTTAGTACTTTTGATTTAAAATGTTGAGTGGGTGAGGATGATGACTACTGAGTTCAAACATTGAAGGTGGGTGCAAGACAGGAACACCCATGCATGTAGTTTAAACGGGACTGGCATTCCTGGAAAAAAAGAAAGAAAGAAGCTTGGCTTGGAGAGCCACATCATTCTTAGCAAAAGGGTAAGAGCAAAACCCATCTCTCTATTTTCATTTATTTGTATTGAGTTCAAACTTTGCCAATTGAAGGTGGGTGCAAGATTGTAACACCCATGCATGTAGTTTAAACGGGTCTGGCATTCCTGGAAGAAAAGAAAGAAAAAAAGCTTGGCATTCTTGTGTCGTTCTTTTCTTCCTTTCTCCATATTTTTGTACTATGTTGCGGTGCTTATTTTCCCCAGTTCAAATATGAAGGCTGCTTCTGTTTATCATCTGCAACTCTTTGGTAGTGTAGTATGAGGTGTTGTATTTGATAGCTTTTGCCTTCCATTTGTGGATATATAGGTAGGATATGGTAGAATAACTTGTGCCTCTTCTGTGTGTGGGACCATGGGTCATGCAGCAGTGATAAACACGCTACACACAAAAATCTCAAGCACTTACACACGCTTCACTGATTAACCTACTGTTTTCAAATTCACAGATTAATTCAGTGCCGACAAAGCCGGTCGAAAGACAAAAGACAGGAACCAATGATCTGCACAAAAAGGTACATATGTGTCCTGTGTGAGTGTGTTTTTTGAGTGTGCGCATTTTCTAGCTGGCAATTTTGTTCTATTTTTTTGATAATTTCATTTGCGTTTGTTAGGTTAAAGTGTTTACGGACGAAAATTACTTTGCCAATTGGATTAGGTTCGCATTCTCTGACACTAGCGAAAATACATGTTACAGACATAAGCTTTGCTCCGTTACTTTGTTGTTTGTGGTACCCTCTCTCACTGCTAACTTTTGTTGTCTCTTATTTTATGTTCGGATTCTGGGAATATGGCAACACCTCCAGCATTCGCTCTTTCAAAGTTCCATCCTAATATTTTTGCTTACTCGCTGTCTTGGGGTGTCAAACAACTATATGAATCCAGGATGCTTACCCATATTTTTATAATACATGATGCTCTCATTTAAGCACAAGTTATATGATGCAATGCACTTGGAGGATTTGTGGGTTGCGGATACCGTTTGTGTGTGTGTTATAGAGAGGGGGAGTATGGCTGTGTTGTGGGTCGTGGGTACGTGGGGTGTGCTGTTCGTGGTTGTTGGGGGTTGTGGGAGGGTTGTAGGTAGTGGGGTGACGGGGTGACGGGGTTGTTGGTGTCATGGAAGTTCAAGTGGGGTTGTGGGTAGCGGTTACCTTTTGTGTATGCATGTCTGTGTGTGTTGTTGTGTGTTCAGAGAGGGGGAAGGGGGCTATGTTGTGGGCTGTGGGTAGGTGGGGGTTTGTGTGGGGGCTAGGGTTGTGGGTGTGTTTAGAGATGTCAAATGGGCCGGGCGGCCCGCGGCCCGGCCCGGCCCGGCCCGGTTCTGGGCCCGATTCCGGCCCCACCTGTTTGAATTTTTTTGTTTTTCCCCCCCTTTTCCTCCAACGGATATATTCCCCCAAAATTCCACTTTTACCCCCCCAACAGCAATATAACGACTAGTTATGTGTTCAGATTTTATTAATAAAGATCACCAAGAAGAGTAAGAAAAGATTTAACATATAGCAAAAAATAAAATGAGAGACAAATAAATATATCTATACATACATACATATATATATATGAATATTACATATAATGAAATAAAATGATAAAAATTAGATTTGTCAAAATTTGAAAATTGGACATGCCTAAAGATGAAATTTAAAATTGAATAACAAGAAAATTTAAAAAAAAAAGGGCCCGGGCCGGCCCAAGCCCGGCCCTAGAAATTGGGCCTAGGGCCAGGGCCTGGACCGGGCCTAGCATTTCTCCTCAGTCGGCCCGGCCCCGATGGCTGCGGCCCTGGCCCGGTTTCGCTTCAAGCCCGATGGGCCCGGGCTGGGCGGCCCAAGCCTGGCCCGTTTGACATCTCTAGGTGTGTTGCAGTCAGTGGGGGCGTGGTGGGTGGAAGATGGAAGGTGGCTGTGTGGAGACGGGGTGGTTTAGTGTGAACTATGGTAGGCTAGCGGTCGTCGTGGGTAGTAGGTTTAGCGGGGTGGTGGTTGTCTCCGTCTTCTGGGGGTCATTAGGGTAGGGTTGTGGGTAGTGATAAATGTGATGTCCGTGGTTGTTGGGGGGTCGTGGGAGGGTTGTGGGTGGCGGGGTGGTGGGTGTCGTGGGGGGTTCGGGTGGGTTTTGGGGTAGAGGTTACTGTTTTTGTGTGTGTGTGTGTGTGTATGTTACAAAGAGGGGGAGAGAGGGAAATGGGGGGTTGGGTGGTGGCTGGGGTGGTGGAGGTGTGTTGTACCTGGTGGTGGCGTGGTGGGTGGAAGGTGGCTATATGGAGACGGCCCGTAATGGGTTGGTGGTAGTTATAGGGAGTGGGGGCTGTTTTGGCTCTCCGCCATCTGGTGTGTTTGTTTGAGTGTACGTGTGTATGTGTGTGGAGGGGAGTGTGGAGGTGGGGAGACGAATTTTATGTGATGGTGAGTTTGGGTTTGTTGTCCGTGTCGTGGGGTTGGTGGGGTGGGTTGGTGTGCACCAGTTGTAGAATCTGGTGTAAGGTGGCTGGGTGTGGGGGTGTTAAAGGTACGGTAAAGGGTGGGTGGGTGCCAGTTACGTGGGTAGGGGGCTGTTGCGGGTTTTGAGTGTATGAAGAGTTCTGTAGGTGGTGTTGGTTATGGGGTGTGATCATTTTTGCACTTTCTACCTGGAAATTAAGTTAACTTGCTTTTCTTATACAACCCAATAAATGTATAAAATGAAAAAACTATAACCAATTAAGTGTTGGCCCAAAAAATATTTTCACATAAAGTTATCTAACCTTTGGAAGATTGTAAGAGTTACATTAATTATGTTTACCTTTTTTAATCTACTTTTAATGAATTGAACTAAAATTTAAATTTCTTAAGCCTTTTTGCCTATGAAGAGTCCACTCAATTTATGTGAATCCCTAGCATATAAACAATATTTTAATTGCACACTAATATAACTAAAAACTTATGGCAAGAGTTTAGATCTAACTTGCAAATATTAAACTCTTCTTAATTAGGCACCTATAACGGATGAAAGTACTGTTTTTTCAGGATTAACGTCTAATATTCGCAGTAGCAAAAATTTCGCTTCGCTACTCACAGAAACATTATAACGTCATTTCATACATGACTAACATTGATCTAGGACATCTACTAATTAGACCTATGATGTTGTGTAGGAATGCCGAGAAGAAGTTGTCGTAGAAGGACATGTAGTTCAAGAGTTAGCAAAAGGAATTTAAAAATGACGAGGAACTAAGCTTTGCTATAATTTTTGTACACATTATCTAGCTCATCACTGCATATATTTTACTTTTAGTTTTGAGTATTTTTACTAATAACTATGAAATTGATCCGCAACGTAGTTTGATCAAAAGTTAGTAAACGATTATACTCCCCGTGCATAGCAAGGGTTTTTACCAATCTATCTATATATATAATAGGATTCGATTGATAGGTTTCTAGCCCAACAAACACCTAATCCAATTTTTTTAGAATTTTTGACTTATTTTATACCAACTTAATTACGTGTCACTAAATCATTAGCCAAAAAAATAGCTTAACTCCCGGGCAAAATTCCACTAACCCCACGTCTCCCACTTCCCTCATCTCCCTGCCACTATTTTGCTAGCCAGCACTTCATCTCCTTCCCTGACAAAGCAAAGTCTCCCGCTTCCATGATATCCTTCCCACTGTTTTGTTAGCCAACACTTCATCTCCTTCCCTAACAAGGCAAACCAACAGAGAAGCAAAATGAGCCGAGGGTGACTTCTTTTTTCTTACGGTTCAAGTGAGCTTCTTGGTAGAAAACAAAAAAGCAAACGCAGCATTCCATTTCTGGACTCCTCAGGCTAAGTCTTCTCTGAAATTGCTGCAACGTTTGTGATTTCTTTTTTGTCATTGGTTGAGGATGACAGTTTTTGTTCCTCAGGCTAAATTTTTGTTTCCTTGCAAGTTAACATTCACTCTCATACATTCAAATTCCACTTCTTCATCTTCTTGGCTATTGTGTTTTTGCTTTTCTATGCTAGCATACCGTGTAAGAGATACTTTGATGTCTTTCGTTCATGCAAGACAACCACCATGCAAAAATTTACATGACTAAGTTTATATTTTCTCGCAGGTTACGTTCTTCCGTGGCATATTCAGCAACAAAATATTCATGGCCATCATGGTCTCCACTGTGATCTGCTGACCCATTTCATAGAGCAGCACCAAACCACACACGCAAATCAGGAAAAACCCAAAAACACATCCAAAGTACTACCACACGGTCAAGGTTATGTCCATTGCTTAAGACTACTAAATTTTGGAATGATGAATATTCATGGCTTAGACTATTACTTTTCTTTCTTGCAGGTTAAAGGGAGTTCCTTGCACATCAACATCTTGAGGTGTGTTCATTCACTGTCATACATTCTATATTAAGACCAGATATCTTTTTGCCTATGTTGTGTTATTGCTTTAATGTAAAACATTGTGCATGGGGTGTGTCCCTTGCTGTGGGCTGAAGTGTTTTGGAGAGGTGGGTGGGCTGGGCTGGTGGGTGGTTCCTATGTGTGAGAGATAAGGTGGAAGGAGGGGGTGGTGGGGTACGGCGGTTGTGCTCTCTATGTTGTTAGGGGTAATGGGGTGGATAGGGGTTTTGGGGTGGGGTGTTTGTGTCCTGTACATGGGGCTGCCCGTGTTGGTGGGATCGTGGGGTAGGGGATGGGAGTCGTGGTTATGGTGGTGGGGGTCATGGGGAAGGGTTATCGGTAGCAGGGTGGTGCATGGGGTATGTCCTTTACTGTGGGCTGCCGTGTTTTGGGGAGGTGGGTGGACTGGGTTGGTGGGTGGTTTCTGTGTGTGAGAGAGAAGGTGGGGGGAGGGGGTGGTGGGGTACGGCGGTTGTGTTGTCCGTGTTGTTAGGGGTCATGGGGTTGTGGGGTTTTGTTGGGGTTCAGGAGTGGGGGCGCTTCCTGTTTTGAAGCTGCCCCATGTTGTGGGGGTCGTGGGGTAGGGGAATGGGGGGTCATGTTTGTGGGGGTACTTGGGGGTGGGTTGTCGATAGTGGGGTGGTGCATGGGGGTGGGGGTTCGCGGTGGGTTTTGGGTGGCTGTGTGTGTGTGTGTTAAAGAGGACATGCAGGCCTTGGGGGACGGGGTGGGGCTGCCGTGTGTGGGGAGGAGTTGTGTTTTAGTGTGGTGGTTGGGGCTGGGCTGGTGGGTGGTTCCTGTGTGTGAGAGAGAAGATGGGGGAGGGGTGGTGGGGTACGGCATTTTGTTTAGGGGTAGGGTGCTTGGGGGCAAGGGGTGTTGTGAGGTATCTATGTGTGAGAGAGAAGGTGGGGCGAGGGGTGCTGTTGGGTTGTGGGTAGTGGTTTTTGCGGGTAGATGGTTGGCTGTTAATTAGTAAGGCAGTAGCTACCTGCGGGTAACGGTTTTGCAGGGTGGTGGGGGGGGGTAGGTGGTTTGTTTTGCTTTGGGGGTGGGGTGTTGGCTATGTGCGAGATGGGTGAGCAGGTATGGAGGGACGGGTGGGGGAAGGGGCTGGTGTACGTTGTTTGGGGTGTGTGTGAAGATTATATATAGGTCTGTTGCTGCATGCTCATGGCATGTTATATATAGGAGTGATGTCATTTATATATTTAAACTTAGGCTTTATTACATTGAACTTATTTAGCAATCAATAATACATCTCTCAGACATTGGTATATTGTTAAACAAACAACTTAAAACTAAGTTTAAGATGGAAAATGCTGTTATGTAACAACGGTCACAACCTATTACTATAATCAACAAAGTTGTCTTTATATATTTTAGTTGAAATGTTTACTGTAGCTATAGAGAGTTGGCACAACATTTGTACAATATCAGTCAAATAAGAGATTATAGCATTCACCACTTTTCTTTCTCTAGAGACAATTGCATGTTGCTATAAGCTCACGAAGAGCAACAAAAAGAAGAAAAGTGAGCGGAGAAAACAAACACACAATATAAAGTTTTACGAGAGTTACTATTATGGCTTCATTTTCATAGCATCACCACTTTATGAGTCCATATTCACCGGTAAATTATAATGCAAATTCCGAACTCCCACTTTGTCATACTCACTCTCTCATACAAGTCTTAAAAACATAAGATAACCTAAGGGTAAACAATTACATGATTATAATAATACCCCTTTTATGAGTAATGGACATAAAGACAAAGATGCTATCACATGATTTTCTACCATACATTCTACCCTCCTTTTAGTTAGCATGATTGATTTTTGTAAGTGATTTTCTGCTATAGAATTAAGTTTCACGTACAATCAAAGAGTGTTGATATATTTATGTGACATTTCGATCCCTTTTGTATACTCAGTGAATATTAACCATTTCTCGATTAATATACTTTGATTACTTTTCTTTACAGATTTGTATGCTTTGACTACTTTGGCTTATAGTAATTGTCTTGCAGTACAAAATAGTTAAGGGTGGATATATAAAGCAATACGCCCGTGCATAACACGGGGTTTTATCTAGTGTGTGTGTGTGTGTGTGTATATATATATATATATAGTAACTTAACCCAAGTTGCTAGCGCGATCTGGCCGTCCACGGGCGAGAATGGACGGCCAGATCGGGCGCTACAACAGCGAATTTTTTCACCGTCCGCTACATTATGTAGCGGACGGCCCAATAGCGCTAACAACTTGCTAGCGCTAGCAGTGGATCAACTCCCATATATATATATATATATATATATATATAGGGAGCTGATCCGTTGAGAGCGCTAGCAAACTGGGTTATGTTGCTAGCGCGATCTGGCCGTCCACGCGCGATCTGTGGAGGGTCCAGATCTTCTGTTTACGTTTTTTTTTAAGTCTGTCCGCTACATAATGTAGCGGATAATTTTTTGACAAAATACCCTCCAGCTCCATCCGCTACATTATATAGCGGACAGAGAGACAATACTTTTTTCTGACTCTTTCTCTCTCCTTTGTCTGATTAATTTTCTGACATGTTTCATGTCCGCTACATTATGTAGCGGATAATTTTTTGACATAAATACCCTCTAGCTCCATCCGCTACATTATGTAGCGGACGGATAGAGGCAGGCTCTTTTTCTCTCCTGACATGTCTGACTCTCATCTCTCCTTCTTTCTTCTTCTTCTTCTTCTTCTTCTTCTCTCTCTCTCTCCTCTCCATCCTCCTGGCAGACTCTTTTGCATGAACATGATGTCGGCATAAACTCGACGCCGGCGTCGTTACAGGTGATGTAAATGCATTCCACGTAAATTCATTCGGTTCCAATCCTTCCCTCTAACCGCATCTGCTCGAACAAAACAATCGACTGTGACCTTCCCCGCATTACAATACCCAGAAATCATCGTTGTCCAAGAAACGACATCTCGTTTAGGCAATTTATCAAACACTTGACGAGCATAAATCATGCACCCACATTTGCAATACATGTCAACCAAAGCATTCCCCAAGGATACATCTAATTCAAAACCTAACTTGTTTATCATACTATGAACCTTTTTTCCCTTATTCAAATCCATCAAGCCAACAAAAGCTCTCAAAACAAAAGAAAATGTATAACTATTGGGACTATTTCTTGATCCTTGCATCCAAGAGAAGTGTCCAATTGCATCTCTGTAGTGCCCATTAAATGCCAAGGCTGAAATCAACCAATTGAATGCAAAAACATCTGGGTAATGGGATAGAGTTTGAGATAGGCCGCGCTTAAGGAGGGTGATGAGTTTGGTAATGGGCGGGTAAAGAGGCCGCCCTTTTGAATATAGTGACAGGAGAGCATAGGGAGGTCGGAGACGGAGAGCTTCAGGTCGGAGATGGAGAGCTTCAGGTCTCCGGCGGGTGATTTCTGGTCTGGGAAGATGGTGGATTTGGAGATGAGAGCTGGAAACATGGTTGATCGAGCAAAAGGTTCTCTTGCAGTCTTGCCCCCTCTGTGCAATACTTTGTCAATTTTGCAACCAATGATGCGTCTTCGTGGGTTTGTTGGTTGTGGTGGTCGGAGCTCGGGGAGGAGGCGAACGCCTCTGCTGCGATGACGCCGGAGTCGAGCTCGACCGTGTTGTGGGCTGTTGTCATTGCTGCAAGGAGGATGGAGAGGGGAGAAGAGAGAGAGAAGAAGAAGAAGAAAGGAAGGGACATGAGAGGCAGACATGTCAGGAGAGAAAAAGAGTCTGTCTCTGTCCGCTACATAATGTAGCAGATAGATTTATGTCAAAAAATTATCCGCTACATAATGTAGCGGACATGAAACATGTCAGAAAATTAATCAGATAAAGGAGAGAGAAAAAAAGTACTCTCTGTCCGCTACATAATGTAGCGGACGGAGTTAGAGGGTATTTTTGTCTAAAAATTGTCCGCTATATTATGTAGCGGACGGACTTAAAAAAAAACAAAAAAAGATCTGGAACGTCCACAAATCGCGCGTGGACGGCCAGATCGCGCTAGCAACTTAACCCAGTTTGCTAGCGCTCTCAACGGATCAGCTCCTATATATATATATATATATATATATATATATGAAAAGGAAAAGGCGGAAAGCACACGAGCTGCAACAGAGCGTGGAACCACGGTAGACGTACTGTGATTGACCAACCAACAACATGCTTCAAAAGTCTCAACTTCTTCGTGTAAAGGTCTCAACTTCCGTAAGCAACACCGTTCAAGTCACGCGTTATAAACTTCGCCGGCGTGTCCACAAAGTCACACACACAGACTCTCTCTCCGAGCCCACCCCTTTATATGTACTGTGCGTAGCCGCCTGGCTCGCAGCAGTTGTACTTTGACTGTTGTTATCACTCGTCAACAACAGAGAGAAAACTGGAATTAATGGCGACGGAGAAGGAGGAGGTGTTTGATGCGGAGGCCGGGGCCGCCATGATGAAGGAGCTGAGGTCGGCGTTCACCTCCGGCAAGATGAAGACCCACCAGTGGAGAGTCACGCAGACAGAGCCTGCTCAGGTTGGCCGAAGATCACGAGAAGGACATCGTCCACGCCCTCCGCTCCGACCTCGCCAAGCCCGAACTGGAATCCTTCGTCCACGAGGTCTCAATTTCTCTCCGCTTGGTCGTCGCTTAAATTATCCGTCTCTAACCTTTTGCGAGTTTCTAGGTTACATCCGAATATCGAATTGAACTCGGTACAGAAATTACTGACTTGAATAAGTGGCTGGGAAAAGGACTGCTTACGTATTTTTTATTCGCAAGAAGTCGAATGCTTGGTCCCCGCATAATTGTACTTTTAAAGCAACATTGTCGAATGATGGAATCTCAAGCTTGTAACTTGCGTGTGTTGGCATCTTTATTTGTCTAATTTTAGTGGTTTGTTCGTGGAATAACCATTTGGTGTTTTACAATGGTGCTAATAAGAAAGATGGTAAGTCTGTGCGTTTTGTTCTTCATTGAGCTATATCATTTATTCCTTTACTTGCTATTACTGATACTATTGAGGTATAGCTACCTTTTCAGATTACTGAATTGCTCCTCTGTTGTTGATTTGCATTTTTAGTTTCCTTTTTTCTTTTTGCCTTCCTACACTTTATGTAAGTTGCATTAATTGATTTCGCTTACGGTTGAATTTCATGAATGCGTCGGTGTAACTATACTTGTCTAAGAAGCACGGACTCGGGTGCTGGTGCGGATACGACACGGGTGCGGATACGCGGATACGGCATTTTTAAAAATTTTAGGATACGGGTGCGGCGGGGATACGGCATATTTTATAATTTTTTATAAATTATATATGCTTAGTATTTAATTTTTAAACAATTTAAATCTTAATAATCATAATATATGTGTTTGGTATATGTGAAAATATATTAATATTCCAACCAAATTAGTGAGTTTTTAAGGCCCCGTTTGACAAAAAAAATTTCCCTCTTTTTTTTTTCAGTTTTAAAAACTGAAAAAAAAAGAGCGTTTGGTAACCATTTTTTTTTCAATTTAAAAAACCAGTTTTTAAACTGCAGAGTAAAAAAAAAAACTCTAAAAACTGGTTTTTTTTTTCACTTTTGGTTTTTTTTTTTCGACCACCACCACCACCCTCCCACCGCCGGCAGCCACCTCAGGCGACCACCGCCGGAGACTGCCGACAACCACCTCCGGCCGCCGGCAACCACCGACAGCCACCGCCGGAGACTGTCGGCAGCCAACTCCGGCCGCCGGCGACCACCGCCGGAGACTGCCGGCAGCCACCTCCGGCCGCCGGCGACCACCGCCAGAGACGGCCGGCAGCCACCTCCGGCCGCCGGCCACCACCGCCGACGACCATCGCCGGAGACTGCCGGCAGCTACCTCCGGCCGCCGGCCACCACCGCCGGTGACTGCCGGCAGCCACCTCCGGCCGTCGGCCACCACCACCACCACCGTCGACCACCGCTACGCCCCACCACCGCCACCGCAAACCACAAAAAAAAAAGTCAAAATAAAAAGGGTTACCAAACACCAAAAAAAAAAACCTAAAAAAAAAGGGGTTATCAAACACCCACTTGTTTTTATAAAAAAAAAAATTAAGCTGCTCTTTAAAAACTGAAAACCAAAAAAAAAATTTTGTCAAACGAAGCCTAAGTTTAATGGGTTCTCTTTTGTAAATTTTAAAGCTTTCGACCAAATTTGTTAAGTTTAATGGGTTGTTCTATAAATATTAAAATTTTAAAACTGAACATAATAAAGCTTTTATGTGGTATCACTTCTATTTCTATGAAATAGTGGGGTTGGTTCATATAATAACTTAACATTGAGGTCCTTACATAATATAACAAAACTAATGTCCTTAAATAATATGTAAATAATATAACATAATTACGAAGAAAAGTAGAAGAAGAGAAGAAGCACATCGACGCAGTACACCGACTGGCGCACGACGCTAGCCGTAGTGGGTCGCCGGGACTCGGCGCACGGGGACGCCACAGTGGGTCGTCGGTAAGTCCCCTCCCCTTCTTCTTCTCTCCAGTGTCTCCTCTCAGATTTCCGATAGCCACTGGAGTTCCCGATGGTCGCCGGTGGTGACAGATCTGAGCCGATACGCACCCGATCCGCACCCGGGATTTAAGAAATTAAAAAAATAAAAAAATGGTGGACACGCACCGGTGCCGCACCTGAGGCGCACCCGCACCTGCACCCGACGCATATCTGGTGCCGGTGCTTCACCCTAAATGCCGCACTGTTGCTTCATAGGTACTTGTTGAAATACCTAGGAGATTAATACTGTATTCCTTTAATTCTTATCATAAATACTACCTAGGTGTAGCTACCTTTTCATGTTGATTCTATGTTTGCCTAATTGATTTGCACATTATTGGTTCCTTATTACTTTGCTTTGCTACTCTTCTTGAAGAATTGCGTTAATCAGTTTCATGAATACCTAGATGGAAGAGTACTTTTTTAAATGCCTTTCACCTAGAAACAGCTTCTGATTGAGAGCCAAGAGTTCTTGTGTGTGCGTGAGAGAGAGAGAGAGAAGAGGAGGAAGAAGGGGGGGGGGGGGGGGGTGATACCCAAGGATCAGAAGACCCTAGCATAGAGCTAAAGGACCAAAATACCATTTAAGCCTCCTAATACAAAGAAACCTCCCAATAACTTAATTTTTCATGTTGTTACTTCAATTTTAAGAAGCTACTGGTTAATAAAATCCCTAGTGAAATATCCTAATTTTAACAACCTGTTGCGCATTTAAGATTAATCTGGGTCCTAATACTTTTTTGATACCAGATTTGATGCATTCTTTTAGTTAAGGGTGCCAAGGTCCTGATGTTGCAGGGTCTGGGGAAAGTTACTTGTGTGCAGCCTTATGTCCAATTTTTGGAGAGGCTGTGACACACCTTTTATTGAGTAGGGTTAATGCAGATCTATACCCCAAAGTATGCTTTAATCCAGCTTGAGTACGCAATGTTTAAAACGTGCCAAATTAGTACCTAAACATTTGTTTTTGAGCCAATTGAGTCCAACGCTAACGGGAGCTCACAGGCCCAAAAAATAAAAATGAAGGGTAAGAGTTTCATGTGATGGTTCCGTTGGAAGCAGCGACAAATTTGGCATCGGTTCGTGGTTTAAGTCAAGTAGCTTGGGTATTTATGTAATTTGGCTACGCATGTATAATGTAAGCTCTCGTTATCCATTCCATTTTTCCCATTTTGTGTTATAACTATATCGCATCCCACTTTAAGCAATTTTCTAATTGAAAAGAGTGATTGCTTTCCACGCCACTGGTGATTGCATTGTGCAATGGCGTCCTCTTGCGCCGGTCTTCTACTGCTGAGACATTTTGACCATCTTGGTACTTCCTAATAAAAGCCTACTTTTTTTATTTAAGTTTTACTTCAACAATAGAATTCCACGAAGGAATCATTTTGGATTATGTAATTATATTGAGCCGGTTGGACATTGTGATATAATGTTATTTTCGCTATTTGATTACTGTTTTCCCATGACACCATTTTAAGGCCTTTTTGTTTCACGGAAAACGTTTTTCGAAAAGGTTTTCCGCATTTTTCGCTGTTTGGTGTTTGGAAATCATTTTTCGGAAAAAGTTTTCTGGTATTTGGTGCATGCATAAGGTTTTTTACGGAAAATAATTTTCAATCACACTCATTTTAAGGAACATAATGTTTTTAAGGAACATAATGTCGGAAAATTACTTATCGTTTAAAATTCCGTAAGCTATTTTCCGAACCACTAAACACACACCAACACATTCACACGCACACTACACAACACGCGCGCGCGCATACGTAGACACATTCACTCCACAAACATACGAGCGCGCGCACACCCACACAAAAAAACACATCTACACACTGACCCGCACACGGACCGACACACACACCGACCCGCACACGCACCGACACACACACACCCCTCACACTCACCCACACAAAAAACAATACCCAAACAGAGTCGTCAACAACAACAAAGACATGAACCCAAACCAAAACAGAGTAAATGCCACCTTGATCCGGTTCTAAACCACTACTGCTCACACTGACACAATACATGTCAACGCCAAGGCCACGTGCCTCCTCGAAACCACCACTGTTCCATGCCCAAGCGCCTCAACCCCAATAGGCCAGCACATCACCATCGACCAACGCAAGACACCAACCACCGGAATTACATAACTCCTGCGACCGCCAGCAAAAGAACCACCACCATGAACACCCCACGACTCCATATGCATCGCATCTTCTGACGCCGGTCCATTGTACACTACGCACTCGCCCGTCAGCTGCATCAACCGGGACCCAACAAAACCACCACAGGCACAACGTAACCACCACCAAATCATACTCAACAAACAGGGGGGACAGGGAAGTAGCCCTAGAAGTGAAAAACTCATCCTCACTAACTATTCTCCAACTGGCAGCGCCACCACAGCACCACCATGCCGATAACCCAACTGAAGGTAACAAACCGGCCCCGCTTACCACCCACCAACCGCACACCCATGCTCCTACGCACATCCAGGAGATCAACCCACAACAACATGCAACAGATCGAGCATTGCAAGGCAAAAGCCATCGACAGTTAGAGATCGGCCTCAAGAATACGATATATGATTGAATTACTCACAAGAAATTAAACAGACCCAAATGAGGAAACCTACGCTACCACGCGACTTCGCACCGAAGGAAACAACGGAGGACGATGGGGAGAGAGAGAGAGAGAGAGAGCACCAAAAACGAAAAAGAATCATTGGCGTTCATAAGCCATATTAACACGTGATCACTATTGCATAAATCAAAGACCGAAAAGTGGACAACAAATGCTATTGATCATATTAGCACATATTTCACGCAATGCAATCCCCCACGGCAAAAATACGCAAACGTCCAACTTGTATAATCTCAAGCAACATCTAGCCTTTTCTAGTGTGATCTTCCCCCTGGACTGAATCCAGTTCATTTTAATTGGTGGCTCCAGAACTGAACTTTTAATTTTGCTCAGAAGTTACCAAATCATCTGAAGTAGAGTAGCGCTCTCGTTACTAAAATTCATGTAAGGTAACCATTCCACTTATCTCACGCTCGCACCAGATAAATGTTTGACTCGCAAATCCGACCATTCATTCCTGCAACGAATTTCTCGTAAGAGATGATCGTATATCTAATCTTTGTAGCTCTTGTCTAAATGTTCAATACTGCATTTCCTAGCAGAAAAATCCTGTGTAAATCACAACTTTTTGAAAAGGAAAAAAGAACAAACTCCGAGATCAACAAGAATCCTTCAAAATACTATAAACCTTGTATCGTTGTTCGTCGGTTAATTCCTCTGGAAACTTAACTAGGAATTGGACTATTAAATTTCCTCTTTTTCCCTGCTCTTTAGGCATCGGCATGCCTTGTCCTGCAATGATCTTTTCACAGCCAGGATATATGATATCGTCTAGCGTTAAACTCATCTGCTCACCACCAACTAAAGGGATCGAGATGGTGCAGCCGGTGAGTGCTTTCAGTAATGGCATTTCTATCGCCAATTCCAAATCGTCACCTTCTCTTCTAAACAAAGGGTGTCTCTTTTCGGCAACCACGAAGGTTATATCTGCCGGGTACGTGCCCGGCGTCTCGTTCCCCATGCCTTCGAATGTAATCTTCGTCCCTTTCGTCCATCCCGGCTTCACTTTTATCGTAAGCAGTTCCTCTTCTTGCACAATTTGCCTGTCACCAATAATCAGACCAATGATTTCTTCCAATACTGCTTATATCAAGTTGCAAAAGGTTAAACATGTTATCACGAGCCAAGGCATTGACCATTTATTTTCTTTGAATGATGCCTGAAGAAACAGCAGGCAGAGGGAAAATGGTACGTACCCATTGTTTGTAACAACATCTCTTGTGATCTTGATCTTCTTGATGCAACCAAGACACAGCTCCTCGAGCGTGCACTCGAGTTGCTTCTCCGTAGCCGGGGGTTTTATTAGCCCGTTCGAGTTAGAATACATGATGGTTGAGCTCCTCCTGCTTGCACTTCTGGACAGAGGGCCCGAAAAAGAAGTTGCGTCTACGCTTCTCCGGCTCATGCTTTTCAGGAGGCTGGGCCCTGGAGGAGAGGGCATTGCGGTCCGACTTCTTCTGCTCGTACTTCTCGAGAAAGGGGTAGGTGAAGGGCAAGGGCTTGAGAGAGGAGAAGATGTGAAGTAATGATTAAGTGTTCGATGCCTGAAGAAAGCTCGAGGGGAAGAAGGATCGTCGCCATGCATCCCCTCGCCATTGTATCTCGTATTGTGCACGTCATTCATGGTTTTTGCGTCGCGATCTTCACTGCTAAAGGCCTGGCAATGAAGTCATTAATTAGGGCAGTCCAAGTACTATATATGAATGAATGCACCTAATTAACCTAATGTATCGGGAAGTTCATGCCGGGTCGGAGGATGAAAGCTATATTCACTGGATTCTCAATGCAAATGCCAACATGTTCTTCCCTGAAAGCAACAAATTCAAGTCAAAAAATCGATTCCATCATTTTATTTGTATTTCAAGATATTCTTTTCTGAATCCCCTTGAACAATTTTAAGATCTATGCCTATGCTGCAGTTCTTTTCCTGGTCATGATATGTTTAAGCAGTAGGGTACACAATAGACGAATTGAAGACATGCATGTGATATGTATATAATACCTTGTAAGATTCGTCGGCAGATTTGAGCTTGTTAGTATAGGTAATCTTTTGGGCATGGAGCTTTCTGGGAGATGAATTCTTTTCCGGATGGCGTTTAGAGACGAGTGATTTGCAAGCTCTACAGACGGATCCAATGCCAAGCATGCCGCAGAGATCTTGTTCCGATGGTGACCGCGAATGCTTTTCCATGGAGAGGGAGAGGAGAGGGAGAGAGAAGGTCATGCATGCCCATATTTTATCCACAAGATCGAATGGATGGTTAGCCAAATATAGAGCGTTTCTTGAGGCCTTCTATTAGCACAACCAGTTAGCTTGGTTTCATGTAAAAAAAATTTGGCTACCATTTCGTGGTTGCAGAAAGGTAACTACAATAGTCGTATAATGATTGCTATATGTAGTTGGTTTTATTTTTATTAACATCTTCAGCGATAATTATTAACAGTAATTTTTTAACGTCATTTCTAAATACAAGTCACTGACGATATTTAGCAACTACAGATTATCACTACATGGTATTCTCTTGTCTCCCAAGGTAGCCTTCAAAAATTTTCTTTGTTTTGTTGGCATAATCCATCTACTAGTCTATGCTTTGTACATATAACCAAATGAATTTGGAGTGCATATGAGATACTTTCCGCTGCAATAATTAACGTGTTAGTTGTCACCTAATAATGAAGAACTCAGCATGATAAAATTCGGTTTTGTCTATGATGATTTTTTTATTCAAAAACATTCTAAAAAATTTACTCTTTACTTGTCCTTTTTTTTTTTCCCTTCTTAATTAATCTGACACTTATTAGTCTTGCTTTTTCTTTTTCCATTTATTTCTATATATATATGCCATATCTATTATACTGCGTACAAGGCAAAAACTGTTATGTTAAAAAAATAAAGACAATAACAAAGAACTTAGAGAAAGCAGGACTAGCCCGAGGTGTGTGATGCATGTTTCTTATTCACAGAATTCAACAATCTCTTACTTGCTAATGTGCACTTGAATAGTGAAACAAGAACAACTTTGTGTTTGCTTTTATCACGAGAGAGCTAGAGAGAAAATATTTCAGCGAGAGATGGAACTCTGAATTGTGTGTAAAATCACAAGTGAGGTTGTCCTATTACAGTGAAGAAGGGAATAAAAGTCAACGATGTGAGCACGATCAAAAGGTTAATTCATTGACGAAATTAAGGGAGCAATTTGAGGATTTGCTTGAGCATGCAAAATCATAGTTGATCAAAGAGTTTGCAATTATGGTCAAAGAAAATACCAAACTATTTTAGAAAAGAATAAGTAAAATTTTGGCAAAAGATTGTCACTATCAGGTAGGCTCGCTAAGGCATTTGGGTCAAGGTTTGCAAACACCCTACCCCCCAACACTTGAGTAACACATGACGCACATGTTTATTTTTTGGCAGATTTTTTAAAATCAGCCTTAGAATTGCTTAGGCCAAAGCACAACAAGGATAGCTTATCACTAAGTCCAACAGTGAACGACCATATTTCCTAGCTTGTCAACAAGGATAGCAACTTACAAACCTATAAGTTTTAGAATCTCTCGAACAGGGATTACAAATTTTTCACAAGTTTCGCAACTTTAAGGAAGCAAGTTTGAGGGTAAAAATTTGGGTCTTTTTGGGTGTAAACTACCACTAACTTGTGTAACAAATGCAACAACTTTTCTCACATGTTTAATATGTAAAATAAAAGGACCAGGGTGATGATAAAAACGCAAATCAAACAATACGTAGGCCCTAGTGATTATGAACTATTGCGTGAATTCATCAGGTGTGTACTACGATCAAACCACCACCCGTTTTGGGCATCAGAATTCATTAAGGGTGCTCAACCTCTAAGGTTGCATATAAACACTATCCTTCACCGTATCTAGGCCTAGAAACGGACTGTCATGACAAAATTTAAAGATAATATTCCAACTGATCAATCAATGGCTTGTTATTACCCGTGTGAGCCTAACTTCTAAGATCACCATTCATATAAGTTGGGTACCCACCAATTTTAACCTATGTTCTAAGAAGAAGTCTCGTTTTCCTTGATGTATTCATTGTTGGATTATGAGATGACTTTGTGACTGAAAGAGGATCGGTTTCGAGGCACGTTGTAAAACGCTCTCCTTAAGTTTATATTTGTCTCCACCTAAAATTGGTGTGCAGCGGGTTACAGGCAAATACCCTCCAAGATACAACGAAGCGCACTAGTGAATAGCGTTTGCACACACGATATTCACTCCACAAAAAAGTGTATGAAATACTGGATAACGGGTTTACAACTAAGAAATTCTGCAGAAATTTCTTATTGTAAAAGATCTGCAGAAAGGAGAAGATAGTAGAGGCTCATCTATATGGTGAGATTTTCAGACCATTGTGCTCTATTTAAAGCACTAGTGGTTGCTAATCAAGGGTCATACCCTTTCATCATGCACCCAAGCAATCTGGACCGTCGGATTACACTACAAGAAAACAGGCTTTTAGCGACGGGAAAATCCGTCGCTAAAAGAATTAGCGACGGATTCACCGTCGCTAAAAATCCCTCGTATAAAAGCCCGTCACTAATAGTTTAGCGACGGAATGTTTTAAATCCGTCGCTAAATATGTCATTTTTTTCGACGGATTTATTTTTAATTAGCGACGGATATTCCGTCGCTAATTATATTTTTAGAATTTTAATTTATTTTCTTTTTTGTCAAATTAGCGACGGATAAAATATTTTAGCGACGGAATATTCCGTCGCTAAAAAACTTATTTAGCGACGGAATATTCCGTCGCTAAATAACTGATTGTAGGAATACTTTTAGCGACGGAATTAATCCGTCGCCAAAAGTCAATTTTTTTTTTGAATTTTTTTTTTATTTTTCAATTACCCAGACCTGTAATACAATTTTCAATTCTCAACAACAACGCGCAATAATCAATACAGAAAGAAATATATATAATCAATTATAAAAAATATTTATTATAAAAAAAACTCATATATGTACAAGCCGGGAACCGGATACAGCCGGTTAGGAGAGGGGAGAAGAGTACAAGCCGGGCCCGGGGCGGGGGGGGGGGGGAAGCTAGGAACGGGCACGGGAAGGGGCTCATCAGGGGTTGCCGAGTCCCGGATCTGGATCCTGCTGATCCGGGGCCGGCTCGGCCTGTCCAGCAGTGCCCTGCTCCCTGATCATCCTCACCACCACTGTAGCAATGCGCTGGATCTCCTCGTCGTCCAACTGAGGCCGAGGAGCCGGTGTCTGTGGAGGGGCAGCAGGGGGTGAGGACGCTCCTATCACGGCACGAGCAGTCGTGCTAGGCAGGCCGCGTATGCGGCCTTTCGGCCGATTCACGACCTCCGGCGTATCCAGCCATCGCTTCAACCCCCCAGTACTCGCAGCCGTACTAGTGGACGCTGATGGCTGTCCGGACTGCTGCTCGGACCCCCTTAGCTGTTCATACGAGGCCTGCAAAAATAGTGGTTTAACGATATGTTAGGGCATTAATTAACGAAACAGACATTGAGGATAGAAAGAAAAAACATTAACAACTTAAATAAATTGACTCACATCGATCCGCCGGGCAATATCTGAAATATAGTCGCCCGCCCGGTGCGTCTCGTCCTTGTCCTTCTTCCGCACGTGCGTCTGAGTATAGGTCAGAGCTATGACCTCATCCTCCTCCAGATCCGGGTGCTCGACCGCGTTCATGTGTCGGACGATGTCGTGTGGCACCGACCCCCCCGTGTGCGTCGGATCTCTGTTCTGTCTGTTCTCAGCCCCGCTCTTACTCTTGGCGTCCCAACCTGGATCCGCAGCCCACCGATCTATCATCTCCCCCATACACGGTGAGATATCCAATGTGGGGGATATCTCGTCATGTCCGTCATCGGGGCACCCGCGGGCAGCGCCTTCTTCGCCCGGTCCCGTGCATCGTGGAGCCATCGGCGGTAATTCTTGCCGATGTAGGCAAAGAAAGCCTGCTGCCCCAGTACCTGCTGCTGAGGCGTGTCAAACGTGAACCCCTCCTGTAAGGCATTCAATAACACAAATTAACAACATAAAACAAACTGTAATTAAACATTTACTAACGCTGAAAAAAATACTTCACCGTACCAGCCACTCCTCCCATAAGGCCTCCCTCGCAGCGGCATCCCAGTCCTTCCAGTACAGGCGTGGCTCGAAGAATCGGCCCTTCACAAGAACGCCGATCTTCGTCCTCGCCTGATTCTCCAGGATCCTGCCAAAGAAGTAAATAAATAAATTAATACAGTTCAAATATAAATTAACAGCCCAAAATTTTAAATATAAGGCATGAGGTGATATTTTTAGTACTTACAGGCCCTCCTGCGTGAGCGTAACTCTCTGTTTACGCTGGGGGTCGATGCGTACCCCGCGTGTCGGACCACGGCCTCGTCGAGATCCTACAAAACACAGACATTAATACAGTTCAAATATAAGGCTAGCGAAAATGTACGAAACACCATTATCAATAGACCTGGCAAACGGGTCGACCCGCGCGGGTTCGGGTAATACCCGACCGGGTCCGGATAAAACCGGGTCGGGTAATTTATACCCGGGTTTTCCCGGGTACGAATATATGGGATCCGTACCCTACCCTGGCGGGTAGGGTATTACCCGCGGGTCTTGGCAATTTTTATTTTTTTTTTATAATTCAAAACAGATTTTAACTCATTCAAAAACAGCATTTGCTGGTTATCTTGCTTATTTTATCAACACATTTCCTATCTTTGATTGTTAATTTGTTATTGTAAAAACAATTTTCACTTTGGTTATTTTATGTTATGACACATAAACATTAAAACTCATAATATCCTACATTTCTACTTAGTTACTTACTACTAATTACTTACTAGTTACTAGCATACTAATTGTTAAATAGCATATGAACAAATTCAAGCATCTAACCCCATTCCCAAATCCCCGCCCATAATCCAAAAACTTTAAACAACAATTACATCATCATATTACAATATCACATGCATAAATTCATTGAAATTAAAGTCTTCAATTCCACCGGCGTCAACTAAAACTTCAAGTCTTCAAATCTCCGTTAAGCTTCTTGCATCCAAGTCCAACGAATCATCCATGTTTGCATTGATAGGCAAAGATACCTCAAGGTCATTATCGTCCGGATCATCACCTAAATTTAAGCAAATATGATTAGACTAAATCCCAAAACATAAATATAAACTTCATATTCAAATGCTTTAAAAATAATTACTTACTTTGAATTGCATATCCATACAACCAATTACGTGGCATCCAAAAATAATTACCATCAAACAATGGATGCCAATAAAAGCATCCCCATATATGTGCAAGCTTGCTAAGGAGCAACTTCCAGGTCTATCAGATAAGGTAAACCAATAATCAAGCCCCAAAACGTGGCATCCAAAAATAGGTACCACTAAGAAGGGTCCCAATCTGTTTACAAGATCTAGATTTGATGCTTTTCCTTAAAGAAGGGTCCCAATACGATTCTTGCAAGTGCAGTGTTTAATTTCTACTTCAGTACCCTTCAGAGCCTCTCAAACCACCACATGCTTTATTCTACCTTGAAACACTCTAAACCCCCCAATGCAATTGCAACTATAAATACCGTATTTATTTGAAGTAAAGGTTTAAACAAATTAAGAACAAAAGAAAACAACGCGAAAGAAGTAATGACCAAAATACTTCGACAGCTACATAACCATTTAAGGCAAAAAACATCAAGCATGGACACCCAAAACACTGCATTAGAAACGAAATTTGGCAATGATGACCCTGAAACTATAGTCTAAACTGTAATAGCACCCCTTTATGAAGACTGCAATTCCTCACTATAACTGCCCTCACCCCATCCCTCTATCAATGAAAAATGTCGCTGGATCAGTTATTTTTGTATATAACGGATTAATGGCAGAAATCACCGTGCTTGTTTTTGTGTTTGTGTGTCGTAGGATTCACGAGTAAGTACTATGAAAATAAGTTCAACAACCACATGAATGTCAACAGAAACAAAATCAAATCTATGTTGAATTTCGAGAAGAATGCTCTTATGCTTAGTCAACTTCCCAAGGTTCAGCGGTAATGTGGGCAAACTTATGCTAAGTCAACTTCCCAAGAGGGTCAAAGGCAGACCAACCACACCCATGCTTCATATTCAAGCCTCAACCAAGACCTACCAACCTCTTTCAAAGGAATCAAATCCCAAGACATCAATCCAGGCCACCCAACCAATCCCAGCCGAAATTCCCTTGAAAGGTTGAAGTTCTAGTAACCAAAGTTTATATGGAAAGAAGAAAGAATAAATCCATTTCATCATGTGAGAACTGAGAACTTATACTTAGGAGGAGGATAGATTAACCAACCTTCCAGGTGGAGTTCCGTGGCATACGGCGTGAACAGCGGCGGTGGACTGACGGAGGCTGACGGCGGTGGTCGATGGCGTGCTGCTACGGCTTGAACAGCGGCTGTCGACGCTGCTACGGCAGTGGTCGGTCGATGGTCGGTCTGGATCTACCGATATGGCGTCGCGCCGTCTCGACGAGTTCACGATCGGTCGCCGGCAGATCTGAGGGCTCTGTCGCCGGAGTGCTATGTCGCCGGAGGGCTCCGTCGCCGACAGATTGTTGCCGTCTTGGCTTGCGACGGCGTGAGAAATGAGAAATGGGTCTATCGTCTATGTGAGAGTGAGAGAATTGAGAAACGAATGTAGTGAAATTAGGGCACATTCCAATTTTCCATTTATATTCAAGAAATCCGGGTAATTTCGGGTTACCCGAAATCCGAACCGAATCTACCCGGATTTTACGGGTCGGTTCGGGTCCGGGTCCAATTTCGGCGGGTACTGAAAATAGCTACCCGTACCCGGAATTTTGGACCGGGTACGGGTCGGGTAACGGGTACGGTTCCCTTTTTTCCAGGTCTAGTTATCAACTATACTTGAGGTAGAACCCACGGAAGATGGATAATGCACGCGCGTGTGGGATGAATTTGCGTCGGGCTGGGGTGACGGCGACGGCTCGGGCTGGGGCCCCATCTGCTGTCCGCGATCACTCTGTGCCTCGTCATCAGTAGGCAATGACGAGGTGGGACCCACCGGGGAGGAAGCAGCTCGGCGTCCAGCCCGGCCACGAATAGCCCGTATCCTATCCATATCTGACTTCATATAGATAAATTACAAAGACATTAACACGTTAAAAATAATAATTTGGCAAAAATCATCATCAGAACAATAGCTATATATATATATATATATATATATATATATATATATATATATACATATGAACGGATGTGCAAAAACACATCATTAAACACCAAGTTCTAAAAGTTCTACTACATTTTTCCCGTGATGTTACAACATTACAAGTCAATCATTTTCAGTTTGCGAATCATCTTCATCACTTTCCCCGCCGTCCTCTTCTTCGTGGGACTCGTCGTCCTCTTCATCTTCGAATTCATCCTCTTCATCAGTAGACTCGGTCACATCATCTCCAACACTTTCCACGTCTTCCGCGTCATCATCTACGACTTCTTCTCCTACAAGAAGTGTTGTTGGAAGAGGAAGATCGTCCTCCTCGTTGTTGACCTCAACAGGGAACAAGACACGTGGTTGGTCGGCTTGAAAGGAGTCTAGCTCACTGTCATATGTCACGGGCAATTTCTTGGACTTGATAGTTGTATACCAATGAGATTTGGGATTGGCGACGTCCTCCGCGTAAAAGACTTGTACAGCTTGACTAGCAAACACAAAGGGCTCGTCTGATGCAAGTCTTGACTTGACATTGACATCTACAATCCCTTGAGAGCTAACACGAATTCCTCTACTGCATGTGACATCGAACCACGTACACTTGAACATTACCAGGCGGTTTTGGGAACCCAGATATGTTAGCTCAACAATCTCATCTAGCTCTCCGTAAAAATCCATGCAATTCTCGGCATAACAGTCGCCGTTGACCAAGACTCCACTGTTTTGGGTTTGTTTTGTTCGGTCATCATCTTTTACGTTAAACCTAAACCCGTTGATGATATAGCCTCCGTAACAGGATGTTTGTTTGTTAGGGCCTTCGGCTAGTAATTTCAAGTTGGAGGCCACTGGTCTATCCATTGACTGAACCTATTGTAGATGACGGTAAAAATTAAGGATAAATCAGTATACTAATTGGCCACAGAACTGTATATAACACATAATATAATTTCGTTAAACAATCTTACACGGATTTTGAACCACTGTACAAATTGTGATTTCCGATGAGATTCAAGTCCAGCGGGATCAGTGATTAAAGATTCCGCATCGAACTCACTGCAAACCAATATAGTTGACTCACTTAACACACACTTTCAATTATGTACAACAATGTAAGTGAATTAAGACTTTAACTTACTCAACGAATGCCGAAACTTCATCACAATTTAGAAGGGCATATATTGTTGCAGCACTGTACTTTTCATCCGTTAGCCATCGAGTATACGTTCGGCCGAACGGACTCCCTGGTTGCTTGAATATTGACAATTGCCCTTCCAAATTTGTGATTGCTCCGGGGTCATTTCGGCCTAGTTGATTTAACCTTGTACCAACATCAGGCCCGAAATATTGACTACAAAAGTTTACAAGTTCTTTCATTACGTAAGCCTCCGCAATTGAGCCCTCAACCCGAGCCTTATTACTGACTTTTTTCTTTAAATGGAACATGAACCTAGAAGTTTAGCGAATCGAATTAGGTGGAATATGAATGATAACATATGTCGCATTAAGTGTAAACGAACAACTGTAACAATTTAAGGATTACCTCTCGAAGGGATACATCCACCGATATTGCACGGGTCCACCCATCTTAGCTTCATATGCCAAGTGAACAGGCAGATGCTCCATTGAATCAAAGAACGAAGGTGGGAAGATTTTCTCCAGCTTGCAAATCGTCACCACAATGTTCTTCTCAAGCACTTCCATGTTACTCACCCGGATCGTAGAAGAGCATATATCTCGAAAGAAATGAGATAATTCAGTCAAAGTCTCGCAAATAACCTGTGGCAACAGTCCCCGGAAGGCAATAGGAATGAATCTCTCCATGAATAAGTGGCAGTCATGACTCTTCATCCCTTGGAACTTGCATTCCGATACATTGCAATAACGAGATATGTTGGACGCAAACCCATCCGGAAGCTTCAAATTCTTAACCCACTGACAGACCTTCTCCACTTGTTTCTTGTCTAGACAGTAAGGTGCTTTCGGAAGTATGGTCCTCCCACTGACTGTCCGAGGATGCAATTCACGGCGTACACCCAACTGTTGTAGATCCCTTCTCGCTTTAAGGTGATCTTTCGATTTGCGCTTGACATTCATCACTGTGTTGAACACATTATCAAAAACGTTCTTCTTAATATGCATCACATCCATGTTGTTTCGGATAACGAGCGTCCTCCAGTAGGCTAACTCCCAGAAGATACAAAATTTTCTCCAGTTGTGCTCTTTCCCGAACCCTGCAATCTTCTGATCCGGCACACCCTTACCGTGTGGTATGTCAGTATCAAGTGCCTCCAGGTGTGAGAGTACTTCTTCACCAGATGGGTAGTCCAGTGTGACAACCTCACGCTCGATTGTCCCGTCAAATTTATCCTTCTGCCTACGAAAGCAGGGCATGCTAGCTTCCCATGTGTGCTCCAGCCACACGTCATTCCCAATGCGGGGAAATCATGTATAGTCCACATCAAAGCAGCCCTCATCTGAAAATTTTGTTTAAGGGATGCATCATATGTTTCGACTCCATGATTCCATAACTGTTTTAACTCATCAATCAACGGCCTTAAATACACATCTATGTCCTTACCGGGGCTCTTCGGCCCCGGAATAAGCAACGACAAGAACATATACGGCTTCTTCATGCACATGCCTGGTGGAAGGTTGTAAGGGACAATAATAACAGGCCAACAGGAGTAAGGCGTGGTAGACTGACCGAAAGGGTTGAACCCATCGGTTGCCAGACCAAGTCTAACATTCTGAACTTCTTGAGCAAAGACTGGATGCCTGCGGTCAAACTCCTTCCACGCCTCTCCATCAGCTGGGTGTGTCAGCACATCGACATCGTTGTTGCGAGTCTCACGGTGAGCCCTCAGATGTTCAGCCGTATTGGAGGAGTAGTACATTCTCTGAAGCCGTGGTGTGATCGGGAAATATCGCAATATCTTCCATGCAATGTTTTTCTTCTTCCCTTTGTTCGGTTTGTACCTCGAATGATCACATACTAGACACCGTGACAAATCCTTATTCTCTTTCCAAAATAACACACAATCGTTATTGCACGCATCTATCCGGTCATAGCTCAACCCAAGTTTCCTCATCATCTTCTTCGTGTCATAGTACGACGGCAGTATCTTTTCACTTTCGGGCAGTATTTCTTTGATTAAGGTAACAAACTCGTTAAAACCTTTCTCACTCAGCCCGTGGTCTGATTTCAACTATAATAACCTACTAACCGCAAATAGCCGTGTGTGTTTCAAAGCTCCATCCCACAGCGGCTCTTCCGCAGCTCTCAACAACTCATAAAACTGATGAGCCCCCTCGTTCGGCGGTTGTGGACTGTCGTCACCCCAGTCAATATTAGCATGCCCAGCATCCATAATCATATCTCGGTAATCATATCATGCCTCTTCCCTAACTTCAGTTTGACTAGTCGGGTTGGACGACAATACTATCGTTTCCCCGTGCTGCGTCCACCTTGTGTATCCACCTATAAAACCGTACCGACGAAGATGCCATTTTACTTCAATTCTTTTTCTCCAGTACAACAACTCACATCTACCGCACGGACACCTTATCTTATCAAGGTCAACATGTGCAGGATGTACATAAGCGAAGTCGAGAAATTCGTCAATGCGACACTCAAAATCTTCAGCATTCTTCCTTTTCATCCAACTTCGATCGACTGACATGACGACTGAATTATTGTACTGTATACCACCTTCAATTATGACCAGTGATTAGGCATTGCCGATGTAAATATGAATGCATGAATGTTACAACATGTCTACATATTTTCCCTCCACTCTTCAACAGGTAGTGGTCCTATCCCATTCAGAAAAGCACATGTTTATTAAAACAGTTTTTAACTCATGCTTAGTCCCATGTCTGTGAAAAATTCGACAGCACCTCCCCGCATTTTTCCAAGTACACGACATCGATTAAGTGTTCTAACATTCATCTAACCTTGCTCAAGAAGGTTTGACGGATGTTAGAAAACCAGATCTGTATGCACCCGGAGAAACACACGAGAACGTGTACCAAATATCCACGACATAGAACACAAAGCATGAGTCAAAACACTATTTTATAAACAATTAGCTTTTCCAAATTGTCCAAACTGGACATCCAAAGGCTCATTACAAAGCATTACTTTGTAATGAGTACCTTTGAACGGGAACTAAGGGTTTCTATACATGCATGCGTTCAGAAATTTATAACATGTACAAGAATCTTTTCGAAATATCAAAACTGCAGAAAGATCGTTATTTAGTCCTAATTATGGTTATTTAGTCCTAATTAGGGTTTAATTATGCCGAGTAGTGTTGATTAGTCCTAATTAGCGCTAATTAGGCTTAATTGGGTTATGTTAGTGCAAATTACGACTAATTAGGCTAACTATAATCAATATGCGCGTAATTGGGTTCATTTTGGCTAATTTGGGGTAATTACAGCTACTTTGATTTTCATTAGGTTCTTAGGGTTAATTAAAACTAATTAGGCTCGTTAGAGCTAATTAATTAGGGTTAATTGATTTATTAAAATATTTATTTTTTAAATGTCGGACACCGTCGATCAGACGTGGTGTCCGTGTCTGTGCTAACTAACAGGTATCTCAATCCAATTGGGTCCCATCCTCCGTCAACAATCTCAATTCTCAATTCTCAAATGCCGCCCAATGCAATAAAAATTAACAAAAATCACACATTCAATCCAATTGGGTCCCATCCTCCGTCAATAATCTCAAATGCTCAATGCACAATTAACAATCTAAAATCATCAATTAACAACCTAAAATCATCAATTAATAATCGTAATTACTTCAAATGCACAGCTAATAACCTAAAATCATCAATTAACAACCTAAAATCACAGATCAATAATCACAATTCTCAAATACACAATTAACAACCTAAAATTATCAAACAAATTATCAATGTTCAAATAGGAAAAAATTGTTCAAAATGCACATATCTGATGCGCTTGAATTATTTCAATTTAGGGTTCGATTATATTAGGGCATTCAATTTAGGGTTCAATTAGTTTAATTTAGGGTTTGGTTCGATCACGGGCATTCAATTTAGGGTTTAATTAGGGTTCAATTACATCAATTTAGGGTTCAATTAGGGGGTTCTATTGAATCAATTTAGGGTTCGGTTGATTTGGGGCATTCAATTTAGGGTTCAATTTAGGTTTCAGTTGGATTAGGGCATTCAATTTAGGGTTCAATTAGGGGTTAATTTAGGGTTCGATTCGATTAGGGCATTCAATTTAGGGTTCGATTCGATTAGGGCATTCAATTTTGGGGTTTAATTAGGGTTCAATTACTTCAATTTAGGGTTCAATTAGTGGGTTCTATTGATTCAATTTAGGGTTCGGTTGATTTGGGGCATTCAATTTAGGGTTCAATTAGGGGGGGTTCAATTATTTCAATTTAGGGTCGGTTGGATCAGGGCATTCAATTAGGGGTTCAATTACAATTAATTGGTTCAATTAGGTTGAATCGGGGTTCATTACAATTAATTGGTTAAGTTAGGGTTAATCAGGTTTAATTGGGGTTAATTCGTTCAATTAGGGTTACGCGGGATTAATTACTGTTAATTGGTTAGTTTAGGTTGAATCGGGGTTCATTACAATTAATTGGTTCAGTTAGGGTTAATCAGGTTTAATTGGGGTTAATTCGTTCAATTAGGGTTACGTGGGGTTAATTACTGTTAATTGGTTAGATTAGGGATAATTACGGTTTGATTAGGAATAATTGGGAACAAATTAAGGATAGTTAGGGTTTATCCAGGCTAATTATGCTTTAATTAGGGTTTAGGGTTTAAGGTTAACCGGTTCAAACAGGTTTAATTAGAGCTAATTACGGTTAATTGGTTCAATTAGGGCTAATCAGGGCTAATTAGGGTTTATTGGTTCAATTAGGGTAAATCGGGATTAATTAGGGCTAATTGGTTAGATTAGGTTGAATCGGGGTTCATTACAATTAATTGGTTCAGTTAGGGTTAATCAGGTTTAATTGGGGTTAATTCGTTCAATTAGGGTTACGCGGGGTTAATTACTGTTAATTGGTTAGATTAGGGATAATTACGGTTTGATTAGGGTTAATTTGGTTCAATTAGGGTTACTTGGGAACAAATTAGGGATAATTAGGGTTTAATCGTTACAATTACATTACAACAAATTAAATACAATACAATACACTACAAAAAATTAAATTTAATTACATTACAACAAATTAAATTCAATTACATTATAGCAAATCAAATACAATTACATTACAATAGATTAAATACAATTACATTATAACAATAGATTTAATGCGATAAATAATTTCTAGCATACAATTACATTATAACAACAGATTAATTCAATATGATAAATAATTTCTAACCAGGAAAAAAAGTAAGTTCAGGCAGTGGTGGTGCGAGGCGGATGACGACAGTGGCGCACGGAAGGTAGCGGCAGAGGGTGGTGGT
This sequence comes from Escallonia herrerae, assembly GCA_033070095.1. NCBI lineage: Eukaryota > Viridiplantae > Streptophyta > Magnoliopsida > Escalloniales > Escalloniaceae > Escallonia > Escallonia herrerae. Next base: position 594,753 of record JAVXUP010000193.1, read on the forward strand.
GCGGCGGAGGGGGAGGAACTGTGGCGATTGTGGTGCGACTGTGAGGTGGCTGTGGCAGTACTGAGGTGGCTGTGGCAGTACTGGGGTAGCTGTGGGGCGGCGAGGTGGCAATGGGGACGACAGATCTGAGGGGAGAGGGAAGGGCGGTGTGGTGGTGGCGGGGGGCCTGTCGCCGGCGTGGGGGGCTGGTGGGGAGGGACAGAGGCGGGGGCCTGTCGCCGGTGTAGGGGGCTGGTGGGGAGGAAAGACGGGGAGAGAGAGAGAGAGAGATCTGGGTATTTAAGAACACATTTAGCGACGAACATGTCCCGTCGCTAGAGATCTGGGTATTTAAGAACACATTTAGCGACGAACATGTCCCGTCGCTAAAGATCCGTCGGTAAAACCATTTAGCGACGGTTTATACCGTCGTTAAATGTCCGTCGGGAATGGTTTTACCGACGGATTAATCTGTCGGTAAAATATTTTTTTGGACAACGTTTTTACCCACGAAAATTCCGTCGCTGAAAACACCTTTAGCGACGGAACGACTTCCGTCGCTAAAAGTCCGTTGCTAAAACCCTTTTTTCTTGTAGTGTTAGAAACCGTTAAGATTAACGGTCCAGATCTGGACTGGTAACTAACCAGCTCTCAACAGGTGGGTCTGGCCCGAACTGGAACCACCTAGCTTCCTAACAGGTGCAACCGTTCGGGCATAACCCGAACCAGTGCAAGTGTAACCACTCAGCCGCTAACGGCCGGATCCGACCCGATCCGTTGCACCAACGGCCTAGTTTTCATCACAAAAACTTAAAGGCGTCTAATCGCGTCTCGCGACGATGGGCACGTGCGAAGTGCGCCATCAAAGTGCCACATTGCACCTCATAGCCCACTGCCACGCGCGTGCGCGCATGCGATCGTTCCTCGTATGGTGCGTCGCACCATACTCGGTGCACATGCATACACCTTAGCATACCACATAACTATTAAAGTAAGTGGAGTTCTTTATTATATACCCACTTACTTTTCCAATTCCCTTCTATGTGGGATTCCTCCCTCTTTACCTCTTCATCTTCCTTTCATCATTTTGACAAAGAAAATGAACCAACTTTGACACTATATTTTGAAAAAACACTAACAATCCCCACCATTTTACAAAATATAAAATAAAACAAAACAAAAAACCAGATCTTATTATCCAGTGAAGTACATGCATAAATGAAGATGTCTTACGACTTGAATCTTCACTTAGTGATTACATAACAAGACTAATCTGAAAAAGTGTGGTAGATAAACTTTGAACCACCTATCCTTGTTGACTAGCCGGTCACATATCACACATGAATTCCTATCCATACACAAATCCAGAAAACTGCTTATACAATAAATTGCCATGTAATTTGTATCTTGTTTTTCATGAGTGCTCTAGAGTTAAGCCCTTTAAACATGACAGAAGTGGCCCCACTTCACACTCACTAGTCAGGTCTATCAAGAGTGTACCGTAACTAACACTCCAAAGAATGATCATGTTAGCACTATGGTTGGATAACCTAGGCTTACATCTTGTTTTGATGATAACTACACATTGATTATGTTCTAATGTGTGTTTTGAGTGGATTCTTAGTAGATATATACATGACACTCATGAAGACACATTTGAGAAGTTGGATAGATGGATTGAAGCCAAAGAAGCTTAAAGTTATAGTGGACATACTATGGAAGCTTCATCAAGTCCTATGTCAAAGAGCAAGAAAGAATGCAAAGGCTAAGTTACTATGATTATGATTGGTCTTTACTATTATGTAACTAGTCTTGGTTTGATGGTTGGATTGATGACTATGATCTAAAAAGACCTTAGGACACCTTGTGCATTGCATGTGAGTTCATAACCTTTCACACAAGTGTGGTTCTTGAAAATGAGTGAACTTTGGAGCTCACTCAGATTTTCTCAAAAACTATTTTGGTGCCAATCTTTTCATATCTTGATAAAACTTTTCATTAGCTTTCCAACGCAAAAAACGCCACCTCAATCCGATTTTTCTAGAGAAAGTTATGCCCAAAATAGGAAAGGGGGTTCCGTGAGGCAGCTGATGGGCAGTAGGGTAATACAGTCGACTGTATTTGAATCCAGTCGACTGTATTTGAATCCAGTCGACTGCATTGGTCAAAATTCAGTTCCAACGGCTATTTTCGAGGACAAAACTCCAACGGCTATTTTAGAGGGATTACAGTCGACTGCATTGGGAATACAGTCGACTGCAATGGCAGTTTTGCCCATAATTTGCCTCTAACGGCTATATTTCATTTGCTCTCTATATAAATGATTTGGGGCTTCATCATACACCATGGAAACCACATTCTAAGCCTCCATTCATTAGAGAAACATCAAGGTTCATAGATTAAACTTCTCTCTCTTCATCTTCATGATTCTACATCATTAAAGAGAGCATCTTTGTGAGCAATTCTTTGATTGAGAGTGAGCATTCTTCAAGTCATCAATTCTCTCATCTCTCTATTGTACTAGAGCTTCATTTGTACTCATTTCCTTTCAAGAAGGTTTCTTTGTACACAATTGATCTTTGTAAAAGGATTGTGATCAAGGCTTGGGTTTGTCAAGTCTTGGGTGAGTTTTGTGGATTCAAGGCTTGTGCTTGGTGTGGGGATATCACCAAGTGTTGTAAGGGTTTTGATCTTGACCCGGAAGAAGATTGTTGCTAGTGGATTCTAGTGCTCTTGCAAGGGACTTCCTTGAAGAGGTGGATGTAGGCTTGAGGGTAGTTCAAGCCGAACCATTTAAATCTCCTTGTCAAGTATCTCTAACTCAATCTCTTTACTTATTGTTCTATAATTGCTTGAGATTGTGTAGTTAGCATCTTCATTGAAATATTGCTTGGATTGATTAAATTTCATGATTGTGTTTTGTTTAAGTTCCCCATTAATTTTTAAAAACCCTATTCACCCCCTCTAGGGTTGTTTTATTGGTTTCAAGTGGTATCAGAGCCTCGGCTCTTGATTTTTTGGTTAACACCTAGAGAGTTAAAAGATCATGGGGTTTCCTAGTCTTGAGGGGAGTTCTATTACTAGACCTCCACTTTTTGATGGGTCTTCATATAGTATATGGAAAATTAAGATGAGAGGATTTTTAGAATCTTTAGATTATGAAATGTGGGGAATCGTTGAAGATGGCCCTTATGTTCCAACCAAGTGGATTAGGAATGAGCTTGTGCCAAAAGAGAAATCCGAATTTAATGACTATGATAGAAATATGCTTTGCATGAATTCTAGAGCTAAGAATTGCCTTGTTTGTGCTCTAAACACAAATGAACTCAATCGAGTTATTATGTGTGATTCGGCTAAGAGTATGTGGGATACACTTCAAGTCACTCATGAAAGGACTTCTCTCCTAAAAGATTCAAAGATGAATTTATGGCATAGAGAATATGAATTGTTTCAAATGTTTTCTGATGAATCTATTATGGAAATGAATTTTTGTTTCACTAAAATTGTTAATACTTTGAAACAATTAGGAAAAGATTTCTCTAACGGTGATCTTGTGAGAAAGGTGATTAGGACATTACCTAGAGAATGGAATGCAAAAATCACCACACTTCAAGAATCAAAGGATCTCAATACCTTCCCGTTGGATGAATTAATTTGCTCATTGATGACTTATGAAATGCAACTCGAATCATCCGGGCAAAAAGTTTCAAAGAAGAAGAAGAAGAAGTGCATCGCTCTTAAAGCTTCATCAATGATGGATCAATCTTCAAGTGTGGAGGAAGAAGACTTGAATAATAAGGAGATGAACATACTTGCAAAGGAATTCAATGAGTTTCTCAAAATTAAGAAAGTTGGAAACTCACACAAGAGCAAGAATGATTCGAGTGTAGATATTACTTCATGGGAGAATAAGAAGAAGAAATGGTCAAGAAAGAAGCACTCCATAAAGACATCAATCGAAGCCATCATTTGTAGTGATGATGATTCAAATGGAGATGAACATGGTCATTTCGATGAGGGAGATACAAATTTATGCTTCATGGCTCGAAAAGATGATGAGGTAAATTCTTCATATAGTGACAGTGATAGCAATTGCTCCAATGATGATATTCATGATGCTTATGCTCTTTTATATGAAGAATCCATGAAATTAGCCAAGAAAAATTGTGCTTTGAGAAAACAAGTGCATGCGATTTCAAAAGAACTAGATGACTTCAAAAGTGATTATTGTGAGTTGCATGCCAAGAATGAATGCATATCTAGCCATTTATATGTAGAGCATGTGAATAATGATTTGGTTGAATTGATTGTGAACATTCCTAGTACAAAACAAATCTCTTGTGATGCTTCGATTTTAGAAAAACAAAATGAAATTTTAAATCTTGAGATTTGTGATTTGAAAAAATGCCTTGAAAATTTTGTTGATGGTAAAAACAACTTGGATGTCATGCTTGGACACCAAAGAGTTGGCCTAAACAAAGGCGGTGTTGGATTAGATCCCTTCACCTTGCCTCCTAAAGTTTTTAAACAACAAACTAGGTTAAATGTTCCTCCAAGACAACCAAAGAACTATTGCACACCTTTTACACATTGTGGTTGGTGCAACAAGAAAGGGCATACGACTAGTTATTGTCCTTGTAGAATTGTTTATATTAGTGGTGTAAAGAAAATGTGGGTTGTTAAAGAGTTTCTTAACGTTACTAAGACTAACACTTATGGACCCAAGAAAATGTGGGTACCAAAAGTTAGACCTAAATTGTGATTGTAGGTTATTCAAATCAAAGGCAAATAGTAACAAGGAGAAGGCTCCAAGAAAATTTTGAGAAGGAGGAGCAACAAGCTAAATCTTAAGGGGGAGTAAGCATTCCAAGATTGGACATGCTACTTCAAATGAGGAGAACCTCAAAGCTTGTCAAGAAAATGGACTTCAAGAATGATCACTCATGAGCTCAATTCCTTGGTAATTCATCAAGAGGGTAAAACTTGGCTCTATTCAACATTGTGCTATACACTAAACTTATATGTCATGAAGCATGCTTAAATTGTCATACTTATTTCTCATGATATAAATAGCTTGCTTGTTGAGAATTAATGTGAACCTTGCTGATGAATGGTCCTCTTGCACTTATATTGGAAATATTGATTGTTGATGACCATTATTCGCATTGTGAAAATTTCACGTTGAGATTTCGTCGTCTTAATGCTTCACAATGCTATTCCTACACACACCCCGTTTGGTAATGCCAAAAAGGGAGCATGACTTGGTTAGACATTTAGTTGTGTTCGTTGGATATTGTTGGCACGCATTAATTGTGGGGGAGCATACATTATGATGGAATATGCATAAGATAACTTGATAGGGGAGCTTACATGCTTGAATCATATAATATCTTGTTACTCTTGAAATATGCATAAAGTAAACAAGATTATTGAGCTAAATTGAATATCTTTCTTTCGATCATGAAAGAACTCTTGATGTCATCCTATAAGTTCATGAGTTATATGCACTTCACGCTATTATCTTGCTTATAATTATCTCTTCACACATGCATACCCTTGTCTCTTTGTTGATGACAAAGGGGGAGAAATAATCTTGATTCTATATGCTATGTGATTGAGTGTTTTGAGAGAACATTAGAGGAAGAGCATATCTTGTTTTAGCTAGGGAAGCTAGCTACAAGCTTAATTGCTAAATAAGATAGATTGACATGTCTTGAGTATACTAGAGATTATTGAATGTTCTAAGTGAGATTGTTGCTTAATTGACTATCATATGATACATCTTACCTTATATAGAATCAATGTTTGTCATCATCAAAAAGGGAGAGATTGTTAGCCCTATGGTTGGATAACCTAGGCTTACATCTTGTTTTGATGATAACTACACATTGATTATGTTCTAATGTGTGTTTTGAGTGGATTCTTAGTAGATATATACATGACACTCATGAAGACACATTTGAGAAGTTGGATAGATGGATTGAAGCCAAAGAAGCTTAAAGTTATAGTGGACATACTATGGAAGCTTCATCAAGTCCTATGTCAAAGAGCAAGAAAGAATGCAAAGGCTAAGTTACTATGATTATGATTGGTCTTTACTATTATGTAACTAGTCTTGGTTTGATGGTTGGATTGATGACTATGACCTAAAAAGACCTTAGGACACCTTGTGCATTGCATGTGAGTTCATAACCTTTCACACAAGTGTGGTTCTTGAAAATGAGTGAACTTTGGAGCTCACTCAGATTTTCTCAAAAACTATTTTGGTGCCAATCTTTTCATATCTTGATAAAACTTTTCATTAGCTTTCCAACGCAAAAAATGCCACCTCAATCCGATTTTTCTAGAGAAAGTTATGCCCAAAATAGGAAAGGGGGTTCCGTGAGGCAGCTGATGGGCAGTAGGGTAATACAGTCGACTGTATTTGAATCCAGTCGACTGTATTTGAATCCAGTCGACTGCATTGGTCAAAATTCAGTTCCAACGGCTATTTTCGAGGACAAAACTCCAACGGCTATTTTAGAGGGATTACAGTCGACTGCATTGGGAATACAGTCGACTGCAATGGCAGTTTTGCCCATAATTTGCCTCTAACGGCTATATTTCATTTGCTCTCTATATAAATGATTTGGGGCTTCATCATACACCATGGAAACCACATTCTAAGCCTCCATTCATTAGAGAAACATCAAGGCTCATAGATTAAACTTCTCTCTCTTCATCTTCATGATTTTACATCATTAAAGAGAGCATCTTTGTGAGCAATTCTTTGATTGAGAGTGAGCATTCTTCAAGTCATCAATTCTCTCATCTCTCTATTGTACTAGAGCTTCATTTGTACTCATTTCCTTTCAATAAGGTTTCTTTGTACACAATTGATCTTTGTAAAAGGATTGTGATCAAGGCTTGGGTTTGTCAAGTCTTGGGTGAGCTTTGTGGATTCAAGGCTTGTGCTTGGTGTGGGGATATCACCAAGTGTTGTAAGGGTTTTGATCTTGACCCGAAAGAAGATTGTTGCTAGTGGATTCTAGTGCTCTTGCAAGGGACTTCCTTGAAGAGGTGGATGTAGGCTTGAGGGTAGTTCAAGCCGAACCATTTAAATCTCCTTGTCAAGTATCTCTAACTCAATCTCTTTACTTATTGTTCTATAATTGCTTGAGATTGTGTAGTTAGCATCTTCATTGAAATATTGCTTGGATTGATTAAATTTCATGATTGTGTTTTGTTTAAGTTCCCCATTAATTTTTAAAAACCCTATTCATCCCCTCTAGGGTTGTTTTATTGGTTTCAGATCCTTTTATAGACCTATTAAGAGTATAATACTCACTAGAGGTGTCAAAAGGCCGGGCTTGGGCCGGCCCAACCCAGGCCCAGCGAGCCAGAAAAAGGGCCGGGCCATTTTTGGGCTTCGGGCCTTGTAAACCTGGCCGGGCCCAAATCTTGGAAATGGAGGCCCTATCTAGGCCCAAGCCCTAGGCCCTAACTTTAGGGCCAGGCCTAGGGCCGGCCCAGGCCCTTTTTTTTCTTTTTTGTGTTGAAAAAATACTCATTCACAAAATAAATACAATTGATAGGGCCTAAACTATTTAATATCGTTCTTGTGACTAATGAAGTGCCTTAGAGCTTTACGTTTACTCTATTTGAGAATATTGATTAGCAACAAAGAGTAATTTTGTTCGCAAAAAGACAATCTTTTCACATGAGTAAATATAAAGAAATGTGCATGTCCAAAAAGTTAAAATACAAAAGTAAATATGAGGTGTAGAGAGAATGATGTGTGAGAAAGAAGGGGGAAAGGAAAAAAAAGTGACTCAAAATGGTTTAGGGCCAAAAGGCTGGGTCAAAATAGGGCCTAAAATAGGGCCGAAAAGAGGGCCAGAAACGGGCCAAGGGCTGGGCCTGACTCGGGCCGGGCCATTTTTGGAAAATATTAGGCCTGGCCCTAGCCCAGGCCCAAGGCCCTACAGGTTAGGGCCAACACTATTCATGCTTAGGGCCTGGCCAGCCCGGGCTTATTTAGGGCCGGCCCGGCCCTTTTGACATCTCTAATACTCACCCTATTTCTTCATTACGGTTACCAAACACATTACCTTGGGATAACTGCTTGCAATCACCATCATAATGTACTTTTGACTCGTTGAACTCAAGACTTGGTGTTAGCAAGCGTTAAGTCGAGATTTCCATCATTGGTGATCCTTAACATGGGCTTGAGTCCCATCCCTCATGAGGTCCTAATAATCATTTCCCTTGGAAGCCCTTTAGTTAACGGATCCGCTAAATTTTCCAATGACCTCACATATTCCAATGTGATTACACATTCGGTAATCAACTGCCTCACGTAGCTATGTCTAAGACCAATATGTCTAGACTTTCCATTATACACTTCGCTACATGCCCGTGATAGATTTGATTGACTATCACACCTTATCGATATCAGAGCCATAGGCTTAGGCCATAAAGGAACCTCTAAAAGAAAATTCCTTAGCCATTCTGCCTCCTTGCCCCCTGCAGCTAAACCAATAAACTCTGCTGCCATGGTAGAATCAGTAATGCAAGTCTGTTTCTTCGAACCCCAGGATATTGCTCCCCCACCAAATGTGAAAATCCATCCACTTGTGGAAGCATAATCCTCCCGATTCGTAATCCAACTGGCATCTGTGTATCCTTCCAAAACAGAAGGATACCCATTATAACATATGCCGAAATCCATGGTTCTTTTAAGGTACTTAAAGACCTTATATATTGCATTCCAATGCATATTACTAGGACAACTAGTATATCTACTAAGTTTTCCTACTGCATAAGCAATATCCGGTCTAGTACAAGTCATGGCATACATTAAACAGCCTATTGCACTTGCATATTCTAGTTGTCTCACAGCTCTACCATCATTAGGAGACAACTTAATACTCTCATCGAATGGAGTACTAACTGGTGTGCTATCCAAATGGTCAAACCTTTTTAACACCTTCTCAATATAATGAGATTGTGACAAGGTTATGCAACCATTATTCCTCATGATTTTAATTCCTAAAATCACGTCAGCAACACCCATGTCTTTCATTTCAAATTTATTGGATAAGAATTTCTTTGTCTTTACAACTTGTTTCAAGTCAGTACAAAAAATGAGCATATCATCTACGTATAAGCAAATGATAACTCCCTTACCGCCATCGAACTTACTGTACACACACTTATCGGATTCATGTATTTTAAAACCATTAGACATCACAATTTGATCAAACTTTTGATGCCACTGCTTAGGGGCTTGCTTAAGTCCATACAATGACTTAATCAACTTACAAACTTTATTTTCTTGCCCACGTACAACAAACCCTTCCGGTTGTTACATGTATACCTCCTCATCTAATTCACTATTTAAGAATGCCGTTTTAACATCCATTTGATGAATAACTAGCTTATGGATGGAAGCTAGTGTAATAAGCACCCTAATAGTGGCTATCTTTGCAACTGGTGCATAAGTGTCAAAATAATCAACACCTTTCTTTTGGGAAAAACCCTTAGCCACTAACCTTGCCTTAAAATTTTCAATCGATCCATCAACCCTTAACTTTTTCTTAAAGATCCATTTACAACCAATGGGTTTAGAACCAGGTGGTAAATCCACCAATTTCCATGTTCCATTTCCCATGATTGAATCAATCTCTTCATTTATTGCTTCCTTCCAAAAAGAAGAATCTTGAGACCTCATGGCCTCTTCATAAGTCCTAGGGTCAGATTCCACATTTAAAACAATCGGTATGGAGTTTTGTATTACCGTCCTAGTTCCTTCTACCAAATACATGTAGAAATCGGGTCCATAGGTTTTAACAATTCTCATTTGTTTGCTCCTTCTAGGTTCCACTTCATTTTCATGATTTTCCTCAACATCACGTTGACCTTCCTTTTGCTCAACTTGCTTAGGAAGTGATTGGAACCTACTTTCGTCAAAGATGGCATCTCTAGATTCAATGATAGTGTTTTTAGAATAATAATCATTTTGTTCCACTACCATGAACATATATGCTTTACTGTGTAAAGCATAACCAATGAAAATACATTCAATGCCTCTTTCACCCAATTTCTTCCTTTTTGGTTCCGGAACTCTTACAACGGCCCTACAACCCCAAACTTTAAAATAATTCAGATTAGGCTTCCTTTTCTTCCATAACTCATAAGGAGTAACGTTATTCCCTTTAGTTGGAACTCTATTTAATATGTAGCAAGCTGTTAATAAAGCTTCCCCCCAAAATCCTTTTCCTAGACCCGAGTTGGAAAGCATGGCATTAACCATTTCGACTAATGTCCGATTCTTTCTTTTCGTTACACCGTTCTGTTGTGGTGTATAAGGTGCAGAGAGTTCATGCACTATGCCATTTTCTTCAAAAAATGGTGGCTCATAGTACTCGTCCCCTATCGGTTCTAAGTATTTTTATTTTGGCATCACAAAAATTTTCTACTTCATTTTTATATGTGACAAAACTAGGCATGGCATCACTTTTATTATGCAATAAATAAACATAGCAATACCTAGAATAATTATCAATGAAGGTCACATAATATGAGTTTCCTCCTAACGAAGGAGAAGAGTGAAAATCTCCTAAATCACTATGTATTAAATCTAAAATCTTAGACTCTCTTTGTCCATTTGGAAAAGGTGCTCTAGTGATTTTAGTGAGCATACATGTCTTGCAAAATCCTTTATCTACATGCATACTAGGCAAAAGATTTAATTTAATCATGTCATTATTTTTTCTAGTATTAACATGTCCTAAACGATTATGCCAAAGAAAAGATTGTGACTCAATAATATAAGCAGAAATAATATTCTTATTATTAATATTAAGTTTAAACAATCCCTCACAAAGATATCCCTTTCCCACAAAAATCCCTCCCTTAGAGAGTACAAACTTATCAGCTTCAAAAACAAGTTTGAAACCAAACTTGTTAAGCATACAACCCGAAACTAAATTCTTCCTAATTTTGGGCACATAACAAACATTGGTAAGGGTGACAACTTTTCCGGATGTAAACTCGAGCTCGACATTTCCTTTGCCCACAATTTGCATAATTGACGAGTTTTCCATGTAAAGAAGGCTTCCATCCTTTACCGGTTCATTGGTTGTAAAAAACCTCTTGTCCTTGCACACATGCTTTGTCGCACCCGAGTCAATCCACCATGCGTCGTCATCTTCAAGGACATTTACCTCACTAATTACCGTGACTAAATTATTTTCAGTCGCCTTTTTTTGTTTCTTCAAGGCACGCCAATCATGCTTATAGTGCCCTGGTTTGCCACAGTGAAAACACTTTCCTTTGTGTTTTTTCTTCTTGTCCTTGTCGTCGTCGTCATTTCCTTGAAGCTTCCTTTTCTTGTTCTCACGGGAGTTCTTCTTGGATGATTCTCCTTCTTCCACGGCCAAGATTTTAGAAACACCCTCGCTTTTAGACTTTTCTTCCTTGCACAAGTCTTCCTCAATTCGAAGATGAGTACCCAACTCGTCAAGGTTGATGTCTTCCTTGCGATGCTTAAGGCTGTTCCTAAAATTCTTCCAAGAAGGAGGCAATTTATCAATGATAGATATAACCACGATAAACTCATCCAAGGCTAACTTGTGATGGGAATAACGATCAAGAATACTTTTAATCTCATTAAACTGTTCCATAACCGACCTACCATCAACCATTTTGTAATCAAAAAATTTAGAAACGATGAACCTTTTACTGGTGGCATCCTCGGTGATGTAGCGACGCTCCAATTGGTTCCAAAGTTCCTTAGCGGTCTTGACAGTATGATAGGCATCGAATAACATGTTGGACATGCCATTCAGAATATGTCCTCGACATATCTCATCATCTCGATCCCACCTCAATCTTTCACGTGTCTTCGCAACACTTTCCTCCTCATTTTCACCGGGTTCCGGAGGTCTTGGATTCACGATCACATAGTACACTTTCACTTTTACTAGTAGAAAGTGCATCTTCCTTTGCCAACGAACGAAGTCCCCACCATCAAAACGCTCCAAGCGGTGGAAATTCGAGCCCATGTCTTTCAACGTCACGAACGCCATTGTTGCAGAATATAAACTTAAGATTGTTGGATTATGAGATGGCTTTGTGACTGAAAGAGGATCGGCTTCGAGACACGTTGTAAAACGCTCTCCTTAAGTTTATATTTGCCCCCACCTAAAATTGGTGTGCAGCGGGTTACAGGCAAATACCCTCCAAGATACAACGAAGCGCACTAGTGAATAGCGTTTGCACACACGATATTCACTTCACAGAAAAGTGTATGAAATACTGGATAACGGGTTTACAACTAAGAAATTCTGCAGAAATTTCTTATTGTAAAAGATCTGCAGAAAGGAGAAAAGAGTAGAGGCTCATCTATATGGTGAGATTTTTGGACCATTGTGCTCTATTTAAAGCACTAGTGGTTGCTAATCAAGGGTCATACCCTTTCATCATGCACCCAAGCAATCTGGACCGTCGGATTAAAAACCGTTAAGATTAACAGTCCAGATCTGGACTGGTAACTAACCAGCTCTCAACAGGTGGGTCTGGCCCGAACTGGAACCACCCAGCTGCCTAACAGGTGCAACCGTTCAGGCATAACCCGAACCAGTGCAAGTGTAACCACTCAGCTGCTAACGGCCGGATCCGTTGCACCGACGGCCTAGTTTTCGTCACGAAAACTTAAAGGCGTCTAACCGCGTCGAAGTGCAAAGTGCAAAGTGCGCCATCAAAGCGCCACATTGCACCTCACAGCCCACTGCCACGCACGCGCGTGCGATTGTTCCTCGTATGGTGCTTCGCACCATACTCGGTGCACATGCATACACCTTAGCATACCACATAAGTATTAAAGTAAGTGGAGTTCTTTATTATATACCCACTTACTTTTCCAATTCCCTTCTACGTGGAATTCCTCCCTCTTTGCCTCTTCATCTTCCTTTCATCATTTTGACAAAGAAATGAACCAACTTTGACACTATATTTTGAAAAAACACTAACATTCATCTTGCCTAGTGATTTTGTTGGACGATCGGCCATATTCAATATATTCTTGTCATTCAGCATATGCTTCACAATAATGTTACGTCTTAGTGGAATATACACATTCTTGACTTAATAGGCTTTGTTCTTTGCTCTCACTATCACAGCCTGGCTATCTTAGAGCATCAACACAAATATTATCGGTCACATCCATAAAAAAGATGTCTGCAAGTAGGTTCTTGAGCCACTGTGCTTGGGAATCGGCTTCTCTAAGGCAATGGCACGGACTCCATCCTAGAACGAGCAGTTCAAGTCTACTAAGAGGAATTTTAAGAGAATGTTCTTCCTCCAAGACTAAAGATCTAGCAACTCGTGGTTTTCGTCTAATTTACGTCAGAGATCTAGTTAGCATTATAATATCCTTCTAGTATAACACAAAAGCATAAAGAATAATCCGTGGTGCCTTTCAGATGTTCAAGTATTCTGTGTAAAGCATTCCACCGATCTCTATTATGACTATGCATTCATCTGCTAAGCTATGTCAGGTCTAGTGCCATTAAAGCACCGAATGGATGAAAATAATAGCAAGCAAGCAAGATGCAATGCATTGTTTGCTCAACGTTGCCTTGGTGCTCTTTAACCGGACAATGGCAGTGACCATTTAATGACAACCATTCCATTTGATTTAGACAATCAAAAGCAACCATCGTGAGATAGTTAATCGTGATAGAGTTTGAGATTTTGATAGAGAGAGTTATTGTATTAAGAGAGATTGATATTCTGAGAAAGATAGCATGTGTGTGATTTTAAGAGATAAAGAAGCATATAAAAAAATGTTTATATATATATATATATATATATATATATATATATATATATATATATATATATATATATATATTGTTTATCAAGTTTTGCAAAAATATCCCCCAAAGTTTTAAATTGCGAAAATTCACCCATGTATTTAAGTGAACTAACGAGAATGTCCTAGACTTAATGGATAAAATTTAGATATTAAATTTAACACCTAGATTCATAAGCTTTGCAAATTATGGGTCACTATGCCTCCGATCTTTTTAGCAATAAATCATAGTCTTTCTTTTATGTCGATTAAGCCTTAGAGGTTTTTTTTTGGGTTTGGCTTTTGGCATTTGGTTTTGCATTAGTGCAATCTCGTCACAGTTGTATTGAGATTTAACGTGTTGAATTGCTTGAGTTAAAAGGGTTTCATCACTTGTTCACCCTCATTATCTTATAATTGGATAATCCCTGAAAATAATCTTCTGTTAGTGTAAACATTTGGATGCCTTCTTATTGATTTTGTGACAAGCAGATGCTTTCTTTTTGTATGCTTCGGTTTTGCTGGGTACTGTCCCACGGTTGGATTATCACTCATGTGAGTTATCTGTTGAGTTAAGAAGGTGGTGTAACACGGCAACTATAGTTGCTAGTTATTGCTTGATTTCATTCCTTTCTTTGTAGTACACCCATGTTTAGATTTTTGTCTATTGGCCATTGTTTGTCCCACCAATGTTGGTCCTTTTTACTGCTATTGTTTGGTTTTCTTAGTGGTAGTTTTGCTCTTTTGTTTTTGTGGTTATTAGGTTGGGAGGACTCCAATCATGTTCACTGTTGCACGTGTAGTGCATTCTTCATATAATTCCAGTGGTATTCTATAAAGTTTCATGATCCTAGTCCTTCTTGAATAAAGTTTTACTTTAATTCTTGACCCATGTTATTTTATTAGTGGGTTATTATGAAAGTTCCTAATCACAGGGTAGAGTAAGCACTTAAATCTGATCCAATTTTCTTTGCGCTATACCAGTGTGTGTTTTCAGTTTATTAGTCTATAGGCTATAGTCAACAATAGCGACCATTTCACTTTTGGCATTGCAAAGTTCGTAGGTTTCTTTGCACTATACCAGTGTGTTTTCAGTTTGTTAGTCTATAGGCCATAGTCAACAACAACGACCATTTCATATTTGTTTAAATGGCGGGAAATTATTGTTTCAATTTTCAATTCATAGAATTTAGTTAATAATGCCCCATGTTTATTGAATGTTTGATCTATCTACTGCGGAGATTAGGGTTTGAAAATATTGTTTTAGTTCTGGTTTATTCATTGAATGTTTTATGCGTCTATGACCACTGATTACAAGTACATTTTTAAAGTGGAAAGATTAGGGATACTCATATAATGCCAGATATGAGGCCGATCGTTTCAAGCGAAGCACATCACCATGATGCGAATGGTCCACATACTGGTTCAGCCAAATGAGCTACCCAAAAGTAAAGGGAACCAGCAGCCTGTTGATATTTGATTCCACAATTTCATCATCAGTAGAGTGAATTGCATAAAAGTACTAAGCTCCAGAACATTGTAATTATCAAAAGACGTCATTGATCATGGCATGAGTGGAGATGTTTTCAATTTTAAGGATAGTGTAATTGTTTGTTTGTGTACTTGAGATAGGTAAATTTCATGTTTTCAGAAGATCCACACAAGTATGCAATACAATTTTGTAAGCTAGTGAGTGATTTGGCTCGATAAACTATTGCATGCTTGTTGGCTCTAAAACAAGTCAAGCTACTATGAGTTCGGATTTGGTGACTGTGAGAGAATAAACGAGCAGAACTTAAAAGTTGCACACAGATTTTTTACACCAACCAACTCAATCAACTCATTTGGTTCATATTCATTGGCCTAGCTGCTCAGTTTTGTAAGACAATTTGGCAAAATCTTTAGTGTCTTTTCTTGTACTGATGTACTTACAGACGATATTCAGATAAAAATCTTATTTTCTTTCTGTGTGAAACATTGGCAAAGATCTAAGTCACAACTCTCTCGCATAGATCTAATGAAAAAGAAAGGACAAAAGGATGATTTTTGTTTTTTAACGGTTTGGGGAATGGAAGCTGGGCTTGGATTAGAGTACACTAGTTCAATTTGAGGTATACTCATCAGGTTCCTTCTTGTTCTCTTTGTTTAAGCTATGAGAAAACTAAGGTACAACATATGATTAATCGACTTACTGATATATTTTGTCGCAAGTGAGACCTAATTTACAATTTTTTTAAGAAGGCAATGTGGTGCTCGTAGTCTTTTTTCTCGTTTAAAATACGTGCGTGTCAAAACAAATTATGTTGATGAATGAAGGTTTAAAAATAGCCTACAGCACGACATGCTTTAAATAATAATTTTTTATATGATTATCAAAAGAGGGTCCATCTTACCAAGTTGAATAGTGCAACAAATGGGGCGCCTAGACATATAAAAGAATATTTCTAGAATTACAGTGATGTAAGTCAACATCTACTTTTACCACAACCACTAAAAAAGGAAGTGATGGTATGGAAGAATCGAATCTTAGTGGTCGCACTAACATTTCAGCAATTATATGATAATAACCGGTTGTTCTTAAGTGACGACTTCCATATTCTAGCGTTCTTTCATGTGGTCATAGTGAGAGTGGCTTAAACTATAGAGAGTGGCATGAATAATGTTGCCCTGCAAAAGCAGAGGGCATGGCTTGTGCCTGGTTTGTAAACTTCTTATCTTAGAGCAGTGGTGAAGTTAGAAATCAAATTATATTTTATCTTTTGTACTTGCACTCTACTTTAAACGTTAAAAATAATAAAAGATATCGAAACTAGTAAACATTTTATTATAGGTCTATAGCAACAAAAGTCAACAAAAGTCAAGTGTGAGAATTTCTTTTATGGTATTTGGTGCAAGGAATTCTTTATATAGAATGATTTGTGTCTTAAAAAGTAACTTTGTTGCTCATGTGACTAGGTGAGTCAAGTTGTAAAAGTCCATTTTGTGTTTGTTCACAAATACGTGCATGGAAGGTTACAATCAAAAGTATGCAATTTTCACCACATAAATCAAAGATGGTATAACCTACCACTATCTATAATGATTATAAATGAAAACACATACAATCTAGTTATTTCAGATCAATAGTTTTCTTGGTCCTGATTAGTTTATCTCAAAGTTTTAATGAGCAAACATTTCCCCGCGCAACATCCCCCTTCCCCCCCGCCCAAAGAAAAAGGGGGAAAAGAATAGAAAACCACACCGATAGAAGTAACGGCCGTGTCTTCAATTCTTTACGTGTCTAAATCCATTCAAACATGAAATACTTGCTTTCGCCGCTCTAAAGTTGCGCCTCACTCCTTCCTTGTGGGAAACAGAGATGGCAAAATGAACAGACAGAAATTGGAGTTCTTAGTGCCTACTTACCACTAGCAAAGTATTTTTGAGCATTAGATACAAAAATGGCATACGCCATTAGAAAGTAGCAGTCATTCGCCTTACTCGGTTGCTCTTATAAAGCTGGAGAGCACTTTCATTTACTCCTTCCCAGGCATGGATCTTGTAGAGGTGTTAAAGGAATTCCATGGATCATTTATAGCGATGTTCCCATGAACCAGAAAATAAGGCATGCCTTACCCAATACACTTTTTTGTTCGTTTAGCAACGTTTCGTGATGTTCTTGTATTGTTAAAATATGCATTTGCAACAACTATTCTTTTGACGACACAAGACTTAAATATTTGCTTTAGAATATAAAGAAGCAGGAAGGATGCATGAACCATACCACCAATAAAGGCGTGAGGGGAGGCAAAATCCTGCAGTCTACATGCTTAAAACTATGGACATGTTGTAAATAGTTTACATTATGTTTCATTTAGTCAACGATCTTTTATTTTCTTATATTCCCATTTCCCTTTTATGAACAAGAAAAACTTAATAATATATCTTATGCACCTTTTTGAATAAAAAAAGAAATCGACAAAGAATTTGTTGATTACTTGATACATTCATACCAACGTACTGCCATGAGAAACTGCAAAATAAGTTTTACAGTTTGTCTGGGCAGCGAGGTCCCTAGAGAGTCAGGGAGACAAGTAGTTATGTGGCTGGTAGCAGGAGGTGTCACAGTGGTCAGGCCTCAGCCTCATGTGAACTGCATAAGACAAAGGACTAAGCCGATAGCCTTAAAGTTGTACTGCCTACCGTGTCCTGACATGGCACCGTCTCTCACTCGTGAAGGGGTGACCTACTCCTTGACCGTCCTTTGTGAACCATCGTCCAACATACGCATTGTGGATGGGTGAGACAAGGTTTGCTCCAAACCACTCTCCACTCTTGTTCCCGTTAGTTGTCTGTCTGTCTATCTGTATTAAACTGGAGGTACAAGGCCCCATCGCGCATTCGCTAATTACTCTGAAATTAAAGGACATGTGAATCCTCACGCGAGCCTCTTGGTATAAAAACTTCGCTTGACACAAGGAATAATAGAGAATAAATCACATTAATAGTATACCAAACTCTGCCTATATATCCTCTCTCACCACAAATTGCCACCTCACACACCATAAAAGATAAAGATAGTCTCGAGCATCATATAACCTACCTCTTGCCCTTTCTGTCTCACCCTGGACCTGATCTCGCCCTCGTCGTTCATCCCTCCTGGGCCTTGCATTCTTGTATGTCACGAGACCAACCACTCTTAGGATCAGACGTGATATCCCTACAACCCATCAGAAGGATCCTCTACACTCCCTTAAATATCTTATTTCCTGTAGTACGCAAATATGTGACTTTGCTCATATCTTTACCACAAGGCTACAAGCTCGACCCTAGATTAGAGTACGTTAGTTCAATTTGAAATATATTCATCACTGCCCTTTTTGTTTTCTTTTTCTTTAAGCTTAAGAGAAAACTAAGGTGCCACGTATAAGAATAATCTTTAGTGAACTAACTAGTATGTATCGCAAGTGAGAACTAATTTACTATGGAGTAGTATTTTCTAGGAAGGCGACACGGTGTGCTAGTCTTGTTTTCCATTTGATATACGTGCATAAAAAGAAATTGTGATAAACTTACTCCAAGTATTACTAATTTACTATGGAGTAGTATCACCAAGTATTACTCCGCGACTTTCGTCGCCGTGCGCCATTCTCATGATACGTACCCCCGGCACAAAGTAAATCCCGCGACGTTCGTCGCCTGGGCCCTTGCGCCATTCTCATGACATGTGCCCCGGCACCAAGTATTGTCTATGCGACGTTCGTCGCCGCGCCCATGCGCCATTCTCATGACATGTGCCCTGACACCAAGTATTGTTCTGCGACACTCGTTGCCCGCCCGTACGCCATTTTCATGATACGTGCCCCCAGCACCAAGTATTGTCTCCGTGACTCTCGTCGTCGCCCCCGTGCGCCACTTCCATGACATGTGCCCCCGGCACCATACGCACTATGTCGCACCCATGCGCCGCGGCACTAACACAGACGTGCCCCCGGCACCTTACTCACTCCTCCACGCCCATGCGTCGCTCCGCTGATACGGCCTTGCCCCGAGACTCTCTGTCACAATGTCGTGCCCCCGGGCACCATACACACTTCACCGCGCCCATGCGCCACTTCCATGACATGTGCCCCCGTCACCAGGTATGGTCACGCGACAGTTGTCGCCGCGCCCATGCGCCACAATCATGTTACAGGCCTCCGAGCATCACACTTATTCACCACACCATGTGCCCCTACCATGGACGTGGAACATGCTTCTACCCACTCTCCGGAGTGTGCAGCATTCTGGGGGGCTCCATTCGTAGTGCTCCGGCAGGAGGACCCCTCGCAGCGGGATGGACTCATTACCCCTCGCAACGGGATGGACTTGTTACCACAAAGTCATCGCCACCACAGGATGGGCTCGTTACCACAAAGCCATCGCCATCTTCATTCCGGGGGGCTCCGTTCATAGTGCTCCTGCACGAGGACCTCTCGCAGCGGGATGGACTAGTTACCACAAAGTCATCGCCGCCACGGGATGGGCTTGTTACCACAAAGCCATCGCCGTCACAATCACGGGGGGCTCCGTTTGTAGTGCTCCGACACGAGGACCCCTCGCAGCGGGATGGACTCGTTACCACAAAGTCATCATCGCCACGGGATGGATCGTTACCACAAAACCATCGTCGTCACAATCACGGGGGGCTCCATCCGTAGTGCTCCGGCACGAGGACCCCTCGCAGCAAGATGGACTCGTTACCACAAAGTCATCGCCGCCACAGGATGGACTCGTTACTACAAAGCCATCGCCGTCACAATCACGGGGGGCTCCGTTCGTAGTGCTCCAGCACGAGGACCCCTCGCAGTGAGATGGACTCGTTACCACAAAGTCATCGCCACCACGGGATCGGCTCGTTACCACAAAGCCATCGCCATCTTCATTCCAGGGGGCTCCGTTCGTATTGCTCCGGCACGAGGACCTTTCGCAGCGGGATAGGTGACTCCTCCGGGACACTGTCTCCGCCAGGGTGCCTGCATGACTGGCCTACGTGCTCCGGCACTGGGGGCTTGCGTCGGCACCCCTGTGAACTATGACCCCCGGGTCACTCCGAGACGGGAGCAGGTCTTCGGAGGGGTCGTGCCTAGTCCGCCTGGCAGTTGGGCTCGACTCGCTCAACTCGTTTAACAATACGAGCCGAACTCGAGTTCGGAAACTTGGCTCCCATTCGTGTTCAAGTTCTAATTAATCTTTAAAATTTACTTAAAACCCTCAAATTGATCAAGCAATCAAGCTATATAATTAATAAAGAATGATACATATAAGATACAAGGAGGGATGCAGAATCAAAAACAAGAAAAAAAATAAATCTGATCAATTGGCGATGAAGACAGAGACAATAAGTTGATGCTTTTGAGGTTGAGCCCTTGGCTTTGCAGGTGATGACTTTGCAAATCAAAAACTTGGCTTTGTGGCTTTGCAGCTTTAAAGGTTGAATCCAATGATGCAGGTTAAATTCAGAGACTGGGATATGACAGCGGCGAATACAGGTGACGTGATGTCCGTTTGTGAAGAGAGAGAGAGAGGGTTCTATGTGCAATCTACGTGCGTGCGTGCGTGACGAGTAGGGGACGGAGAGCAGAGTGCGGCCGTGTGAGTGGTGATGCTTAGATTTAGGTTTTAGTTTATATAGTTAGGGTTTTCAAGTATTGGGCTTCATAGCTTGGACTATCTAGGGGTTGGGCTCAATGTTGGCCTTGGGGTTTTGGGCTGTTTGGCGTCTAGCTTTAAAACTTAATTTGTGTAATTTATGTAAACATATTATAATTAACTTATTATTTAGACTAGCTGTTCGTGAACATGTTTGTGAATATTTTAGAATGTTGATGTATTTAATAAACGAGCCTTGAAAACTTGTTCATGATGTTCGTTTCGTTTATTATACGAACGAATTTGAACCAATTTTGTGAAGAACAAACCACGAGCCGTTCGTGAACGGCTAGGTTCATTTACGGCCTTAGGTGGGGCAAGTGCTCACTCTGCTCCCTCCTCTCCTCCGCCACACTACTGATGGGTGTCTTTAAAACTCTTTTGTTCTTTGACTAAGCAAGTCAAGTTGTGAAGTCTTTGCTTTTATCCACAGTTACGTGCAACACAACAATGAAAAGTAAGAAATTTTCACGCACATAAATCAAAGACAGGTATAACCTGCCACTAACTATAGATGGTAACAAATAAAAACCTGCAACTAGCTATAATGGTAACAAATGAAAAAACATACAAACTAGTTTTTTCAAATCAATAATTTTCTTAGTCTTGTTTGGCTTCGTTTATTAAAGTTTAATTAACGACCCACAAACGATCCCCCCCCCCCCCCCCCCCAAAAAAAAAAAACCCACAGAGCAAAAAACAGGCATGTCTTCAATTCTTCATGTTTCTAACACCCAACCAAACATGAAATACTTGCTTTCGCCGTAAAGTCTGCTTTAAAGTAGCACTCACTCGTTTATCGTGGGTAATAAGTGGCAAAATAAAGAGAAAGAAATTAGTGATTGTAGTGCCTAGTCATCAGTAGCAAAGTATTTTCGAGCATTAGCGACAAAATCAGATGACCCGTGAGAAACTAGCGGTCATTCGCCTTATGAACTATTTGGGTGCTCTTACAAAGCTAGAGCGCACTTTCCTCTAATCCTCCTTCCCAGGCAAAAATCTTATAGAGATGTCCAAGGAATTCCAGGGATGTGCCCATGAACCCTATAATAAGGCATGACTGGCATGTCTGTCTTCATACGCTTTTGTTCCTTTAAGCAACGACCAGTGATGTTCTTGTATTGTTAAACTGCGCATTAACAACAACTATTCTCTTAACAACACAATATTCACATATTTTGCTTTTAAATATAATAAGCAGGAATCCAGCGAGAGTAGTTAGCGCGGCGTGCGCTAGCTTCCTCTTACATTCAGTTTACAAATAAGCTGAAGCCATTGCGGCTTTCACCCATTAACGACCACTAATGAAAGCGAGAGGGAAGGCACAAATAATGCAGTCTACATACTTTAACTATGGACTTGTTTTAAATAGTCTACAGGATAGCTTTATTTAATCAGTCACCGATCTTTTAATTTCTTCTATCTCCATTTCCTTTATTTCATGAACAACAAGACCTTTATGATATCTCTCATGCACCTCTTAGACTAAAAAAAATTGACGAAAAATTTATCGATTCGTTAATACTTACATACCAACGTACTACCACCAACAACAGTAAAAAAAAAAACATTTTATAGTTTGTCTCAGCGATTACACTTGCCTCTATACAGATATCGAGAGTGAGACCTTATTATTTGGGGTTTTGGAGGCTTATCATACTATGCCACTCCTTGCCTTAAGTAAGGCCGATAAGAGTTGGATTCTCATTTAATGAATGACAAAGTGTCGCTCCTACCATGCTTGTAGTAAATTTCCTTCAACCCTCTATTTGGTAACAAAAAGTTGTGCTAAAGTTGCAACTATAATTTATCGTAAAGGTGTAAACTAATAAGGCCACCAAAAATTTTCAGCCACAGATTCTTGACATCAACAAAGTGTGTCTCGAAACATTTTTTTTTTCTATATAAGGAACATAGGTTATGGTAAAAAATAAAAATAAAAACTTTTGGACTGGATCTTCTCCCATAAAATAAAAAAAAAGGAGATACTCTTCCGTTTTATTGACTTTTTGTGACTTCTCAAGTTAGAATCTTGGAATTCGTTAAAATGGAAATGAGGACAAAATTACGAAAGTGATGGTGCATTTTAATCATGAATATATCCATAAAGCTTGGAGGTCCTGACTGGGGGAGTAAACTTGTACCTCACTACGTTTTATAATTGGCTTGTTTTTTAATATATATATATATATATATATATATATATATATATGCGCCCAGCAAGTCTATATAAATAGAGCTAGGACAGTGCATAGTAGTATCAGGTCCCATACACGCAACAAAGAATGGCGAGCCTGCAGGAACAGCAAACGGCTGGAGGAAGCAGCCGCATAGCAGCTGTTATGGCAACTCCTACTACTACCAACGTAGACATTGATCAGGAGACTCTTGAAAACCAGGTCTCTCTCATCTCCGTTTCTTTTTTGTTTCTTATAAGCTCTAGTTTCTTTTTTGTTGGACATAGTGGATATGCACGTTTCTGTAGCCGTGCTCATCGTCTTCTTTCTGGATTAATAGAAGCCAGGATGGAGAAACTTTCTATCGTATGTTGGCCCTGGTTTCCTTGTTTCCTTGGCTTATCTCGACCCTGGCAACCGTAAGTCTCCCTCCACTTGTTTTTCTCACTTGATCGTCGCAATTATTCGAAGAATGAAATGAGACGGAACATATGGTGATATTCTATAAATCAAGAAATGATATCGAGCCTACAACTTTAGCTGTTACAACGGATGTAACGCGTTGTATCATATATGCTTGGTGACTAAAGTTGCGTATTCATCTTTTCGGAAAAACTTTGCAGTGGAAACTGATTTGCAGGCAGGAGCTAATCACAGATTCGAGGTATATATACTGCACGCATAATGTCTAAATCGAAAGCAGCAAATGATTCTCATTGTTGTTATCATATGCTATTCTCAATACTTGACTGATATTGTGGAGAAGAGAGAAGCTAAACATTTCCCATGTCATGTCTGTTCTAAATCAGCTGCTGTGGGTGATTCTTATTGGACTGATTTTTGCTCTGATAATTCAGTCTCTAGCAGCAAACCTAGGTGTAAGCACAGGTAAATACAACGGAAACTTTTAACATACTCCTAATTTGAGTGAAGACAACGAAGTATTAAGCTCCTTTCTGTACTTTAATCGACACAGGTAAACACCTATCAGAGTTATGCAAGGCTGAGTACCCAAGGATTGTCAAATATTGCCTATGGCTGCTAGCAGAAGTGGCGGTCATAGCAGCTGACATTCCAGAAGGCATGAACTCTAACTAAATACTTCTGATAATTGCTCCGTATGTATGTCATTATGTATGACATTTTTGTCATTAAGCTGCCCAAAGTTGAGAAAGAACAAAATTAGGCTCTGCATATCCGCCACTTGGATAATTTTGGCCTTTGTTGCTTTTTTCTTCGCAGTGATCGGAACAGCCTTCGCACTGAATATCCTTTTCCACATTCCAGTTTGGGTTGGAGTACTCTTAACTGGTTTAAGCACTCTCCTCCTCCTTGGTCTGCAGAGATACGGGGTAAACTGAAATTGCTTTCCCATTTCCTGGCAATCACTTTTAGTTTTGTGTGTGTGTGTGTGTGTGTTTTTTTGGATTGGTAAACTATTAACATGTTCGCAACTTAGTTCGGAAATGGACCGATGAACAACTCAAGAAATAAATAATTAAGTGGCCTGGCCAGCAGTATAATAATGCATGCGTTACTTTAATTTCCCCCGCGCCAGCTTCTGACGGCCAGAATACAAGACCTACCTGTTCCAGTGAAATCCAAGAGAAATAAACAAAATTAAACCTTGAATACATCATAAAAGAGGCTTGTAGGAAGATTAAATTTCTGAAGATACAATTGCAAATTCATGTGTATTATACGGTTGAAACTGATTAAAATGTATGAACTTTGTTTAATATTTGTATTTTCTGTGGACTACTTGAGCCAGGTGCGAAAGCTGGAACTTTTGATAGCGATACTGGTTTTTATCATGGCTGCATGCTTTTTCGGGGAGCTGAGCTATGTAAAGCCTCCAGCAGGAGATGTGCTCAAGGGAATGTTCATTCCCAAGCTCAAAGGTCAAGGTGCCACAGGCGACGCCATTGCCCTACTGGGTGCCCTTGTCATGCCGTAAACCTCGACCCTCTTTATTTCAAACTGTCTCCTTCCATCTTTTCTTGCGTTGTAAGGGTTCATTCAGAAACTACACTCCTTTTCTGTCTTTGCAGGCATAACCTTTTTCTCCACTCGGCTCTTGTGCTCTCAAGGAAGGTACCAAAGTCCGTCCGCGGCATCAATGTAAGCTCAATATAGTGTAAATTTCTTTTATGAACAAGTGATACTTTGATAGGTAATAACCTTAATTTCACCGTGAGCTAATTTGACTTTGGCCATAATATTTTCATGGTTAAATCTTTTTCTGATCAGAAAATTAATACCTAATATTAGTCCATACAACGGTAATCGCTGCAACGTACCAAAAAAGCTCATGTAATGCTCCAATAAAAAGTATAAATAATGACGCCAAATAAATCGAAAGCGAAAGCAAATAAGGCGAGACCCAATTCCACGAGACTATTTTCCGGGTTAAAAGAGAAATATGGTGTACATCTGACTTACCCTAATGAAAAAGGCAACAAATTAAATTAACCTAAGGGAAGGGACCCTGAAAGTTCCTACTAGAACTTGGCAAGTATGATTTGGGATGAAAATCATGGGAATGCCAGGAACACTAACAGTATATGTTGGCTACACATGCTCAATGATGCGATGATCAGCAATCTTCGTCACTATATAAGTCAAGACCGACAAAAGCATGCAGCAATAGGGACATGCACAGCAAGAATCATCACCATCACTCACACACACACTCTACTGTCAAACGTAATACTAAGAGTTTGTCGACTTAATTTGCAGGACGCCTGCCGATACTTTTTGATAGAAAGTGGAGTGGCTCTCTTTGTAGCATTCTTGATCAATGTTTCTGTCATCTCCGTATCTGGAACAGTTTGCTCATCTAAAACCCTCTCAGAAGATGGCGTGCATCAATGCAGCGATCTCACTCTTAACTCTGCGTCCTTTCTTCTCAAGGTTAAAGAGATTACAAATCACATTCAGCTTCAGAAAGTTCCTTGATGTAATTAAGCTCAAGGTCATAAAATAAGCATGAAACTATGTTCTTGCAGAATGTGTTAGGCAAGTCAAGCTCTACTATCTATGCAATAGCATTACTAGCCTCTGGACAAAGCTCCACCATTACAGGCACTTATGCTGGACAATATATAATGCAGGTTTAGAAATTACGGCTTCAGTATATTCTTGATTTTGTTTGAGGTTTTCAAGCAACAAATTGAAAATGGGTTCTTAAACAGGGTTTCTTGGACCTTAAGATGAGAAAATGGATCAGAAATCTGGTGACTAGGTGCATTGCTATCACACCTAGTCTAATCGTCTCGATTATTGGCGGATCGTCAGGAGCTGGCAGACTCATCGTCATTGCATCAGTTATACCCATTGACTAGTTGCGTTTAATTCTTCTTCAACTTATTACGTTTATTAAAATATCAATTCTTGGTTGCAGATGATACTTTCTTTTGAGCTACCCTTTGCTCTCATTCCCCTCCTTAAGTTCAGTAGCAGTACCACCAAGATGGGACCACACAAGAACTCTATCTATGTAAGTTATAATTTTCTATTTTGCGTTCCAAGAAACGTAACTGAGTTTGTAGATTTATGCGTGGGTGTTTGCAACCACGGAGCAGGCATGGCAATGTCTCTCGGGGTACTCACTAGTTCCAACCGAATGAATCATGGAGCAAAGACTCTATGATATATAGGGCTACTAGTGCATCTCAGCCAGAAAATTTTGGGAATAAATTCACACATACTTAAGCGTCAGTTGTACTCAGCATCCCATCCTTTAACTTTGGACTCAACACCTCATATTTCCAAACTCTTAATTGCCAACACCAGATGACAGTCAAGATGGTCTTTGACCACACTTCTATTAATTTTTTAAGGACAAGATAGTCGGTGCCCGTATTGTTCCAAGATTGTATCGCATGGCATCTATATGTATGGTGTCCATGTGGCACCTACATGGCATCCACATGGCATATCCCTGATTTTTCAAGGATAAAATTCGTGTTGTTACCTCATTTTGAAAATAGCTATACGCAATTAAAGGTCTCTAGATGGGGTTTGTTGCTATTAGCAGCAAGAAATTTTCCAATTTGTATATCTTCGTCTCCCCAATTGTCTTTTCTTTCCCCTTCAACTCCAACCACCTCAACACCGCCACCTCATCATCCCAACACCACCAACCACAACCACCGTACCACCACAACACCACGAGATCACCACTACCAATCTGCACACACAAAATGTGCATAATCAGACATAGAGATCTGTACACATGCACACATATCTGCAGGTGATATTTCAGTTGTTGAAGAAAATATCCTGCCTTGGCTTGTCAATGAAAGGTATGGCTTGGCTTTGGATTGCCAATCTTGCAAGTTGAATTCAGTGTATAGCTCAGCCACGGCATACGGAAAATAAACTCCAGGGTGTGGAATCACATCCACCAGTGGTTGGAACAACTCGCAAATGGAACGTACTGGCACATAGAAGGGGCATTTTTTGATTCGCAAACGCGCTCACACAGAGCATTTTAGCCGTGATGGGGTTCGATCAAAATCTAAGTTGTGGTTTTGGAGGATGTCGATCTGGTGATTTTGGGTGCGGCGGTGGCAGTGGTGATGCAACTGTGGTGGTTGTTACGGGTGTGATACAACCGCAGCGGAACTAGATTAATGATAATGGGCTTATCGATTATGATTCGGTGGTTATGTTTTTGTGTCTGTTTATGTGTGTAGTTTTCATTTTTGTGGCAGTGTGTATTGTGCGATGGGCGGAGCTATGAGAGGGGCTGAGGAAGGGGTTGCAGGCGGGGCTGAGGTGGTAACAAGGCATGACATAGGTGGTTGGAAAAGGTGGATGTAAGCTGAAGATGAAGGAGGAAGAGGCAGAGGAGTATTTGTGAGTGTTGTGGTTGGTGAGGCATTTGTGAAACAAGAGAGGTGGGTGGTGGGAGGGTGTTGGAAATGGGGAGAGTTGAGGAAGTGCTTGGTGTAAAGGAGTGAGGCTTGGTTGTGTTGGTAGCAGCCACAGAGGTAGGGCAGGGGCAGGGTGGCTTATGGGGGGGAGGAAGATGAGTTACTCGGGGGAGAGAAAGGGTGAGGAAATAATATGGAGTGCATGGGTGTCCATTATTGGTGCCATTTGGAGCTAAGGTACAGGCAAAAAAGACTTTGCCCTCATGAGTTAACAAACGTGTGGTTAAAGACCATCTTGACCATCATCTGCTACTGAGGACCAAGATTTTGCAAATACAAGGTATTAGGTGCTAAAATTAGAAGCATGGGGTACTGAGTAAAATTAGCTTCTAAGTATGAAGTGCTAGGTGAATTTATTCAGAAATTTTGATGGTTCAACAGATGAGATTAAGTAGACAAGTATAAGGTTTGGCTTTCGGCTCCACATTCATTGACCGACATCAACAATAATTTGTAAGCCTAGTTGCATGGTTGGTCCACTATTCAATCATGTATATGCAGCTTCACTGCCACCAAAAACAAAACTGCTGCCCCAAAATATATAAAGAGTGTAGTTGCAATCTATGTTTTTCACGCTTGAAATCAAACGTAAGATCTATTACCCGTGTTGTACATAGCTAATCATTTGACAACTTTGCATGCAGATTATCATCTTCTCGTGGATACTTGGGCTAGCACTAATTGGAATAAACATCTATTACTTGAGCACAGCCTTCATTGATTGGCTAATTCATAACAATTTACCAAGAGTTGGAAACGTGTTCATTGGGATCATAGTATTTCCTCTGATGGCAATATACGTCTTCTCGGTGATTTATCTTATGTTTCGTAAAGACATCGTCACTACATTCATCGAGCCAACAAAGCTTGACCCCGTCGTACAAATGCACATGGAGAAGGGGCATAGCAATTCTAGTAGGGTGTTTGAGTTGGAGACAGTTCCTTATAGAGAGGATCTTGCTGACATTCCATTGCCTGAATAGAACCAGATTCCTAAGTGTCACGGAACCAGTATTTTATGTAAGAAATGAGTCTCTCAATCGAGTAGGCTTCTCCATTACTCTTGAAGTATCCAATGCATGAAAAAGTTCCCAGATATTTGAGTTGTACCAAAAACTCTGAGCCTTTTGCTCCATCTTGTACGTGTACACTACAGCCGAACTTAATGTCTGAATTAGATGCAATAAAAGTGATCAACTTGTAGTCATCTGTGATGCCAACGAATTTGAGGAAGAAGTGTTAACAGGTTTATAGTGCAAAGAATAAGAATTATACAACGATTAGACATTGGCGCTCAGTCTTGACATGGTGCATTGTAACTTAGGTTCCAAAACTATACCTTACGCTGAACTATTTGTTGAGCCTGAACAACCGATCTTATCTAAGGGTATTAAAAGTATACCCAAATTTTATGTTTTCTAAACGTGAGAAATAAAGATAGCTGCAAATAATGCTTCATATGATAGATTCATAAGCATGAAATGTGTTCCCTTTCTTTTCTAAGGTTACCAAAAGATGGGAAATAATTGTTTGTCAATCTCATCATCACATGAAGAATTTTTTCTCCTTCGAGATGAATGTGGTGGTAATTGTTAAGGTACAAATGAAGATAATGACTAACTAATAAATGCTACAAAAGAAAGACTCATTAGCCTCTAGCTAGTTATCTTTTGCAATTGTTGCAGAAGCTAAAGAATTACGACTTCCTTCTTCGTACCATTAAGTTACCAGAAAAACTAAGACGAAACAACATGCAAGAAGTGGGCCTAACACCAATTGAGGAAAATATGAGCCAGTCTATCTTCTACTCTTCAAACTGTGATTTAGTGTTTAAGTCTGATCAAAATACCAATAATGTAGTTCTAATATGTGTAAAAGATGGTCTCCTTTTCATTTAGGCACTTGTCTACTTCCGACAATTTGTTGATTGGTGAAGCTTTATTAGGACTAATAAAAAGCTCACGGACATTGCTCAGAAGTTTATCGCTCACGATGTGGCAAATGGTAGGCAGACATGGCTATGGCTGGGTACTTAACTAGACAGAGGTCCCTAAGTTGATATTACCCACGGGTTAACATGGAATTCCCCTCTTCCTGTATGAATCTGCAGCTCTGATTGGCCTAAAGACAAGCTATCATTAAAACCTCATCAGTAAGACTTTAGATACTAACTATGAGAAGGAACCTTACATCTTATGTGCATCTACTCCGTCAGCTTGGAATGTTGTAAGATCAAGTTTGGTTGTACATATTTGGCTTCTTAGTGTGATGCCAAGGAAGAGGGTTCGTTGTATAGATGGAGGTGCCACGAAGAATATAGTTTGAGTCAGAGGCCAAGTATGATGATATAGTACAGAGCCAGGATGAAACAAGGGGAGAACAAGACTTTCCAGACAGCGTCCGAGGAGTGGCAGTACTACGAGGGTGAAGGAACGGGGTGAATGCACGACGACAATCACAGTTCAAGTTCAGTATCTAGGTCTAGTAGTAAAGGCCTTGTATGTTTCTCTCTAGAATTTGAGAATTCTCTAGCTCTGGAATTCTAGAGTGAGAAAGTGAAAATGTGATATAACACTATTTTTTTGAAAATGAGATCTCACTGCTATATTTATATGGTTGAGATGGTGATATCATCACACGACATGTACCTTAGGAGTGACACCACACTAAGAGAGTCGTAGACGCTGCACGGACTATTGGATCCCATATTCATCTGGCCTCTCCCACACAGCTTCCCTCTATCTATCTAGAAAGACTAACTCACATAGCACAAATATGGCCAGAAAACCTCCTAATGTAGCCATTAGTCCAAAGATCTTGTTAAGTCCCATAGAAGAGTTGAGATATGCGGAGGACCTAGTTGTGGTAGGGAAGGCCCAACGCCTAACTGCCAGGTGGACTAGGCTCGATGCTCTTTGAGACGACTTGCTCCCATCAAGGACCAACCCGGGTTCATAGTCCCTTTTGAAAAGCCCCTATGTGCCGGAGCACATAAATAATCACGCAGACACCCTAGCAGTGATAGGTGGCAGAGTACTCGCCTATCCCGTAGGTGAGTCCCTATGCCGGAGCACTTAAAGTGCACGAAGATAGTGTCTCGAAGGACTCATCTACTTAGGTAGGCTGGGATAGTGTCAGGAAAGTCACCTACCCAACACGCCGAGGTGCTGTCTCGAGAATTTGCCTGTCGGACGGGCTGAGCAAGGTTATATCCAAGAGGACTCGTCTACCTGGCAGGAGGGGATCCATCATGCTAGAGCATTCAAAGCACCTAGTGGAGATAGTGTCATGAGGGAGTTGCCTATCCCGGGACGAGTCCTTGTGCCAGAGCACTTGGAGCACCCCAAGGTAGTCTGTCGAGGGAGTCGCTTACCCAACGGGTCGATTTAGTGTCTCGGAAGAAGAGTCTACCTGGCAAAAGGAGAGTCCTCCTACCGAAGCACTTGGAGCTCCCTGACGAAGATAGTGCCTCGGAGAGTTCGCCTATCCCCACGATAAGCCTATAGTCGTAGCACTCAGAGCGTGCGAAGGTAGTGTCACGATGCACATTACAAGAAAAAGGACTTTTAGCGACGGGCAATTCTGTCACAAAAACCCTATATCCGTCGCCAAATACCTTAGCGACGGACACACCGTCGCTAAAAGTCTGTTGCCTACAACCCTGTCTCTAAAAGTTTTGGGACGAAAATTTGAAATCCGTCGCCTAAATTAAAGTCGACCTTAAATGACGGACATACAAATACAATTAGTGACAGATATTCCGTCGTTAATTGTATTTTTCGTAGTTTAACTAGTTTTTTTATGAAAATAATTTATTGCGTAAAACATTTAGCGACGGAACAATGCGTCATCAAAAGTTTTTGACAGATATATAGCGATGGATAAAAAAAATTTGATTTAGTGACGGATTTTCCGTCATTAAAAGTCAATCGCGTAAAATTCTAGCAACGGAACTTTCGTCGCTAAAGAATCATTTATTCTAATGAGACTTTTTAGCGGCGGAGAAAATCCGTGGCTAAAAGTCAAACCAATTTTTAAAAATAATTTTTTATAATACCCAAACTTGTAATTATAAATTTTCAGCAAACATTCTCAATTTAGCAAATATTTCTCAATGCACATTAGGGCTAAATAATTACTGATCCATCAGCAATTATTTAACCATAAAACAGACATAACACATATGTATAAGGAATGAATTCTATACCAATCGAAAAATAAAATTGTATACAAAGTTCAGGAAGGCAAAGGAGCGGGGTACAATAGAGTAGGAGAAGGGAGAGGAGTACAAGTCGGGGGGTTCGGGAGAGGGATACAAACAGCTAGGAGGCCGGGGAAGGGTTGATCAGAGGTCGACGAATCTCGGATTTGGATCTTGCTGATCGTCCTTGTCCACAGGGCACTGTGAGGCAGATCTGGCTCGGCATGTCCAGCAACAATGCCCTGCACCTAAAGGTACGGATGTATTAATCTCGATAGCAATCGTATAAAGTATTTACTCAACGTATATAGTGGTTGTACATGATTATTCACCGCGATCATCCTAAACACCTCCGTAGCAATGCGACGGATCTCATCCTCTTGTAATGATAGTTGCCCCATGGTCGATGTCTAGGTCTGTAGAGGGGCAGCAGGGTGTGGGGGACACTTTTATCAAGATATGTGCAGTCCTACCGCGGAGGCCGTGTATGCTGCCTTTTGGCCTATTGACAACCCCCAGCATATCCAGCCATCGCTGCAATTCTCCAGTACTTGTGCCCGTACTCATGGGCACTGATCGCCGTCCGAACTGCTGCCCAGGCCTGCAAAATAGTGATTTGATATTCAAAACATTAAGGTAACAAACATCGAATACAAAGGGAAAAAATTAACAAACTAAACAAATTATTTCGTAACTTACATCGATCTGCCGAAAAATATCTGAAACAAAGTCCCTTACCTGGTGTTGATCGTCCTTATCCTTCTTCTCATGTGCATCTGAGTGTATGTCAGAGCACAGACCTCATTCGGCGCCAGGTTCGGGTGCTTAATCACATTCTTGTGTTGAAGGATGTCGTGAGCCACGGACCCCTTCCCCCCGGTGCGTGGGATCTTTGTCATGTTTGTTCTCGCTCCCACTCTTACTCTTGACGTCTCATGATGTATCAGTCCTCCACTTATCAACCATCTCTCCCCATTCAACTGGAGATATCCAATAAGGGGGAAATTTCTTCCACTCCTCTGTCGGGGCACCCTTGGGCATCATCTTCCTCGCCCGCTCCCGTGCGTCGTGCAGCCATCACCAGTAACTTTTGCCAATGTAAGAAAAAAAGAAGCATGCCACCCCAACGCCTACTGCTCAGGCGACTCAAACTCGAACCCCTCATGCTAGGCATCCAATTACACAATCAATATGATTAATTAAAATTACGTTCTAATTAAAGAAATAATGACTGACACAAATGGCTAAAAACCATACCAGCCATTCCTCCCATAAGAACTCCCTCATCATGACATCACAGTCCTGCCAATATAGATGTGGCTCAAAGAATCGGCCTTGACAAGGACGTCGATCTTCGCCTTTGCCGGAATCTCCAGGATCCTGATAAAGAAACAACCATCGAATGCATTAAATAAGTAGACAGTAATACATATCGAAATTGAAGATTGTAAGTACTGTATTATATATTTTTTTTTCCTTAGTGGCCCTTCTGGGTGAGAGTAACTCTTTGTTTACGCTGGCAGTCGATGCGCACCCCGCGTATCGGTCCACGGCCTCATCGAGATCCTGCAAAACACCAACATTAATCATATCAAATATAATTTAAATACCAGTCTAGCATTATGACCAAACACCGTTATCAAATATACTTGAGGTAGAACCCACCGAAGAAGGAGAACCAACGGGCATGTGGGAGGAATCGGCCCTGGGCTGGGCCAGTGGCTGGGACTGGGACTGAGGCTATTGCTGCAGCAAGGACTGGGACTGGGCCTCCACCTGCTGGATGTGGGCATTATGTGCCTCATCATCAGTAGGCATTGACGAGGCAGGAGCCACCGGGGTTGACGCATTTCTCCAAGTACATGACATCAATTAGGTGTTCTAATCTCCGTCTAATCCTTCTCTTGCAAGAAGTAATGTATGTTAGAACACCAGATCTGTATGTACTCGGAGAAACATTGGAGAATGTGTACCAAATATCCATGACATAGAACATAGAGCATTAGTCGATACAATGTTTTATAAATACTTAGCTTTTTCAAATTGTCTAAACTGGACATCTAAAAGCTCATTACAAAGCATTACTTTGTAATGAGTACCTTTGAACGGGAACTAAGGATTTTTATGCATGCATGCGTTTAAAAATTGGTAACATATGCAACCATCTTTCTAAAATTTTAAAATTTCAGAAAAATGGAATCATTTGGTTAATTTGCAAGAACATGCCTTAACCAAAATGATTCACTTCAAATTCGTTGACAACGAGTTGTAACTAACTCGCTGTCAATGGACCCCACAAATAACGACGAATATTCCTAATATGGGCAGCCGACTCACGTTTCTCGATGGAATATGGACTTCATTCGTAGAGTTGATATTATATCACATGTGGTTTTGATGAAGTTTACGGTTTAGTTAGGGTTAGAGTTGTGTATAGGTTTATCAGGGTTAACTAGCTAGGGTTTCATTGAGACCTCTGATTATGATATTGTTTCACCTGTAATTAGGGTTGAATTAAATTAGTTAACTTTATTTAGGTTAATTAGGGTTACTTCAAGATGTCTTTGGGGTTAACTAGGGTTAATTAGGAATTTCTTGGGGTGAATTAGGGTTACTTAGGACTAAGTAAGGCTAATTAGGGCCAATTGGGTTTAAGTAGGGTTAATTAGTATTAATTAGGGTTTAATTAGGAGTTAACTAGGTTTAATTAGGGTTTAGTTTGGGTTTATCGGGGCTAATTAGGGCTAATTAGTTTACTTAGGGTTAGGTTAGGTTTATCGGGATTAATCCTACTTAGGTTAACTAGGGTTAATTAAGGTTTATCGAGGCTAATTAGGGTCAATTTAAATAAATGGGTTTAATTAGGTTTAATTAAGAGTTAATTAGGATCAATTAGGGTTAATTAGGGTTAAGTTGAGTTTAGTTAGTGTTAATTAAAGTTACAACATGTAACAATGTACAATGAAGGCAAAATTACACTATACATTACAACAAATTAACTTCAATTAACCACAATCAGGGTAAAATTAACTTCAAACTCAAACTCACATGCATTAAACCACATACATTGAACCACAATTAGGGTAAGGTGGACATACCGACGGCAGAGGTGGTGTGGCGACGATGGAGCGACAGTGGATGCCCATCGGAGCTGTAGAGGGGTACGGCGTCGGGGGGCTGCCGACCGGGGGGGAAGGGGGCTTCGCCAGAGAGGGGGTTGTCGTTGGATGGGGGATCTCCCAGATGGGTCGTCAAAGGAAAAAGCTGTCGATGAGTGAAAGAAGAGAGAAAATTGGGGAAAGAGAAAGGAAGTTTGTAACAAGACTTTTAGCGATGGATGTAACCCATCGCTAAAAGTCTGTTGCTTCAAGTCAGCCTTTTAGCGACGGATATTTTAGCGAAAGAAGATTCCATTGCGAAAGGCTAGTTTTAATGATGGAATATTTAGCGACGGAAAGTTTACATCGCTAAAAAGTTTCTACAAAAAATTTAAAAAAGTTGGCAGAAAATACAAAAAATTTAAAATAGTTTAGCGATGGATTATTCGTCGCTAAAACACTATCGATAGAAATTCGTCGATAAAGGTTTTCACCGACGGGTGACCCCATCAGTGAATACCTTTACCGATGGATTTTTACAGACGGCTGTTCCCATCACTGAAAGGGCCTTTTAGCGACAGATGAGTCACCTACTAGACGGGCTGAGCTGGTGTCTCAGAGGAGTCACCTGCTTACTAGGAGGGGAGTGCTCATGCCAAATCACTCGAAGCTGCCTGAGGTAGTGTCCCGGAGGAGTCGCTACCTAAAAGGATGCCACACACTCTACAGAGTGGGTCAAAGCATGTTCCACGATCAAGGTAAGGTGCACATGGTCCGGTCAAGGGATGGACCAATGCGGGGAGCATGGCAGTGTGATACAGTGCTGAGGGGCGTGACTGTATAAGTGGCACGATGCATTTGCGTGGCTGGATGTATGCACGTTAAGGGCACGTTCAATAGAGACAGCATAGAGGGCGCAGTCACTAATTGTTGTTCGAGCGCATATAACACAGCAATAACACATGTGTGAGGGAAGGAATGCTGGGGGCACGTATTTCAAAAGGGAAAGATCAGGCACAGTTGAGGGACTCGCTATGAGGCACATGAAGAGGACACGGCACTCGGGCAAGACCATGTGCCGTGGTGACAGGTGTCATGCTCGAGGCACGTGACGCATATATGGTGCTCGACTGTAGGTGAGCATCTCAGCAACAAGCGTCGTGCTGGGGGCACATGATGCAGAGACAGTGCTCTGGCACGGTCGGGCATCACGGCGCTTGGGCATCGCTGCCCTCGGGCATCGCGGCGCTCGGGCACGACGAAATAGGTCATGAAGCATGCATCTCCCAAAGGGAGGAACAACAAGCATGAGGCAAGGGAGCCCCCAATGAGTGGGAGCCTCCACGGGGTAAGGAGTGGGAGCTTGGACTGAGCTTTCTGAGGGAAGGCCTAAGGCTGACCTCTTTCATGGGAAGGCCGCGGGCTGACCCTTTTAGAGGAAGGCCAATAGCCAACCCCTTTGATGGGAGGCCGCGAGTGGACCCATAGGGCAAAAGCCTAAGGTCGACCCCTTTGGATAAAAAAGCGGTCCAATCCTTTTGAGGGAAGGCATGAGTTGATGTCTTAGGGGGGTAGGCCTAAGGCTGCCATTTGGGAAAGGCACGTAAGGAATCGCATAGTCGATTCCAACACTTTAGAACATTTTTGCGATAGAGGCACAACACTTGACTTCAATCGTGCTCTTCGGGTTAACCAAATTGGTGGCATTAAATTTTAACTATTGATCATTTGTAGACGCGTCGTTGCGAGATACCTATTAGTCTATACTTTAGAAAAAAATTTGACACGTGTTGGTATGTTTGTTGCTAGGAGTGTCATTGTACAATGAAAGTGATAAGAAAGTGGCTCAGGCCACCTCACGCACCAACTATTAAGTCCTTAGGAGCTTTAACGTCGTCGCAAAGTGTGGGCATGGCGACGGGTGTAGAGGCACGGCTGCCATCATGATGTTTGGGCATGGAGACGAATGCAGAAAAATGGAAGGAAAGAGTCTGGTGGCTATTAAATTTTAACTATTGATCATTTGTAGACGCGTCGTCGCGAGATACCTATTAGTCTATACTTTAGAAAAAAATTTGACGCGTGTTGGTATGTTTGTTGCTAGGAGTGTCATTGTACAATGAAAGTGATAAGAAAGTGGCTCAGGCCACCTCACGCACCAACTATTAAGTCCTTAGGAGCTTTAACGTCGTCGCAAAGTGTGGGCATGGCGACGGGTGTAGAGGCACGGCTGCCATCATGATGTTTGGGCATGGAGACGAATGCAGAAAAATGGAAGGAAAGAGTCTGGTGGCTCGAGCCACCTCGTGCACCACCTATTAAGTCCTTTAGGGCTTGGACATCACTGAGTGTCGCCATCTAGGGGCAGGAGATATGCATAGGGCATCCCAACACTAGGGTGCAATGACTAAAACATAACAACAAAAAAGAATTAGTAAGTGGCTCAAGCCGCCTTACACACCATCTACTAAGTGATTGGGACGTTAGGGCATTGTTAGGTATCATTAGGCGATGGCGCGATGACGGGCTTAGAAGCACACTCAGGGTCGTGATGCAGAGATGGGCATAGTGCCTGTGGCACGCGACGTGGAAACTGTTAAACACGCGACCCTGGAAATAGTTAGACTTTGTGGCGATCAAGCATCACGACGGAGATCATGGTGTTGTCATAGAGAACAGTGCATGACAAGCTCTGGGCATAAAGAGTTGTGAGCGCAATGGGGGCAGTGTGCGAGGGACGTCACCTTTAAGGCTGTTATTCCATAATTGGAATAGAATAAGGCTTTTACCTTACGGCAGGTTCAACGGAAGTGACAGGCATGGAAGCGTGATGAGCGGCTTTTTTTGTGTGCAAGGAACGCAAAAAATGCGTTACTGGTCATGATTTTGCCAATGTGGAGTGATGGTTGTGACAGAAAAATACACGAGAAGCGTCACGCAATACACGCGGTGGGGCTATCCTTTACGATGGTTGGTTTTGAAAGAGGTTGTTGATGGTGATGATTAAGGGAGAGCGGGATGGTGGGAATGGCGCGGCCCAAGGGTGCCAGCAGAAAGGGTGGTTGAGAGCAGCCTTGGGAGAGGGAGGAAGCTGAGGTCATAGGGTCGAGGGTGGTGAGGGGTTGGGAAAAGGGACTTGGCCAAAGGGTCTAGGCCCAAGGGGCTATCAGAAAAGGCTAGGCTGGAGGGGTACAGGGGAGCGAGATAAAAGGAAGGAGGGCGAGGCAAGGAAGCAGATAAAGGGGGAAGAAGAGAAGGCAGTGGCTGCAAGGAAGCGGTGTTATACGAAGGTGATGGGGGGGAAGGTCGGCATGGAGGAAAGGTTGGAGAAGAAGTGGCGCCGCCAACGAACACTACAAGAAAACTACTTTTTCTGACAGACTTTTAACGACGGAATGAAATTTGTCACTAAAAGTGACTTTTAGCGATGGATTTTTCATTGGTAAAAGTCTGTAGCTAAAGACCTTTACCGACACGGAATATTTGTTCGGTAAAGGTCTTTAGTGACGGACTTTTACCGACGGTTTATTACCAACAGAAAAATCCAACGCTAAATGTAGTTTCAGTATTTTCTCCATTTTTCTTGATTTTTTTTTCAAAAATAACTTTTTTATATCATTATAAATTCATCAAACCCTAACTTTTCTTTCATTTCATTTCCCCCTGCCGCTCCTTTCTATCTCCCCACCCTCTACCCTTCTCTCTCTCTCTCTCTCTCTCTCACGTAGCCGACTGTCGGCCGCCACGCACTCCACCGCCTCTTCTCTTCCTTACTGTTGCTGCCCAATCAATGCACACTTTGTGTCGCTACCTCTACAACGGATCTGCCAAGAGCATTACTGTATAGGTAGATCTCATTATGAGTTCTTGCTTCGATAATTAGGTGAAAAAGACATATATGGTAAAATCGTAACCATTCATTATGAGCCAGGAACCAGATTTGAACGTCCAATTGAATTCAACAAAAACTCTTATCATTTTTATTTCATTGATTTAACAAATTACAGGACGAATCGATGAAAAAGAAATTACGCTCAGGTTCATCATCTTTCTCTCCCTGCAGATCAATGTGTTGTCTCCACAGGTACCATTCGATTCTCTCACTAATCTTATCTCTTTGTCTCAATTTCTCTAAGGTTAGGGGTTTAGCCCATTCCTCAATGTTGCACCAGCTATGTTGAAACTTGAGCTTTTTTAATTTGATTGAATATGGTGTAATTTTACTGGGTTTTGGTTGATGAAGATGGTTGTGAGGTGTTTATGTTATGCTGGGTCTGGGATTCATATTGGGTATGTTGGGAATTGATTCCACAATCTATGACTTTTTGTAGATTTTGTTTGTAAAAATCTATTTTTGTTGAACATGTATATGAGGTATTCATGTTGTTGAGTGTTGATTGTGGTGGGACTAAGAAAACAAAAATATAAACTTGAAGCACCCAAGGAACTGACAAGAGCTTGTTATATTTACACTAGGAAAAAAATGACATGGAGACGATTCTATTTTAACTATTATATAGACCTGGAAACAAACTGCAAACTGCCTTAACTACCTCTACTTGAATTTTAATTCTGAATCATCGACTATTACCTTTCCAGTGTTAGATTTTTCCATTCACATGTATATTATATAATGCCCACAAAGGAAAAAATGGGTGATAACAACCTTATCCATGAAGAGTAAACATTTGTATACACCGTTATCCATGGATTCGAGTTTGACATCGCACAATGGGATAAATGCAGCTGAAATAGATGGTATAATGTACTTTGGTTTCATCTGGGTATAATGTATTAATAGGTTAATTCTAATAAGCCCTTGCACATCCCTAATTTATCCATATTCCATAGAGAAACGTGAGTCGGCTTCTGCATTAGAAATATTCATTGTTATTTTTGTGAAATCCATTGACAACGAGTTGGTTCAACTCGTTCCCAACAAATTCTAATTAAAGTGAAATTGGTAACATATGCAACGATCTTTCTGAAATTTTGATATTTCAGGAAGATTCTTACATATATTACCAATTTTTTAACGTATGCATGCATAAAAATTCTTAGTTCCCGTTCAAAGGTTCTCATTACAGAGTAATGCTTTGTAATGAGCCTTTAGATGTCCAGTTTGGACAACTTAGAAAAGCTAAGTGTTTATAAAACAATGTATCGACTCACGTTCTCCTGTGTTTGTCCGGGTGCATACAGATTTGGTGTTCTAACATCCATTAAATATTTCAAGGCAAGATTAGATGAATTTTAGAAAACCTAATCGATGTCGTGTACTTGGAGAAATACGTGGAGGTGCTGCCTAATTTTTCGCAGACATAAGACTAGGCATGAGTTGGTAACTGTTTTATAAACATGTGCTTTTTTAAATGGGAATTGACCACTACCTATTAGAGAATAAAGGGGATATATATATAGACATGTTGTCACATGCATGCATTCATATTTACATCGACCCTGCCTAATTATTGGTCATAATTTAAGGTGGTATATAGTACGTAATCTCAGTCGTCATGTCAGTCGATTGAAGTTGGATGAAAATGAAGAATGATGATGATTTTGAGGATCGCGTTGACGAATTTCTCGACTTCGCTTACGTGTATCCTGCACATGTTGACTTCGATAGGATAAGGTGTCCGTACAGTATATGTGAGTTATTGCATTGGAGAAATAAAATGGTGGTAAAATGGCATCTTCGTCGGTACGGTTTATGGGTGGATACACAAGGTGGACACAGCACGGGGAAACGACAGTATTGTCATCCAAGCTGGCTAGTCAAGCTGAAGTTAGGGAGGAGGCATAGTATGATTACTGAGATAT
Organism: Escallonia herrerae; assembly: GCA_033070095.1. Lineage (NCBI taxonomy): Eukaryota > Viridiplantae > Streptophyta > Magnoliopsida > Escalloniales > Escalloniaceae > Escallonia > Escallonia herrerae. The sequence continues at coordinate 635,978 of JAVXUP010000193.1, forward strand.
AATTATGGATTTTGGGCATGCTAATGTTAATTAGGGTGACGACCGCGGCTATGACAGTCCCCAACAACCGAACGAGGGGGCTCATCAGTTTTATGATTTGTTGAGAGACGCGGAAGAGCCATTGTGGGATAGAGTTGGGAAACACACATGGTTGTCTGCGGTTAGTAGGTTTTTACATTTGAAATCAGACCACGGGCTGAATGTGAAAGAATTTAATGAGTTTGTTACTTTTATCAAAAAAAATTTGCCTGAGAGTGAAAAGTTGTCCCCGTCGTACTATGACGCGAAGAAGATGATGAGAAAACTTGGGTTAAGCTATGAGTGGATTGATGCATGCAATAACGATTGTATATCGTTCTGGAAAGAGAATAAGGACTTGACATGGTGTCCAGTATGTGATCATTCGAGGTATAAACCAAACAAAGGGAAGAAGAAAAACATTGCATAGAAGGTATTGCGATATTTTTCGGCTACCCCAAGGCTTCAGAGAATGTACTACTCCTCCAATATAACTGAACATATGAGGGTTCACTGTGAGTCTCATAACAACGACGCCAATATGTTAATACACCCAGCTGATGGAAATGCGTGGATGGAGTTTGACAGCAAGCATCCAATTTGCTCAGGAAATTCAGAATTTTAGACTTGGTTTGGCAACCGATGGGTTCAATCCTTTCAAACAATCTAGCACGCCTTACTCCACATGGCATGTTATTATTGTCCCGTATAACCTTCCACCAGGCATATGCATGAAGAAGCCGTACATGTTTTTGTTGTTGCTTATTCCACGGCCGAAGAGTCCTGTAAGGACGTAGATGTGTATTTAAGGCCATTGATTGATGAGTTAAAACAACTACGGAATCATGGAGTTAAAACATATGATGCATCCCTTAAACAGAACTTTCAGATGAGGGCTGCTTTGATGTGGACTATACATGATTTTCTCGCACTGGGAATGACGTGTGGCTGGAGCACACATGGGAAGTTAGCATGCCCTACATTTATGGGTGTGAACCCCGGTCATAAGTTAAAGCATGGCGGAAAGCCCTCGTGGTTCGGATGTCATCGAAAGCTTTTTCCACCAGACCATCAGTTTTGTAGGCAGAAGGATAAATTTGATAGGACAATCAAGCTTGAGGTTGTCACACTAGATTACCCATCTGGTGAAGAAGTGCTCTCACATCTGGAGGCACTTGATACTGACATACCATACGGCAAATGTGTGCCGGATCAGAAGATTCCAGGATACGGGAAAGAGTACAACTGGAGAAAATAGTGTATTTCTGAGAGTTAACCTACTGGAGGACACTCATTATCTGAAATAACATGGGATGTGATGCACATTGAAAAGAACATTTTTGATAATGTGTTCAACACTGTGATGAATGTCAAGGGAAAATCGAAATATCACCTTAAAGCGAGAAGGGATCTACAACAGTTAGATGTACGCCGTGAATTGCATCATCGGACAGTCAGTGGGAGGACGATACTTCTGAAAGTACATTACTGTCTAGACAAGAAACAGGTGAAGAAGGTCTGTCAGTGGGTTAAGAATTTAAAGCTTTCGGATGAGTTTGCCTCCAACATATCTCGTTGCTACAATGTATCGGAATGCAAGTTTCAAGGAATTAAAAGCACGACTGTCATGTATATATGGAAAGATTCATTCCTATTGCCTTCCGAGGACTGTTATCAAGGGTTGTATGCTAGACTTTGACCGAATTATCTCATTTCTTTCGAGATATATGTTCTTCTACAGTCCGGGTGAGTAACATGGAGGTGCTTGAGAGGAACATTGTGACGACAATTTGCAAGCTAGAGAAAATCTTCTCACCTTCGTTCTTTGATTCAATGGAGCATTGCCCGTTCACTTGGCGTATGAAGCTAAGATGGGTTGATCTATGCAATATCGGTAGATGTATCCATTCAAGAGGTAATCCTAAAACTTGTTACAGTTGTTCGTTTACACTTAATGCAACACCTATTATCATTGATATTCCACCTAACTCTATTCACTAAACTTCTAGATTCATGTTCCATTTGAAGAAGAAAGTCCGTAATAAAGCTCGTGTTGAGGGCTCAATTGCTAAGGCTTACGTAATGACAAAACTTGTAAACTTTTGTAGCCAATATTTTGGGCCTGATGTTGATACAAGGTTAAATCAACTAGGCCGAAATGACCCCAAAATCAGCACAAATTTGGAAGGGAAATTTTCAATATTCAACCAGTCAGGTATTCCGTTCGGACGAACCTATACTCGATGGCTAATGGATAAAGAGTACAGTGCTGCAACAATATATGCCCTTTTAAATTATAATAAAGTTTCAGCATTCGTTGAGTAAGTTAATGTCTTAAAATAATTACTGTACATAATTGAAAATGTGTAATAAGCGAGTCAACTATATTGGTTTGCAGTGAGTTCGATGTGAAATCTTTAATCACTGATCCTACTGGGCTTGAATCTCATCAAAAATCACAATTTGTACAGTAGTGTAGAAGACGTGTAAGTCTTTAACCAAAGTATATTATGTGTTATATATAATTATGTGGTTTATTAGTATACTGATTTATCTTTAATTTTTACCATCATCTACAATAGGTTCACTCGATGGATAAACCAGTAGCCTTCTGCTTGAAATTACTAGCTCAAGGCCCTAATAAACAAGCATCCTGTCATGGAGGCTATATCATCAACGGATTTAGATTTAACGTAAAAGATGATGACCAAACAAAACAAACCAAAAATAGTGGAGTCTTGGTTAACGGCGATTGTTATGACGAGAATTGCATGGACTTTTATGGAGAGTTAGATGAGATTGTTGAGCTAGCATATTTGGGTTTCAAAAATTGGCTGGTAATGTTCAAGTGTATATGGTTCGATGTCACATGCAGTAGAGGAATTCGTATTAGCTCGCAAGGGATTGTAGATATCAATGTCAAGTCAAGACTTGAATCAGATCAGTCGTTTGTGTTTGTTAGTCAAACGGAACAAGTCTTTTACACGGAGGACGTCGTAAATCCCAAATCTCTTTGGTATACAGTTATCAAGTCCAAGAAATTGCCCGTGGCATATGACAGTGAGGTAGACACCTTTCAAGCCGACCAAGCACCTGTCTTGGTACCTGTTGAGCTGAATAACGAGGAGGACAATCTTCATCTTCAACCAACACTTCATATAGGAGAAGAAGTCATAGATGATGATGCGGAAGACGTGGAAAGTGTTGAAGATGGTATGGCTGAGTCTCCTGACGAAGAGGATGAGTTACAAGGTGAAGAGGACGATGAGTCCCACGAAGAGGAGGATGACGAGTCTGACGATGAAGATGACGATGATTCCCAAAATGAAAATGATTGACTTGTACTGTTGTAACATGCATTGTTTTAGTACTTGGTTCATATAGTGTTTTTATATTCGGTTCATATACGCAATACTCATAGTGTTGTAGCATGTTGTGGACTATAATTATTTTTAATGTGTTAATTTCCTTGCACTTTATCTATACAAGTCAGTTATGGATAGATTACGGACTATTCCCCAACCCACAGGTAAGCCAGTGAGCTAGATCCGTGACCCATTGCAGATCCATTCAGACATCCACCCAGGGCTCTGCCAAGCCTTAATAAACCGGTACACAAGAGTCATGCATTAACTAATACCATAATATGACTTCTAAAGAGGTTACAGATCTTTCCAAAATTATCTTTATTGAATTCCTCCATAATGACTAATATAATGTATTTAAAAGAAACCTCATGAATTTAAACTACAAACAATTCTAGAAATAAACCAACAGTTCTACAATTTCTCAAGGAACTTAAATCAACTTCCTAACAAGCATCTCCTGCAATTTCATTCTCATTACCTTCATAGTACTCAGGTTTATCTAGGTGATCATCTGAAAATATTTAAAAAAAAAAGGTGAGCTGGGGGCCCAGTAAATACACATGTCATATCCTTAAAATAGATTTAAGGATTTTAGACATGCCATGGTTTTCCTTTTCAAAATCAGAAATTCAATGTCACCAAAATAGAGTTTAGTTCAACATATCTACGTACATATATGTACTTGCAGCAAAAGAAATCTTGAAATAGAATATAATCAACCAAAAGATTCATCAAGAACTGTCACAGTTATTCATAACATGGTATACTGCGGTCAGCGTATGGTCCCACTGACTAGGACCTAAAATCCGTCCTCCATTCGGGATAACAAAATGCGGACCCAAGGGTGAACCACGGTGTAATAGTACTTTGCATCAACGTATGTTCCCGTTGACCAGGATCCGGAATCACTTTCTCCCATGGATATGGTGCGCAGTAACACCGTCAAACTATTATCTCATTCCACATCTATCGAGCAAGATTCAATTACTCACACAACAATTCCATGGCATTTCAATTCAGTTTTCATTAAACGATTCATCACGAACAAAGGGTAGTAAAAGTACTTCAAAGCTTTCATTTTTACTGAGAACATGTATACAATATAACATTCTCAAGTAGGGTATAAGGAGGAATATGACAGGGTACTTACCTCTCTCGATGACTGGTTCTTGAGCTTATTCAAGAGTGGGTCTCTTCTCTTGTCTATCAAAATCTAAATAACAAACCACACGAATGTTATTCACTACCGCTCAAGCATCCCTAAGTATTAAGTTTCTATCAAGTAAGATTGACGTCCTTGTTAAGGGTCAATTCTTTGAGCCACAACTATACTAGAAGGACTGGGATGCCGGGACAAGGGAGTCCTTATGGGAGGAGTGGCTGGTACGATTCACTATTTTTGTCAGTCATTACTTGTTTAATTACAATTTAGTATTTAAATTAAACATAATAATTGTGTAATTGGATGCCTTGCAGGAGGGGTTCGAGTTTGAGTCGCCTGAGCAGGAGGCGTTGGGGTGACAGGCTTTTTTGCCTATAAAGGCAAGAATTACCGCCAATGGCTGCACCCACACGAGACCAGGCAAACAAGATGCTGCCCGAGGGTGCCCCGATGGAGGAGTTGAATGGATATTCCCCTTATTGGATATCTACATCTGTATAGGGACAGATGGTTGATCCATGGAGGATTGATCCAGGCTGGGAGGCCAAGAATGGAGTGGGGCCGAGAACAGACATGAGAAAGATCCCATGCACACGGGGGACGGGCGGTGGCTCATGACATCATCCGACATAAGAATACGGTTGAGCACCCGGACCTGGAGGCGGATGAGGTCATAACTCTAACGTATAGTTAGACGCACGTGAGGAAGAAGGATAAGGACGATGCACACCGGGAGGGGGACTTTGTTTCAAAAATTTCCCGGCGGATTGATGTAAGTTTGAGTTAATTTGTTAAATTTTTGTCTATGTATTCAATGTTTGTTGCATTAATGTTTTCAAATCTATAATTCATTGTTTTGCAGGCCTCCTATGAACAGATTAAGAGGTCTGAGCAGCAATCCGAACAGCAATCAGCGTCACGAGTACAGGTACAAGTACTGGGGGATTGAAGCGATGGTAGGATACACCGGAGATCGTCAATAGGCCAAAAGGCTGCATACGCGACTGTTTCTCTTCCCTCGACAGCCATCACCCACGGCCCCCCCTTCCACCTCAAGCACCCTCACGGCACACCATACCACGGCAGCCATGGCTGCCCCCCACAACCCATCATGGCAACATGACTGCCGTTCTCTCTCGTCCGAGTAAGCGATTCTTCACCGAAGACTTATTACGCCATACCCGCTTGGATACAGCCTCCCATGGCTGTCCACCCCTCCACAACAATATAATTTGTAAATGTGTTTACATACACATGTAACAACTATATATATTAAGTAAACTAACCTGAAACTTGCCGAAAGAACCTTTGATCCTTCTTCTAATCTCCCTTTATGCACTCTGTCGTTTCCAGATGGTTTTGAACATCTAGGGTTGGCTGACCCCATAAGGTTAAATATATATACAAGAAAGAAGAAAACCTAGCTTGAGGAATTTCATAAAGGTCCCCTAATTTTCATTAGTTAATTAAATTTTCCCCCGGCTTTCTATTATTGCCAAAGAAAAGACCCAATTAATTATTTACGATATTTACGTGTTAGAAAATTATTAATAGGTTCTTGTGCCACTCACTTCACCAATTTGTCACTAAAGGTCTCCAAAAATATCATTACGCTACTTATTACTAAAGATCTCAATCAATAACGCCTGTCGGTAAATTTACAACTTACGGTTCCTAAAACATTTAGTCGCTAAAAGTTATCGGCTAATACCGTCTACAAAATTGACTTACATATTGCCTATGAAAATTTTGCAAAAAGAACTCAAATAATTATTTATAAACTTGTCGCTAAAGAAATAAACATGTTATAGTCTACCCTACAACAAGATTCATTTATTGCAACTTACAATCATTTTTAAAAATTATTACTAAATGTCCTAAATATCGTCGCTCACAACAACCATCGTAAAAGATTATCTAGTATCACTTACAAAAAATTTCATCTAAGAAATTAATAATCAACTAAATTTATTATAAGCCCAACCTTAGGTTTGGTGTATTACAATTCGTGGTTGGGGTGGACACCGAGTTGCCTCCTCCCCCGGTGGCTCCCACCTGATCATCCCCTGCTGATGACGAGGCACATAATGCTCACATACAGCAGACACGGCCCCAGCCCAGCCGTTGCCCCAGCCAAACGTTGTTTCCTCCCACGCGCGCATTGATTCTCCTTCTTATGTGGGTTCTCCCTCAGGTATATTTCTTAATGGTATTTAGTCATAATGCTAACTTTATATTTAATTTATATTTGAACTGTATTAATGTTAGTGTTTTGTAGGATCTTGACGAGGTCGTGGACCGACACGCGGGGTACGCCCAACATAAATAGAGAGTTACTCTCACCCAGGAGGGCTAGTAAGTAAAAAAATCACATCATGCAGTACTTACATTCTTTGATTCCGATAGTTATTATGGTAAACTTATTTAATGTATTTATTTCTTTGTTTGTCAAGATCCTGGAGACTCCGGCGAAGGCGAAGATTGACGTCCTTGTGAAGGGTCGATTCTTTGAGCCACAGCTATACTAGAAAGACTGGAATGTCGGGACAAGGGAGTTCTTATGGGGGGAGTTGCTGGAACGATTAATTATTTTTGTCAGTCATTATTTATTTAATTAGAATGTAGTATTTAAATTAATCGTAATAATTGTGTAATTGGATGCCTTGCAGGAAGGGTTCGAGTTTGAGTCGCCTGAGCAGTAGGCATTGGGGCGGTAGGCTTTTTTTTGCCTATAAAGGCAAGAATTACTGCCGATGGCTGCACGTCACACGGGACCGGGCGAATAAGATGCTGCCTGAGGGTGCCCCGATGGAGGAGTTGAAGGGATATTCCCCTCCTTGGATATCTCCATCTGTATAGGGGAAGATGGTTGATCCGTGGAGGATTGATCCAGGCTGGGAGGCCAAGAGTGGAGTGGGGCCGAGAACAGACATGAGAAAGATCCCACGCGCATGGGGGGGGGGTCGATAGCTCATGACGTCATCCGACACAAGAATATGGTTGAGCACCGGGACCTGGAGACTGATGAGGTCATAACTCTGACGTATAGTTAGACGCACGTGAGGAAGAAGGATAAGGATGATGCACACCGGGCAGGGGACTTTGTTTCAGATATTTCCCGGCGGATCGATGTATGTTTGAGTTAATTTGTTAAATTTTTGTCTATGTATTCAATGTTTGTTGCTTTAATGTTTTCAAATCTATAATTCACATTTTTGCAGGCCTCCTATGTAAAACCCCAATATGTTTTTTTGGATCTAATTAGAAATTTTAGCCGCGAATATATTTTAGCAACGAATTTGATGAGCAATATTTGTGTCAACTTTAAAAAACATAAATTATAATGTAACGCTAACAATTACACAGTATAATGATTTAAGTGTTTAGTGATGATTAGCGTAACTGAATTTTTATCGGCAATCTTTAGCGACACATAGTGAAGCGAGTTAGCGTAACAACCCGTTAATCATTTTCCTAGCACCTAAATGTTCGTAGATATTTATTTGGACCATTTCGCAATAATAAAAGTTCGGTAAGAAAATTTAGCGACAAATGAAAGTGTGGAGGGTTTTTGTGATTTGTCTAGTTAGGGTTTTAAACATATATATGTATATATATACCCGTATTCCTTAGAGCAGCCGTCAAAGGTTCTCATTCCAATCTCGGCAGACCTACCTTGAGAGAGAAAGAGAGATACTAAGGGAAAGAGATAGGAAAGACAGGTCAGAGAGTTTTTCGGCGATCTAACTTTATCCCGGTAAGTTTTTTTATTTTAAAAAAGCTTTTTATCTCTAGCATTTAAATGGGTATGGGAGTGAATCGAAACGTTTCAGCCATGGAAGCCATGGCTGTGCATTTGTGTGACGGACTAAGGGTGGATAGGACAGAGAAACAATTCTGCCATGGGGTTTATGTGGATTTAATGGTATGTAGTAAGTGTTGATATGGTGTAGTTGAGTACGGAAGAGGGATATATATATATATATATATATATATATATATATATATGTGTGTGTGTGTGTGTGTGTGTGTGAGACAGTATATTTGCAAGGAAAATGGGAGGTGGCGCACCCGTATATGGCTGCCGTGAACTTGTGTTTGCGGCGTCGTTACGGTTAGGACAAGTAATTTTGCGGGCACCTAAAGGCAAGTTATTGTGTGTAGATTAGGGCGTGTATTTGTGGAAGTGTCGTGTATGCATTTGTGTGAGCATGAGTGTAATGAATATCAAAGAAAATAGACAGTTGCAGAGAGTGCGCGAGTTGTGGTTCGTGTTTTTGCGTGATGTAAGGGTAGCAAAGATGGCTGCCTTACTATGTGAAATTGAGGGCTGAAATGGTATAGCCATGGCACGGCTGTGTGTCACGGGCTGCCCCTTGCACCCGCCTAGCACCGAGCCCCCACGCCCATCCATCACATCGCCCCCGCGCCCCTCCAACACTCTCCCATGCGCCCTTGTAAGTTCTTCAAGTCTCGCGCCCATGCGCCCTTCAAGCACAGCGCCCGCATGCCCAATTGCAGTGCCCGCGCACGCCAAAAGCCAACCATGAAGATCTGAAGATCCAGGCGTGCGTTTTTGTTCAATTTTGGTGGAGACCACCCTTGTATATATTTAAGTTTCCCTGTAAAATTTCAAATCATTCCGAGTTGTATTTCTCTAAAAAGGGACACTATGACTCCTCGCACATAGTTACGTCTACTACTGTCACTTTGGTTTTTCCTCCTAATGGTACTATATGGGAGTCATGCACACCCATACCCGAGAGTCCCTTGCTTTGTTTTAGCTTGCCTGTCTTAGCTAAATTGCACACTGTGGATGCAAACAAAGCCTTCTGTAAGTTGTAATGATGTTGTTGAAGTAATGAGAATGTTTGGGACTGTTTTGCCCTTGTGTTGAAATTTACTTCTATGTGCACTGTTTTATGCAATGTTGATGCACTGCTTGTTGTAGATTGTTGGGATTTGTTGGCGGACTCTTCTTGCAAGCGGCAAGTCAAGTGCCACACACGGTTTCCTTTGTGCCATCAAGGGCCACCGTGTGTCAGGTGGTATCAGAGCCGGGGTTGCCCAAGGGACCGTGGCTTCAGCTAAGAAAATATTGTGGGATAGTTTGTTGAGAAAAACTATGCTTTGGAAGCTTTGGAAGCACAGATACGGGACATGATCAAGAGCGACCCGGATGCTCCAGGCATCCTAAAACAATTCTCCCTTCGCCTTGACGCGTTGTAAGTGAATCTTGAAGCCACTGATAATGCCCGATATGCTGAGAACATGGAGTGGGAGGGCAGGTTTCAGGAGCTTCAGGATCGAGTGGAACACCATGCACGACATGTTGAAGGTAGAGACTGGGAGTCTAAATTTCAAGAGCTCCAGGATCGAGTGAAGCTTCTTAATCACGTAGTGGTTAACACACCCGCAGGGGGTGCGGAGCACGCATCGAGGCCCCGAATGCCAGAGCCCAAGAGTTACGGGGGAGCCCGTGACGCCAAGGAAGTAGAAAACTTCCTTTTCGATATAGAACAATACTTTCGAGCCATCAGAGTAGACTCGGAAGCGACGAAGGTGTCGATGGCTACCATGTACTTGGTTGGAGATGCCAAGTTATGGTGGCAGAAGAAGTACGTAGAGATCGAAGATGGGTCTTGCATTATAAACACATGGGATATACTCAAACGAGAGCTAAAGAGCCAGTTTTTTCCAGAGAACACCGCATTCAACTCGAGGAAAGCGTTGTTGGAATGCAAGCACACCGGTTTGGTCCGGGAGTATTGCCAGGCATTTTCTACCTTGATGTTGGACATCAGCGACATGTCTGCAGTCGACAGACTCTTTTTCTTCATGGAAGGGTTAAAACCATGGGCTCGCACCGAGCTTAATAGACGTCGGGTGAACAACCTTAACGAAGCCATCATCGCTGCTGAGAGCCTTTCAGATTATAACTCCAAGCCACAGAGACCCCCCTCAGAGAGGAAATCCAAGCAGAAGTATTGGTGGCAAGAAGCCAGGGGGTCAAGCACCAAACCAAAGTTGGGGCAGTAAAAGTAGTTGGGTGTCAAACTCTTCTACCCAACAGAAAAGTGGAGTTGGGTTCAAAGCCAAGCCCGACGCTAGCACCAGCGGAGAAGTGAAGAAACCTCCTTTCAGGGGTTGTTTCTTGTGCCAAGGACCGCACGTGATCGCTAACTGTCTGCAGCGACAGGTGATGAATGCCTTCTTTGACAACATTGGGCAGGTGCAATGTGGGGCACAATCTGGCTCTCAATCAAGGCATCCACCAACAGATGAGCAAACAGACGTACAAGATTATGAAGAGGAAGATGCCGTTAGGGCCTTTCCTCAGTGGTGTAATGCTGTGACAATGCAGGTTGGGAACCCTGAAGAGAGCTTGACTGAGGAAAAGCCTAAAGACATGCCACCAAAGAAAAAGAGTGATGTACCAGGGAAAGGCTTGATGTATGTGGACATCAAGGTTAAGGGGAAGGCCATTAGGGCCATGGTGGACACAGGAGCTACCCATAATTACATTTCTAGCACCGAAGTGGAAAGATTGGGTCTAACTCTAGAAAAAGGGTGCGGACGGGTGAAGGCTATCAACTCTGCCGCACAGCCAATAGCGGGGATAGTGAGATCTGTTTTGATCAAGATTGGCCAATACGAAGGAAGGACCAACTTTTCAGTAGTCATCATGGATGACTTTAAATTGATCCTTGGGTTGGAGTTTCTGCGTGACACGAAGACCACAGTGATGCCATGCACTAACTCACTGGCCATGCTTGGGAATTAACCGTGTGTCATCCCGACTATATCTCCTAGGGCGGGAGAGCGTTCTATCTCAGCCCTCAAGTTGAAAAAGGGATTAAAACGGGACGAAACAACCTACCTTGCCATGCTACGGTGGGACAAAATTGAAGAAGTATCGGGACCATTACCCAAAGAAGTTAAAGGGATATTAAACAACTTTGAAGATGTGATGCCTGATGAATTGCCGAAGAAATTGCCACCTAGAAGGGCAATTGACCATGAGATAGAGCTCGTGCCAGGCACGAAGCCACCCGCCCGAGCTCCGTATCGGATGTCACAACCAGAACTTGCTGAACTCAGAAAACAATTGACAGAGTTGCTAGATGCGGGTTTGATCACTCCAGCGAAGTTGCCTTACGGTGCACCAGTCCTATTCCAGAAGAAACAAGACGGTTCATTGTGGATGTGTGTGGACTACAGGGCGCTAAACAAGGTGACTATTCGGAACAAGTATCCTATTCCTTTAGTCGCCGACTGTTTTGATCAGCTTAGTAGGGCGAGAGTGTTTACCAAATTGGACTTGAAGTTTAGGTATTGGCAGGTCCAAATCGCCGAAGGTGACGAGGCGAAGACAACTTGTGTCACCAGATACGGTGCGTATGAGTTCCTGGTCATGCCGTTTGGCTTGACCAACGCCCCGGCCACATTTTGCACCTTGATGAATCAGGTTTTGCGGGACTACATCGACAATTTTGTAGTGGTGTATCTCGATGATATTGTGATCTACAGTTCTAACTTGGACAAGCATCTGAAGCACTTGAGGAAGGTGCTTGCCCGACTGAGGGAGCACGAGCTATACGTGAAGCTGTCGAAATGCACTTTTGCCCAGACCAAGATTAAATTCTTGGGCTATGTGATAGAACAGGGTCAAATAAGGATGGACTCAGCTAAAGTTCAAGTGATACAAGAGTGGCAGCCGCCAACTAATGTTTCAGAACTTCCTTGGATTAACCAACTATTATAGGAACTTTGTCCGAGATTATTCGAGAATGGCACATCCCCTAACTGAACTTTTGAAGAAGAGCAATGTTTGGGAATGGTCCAAGGAGTGTCAGCCTTCTCGGCTATGAAGCAGGCTATGTCTGAAGATCCGGTACTTGCTCTCCCTGATGTGTCGAAGTCCTTTGAAGTTCATACAGATGCTTCTGACTTTGCACTATGAGGGGTTCTAATGCAAGAATGCCACCCGATGGCATATGAGAGTAGGAAGCTCAACGAAGCAGAACGTTGCTACACCACTCATGAGAAAGAGTTGCTTGCGGTAGTGCATAGTCTCAGAATTTGGAGGCACTACCTGCTTGGTTCTAGCTTCATAGTGCGGACAGACAACACTGCAGTGAGCCACTTCTTGAGTCAATCTAAGCTCACCTCAAAACAAGCCAAGTGGCAGGAACTTTTAGCAGAATTCAACTTCATGCTCGAGTACAGGGCAGGCTCAACCAACAGCATAGCAGATGCCCTCAGCAGAAGAGCAGAACTAGATTAGGTAGCATTGATGGCCATGAATGCTATTGTTAGAGCAGACAGCCGAGTTGCCATCAACATCGGAAAGAAGATCAGGAAGGCCCTTACCAGGGACCCGGTTGCCTAACAACTGTTGAAACTGATTGAGAGCGGTAAAACTCGACAGTATTGGCAAGAAGATGGTTTGCTGATGACCAAAGGAAGACGGGTATACATCCCCAGAGTCGATGATCTGAGACGAACATTGATTCGAGAATGTCATGACACCCTTTGGGCAGGCCATGTCGGAGGAGAAAGAACATTAGCTCTCCTTCAACAAGGTTACTAGTGGCCCCAAATGGGGGATGAAGTGCAGGAGTATGTGAAGACATGCCTTACTTGTCAACAGGACAAGGTGGAGCGTAAGAAGAAAGCAGGGTTACTATAACCGCTGTCAGTCCCCAAGAGACCGTGGGAGAATGTGTCATTGGATTTCATCACTGGGCTGCCGAAGGTTGAAGACTTAGGCACAATTCTTGTTGTTGTTGATCGGTTTAGCAAGTACGCGAGCTTTATTGCAACACCCAAGTATTGCTCAGCCGAAGACACAGCACAACTTTTCTTTAAGTATGTGGTGAAGTATTGGGGCATGCCTCAGGACATTATCAGTGATCGGGACTCCCGCTTCACTGGAAACTTTTGGACTGAACTCTTTAAGTTATTTGGATCCCAACTTTCAATGAGTTCAAGTTATCATCCAGAATCAGACAGTCAGACGGAGCGGTTCAATTCCATGTTAGAAGAGTACCTCCACCATTTTGTCAGTGCAACACAGAAAAATTGGGTCAAGCTACTGGATGTTGCCCAGCTGTGTTTCAACTCACGCAAAAGCTCTTCAACAAGGAAGAGTGCTTTTGAGATTGTGAATGGACAACAACCGTTACTACCCCACACAGTAAACGTCCCCAATGCAGGAAAATCTCCAAGGGACATAAGCTTCAGCAAAGAATGGAGGCAGAATATAGATCTAACTCATTCCTACCTTGAGAAAGCAGCCAGAAGAATGAAGAAACACACGGACAAGAGCAGGAGATCTCAAGAGTTTAACGTGGGCGACAAAGTTATGGATAAGCTACTGCCACAAGATCACAAATTTCTAAGGGGAAGAGACTCTCGTCTTTTGCAGAAATATGAGGGACCCTTGACTATGTGAAGAAGATAGGCAAGATGGCTTACAAAGTTGATCCGCCTCATTGGTGGAGCCGCCAGCTCCATCCTGTCTTTCACGTCAGCATGTTGAAGCCATTTCATGAAGACACAGCCGACCCCTCCAGGGGCCAAATCAAGAGACAAGGACTCAAACCCAAAGCGGCAGGAAAGCAAGTTACCGAAACCATTTTGAATGATAGAGTGATTACAGCATCCCGCAAGCGCCATCAGGAGTACCTAGTCAAGTGGCAGGGATATATGGAAGAAGAGAACACTTGGGAACGAGCAGCAGACTTATCAGCCTATACCGACAAGATTGAAGCCTACCAGATGCAGAAGTTGACGAGGGCGTCAATAGCTCTAGTGGGGGAGAATGTCACGGGCTGCCCCTTGCACCCACCTAGCACCGCGCCCCCGTGCCCATCCAACACAGCGCCCGGCGCCCCTCCAACACGTGCCCATGCGCCCTCGCAAGTTCTTCAAGTCTTATGCCCATGCGCCCTTCAAGTACAGCGCCCGCCCGCCTAGATGCAGTGCCCGCGCACGCCAAAAGCCAACCATGAAGATCTGAAGATCCAGGCGTGCATTTTTACTCAATTTTGGTGGAGACCACCCTTGTATATATTTAAGTTTCCCTGTAAAATTTCAAGTCATTCCGAGTTGTATTTCTCTAAAAAAGGGCACTATGACTCCTCGCACATAGTTACGTCTACTACTGTCACTTTGGTTTTTCCTCCTAATGGTACTATATGAGAGTCATGCACACCCATACCCGAGAGTCCCTTGCTTTGTTTTAGCTTGCCTGTCTTAGCTAGATTGCACACTGTGGATGCAAACAAAGCCTTCTGTAAGTTGTAATGATGTTGTTGAAGTAATGAGAATGTTTGGGACCGTTTTGCCCTTGTGTTGAAATTTACTTCTCTGTGCACTATTTTATGCAATGTTGATGCACTGTTTGTTGTAGATTGTTGGGATTTGTTAACGGACTCTTCTTGCAAGCGGCAAGTCGAGTGCCACACACGATTTCCTTTTTGCCATCAAGGGCCACCGTGTGTCACTGTGTAAAGGTGATTTATGTGGGTGAAAAAGTGGGTTTGGTGGCATTTGAGAAAGGAAGAAGGGGCTGCCGAGAAGTGACTTTGTGTGCCTGTGTGTTTATTTGTGTAATGGGTATATGGGTGTGCATAGGCAATGGTTGAAGTAAGTGTAAATGGGTTTGTGTGTGTTTTGGTGTGTAGGTGCTTGTGAATATGTGGGTTGGACAGCAAGATGAGTGTGCTGTGTGTGTGTGTGTGTGTGTGTGTGTGTGTGTGTGTGTGTGTGTGTCCGTTGTGAGGGTGACTATAGGTGAAGAGGGCTGAAATGGTTGCAAATGAAGGTGATACGGGACTGTTGGGTGTAACCAATGTGTGTGTGTGCGTGTGTGTGATCAAGGCAATGCAAGTGGATTGTGAGAATGAATTGGAGAATATGGAAGTGATATGTGGGCGTTTGTATGTTCATGTGTGTGTGTAAGTGCTCTGTGTAGGTGTGTGTGCTAAGTGAATAAAGGTAGGGGTAGTAAGTGGTAAGTGAGTGAGAGAGAGGCTGAGTACAGTAAACAAGAAAAGAAATGCGAAGCGGGTAACGGGTTAGCGTCAGGTACGTCGCGATCGTTGGATAGTGTACAGTAATCATTAGTACTTGAAAATTTACAGTATAATACATTAGACCATATTAGAATTCTTGGCAAAATTTTATAATTTTATGAGATCGTATGAATTTTTAATATTTTTTATAATTTCAGGTTTGTAAAATTCTTTTGGAGTCTCTAAAACCTGAAAATATTTTGGGAAAATTATAGTAACGTTTTTGTAGTATAATAAAGACTCAGTAAAAGTTTTATGATTTTTGGGGTTGATTTGTTATGGTTTCCATATCGCATTATTTTTAGCAAAATGAATATTTAAAAAATAGGTTTAATGCTTTTTAACTTCTGATTTAAGTTTCTATAATTTTTATACATATTTTAAAGCATTTAAAATAATTATGAGACTTTATTTTCAGCTAGAAGTAATTTTTGCAATTTATGGGTTTTTATTGCATTTAAAGAAATTATTTTAATTAGAAAAAATTCAAAAATTCATATTTTGACTATTATAAATGTATTAAGCCATAAAAGTGTTTTATTGAAATTATTATAAATTTTAGGATGTCGTTATGCATTAAGTAGCGTACAGGATTTCCAGTTAGCTAGGTTGCTCGTGTGTGGAACACGTTTCGAGTCGCGCGATTTCGGGATTAGAAGTGAGCACGTGGTGGGTAGATGAAATTAGGTAAATAGTATTGTAGCATAGATTGTATTCTAACATATGAATTGCCAATCTAGGTTTATTCAGAGAATTTTGATCGAGGTTTGGTAGCATTGCTTAGCTTGGACTGAGGTAAGGAATTCTATCCGAACCCTATTTCGTTACTTTGTTTTCAAATACTTATAAAACAGATTTACAAACTACATTGATTTGATTTATGTTTGATATAAAAGATGTTTTGAAACTGTCCATGAAACCCTCATTTGAGCCTGATAGCGATCGTTTGGAATTCGTTATTCTCATCTGTTTACTTAATTCAATCATTGTAAAACGTTTTGAATTGTGTTGAAATTCCTTGAATATTTTCAAATGCATTTATTGCTTCTCAATGTTGACATGAGTTAGTAACTTGGGAGCCATAAGGATGGTCTGTATTGTTGGCGTTATAAGGATGGTCTATTGGATGGGTTTAAGTGGTACCTAAATGGACTAGTCAATGCACATATGCATATGTAAAGCGTATCGAGCACTGTCGGGGTGGCTTTGCTTCTGTACTACTCATGTTCAATGTTTCCTGCTTATGTTTTGTTGCACTTGAACTGCTTTGAATACTATCCATTCATACTTTAAGTGTTTTGAAAAGATATTTATTTAAGGGATTGAGTTGATACTCATCCTTACGCTTATACTGAAATGATGTGGTTTTCTTTGAAAGCCGTCTTGAAATTATCATTGATTGTATATAGAAAATCATTTGAATCGCTCTGTTTCTATGTCTTAAAAAGTTGTCATTTGGTTTAAATATGAAATCGTCCGAATCATTTTTAAACTATTTTTAAATCATTGATCGACCTTACTAGGCTCTCAAAAGCTCACTCTTGTTTGACTTCCTTTCCGCAGGTGATAACCAACCATAGATCGCATTGGGTGCGGATTAGAGCCGAGCGAGGAAAATTTGAATTTAAATTTAGTGTTGGTCATTAGGACCCCTGCGTGGGTCAGCGTCGCTATTTAGAAGTTTCGACCTAAAATTGATGTTTGAATTAAGACAATAAATTTAGAGTATTGTCTTATTTGATGTTTTAATTGCTCTGACTGACTGGTGGTTCTAATTAGGTTCAGTTTGAGGATATTATTGTCATAGTGTAAATGATCGAGTGACTGTTAACGTTCCGGAAGAGTCCGGGATGTTACATCCTATGAATAGATTAGGGGGTCTGAGCAGCAGTCCAGACAGCCATCCGCGTCCACGAGTACGGGTACAAGTACTAGAGGATTGAAGCGATGGTTGGATACATCGGAGGTCATCAATAGGCCAAGAGCGGAGTGGGGCGGAGAATAGACATGAAAAAGATTCCACGCACACGGGGGGTCGGTGGCTCATGATGTTATCCGACACAAGAATACGGTTGAGCACCCGGACCTGGAGGCGGTTGAGGTCATAACTCTGACGTATAGTTAGACGGGCGTGAGGAAGAAGGATAAGGACGATGCACACCGGGCGGGGGACTTTGTTTCAGATATTTCCCGGCGGATCAATGTAAGTTTGAGTTAATTTGTTCAATTTGTTAAATCTTTGTCTATGTATTCAATGTTTGTTGCTTTAATGTTTTTAAATCTATAATTCACTGTTTTGCAGGCCTCCTATGAACAGATTAGGGGGTCTGAGCAGCAGTCCAGACAACCATCAGCGTCCACGAGTACGGGTACAAGTACTAGGGGATTGAAGCGATGGTTGGATACACCGAAGGTCGTCAATAGGCCAAAAGGCTGCATACATGGCCGTTTCTCTTCCCTCGACAGCCATCACCCACGCCCCCCCCCCCCCCCTTTCACCTCAAGCACCCTCATGGCACACCATACCACGGCAACCATGGCAGCCCCCCACAACCCATCACAGCAACATGGCTGCCGTTCTCTCTTTCGCATAAGCGATTCTTCACCAAAAACTTACTACGCCATACCCTCTTGGATACAGCCTCCCATGGCTATCCACCCCTCCACAACAATATAATATGTAGATGTATTTACATACACACGTAACAACTATATATATTAAGTAAGCTTACCTGAAACTTGCCGAAAGAACCTTCGATCCTTCTTCTAATCTCCCTCTATGCACTCTGTCGTTTCCAGATGGTTTTGAACTTCTAGGGTTGGCTGATCCCATAAGGTTAAATATATAAACAAGAAACAAGAAAACCTAGCTTGAGGAATTTCATAAAGGTCCCCTAATTTTCGTGAGCAAATTAAATTTTCCCCCGGCTTCTATTATTGCCAAAGAAAAGACCCAATTAACTATTTTACGATATTTACGTGTTAGAAAATTATTAATAGGTTATTGCGTCACTCATTTCACCAATTTGTCGCTAAAGGTCTCCAAAAATATCATTACACTACTTATTACTAAAGATCTCAATTAATAACACCTATTGGTACACTTACAACTTACGGTTCTTAAAAATTTAGTCGCTAAAAGTTACTGGCAAATACCCTTTATGAAATTGACTTACATATTGCCTATAAAAATTGTTGAAAAAAGAACTCAAATAATTATTTATAAACTTGTCGCTAAAGAAATAAACCTGCTATGGTCTACCCTACAACAAGATTCATTTATTGCAACTTATAATCATTTTAAAAAAATATTGCCAAAGGTCCTAAATATCGCCGCTCACAACAACCGTCACAAAAGATTATCTAGTATCACTTTCAAAAATTGTCATCTAAGAAATGAATAATCAACAAAATTTATTATAAGCCCAACCTTAGGTTTGGTGTATTACAATTCATGGTCGGGGTGGACGCCGAGCTGCCTCCTCCCCGATGGCTCCCGCCTGATCATTGCCCACTGATGACGAGGCACATAATCCTCACATACAGTAGACACGGCCCCAGCCCAGCTGTTGCCCCTGCCCCACGCGGTTTCCTCCCACGCGTTGATTCTCCTTTTTCTATGGGTTCTCTCTCAGGTATATTTGATAATGGTATTTAGTCATAATGCTAGCTTTATATTTATTTTATATTTGAACTGTAATAATGTTAGTGTTTTGTAGGATCTCGACAAGGCCGTGGACTGACACGTGGGGTACACATCGACCCCCAACGTAAGAAGAGTTACTCTCACCCACGAGGGACAGTAAGTAAAAAAAATCACATCATGCAGTACTTACATTCTTTAATTCCGATAGTTATTACAGTAAACTTATTTAATGTATTTATTTATTTATTTCTTTATCAAGATTCTGAAGACTCTGGCGAAAACGAAGATCAACGTCCTTGTTAAGGGTCGATTCTTTGAGCCACAGCTATACTAGGAGGACTGGGATGCCGGGACAAGGGAGTCCTTATGGGAGGAGCGACTGGTAAACGATTAACTATTTTTGTCAGTCATTATTTATTTGATTAGAATGTAGTATTTAAATTAATTGTGTAATTGGATGCCTTGCAGGAGGGGTTCGAGTTTGAGTCGCCTGAGCAGCAGGCATTAGGGCGGCAAGTTTTTTTCCCTATAAAGGCAAGAATTACCGCCGATGGCTGCACGTCACACGGGACCAGACGAAGAAGATGCTACCCGAGGGTGCCCCATGGAGGAGTTGAAGGGATATTCCCCTCATTGGATATCTCCATCTGTATAGGGACAGATGGTTGATCCGTGGAGGATTGATCCAGACTGGGAGGCTAAGAGTGGAGTGGGGCCGAGAACAGACATGAGAAAGATCCCATGCACACGGGGCGGTCGGTGGCTCATGACGTCATTACCCGGACCTGGAGGTGGATGAGGTCATAACTCTAACGTATAGTTAGACGCACGTGAGGAAGAAGGATAAGGACGATGCACACCAAGCGGGAGACTTTTTTTTTTGATATTTTCTGGCTGATCGATGTAGGTTTGAGTTAATTTGTTTAATTTGTTAACTTTTGTCTATGTATTCAATGTTTGTTGCTTTAATGTTTTCAAATCTATAACTCATTATTTTGCAGGCCTCCTATGAACAGATTAGGAGGTCTGAGCAGCAATCCGGACAGCCATCAGCGTCGACGAGTACATGTACAAGTACTGGGAGATTGAAGCGATGGCTAGATACACCGGAGGTCGTCAATAGGACAAAAGGCTGCATACGCGGCCGTTTCTCTTCCCTCAACAGCCATCACCCACAGCCCCCCCTTCCACCTCAAGCACCATACCACAGCAGTCATGGCTGGCCCCCATAACCCGCCATGGCTGGCCCCCACAACCCGCCATGGCTGGCCCCCACAACCCATCATGGCAACATGGTTGTCGTTCTCTCTCTTTTGCGTAAGCGATTCTTCACTGAAGACTTATTACGCCATACTCGCTTGGATACAGCCTCCCCTGGCTGTCCACCCCTCCACAACAATATAATATGTAGATGTATTTACATACACATGTAACAACTATATATATTTAGTAAGCTTACCTGAAACTTGCCGGAAGAACCTTCGATCCTTCTTCTAAACTCCCTCTTTGCCCTCTGCCATTTCCTGATGGTTTTGAACTTCTAGTATTTGCTGACCCCATAAGGTTAAATATATATACAAGAAAGAAGAAAACCTAGCTTGATGAATTTCATAAAGGTCCCCTAATTTTTGTTAATTAATTAAATTTCCCCCAGCTTTCTGTTATTGCCAAAGAAAAGACCCAATTAACTATTTACAATATTTACGTGTTAGAAAATTATTAATAGGTTATTGCGTCACTCACTTCACCAATTTGTTGCTAAAGGTCTCCAAAAATATCATTATGCTTCTTATTACTAAAGATCTTAATCAATAACGCCTATCGGGAAATTTATAACTTACGGTTCCTAAAAATTTAGTTGCTAAAAGTTACCGGCAAATACCGTCTATGAAATTGACCTACATATTGCCTATGAAAATTGTTGCAAAAAAACTCAAATAATTATTTATAAACTTGTGACTAAGGAAATAAATCTGCTATAGTCTACCCTACAACAAGATTCATTTACTACAACTGATAATCATTTTAAAAAATATTGCTAAACGTCCTAAATATCAGCGCTCACAACAACCATCGCAAAAGATTATCTAGTTTCACTTACAAAAATTGTCATCTAAGAAATTAATAATCAATTAAATTTATTATAAGCCCAACCTTAGGTTTGGTGTATTACAATTCGTGGTCGGGGTGGACGCCGAGCTGCCTCATCCCCGGTGGCTCCAACCTGATCATTGCCAGCAGATGACGGGGCACATAATGCTCACATACAGCAGACACGGCCCCAGCCCAGCTGTTGCCCCAGCCCCACATTGTTTCCCCCCATACGCGTGTTGATTCTCCTTCTTCTGTGGGTTCTACCTCAGGTAAATTTGATAATGGTATTTTGTCATAATGCTAGCTTTATATTTAATTTATATTTGAACTGTATTAATGTTAGTGTTTTGTAGGATCTCGACGAGGCCGTGGACTGACACGCAGGGTACGCATCGACCCCCAGCATAAATAGAGAGTTACTCTCACCCAGGAGGGTTAGTAAATAAAAAAAATCACATCATGCAGTACTTACATTCTTTAATTCCGATAGTTATTACCGTAAACTTATTTAATGTATTTATTTATTTTTTTGTCAAGATCCTGGAGACTCCGGCGAAGACAAAGATCGACGTCCTTGTGAAGAGTCGATTCATTGAGCCACAGCTATACTAGAAGGACTGGGATGCCGGGACAAGGGAGCCCTAATGGGAGGAGTGGCTGGTACGATTAACTATTTTTGTCAGTCATTATTTATTTGATTAGAATGTAGTATTTAAATTAATCACAATAATTTTGTAATTGGATGCCTTGCAGGAGGGGTTCGAGTTTGAGTCACCAGAGCAGCAGGCATTGGGGCGACAGGCTTTTTTTGCCTATAAAGGCAAGAATTACCGCCGATGGCTGCACAACACATAGGACCGGGTGAAAAAGATGCTGCCTGAGGGTGCCCTGATGGAAGAATTGAAGGGATATCCCCCTCATTAGATATCTCCATCTGTATAGGAGCAGATGGTTGATCCGTGGAGGATTGATCCAGGCTGGGAGGCTAAGAATGGAGTAGGGCCGAGAACAGACATGAGAAAGATCCCACACACACGAGGGTCGGTGGCTCATGACGTTATTTGATACAAGAATACGGTTGAGCACCCGGACCTGGAGGCGGATGAGGTCATAACTCTGACGTATAGTTAGACGCACGTGAGGAAGAAGGATAAGGACGATGCACACCGGACGGGGGACTTTGTTTTAGATATTTCTCGGCGGATTGATGTAAGTTTGAGTTAATTTATTAAATTTTTGTCTTTGTATTCAATGTTTGTTGCTTTAATGTTTTCAAATCTATGATTCATTGTTTTGCAGGCCTCGTATGAACAGATTAGGGGGTCTGAGCAGCAGTCCGGACAGCCATCAGCGTCCACGAGTATGGGTACGAGTACTGGGGGATTAAAGCTATGGTTGGATACACCGGAGGTCGTCAATAGGCCAAAAGGCTGCATACACAGCCTACCTAGCATGACTGCATGTGCCGTGATTGGAGCATCCCCACCCCCCGCTACCCTTCCCAGACACAGGCATCGACTGTGCAGTGGTCGTTAGACGAGGACGAGATCCACCGCATTGTTACGAAGGCGTTCAGGATGATCTGGGTGCATGATCAAGTACAAACACTACATACGTTTACTAAACACTATATACGATTGCTATCAAGATTAATGCATCTGTGACTTTACATGCAGGGCACTGCTGCTGGACATGCCGAGCCGGATCAGGATGACAATGCCCCCATGGATGAGAGAGATTAGCAGGATCCAGATTCGGGACTCGGCGACCCCTGAGCCCCCTTCTGGCTATTTGTATCCCGCTCTTGTGCCATCCCGGCTTGTACTCCCCTCTCCTCCTCTCCCGTGCCCTCTTGAACTATATGTACATTTTATTTTTCGATTAGTATATAATTTGTAAAGTTATATATCTGTATTGTATTTGTTTTAGGGTTAATTAAATAATTACTGATGGATCAGCAATGATTTAACCCTAATGTGCATTTGCTGAATTGAGAATGGTTGTTAAGAACTTGAATTTGTAATTACAGGTTTGGGCATTAAAAAAATTAATAATAGTTTGAGTTTTAGCGACAGATTTATTCCATCCATCCCTAAAGGTTTGCTTTTAGCGGCGAAAAGCTGAACCTTTAGCGACTGAAATTCCGTCTCTAAAAATTTAGCCAGTAAAGATTTTAGCGATGGATCTGTCCGTCGCTAAAAACCTTTTTTCTTATAGTGAAATCCATCGCTAAAAGTCTTTAGCGACGGATTATCCACTTTTAGCGGCAGAAAATTCCGTCGCTAAAAGTGGTTTTTCTTATAGTGGAAGGCAGGAGGTACGGGTGGCGGCGCTGAGACTATGTGTGGCAACTCTAGGGTTTGGGGCTGCGCGGGGGAGGGAGGTCGGGCTTAGGTTTGCCTTTGATTTTAAATTTGAATTTTCTTTTTTATTTTTTTGCGTTTTGGCTCTCCTTAGTGGGAAGGGGCTTGAAAATATTTGGAAAACTTTTTTCTATGTCGTAAAAAGGGGATAAATTAGTAGGCGAGGGTGTGCTGAGAAGAGCTTGGGGTTGGTGCACGACAGCGAGGGGTCATGGTGAGAAGGAGGGAGATGCCTTGAGGGAGGTGATGACATTGGTTATTTGGTATGGTGAGGCCGACAGAGGAAAGATAGTACTTGGGGCAATGAGAGCGTGTCGATGATGTAATGACTTAGAGGAGCGAGGGGAGGCAGGTAAGACATATTGCGTGCATGCCTGACAGTAGCGTCCCGAGGTCGGGGTCGATGTCGATGAACAAAGTTGAGACTCAGTAGCATTGCTCGACCCACCTCGCGCACCACTTACCTATTTACTATCCAAAGTCAAGCGAAGGGTGGGGACCCTAGCCTGCTTGAGGATGGGGAATATGGACTCGAGGGTGGCACTACTAGACTAGTGTAGGAACAACTGTAATTTAAAATTTGTCTAAGTCCAATGATAAAATCCTTGCATTGATAACATCGGCAGAGAACATGCCTTTGGTAGGGGGTGGCGTACATTAGAACTTGCAACTTGGAAGAAAAAGTTCCATGCGTAGCAACGTAATGCAGTAAAGGTAGCAAGGGCTTGGACGAGTGGACCACAGGTCTCCGTACTAATTACAGTTTGAGTTCTCTGGACGCAAAATTCCTGATTAAGGCGAACTTGAAGCCCATGTTCTTGAGGCCATGGCCAATAGTCTGATGATAAGGGCAGTAGTTGGGTTTGGCTAGGTCCTCTTACGTAAGCTTAGAATTGACAAGGGGAATTAATGGTTATGGACTTGCCATTGATCCAAGCCTTGAAAAGCTTCTTGACTGCGTTCAATTTGCATGGGTACTCGAGGGGTAGGCTCTGGCTACGTTCTCTTATCAGGGCGCTCATTCCCTCTATGGGACTGGCGCTCTCTGTGGTTGTCGTCATTGTCACTGGCTGCTTCTATATTTGCAGTCACGTTGTTTTGAGCTTGGGGCTTTGGGGCCCTTGACGGGCCGATTGAGTCATGTGCGTCATGCAACTTCCTTGAGATGACCCAAAGATCTGAGCCATATGTTTTCACTGTAGACGTTGTAGGCCGTGTCTCTCATGTTCTTGATGCAAATGGGTACAACGGTCTCGTTCTTGCTGAAGTCAGTGCACTCCAAGTACTTCTTGAGATGCACTTATGTCTAAAACTTAAGTGTTTGACTGGGGTATATGATCATGAAATACTTGGATCCGTTAGATCCTCACGCGGCCTTATATTATTTGTGTCCAAAGTATTTTAAACAAAAACAGTTACTATATAAAAAGAATATATGAAAACATCATACTATGTTGTTCAGTATCTTTTTTCATCCCAATTAATTATATCTAAAAATATGCAGGGTGAATAATTTTCTAAGAGTTGGCGAATAATTTTCAAGTTTGGTTATTCTGAAGACAGTATTTGAAAATGATAAGGGTAACCATACCAAATTAAATTGAATTTTAAAAATGGTAAAACAAAGAAAACAATAATCCAAAGGAGCGTGAGTATCATCTTTTTGTGTAATGTGTGGGTGTCTTGTGATCTGAAGATATGGTAAAGGCGGCACCCATTATTTTGATAGAACACTAAGAAGCCATACAAACGCTTTTTAAGTGATGTTTAACATGTAACATCAGTTATAAAATAGATTTGTGAAGGAATCAAGAGGTGATCAAATTGAGCAGCTAGTGATTATCCTATTAGAGATACCGGCCACACTTTTGCATGGTAACCGATAACTTACAATTGTACTAGGAAACATATATATTACATGTATAGTAGCCCCTTAGAACTTGGATGTAATATCCAAAGGACAAGCTGACAAAAGAGATATATACTTTGTCATGATTTGTCCATGAAAATCTACGTAATAAGAGGTGGAAGTTCCAAGAGTTAATTAGGGAAAGCTTGAGCAAAGGCTATTGGCATATATTTAGAAGCGAGAGCACGAAAGTCACAAATTAAAAGCGGGTGCGAATGCGAAATTAAAAGCGAGTATTTATGTTGGTTATAAAAATTTTGTGACCGAGGCTTGAAACACTAGGCAGGCAGAAAATTGGTCATCAGTTCCCTCGAATTTGATTCCCAGTCCAGCACCAACACCGCTTAAACACCACCACCCCTCTCCCACCCCAAAGTTCGTAGAGTTGCCATTGTCTCATATCCTCCAAACGAGGCCTCAAGTTTGTGGCATTATCTGTTGAAAATCATTTCTAAAAATGAATATAATATCTGTGCAAGCTCACAATTGAGTAAATAAAATCATAAGAATATTTTTACCTCTTAGTTGTGAGTACGAGAAATACGTTTACCTCAATCCTCTTAAAAATGCCGTGTTGTTCTTACCATGCGAAGTACCATCAATGATTCGAATGATCACCTTCGAAACCAGTATACTAGTATTGGGTTGAGGCGCGGACTAGGTCGCTCTCTTTAAGACGGTTCGCGCCCCTACGGAGTATACCGGTGCAATAGGTTCCAACGCGCCGCCTCCAGGATACAACAACCCAGCTCTTATTTGCTGTAACTTCTCTAAGTTTGCACCACTTGAGAGAAGTTGAAGCTTCACCCAATACCCTTCTTTGCCCAACAAAAATATAACAATTGTTCTCACACTCTTAAGAGAACATGATCACGAAATCATAAACATTTGTACACTTGTCTTTGCAATAAGACTTGTAGTTAAGAAAAACATTGATATGTGAGTACAAAAATATAAAGGAAAGTCTCTTAAGACACAAGCTCTATCATATGTTGACTAGAAAAATGAAAGAGCTTGTAACAAAAAAATCTCTTCTCCCAATAACTAAAAGAATGACCTTTATATATATGTCTAATTAAGTGACACAATAAATTTTTGTAATAAGTTATCATTATGCAAATAACTATTGTCATAAACTACTTATAATGACACTTATGGACCAATAAAAGAGACATAAAGTAAAATATTACTTAATACTTGTAACGGTCCAATAATAACAAAGTAATTATTGCTTGAAAATATTTTATTTTATTTTATTGCATAATAGATAAATGGTATTTTTATTAAAATACTCCAACAATCCCCCACTTATTTTAATAAAAATAATGAAACACATAGTTGGGCAAAGATAGAATATCATGCATCATGAAAGTGGCTCTGCCTTGAAACCTTCACTTAGCGTTCAACAATTCCCGTACTAGAGTCAAAGTGGCTCAGCCTTGAAACGATGACTACTTAAGGGCACGTGGAATCGTATCACACACATGATATTCAAGGTATTCTCAACCAAGCTTCTCAAGCCAGCACATTATGGCCTTGTGCTTTATCCCAGCTTTCATGAGTGCTCTAGAAATTAGCCCAAATCTCATAGGAAGCGGCCCCACTTCCACACTCATATAGGTGAGTCTATCAAGGATGCTCTCGTAACTATTACATCCCACCCGTATGGGCTATAGAACTCATTAAGAGATTATAAAGAATCTCAACCTCCAATATCATTACGAGAAACATGTGCTTACACCATAGGAGGGACACCGCGTCATAAGACAAGAATAACACATGTATAAACCCAAGTCACTCTATAATTCGTTGGTCTCCTGCCTAGTTCTTGGGATCTCCAGTCCCTAGGTGGTTGTATCCTTATAGGTGACTTATATAAACTTGGGCTTAAGTCCCATCCCCCTCGATGTACATCAGACATTTGCCTCTAGCTAGAGTTTCATAATTTATCACATAAATTTCAACAAAAGTCTGATTAACAGGTGGTATAAGTTTACTTTCACAAATAGTGCTATAACCAACCTGATTTTCATTTTAAGGCAACATTTGCCTCACCTCGATTAGGCAAACAATTTATCGAGGCTAAAAATTGTAATACTGTCCCATGTAATACTATCACATTTTTAATTTGGGACACATGTTGAGGTAGTAAAACCTCACCATGAAAGGACAAGGGTCCATCAATTCCCTTCCTTTTACCCGAAAATAATTGTCTTTCCCAACGACCATGCTATTAGTCTTACTACTAGGAATCACAAACTTGCGACTAGTAGCCTACTACTAGGAGCTACTCAACCTTTTTGTATCCAATGGCATGTCACATATTAGAGATACCTCTATCTCTTGACTTTAAAAATCTAAAAACTGTGTAGTTTGGATAATATAAAAAAAACTCTTTTGTTCTCTCTTTATAAGAGTAAAACTACAATTTTTTCACTTCCAAATTTAGTATTTTCCTTCAAAATTCTCAAAATATCTCAACGCACATTAAATTATGTGCAAGTCTTGAAACCAACTCCAAAGAATGGTCGTATGCCAAAATACTTTTGAAGAACTCAAAACTTTTAAATACTAACCAAAAAACTTTAAGCCTTTCCAAAGCCTAAACCAATTTTTCATATCCCACAAAAGTAGCTTAACAAGAAATCTGTTGCAATACAAGATGAAGAGAAAATGCATCATTATTATATATTGATGATACATATGTATCTCCCTTGAGAGCTCCCACAAGTAAAGCACATCGATGTGGATATATTTAACCCATCAATAATAACCATAATCATGTATATAAACCAGAGATATCTCTATAAGTTTCATGCACAGTGACATTAACAGTTACAAGAAATGTAATGCACGTCAAGATGCATGGTTTCATAAGCTTATTTTTTGATACACGTATATCACTCATATAGCACATGCAATATCATTACTATTTTCAGCCAACAACAAAATTTGAGTTCAAGATCCATACTTTCATGTCCTTAATTTTTCGGTGTATGCATATTAACATATAATACATGTAATATCACAACGAATTATCTGGCAACAAAAAAAGATTTATGGTACTAGCAAATTCATATAAGTTCTTATGTGGGCATGTTTCAGGATTCTCCTATGGCCCTTCTTTTAGTAACATTGAATTTTATGTCAAAAACAATATAAAATAGGCAAGCAACCATTGCATTTCATAATTAAGATATGCCCAAAAAAAAATATAAGCACCTGCTCAGTTTTAATTTTTTTTCTTTTTCTTACCTTGCTCTTGCATATTATGCCTCAAGATATATGGGATGCGAAATGCTACACTCACATGAAAATTTTGATGTAAGGCACGTTAGATACAAAACTCACACCAAATAAAACAAGCCATATAAAAAATCTACAAGAGCTCAAATATTACTTCAAGTAATAGATTAGACTTGATTAGCGACACTTCTTTTTAGATAAACTTATAAGTGGACTAAACTGCAAAAAGTATCACACTGTCAATAAGCATGACACGCAGTTTTCCGGCATCAATATAAGATTCCAACGTGAGGTCGATGACCCTAATTTTCTTATGAGCACGTGGAGATTAACATAACACACATACATTTTTGGGCATCTTCCATTATCCAAAAAAAATTGTATGTTCTGATCTTTTCTAGAAAAGCGTCAATACTAAATCACGGTATAGTTAATGAAATCATTGTTGTGCTTATAACTTCTTGAAATAGTTTCAAGAGATCTCAAAAATTAACAAAACATTTTAAGCTTCAACTTCTAGAGAATTAATAAATCAAGCGCATTTCACTAATTCAAATTATCAAATTTGCAAAAAGGATCAATTTTTTTTATCATGCTAGCTTGTAATAAACATTTTTATTTTGATGCTTTTCATGTACATGCGAAAGTAGTTTTAGCCAACATAGCCAAATGCATAAGCACATACTTAAACTTTTTCAAACATGCACATAATCTTGTTCTCTAAATGTCAATATTCGATAACGAAAAAATAACATCAATTCCTTAAAACATGTTGAGCATAAAATTTTCAAAGCTTTAATTTGGTCATCTTTACCAAATTTCACTTTGCTACCCAAAACTTTTCAAATGCAAAAGCATCCCTATTTTCAACTTCTAGCAAATATTTGTACTTTCTGAAAGTAACTTTACATGTATATAGGTATGCCTTTTTTAAGGCTCCCAGATTTTGAAAAGCGTCTCAATTTTAAAACTATTGTCTTTTTGGAATCACATCTAACTTTTGCAAACCCCAAATACTAATGCATTCTCTTTGTAATGCAGTTAAAGAACTTTTGATGCATGACTCCTTAGACAAATAGTTTAATAACTAAAATACAAATAACTCATATCCAATTGAGTGCTAATTTCCTTTTTTCATGAGAAAGTCATTATTCAAAAAAATGTTAATGGAGCGGAAATATAAATTTATCTATCTCCCAATGCAAAAGTATCAAAAAGAAGCTCAAGCAACTTATATGCATTATACACGATAACATCACGAGTTTCAATAATCGATCCACACCATTACAGGTTAGCCACTATGTAAACTTTTACTTTTACAATCATCAGAATGCAATTTATGCATTTGTTGAGACTTATCACATGTTGCTTTGTGTGCTTACTTGTTAATAAGACTAGTTTTGCTGGTCTTAACTAGTAGCATTAAGACTCTACCGTTACTCAATAATGCACCGTAATCACTCACATAACAATCACATAATCATTGTTATATGATCAACCATATAATTATTTTTGGTGCACTCAATCACATAAGGAGTAACGCAATAACCACATACAAATATACTGTCACTATAAAACTCATCATTTTTCCTGATAATAAATTGAAGCTCAAAAAAAGAATCAAGAATTAGTGTGACAATACTACATCTCAAAATATACATTCACTAAAATATGCAAAACTTCCATGCATTTTCTCTATGTAAGACTTCATTCATGCATGTGTCTCAAAACACAAGTTTTTATTAACCTTAAAAACAATTCACTAGATCAAGAATACATGAAAGCTAGAACCAAGCTTTTTGTTTCTCTATAACTCCCTTTTCTTTTTAATTCCAAATGTCAAAGTAAATTATCCTCATGCCCCCACTATTTCAAGTTTATTTTTTTTTATAATTTTTTTTAAAATGCGGCATAGGTAGGCAAAAAACTTACCTTGACGTGATATGAAAATATCACATAACGCATACCATCGTTTAACTTTATCATCATATGAGTTTTTGATGAGTCGCATAGAATGTCTTGTGCATCTTTGCAAGCCGTTGAGCAAAGCATAACTCCCAAAGTCCTTTCATGTGTGATAACACGCTCACAATAAAGAAAATAAATTACAAATCGGATTAGAGGGCCTAACCGTCTTAAAATTGTTGAAAATCATTTCTAAAAATGAATATAATATCTGTGCAAGCTCACAATTGAGTAAATAAAATCATAAGAATATTTTTACCTCTTAGTTGTGAGTACGAGAAATACGTTTACCTCAATCCTCTTAAAAATGCCGTGTTGTTCTTACCATGCGAAGTACCATCAATGATTCGAATGATCACCTTCGAAACCAGTATACTAGTATTGGGTTGAGGCGCGGACTAGGTCGCTCTCTTTAAGACGGTTCGCGCCCCTACGGAGTATACCGGTGCAATAGGTTCCAACGCGCCGCCTCCAGGATACAACAACCCAGCTCTTATTTGCTGTAACTTCTCTAAGTTTGCACCACTTGAGAGAAGTTGAAGCTTCACCCAATACCCTTCTTTGCCCAACAAAAATATAACAATTGTTCTCACACTCTTAAGAGAACATGATCACGAAATCATAAACATTTGTACACTTGTCTTTGCAATAAGACTTGTAGTTAAGAAAAACATTGATATGTGAGTACAAAATATAAAGGAAAGTCTCTTAAGACACAAGCTCTATCATATGTTGACTAGAAAAATGAAAGAGCTTGTAACAAAAAAATCTCTTCTCCCAATAACTAAAAGAATGACCTTTATATATATGTCTAATTAAGTGACACAATAAATTTTTGTAATAAGTTATCATTATGCAAATAACTATTGTCATAAACTACTTATAATGACACTTATGGACCAATAAAAGAGACATAAAGTAAAATATTACTTAATACTTGTAACGGTCCAATAATAACAAAGTAATTATTGCTTGAAAATATTTTATTTTATTTTATTGCATAATAGATAAATGGTATTTTTATTAAAATACTCCAACATTATCTTATTTTGGAAAAGGATGGCTTCAAGTTAATACTGACATTTGTTCTGAAGGTCAAACAATCTAGTTTAGGAGTCAATAAACAAAGTTTGCATCCTTAAACGATCTTTGACGGTCAAAGATTTGTTATTTAACTTGTTTTGTTAGTGTTGGTCAGTTGGACCGAACTAAGAAACTGTTAATTAACAAGCGCCATATTATATGGAAGAAACAATAGCTTTGCAATTAATGCACCGAAATGAATATCAACCGCTCTTGTCGTTGGAGAAAACGATACAAAGAGTAACAAAATTTTATATCAAAAAATAAGTACTTTCTCAGGCTACTGTTCATCGAAAGATAGTATTCCTAGTTAAAGAGAGCGTTATGCACTGGGACCGTCCTTTTAGTTTGTTTGTAGGTGGAGATTGGTGTGTCTCCAAATGGGGTTGGATTAAAGCTCTGCTTTTCCGAAACATTTATTTACAACAGAAAATTGGAGGTATTGACCAGGGAGTTAACACGTACGTCACCTTCAAATTATTGTTCTTTGTACTCATCTTTGTTGTCGTCCTGTGAACCCCGCTGAGATCCTTGTGACCCAAAACCTACGCGAATTATAGAATCCTCATTTTTGTATGGGGGCATTGCCGGCTTAGGCATCAGGGCTGCCAATGCTAGATTGAAATCAATATAATATTTCGTATTTATTTTGGACTCAGTATCACGCTTAATTGTACCACCGGCACTAGTAATTGTATGATGTTGTAGTAACATATCTCTGTAGCTTACATAATATACACAATCTCATTTGTTATCCAGATCTCAACTTTGAATAATACAACATCATGTGAGCTACGTTGGTTAAAAATCGCATTTAAGTAGCGAAATGAAAAATAGTAGCATCATATATTCTTATCTTGTTTTATTTATCACGTGGCGATATCATCACAAGCCAGTTGCTACCACGTCAATTAACTTCATGTTAGAAGTACGTGAATGGATGTGAAGATCAGAGAGAAGCCAACCTTGTCTTTCATAGCAATGGCAGTGGACAGGTAAGCCATTTAATTTAAAA